>JAAONU010000006.1:15060308-16260308 GCA_012932295.1 Cyclina sinensis | reverse complement strand
CAATGGACACAGGGTGATCCCAATAGCTCACCATGAGCATCTGCTCAGGTGAGCTAAAATAATAGTTTCCTAAACTTATGTAAATTCATCATTTTTTGTGGTTTAAATCCTACTGATCTGAGCTATTTCTGAAAAACTTTAAAACTTCTGTTGTAATAATCTCTATGCCTATAAAGAAAGAACTATGATTTCAGATTCCAAAACTGTATTAAAGGTTGGTTTAGAATTGCAAATTCTGAATGCAATACTTGTGGCTGAGTATTTGCAGCTTACATAATGTTCAATGTCACTGAAAGAAATAATATCCACAACCTTTTGGCTGAACATTTTATAATCTTTTTTGTGTTTCACACAATTTCTGAGAAAGTACCTCCTGTATTTCGTGTTCTAGGTCTTTGTTACTACAATAGTCAGCTGAGGTAACACTCCTTGAATCATGCTGCACTCCACCATCAATATCTCCAGAGTTCTCTCGTCTACGACCTGAATAAAAATCAAAGGAAGATTTTATGCTAATCTTTTAACACCTGTTGCAGCCAAAAGAAGTTAAGTTCATGATACTCATTGGAAAATAAAAGAAGATTTTACTTAAAACAAGAAAGCTCTGAGCTGCTCACCTGCTAATTTATGGATTTATTATTCATTAATTTCAAAGCTTTAAGGAACAAAACCATAATGGACAATAGTAACCATAGGAATATAATATATAACAATCTTGCAAAAGGTCCATTTTACAATCTTTTAAGCAAAACTGAATACTCTGGGTCTTTTCTATTTTTCTTATATATTTCTATAAAGAAGAAAGAAGTCTTAATGACAGCTATAGACCATGCCACTAATTCATCCAGTATGATGAGGGTTGGTTGTAAAGGTATTGTAAATGCATATAAGTAAAAATAAGTAATAGAGGGTAGCTAAGACAGTATTGTGGACAACCCTCGAAACTTAAATATCTTTTATGTTTTATTATTAAGTGTGCTATTGTGAGGTGATGAATAACCATGTACATTTGTACTATGTACTGTAAGACAACTAAAACTCAGTTATTTTGGAACTGTTCCAATAGTTCAAAAGTTGCATATCTATGGGGTGCCACTTAACTATATAACTGAATGTTGTAATATCACCCAACTGAATAAGTGATATCACCCATATAAAGAGGATATTAACTCTTCAGGTTGTCTCATGATGGTGAACACTTGTGCGAGGCTATTTCAAAATCCTTTCATGCTTGAAGAAGTTATGGCCCAGACAAGCAAAATGGATCATATCTTGTATTAGAGGTAGGGACCTGGTTGTTGCATTTAGCAGATCATCTCATGATCAGGTTATTTCATATGCCTTTCAAGCTTGAGAAAGTGATTGCCCTCTGTGATCTTGACCTTGGGGTAGGGAGCTGGGTGTTGCATTTAGCAGATCATCTCATGATCAGGTTATTTCATATGCCTTTCAAGCTTGAGAAAGTGATTAGTTTAAACTTATTTATTTCTCAATATGTACAAATTACACAAACAATTACATATATAAATAATAATCATCGAAAAGGATCAGAATGGAAGACTTTAAGTAAGAAAGTGATTGCCCTCTGTGATCTTGACCTTGGGGTAGGGAGCTGGGTGTTGCACACTTTGCATTTCCTCATGATTGTAACATTTTAAATTCTTCCTAATAGTTTGAAAGTTACGGAGTAGACACGAAGAAGCATGAGGAAGTTATAGCCCTGTGTGACCTTGACCTTGGGGGCAGGGACCTGGGTGTTATGCTCTGCACATCATCTCATGACTGTAAACATTTGTGCCAAGTTATTTTAAAATCTTTCCAATAGTGTGAAATTCTTTAAGCAGAAATGAAAAAGCATGAGGAAGTGATGACCATCTAAGTGTGACTGTGGCCTTGGAGGTAGGGACCTGGGTATTGCACTCAGCACATCAACTCATGATGGTTAACATTTGTTAACATTTGTGCCAAGTTACTTTAAAATCTTCCCACTGATAGTTTGAAAGTTATTAATGTGGACAGATCAACAGAAAAATAAACCGAAACTATCCTATATATGGCACTGAAACAATGATAACAGTGTAAGCACTAGGAAAGACAAGTTACATTTAATGGATTTTTCATCAAACAAAAAAGAAAGAACTAAACAAGATGCAAAATTTGACTAATACTGGTAGAAATTGGGAATTTTTCAAACCAAAGTCTAAGCCTTAGGTTTCTGGTATCATTTTTAGAAGAGTTTGTCTATGAAAAAAAATCTTTCCTGAGAATAGGAGTCCAAAATGACCCCAGGAGTATGAACTATCATCTCAATGGTGTACCAGGCATTGCTTCACACATAATGTCAAAATTGTGGGTTTTATCATTTCAGAGATTTAAAAAGAAGAGTTTTAAAAAGATTTCTACATATTTCTATGTAAAACATGTAACCCCCAGGGTGGAGCCAAGGAACATTATTTGAATGATCTTAGTAGAGAACTACTAGATAATGCAACACAATAAATTCTATGTTTCATGCAAGGAACAACCCTGCCAAGTTTCAACTCTTGTTTCTGGAGGAGATGCTGTTTGAAAGTTAAAAGTTTATGATGCACGACACACTGACAGAAGACTGGGCAATCAGAAAAGCTCATCCTTAGCCAATGTGCTGAGACAAGCTTAAAACAACTGTGACCACTTAGGGTTAAAACATGTGACCACTCAGGCAGGGCCAATATTGGCCCCAACTACATAATTTGAGTTAAACTGGTTAAACTCCACTGGAAAATGTTACACATCAAATTCCTAGAGCTCTGGGCCTTTTTAGCAAGAAGACTTTTGAAATTTTTCATTCTTGTTGCCAAAGCTACTAGTCTTCTGCATGAAATGAAAATCTGTGACCTAATCTGGTAGAGCCTTGTGCAAGGAATATGCCTGCAAAGTTTCATCATCATTGACCAAGTTGTTTCAAGTTAAAAGTTTATGACATACCGTACACAATGCATGGCAGACACAGGGCAATCACAATAGCTCAGCTTAAGTACATTCTGCTCTAGTGAGATGAAAAGTGCAAATAAAAGTTAAATGGAGTGTGAGAAAAAAAATTTATTATGTGCAAAATATTCTCAAACCTCTTCCTTTTGAAGGTCTTTTCTGATTTTGCGTTGATATGTTTTTTTGTCTGTTTGCGGGAATTTGCTGCTCATTCAAGATATTGTCTTCCTCTGGTGCATTTTGTCTGTATCTTGTAGGTGGCTTTGCACTGAAATCAACTGGCAGTACCAACCACTCCCCTTTATACAACTCTTCCACTTTAACAATGTCTTTCATTGACTGTAAAAACTCATTCTGATTTTGAAATCCATAGTTGCAGGTAATTAATGCCTGTGCCATAGACTCTAGAAAATGCACTGTCTAACTGATGTACTGGTATTCCATCTGGAAATGAGCGGAAAATTTCTTTCACTTGTTTCTTAACATAAGCAGGTACGACTGGCTGTGATGTGGCCACTTGCCTTGGAGGATAACGATTACCAGTACTTCCCTGATAGAATCTTGGTGGGACAACACCTCTACTACGATACACAGCATATTTCTTCTTGTTTCCCACTTTTTGTTTTGAAACAAGTTTTTCAATGTGTTTGGTTGTTTCATCAGCCTTAGCTTTTAAAATCATCAGACCATTTTTGTAGGAAATAGTGACTGCATCATCAATGTCTCTACAAATCAAAGAACATAAATCAAACCTGAACAATGTATAAAGTTATATCAGTTGTATTTCATGACTTTAACTTCATTAAAAAGTAGTCAATTTCAGAAAGCATTATTATTTTCTTTTTCAAATTTTGACAAATCAAGGGTTCAGAAACTCATTCAAACAGTATCAGCCAATAATATACATAACTACACTTGCTAATGATCATGGCTGTGGAGTTATGTCAAAATCTAAGCAGCAGTAATGGTGATATGTCCAACTGTATTGAAAGTTGTACAAATCAAAAGCCATAACTTCACTCAAAATTATCCAACCACACTAAGATATTCATTGTACCTGTAACTACACTTGCTAACAATTATTCAATCAGACAAGAAACTATGGAGATATGTCTATATCTGTTCTAATTTGGATGAATCATGGCCCATAACTCAACTAAAATTCAGCGGACTGGAATGTATCAATAAAACCTGTACAACACTTGCTAAAAGTCATTCCGCTGGAGCTCTGTCAAAATCAGACAAGCAGTTAAGGCAATATGCCCATATGAGTTCAAATTTGGACAAATCAAAACCTGTAACTCCACTAAAAATCAGTCAACTGGAACATGTTAAATACACCTGTCATTACACTTGTTAACAATCATTTCTGTGGTCTTTGTGACATACAGACAGAAAGTTTGAAAACAGTATGTCTCCCACCCCACTTTTATGGGGGAGACATAATGATAATGTAGGAAAAGTATTTCTGTTCTTTGTTAATATCTTTGGTACTATAAAATGCAGAGCAGTATTTACAGTACAGCACCCGCGATATGTACATTTTTCTCTTTAACTCCGTGGACTTAAGGAGGAAAATCGCAGAGAAACTCTGAGAAACTCCCTAAATCGCGGAGGAGTAGGGAGACGAAATTTGTCTGATAACTGACGATATTTACTCTGATAAATCAATCCTCTGCGAATCTCGGCGATTTGTTTATGCATTCAGTTGACTGAATTTTTTATTTTCTAGTGAAATTTCATATTTACTTACTCTTTTTATCTTGATGTTTTAGGATGCCATATATTTTTTATTCATTACAATGTTTTTACAACTGACTTTAAAATACACGATTTCATGTGTTGGTCTCATGACCTATGATCTGTACACGCATGCTATATTGTGTCTCAATCGTTAATTGGCTTCCTAAATATAAGATATGACCTTTAACATTGGGCGACAGTAATTTTCCATAAATAGATTTCACATTACATCACTTTACAAACTTCAGACACCACGTGCTCTATAGAGCGGGAAATATACCATGCTTTTTCTGTGAAAACCGTTTTTTTATAATGATGTTTTGTGAATAAGTTATTTAATATCTTTGACATATATCTGGATATTTTTTTATTTAGACAATGTTGGCTTTGTTGACTGAACAGAAAGTTTGGTTTTGTACGACTCAATCATTAATACTGAATGCGTGAAATGAGGGTATTTGTAGAAAAGAAACACAGCCGATTATGAATAGATTTACACACCTTTCTGACAGCTTGTTAATTAACTTTAATTTCTGCAATTTATATATTTTCAAGTCTTTAATCGGTGCCACACTTGCGTTAATCCACTCGCAAATAAATTACAAATGATAATCAAACTGCAAAAAGTTAATACATCTAATTTAAACAGTCAAAATTTGAACAAATGGGCTCCAATTCTGATGCAATTGTGTACGAATGCTCCTGTTTGTTTATGCAAAGAATGACATTTCAAAGCAAATGCTTCACCAAACAGCTGACCTATATTTTCAGAAAATGAATTGACCGGTTTACGCTCAAAACGTGTTAAACTGCTTTCATATTTTTAGGAAACCTAAACTGCTGTGACATCTGTATCGTCTAGGCACTTGGCAAAAAGTATTGATCGGTTTTGCTAAATAATAACAAGCCTTTTGAACAATCCAAAATAAACGTCCACAGCAAATGTATTTTATAATGATAATTATATGATTATTTTTTCACACCTTTAAATCGAAAATAATTTGTCAAACTGATGATGAAACATTAGAATATTCGCGGAGAATCTCCGCGGTAATGCTCTAAAATGACATTAAAACGCGGTGATTGTGTGTAAACTTAAATCGCGGAGATTCTGAGCGTTTTTCAAAGAGAAACTCTGTGGATTTCGTCGACTGCGATTACGGAGGAAGCACAAAATTTGTACATATTGCAGGAGCTGTACTATCAAAATTTGCATACAAACAAAAGTACCATTTTCATCCTGCCATACATGTGATCTTTTTCAGCCATCAGCAGTCACGGTGCATGGATAATGGCGGCCAAAGTTCTCAGTAAGATCAGATTTTTCAAGAATGGTTTTTAGCATGCTGCTTTCTACTTCTAGATCATGGTTCATACAGAAATTTCATCTAAAAATTCAAGGACTTTTCCAGGAATTTCAAGGAAAAATATTGTTTTTTCAAGGACTCATTTGATATGAATTATAAGCTCTGGAAAACATTTAAAATGCACAAATGTGTATAAATCAGTAAAAAAACACATTTTAATATTCATTTACTATAAGAAAACTTAATCTTTTACACCAAACTATTTCAATAAAACAAATTTGTTTTTGTGAAAAGTGCATTATTATTAGTGGGTCTCTTGTCGATTTTATCCAATTCGTACTTCGTCAGCCAACTTTGTTGAAACGAGCATTTCTTACCCGTTTTACCCATTTTAAAGCATGCTCACAAATAATATTGATTTCTATACGAGCGCAGCCATTGTTGATGACGTCACTAAAAGTCTAATAGTCGGATACCGGTGTCCGGTCAATAAATTTATCTCGGGGTATGGAGGCCTGCCGAAAATCGCGATTGTACGAAAAAAAGTAAAATACTGTCAATAACATTTTCAAAAAATGTATTATTTATATATTTTAGAATGTTTTTGTATTTTCAAGGATAGATTTGCAGAATTCCAGGACAAAACGCTAAATTCAAGTACCTTTTGGAGTGTTTTTCAAGGAAACATTGAATTCAAGTACTTTTCAAGGAAGGAATCAAATTCAAGGACTTTTCAAGTCCTGTGCGAACCTTGTAGATACATAGCCTGTCATATGTGGACTAAAAATTCACCTAAGTCGGTGTGATTCATGCTCCACAGAAATGCATAGTTTTTGAGATAACTCTTTGAACTGTTAATGGCAACGAAATTTTTCAGAGGTCCCTTTCACAAACAAGCAGGTTTCTTTCCACAAAAATAACCTTATGGACATTGTTTTACACTTAAGTTTGATTATGAACAATCTCATTACAAGAGGGCCATGATGGCCCTGTATCGCTCGCCTGAGAATGACTGCTTTTAACAAAGTTGCTATGGACCTGGTTAATTAACCCCAGATGACCCATATTCGAACTTGACCTAGAAATTATTGAAACAATCTCTTTGACAAATTTCAAGGTTATTTGTACTGAAAATGTTACCTCTAGAGTGTTAACAAGGTTTTTCCATATTTGGGCTTTATAACCTAGCTTTTAACCTAGATGTCCCATATTCGAACTTGAGCTAGAAACCATAGAATTAAGCTTTCTGACAAATTTCCAGGTTGTTTGGAATTATAATGTTACCTCTAGAGTGTTAACAAGGTTTTTCCATATTTGAGCTCTGTGACCTAGTTTTTGACCCAAGATGACCCATAATTCAACTTGAGCTAGAAATTGTCAAAGCAACCTTTCTGACAATTTTTCAGATTATTTGGGCTGAAAATGTAACCTCTAGAATGTTAACAAGATTTTTCTATTTTTGGGCCATGTGACCTAGTTTTTGATCCCAGATGACCCATATCCAAATTTGAGCTAGAAATCATTGAAACAACCTTTCTGACAAATTTCAAGGACATTTGTACTACAAATGTAACCTCTAGAGCATTAACAAGGTTTTTCTACTTTCGGGCTCTGTGACCTAGTTTTTGACCTCAGAAAACCTATATTCAAAATTGAGCTAGAACTCATCGATAGAACCTTTCTGACAAATTTCCAGGTTATTTGGACTGAAATTGAAGCCTTGAGAATGTTAACAAGGTTTTTTCCATATTTGGACTCTGTGACCTAGTTTGTGACGACAGATGACCCATATTTGAACTTAATCTAGAAATCCTCAAGGCAACTGTTCTAACATATTTCCAGATTATTTGGGCTGAAAATGTAACCTCAAGAGTGTTAACAAGATTTTTCTATTTTTGGGCTCTGTTACCTAGTTTTTGAACCCAGATGACCCATATTTGAACTTGTGCTAGGTATCTTTAAAGCAACATTTCTGACAAATTTCCAGATTATTTGGGCTGAAATTGTAACCTCTAGAGTGTTAACAAGATAATTCTATTTTTGGGCTCTGTGACCTAGTTTTTGAACCCAGATGACCCATATTTGAACTTGAGCTAGAAATCATAGAAGCAACCTTCCTGACAAATTTCCAGATTAATTGGTCTAAAAAATGTTACCTCTAGAGTGTTAACAAGGTTTTTTCAATATTTGGGCTCCGCGACCTAGTTTTTGACCCCAGATGACCCATATTCGAACTTGACCTAGAAATCGTCAAAGCAACTTTTCTGACAAATTTCAAGACTATTTGGGCTGAAAATGTAACCTCTAGAGTGTTAACAAGATTTTTCTATTTTTGGGCTCCGTGACCTAGTTTTTGAACCCAGATGACCCATATTTGAACTTGAGCTAGAAATCATCAAAAGAACCTTTCTGACAAATTTCCAGGATATTTGGACTGAAAAAGTAGCCTCTAGAGTGTTAACAAGGTTTTTCTATATTTGGGCTCTGTGACCTACTTTTCCAACCCTGATAACCTATGTTCGAACTCGTCCGAGATATCAATGAGACAAGCATCCTGACCAAGTTTCATGACAATTGAGACAAAAATGTGACCACTAGAGTGTTAACGAACTAATTGTGGACGGACGGACGGACGGACGGACAGACGACGGACAAAAGGTTCTAACTAATGTTACATACCAGCCTTCTAGAAGACAACATAAGCAAGGCTTTAAAGTTAAAATTTTATGGAAATGATAACTGCTGATTTTAAACACTAGCCACTCCACTGTATCTAGCTACATAACATGCATCTATATAAAAGCAAGCCAAGCTAAATGAATTGTAGACAGAAATACATGTAACAGTATCTCTATAACAAACTCAATAGCATGCTTAATTTGAAAAAAATATTATAAAAATACTTTTTTCTAAATGAACAGGCAAGTGGTGCATTTTCAAAGACAAGTTCAGCAGTCTCTTATAAGTATAAAATCTTCAGTCTCTCTAATATCCTTTAAGAGATTGCATCAAGGCAACAAAATGGTAAAGGATAAAACCTATGTAGCAATCTACTGTTACTTCTGTTGCGACCATATAATAATTATTATTTGGACAACTCAACAATAAAAAAAATTCTAGAGCCCTGGACACTTGAAGTTTTGGCTTATTCCTTATATGGATATAGTGAAAAAGTTGTGTCCAGCTCATAACTTCCTCAGTGCATAGTGTGTTTATTATCATACAATGACGACACATCCCTGCCATGATAATTTTTTGTTTCTTCCCCTTAATTTCAACACTTTCAGCGTGCTCATATTATATATCAAAGCACACATACATGCAGCCCACTACAAATGTCTATCACATTCATGTATGTTCTTTGTTGCTCTCCCTGCCTTGTGTGATAATTCCATATTCAACATCTGCTACCTTACTAAAATGACATGATGAGCATGCTGAAAGTGGCAAAACAGAGTTGTCCCAAAAACAAAGTCAGATGTCTGAGTAAAAAGTATATAACGTTTTCAATGAGCATTATTAATGAATTGTTTTGGGCTTTTTTTATAATAAAAAAAATACAAACATATTTAAAATGAATAATTCTTTCAAAGATCTTTAAAAAAAATTCTAACAGAAATTGATTTCAAGACAATGGCAGACAGCAAATATGTGGATTGATTGTTATTGTTATTTATAAACTAATGTATCCGTGGCATCAAAATTCAGTGACTATTTTGTGAAAAGTCTGGTTAACTAGGGGATATGTTTCCAGTTTCATTAGAACTTTTTTTTTTGGACAAAATATATGTATATTGATTCACTATAATTGTTGTTGCTTTCAAAAGTAAATATGACTGAAATTCAAGTCTTACAGAAAATAATCTTTTTCAATGAAAAATGAAACACTGGTACTTTTAATCAAATCATGACCACTTATCTTAATAAATCAATTGAATGTTGTAAGTTTGCCTTGTAAAGAGTCTCCAAGATACTGTTTTCTATAAATATTAAACAAGAAATCAGTAAAACCAATGGATGCTCCCCGAATAAATGCCAATTCCAGAAGTGCTATTGTTTAATATGTATTTTTTAAAGTATGAAAAATAACAAAGGGCAATAACTACTAAATTATGCAAAATAGAGTTACTGGTTCTTGCACGCTGCCCTCCTCATAGAGATCTATCTACCATTAAAGTTTCATGTTAATATCTCTTATACTTTGTGAGATATGTTCCGGACAAAATTAAGTATGAGAAATTTCAAAGGGCAATAACTCAAAAATTAATAAAGCAAAAGTTATGGTTCTTGTGCAATGCACTGCTCCTTAATGAGATCTAACTACCTATGAAGTTTGGTCTTGATATCTCTCATAGTTTTTGTGTTATGCTCCAGACAAAATTATGGCAGACGAATGGACGAACGAACGGACGGACGGGACAGACGGACGGAGAATGCGGCAACTATATGCTCGCCCTTTGGGGAGCATAAAAATGGTGCAGTAGCAGAAATATATGACAATCACAGTTTATCTGAAATTTTCACTCGCTGCTTGATGAACTAGGTATTTGCTGTGATCGGTTGCCCTTATTTTGTTAAGCTTGTCATAAATCTACTTGACTTTTTCTTATAAATAAATCCATGAATGAAAACAAAAATACCATAAAGAATTTTGGCCATTTTTTTAGTACTTGTACCTTGTTTGAAAGGTAAGAATAACATTGGTAAAGCTTTGATGTTTAAACTTTTGCCTTTGGAATTACCCATTCAATTAATTTTTCAAGACATTTATTTGCTTGACTTATTTTAAATTCAAGCGATACTGACATAGATGTACAAAATATAATCAACTGCCACAGTAAAATGCAACTGGAGTTGTGACTGGTTGATGTTTACTGGTCACTTGCTGTCAGTTCTCTATTAGGGTCGAGCTTATCGAATCCCAAACAGGGTTTCCTCTGGGTCAATTTTAGTTTGCGCCAGCAAATTCGCCAATCAGAAAAAGTTGGTGCCAATGGCTCAAAAGTTGGAGCCAGTGATTTTGTAAGGAGACATGCCTTTCTCTGTTAAGATATTATAGAAGTAGTATCATTGTGACAACAAACACTATTTATATATTTAGTACAACTGTTTATTAACACAATGCACATGAAAAAAGCACATTTGCATACTATTTTTGTAAGATACTTAACATGAAAATATGAACAAAATCTTTATTAAATTAGAAGTCAGGTGTTGTTACTAGACTTAAAATAGCAGTGCCAGATATCTTTTTGAGTACTGTTCAGATATAACAATCAATATTAAAATTAAATGTTTATTTGAGGATAAAACATCAGCTGAGCATAATACATACAAGGAATTAAAAAATACTACATTTACAGACAATGTTGTTTAATTAAACATCAATTCAACATGTGTGGTATCATTTATTTTTACACTTATTAATTGCCCCCCCCCCCCCCATACACACACAAATCCTCCTACCCTTTACAGCCACTACTCTACTGCAAAATCCTCCTATTCTTTACAACTGCCCACTTCTTAAAAGCCTTATCAAAGGGAAACTGCCTTATCTCTGGCCCTTCTATAGTTATTCTCATCAATCTATCTAGAGATTTTACTGACATCCTGCTACGCAAACAAGTCTTGATAAGATTCTGCTTGCTGAATCCCCTTTCACAGTCAACTGTTGAAATGGGAGCAAGCAGAAATCTCTCTGCAGCCTCCCCTGCTGCAGGGTACACATCTTTTTTACGAATTGCCAGGTTTGCTACATCCTTTGGTACCTTCACAGACTTGTTACCTTCACTAATGAGGGCATGTGCATACCCTAAAAACATATCCAAATCATCTACATTACACTCTACCCTCAAATTCCCTAAGTACTCTACTACCACATCTACATCATCAACTTTCTTGTCCTTATCCACCAAAGGATTAAAATAGTTACACAAAGCTGTCAGCACTACACTATCATCATTGTCAGAAAATCTATCATTCATTGATCTAATCACACCTGTGACAAACTTGTCACAAATGCTAAGTGCTTCCTGACGCTGTTTTTCTCCATCCCTAATAGTGTGGCCCTGATACTGAAATGTTACCAGACCATCTTCACCTACCTTTGGCTCATGTGGAACCTGAGACAAGAATTTGCTCAGACAGGCACCATCTTTCTTTGAGCCAAGACTCTCTATCTTAGCAACAGTAGAGTGGAGCAGCGGTGTAACCTCAGAGAAATCTAGGTCAGATTTCTGGTATGACTTTGACAAGGCAGCAAGTGGTTTGAGGATGTCACACAAGAAATGAACTACATACAGGAACTTATAACTTGTTATAGGTTTGTAAAGACTAAGAGCCTTACCACTACGTTCTTCCAAGAAAACTGACACTAAGTCACCATAATTCCTTACCAAAGCATCCACAGAACCCTCAAAACTAAGCCATCGTGTATGAAACACTTCTTTGAACTTCAGACTGCTACCTCTAGTATGCTGTTGTATTGATTCTAGCATCGCCATGTGCTTTGGTGAAAAGTGAAAATACTTATATACACTATTTAGTATTTCCTGTACTTTAACTAAATATGGGATGCTATCTGCCCCACTACAGCAGCTAAGTGCTAATCTATGCGCTATGCAGTGAGTGGCTAAGATACCTGGTACTGCTTGTTTAAGTCTAGTAACAACACCTGACTTATTGCCTATCATGACAGATGCCCCATCAGTACTAACATCACAAAGACCTGACAAATGTATTCCCTTTTGATTCAATGTACCTAACACTTTTGCATAAATGGACTCTGCATTTGCACACTCAAGACTGTCAATACAAAAGAAATAAGTTTTTGGATTCACAACTCCTAGATGATCAGCTTCTAGAATGCGTATATACATTATTAAATTCTGGTGAACAGAAATGTCAGTACTCTCGTCAAACATTAAACTGTATTTCTCACTTGACTTGACTTTCTCTAAAATACTTTCCTCTATTACAGCTGAAATGCTTTCTTGAAAATCACTGGTTGAGTCAGAGTGTTCATAAGAGGTGTGCTGGTCAACCTTAAGGTCTGCCAATTGGGATACCCCCTAGAAATGTATACCAAAAAAAAACTTAAAGAAAAAGCTACCTTACTATTATTCAACAATTAATTTGAATTACTATCTAACAAAAGAGTTCATTACAAAGTAAATATTTCTCTCATAAATATGTCAAAATTAATCTGATTAAAAAAATTCATATCATGAACTGCTTCAAGATTTTAGAATGAAAACAAGAATACAAGAAATTTATATTTAATTTTATGCATAAAACAAAAAAAAATATATTTGTATTTTTATATACCTGATTTAACATATGACTGTTCACTGAGGCAAATAGTGAGGTGGGGAGGTCTTGTTTTGCCAAAAAGTAAACATTAGCCATAGCTGTTCTTATCGCTGATTCACTTTTACTGACTGATGCCACTCGAGCAGTTTCCATATGAGCCCGGAGCTTTCCAGCATCCACTGCATTCTGGTGATCTACAGAATATTAAAAAAAAATTACCTTATTGTCTCCATATTAACATCCACATTATTCACATTTCATAATCCATAAAATGCACATTCACAACACTGACTGTAATGGAAATAAAAATAACAAACAGTTAGGAATACACATGTACCTTTTGTTTTCATGTGTTTCGTGATTGACTCTTTCTTTAAAACATTACATCCAGAGGTGAAACTATTGTCATACTGACATTTAACACAAAGTTTACATATCATTTCTTTTTTGTTGGCATCATAACTCAAAAATGGAAATGTTGTCAGCCAAGAATCTTGAAAGTGCCTTATGACTGGCGAATTTGAAGTTTTAGCAATTTTGGAAGGTGTTCTGATGGAACCCTCATATTTACGTTTCATACTAGGTTTACTAGGCCTTGACTTGATTGTGACTGATAGGCAAAACTAATCTTCTTTTTTCAATATATAGGGATCTTTCAATCAAGCTAATTCATGAAATAATCATTTTAATTTATCGCTGATTTAATTATTCAAACTGTAAATCAATTAACCACTTACCGTCCTTTTAATTTTCCATACATGAAAACGACACCTGCAACATCACCGACGATTTTTTCTTTTCATCACTGTAATTTGCTACAAACACTAACTGACCACACATATCGAATTATCTGATTTTCGGACGATTAAAGATGGCAAATTAATCCAATTAACCGATTGTTAGTTGCATCTCAACACGTTCTCAAAGTGTCATAAAGTTTGATAAACAAACTAGTCACGCGTGACCTTGTAGGTCGTACTAAACATCCGGGCTGCTTCAGGGCTCTCGCTAGACTCAGAATTTTGGGAGAAGTCACTTCGCCCTGGGTTGAAGGTTAGGGAGAAGTGGACAGACTTCAGAGCGAAGTGGATATTGTTTCGTTACTCTTTGTTTCGGACAACGTATGCTTATGTAATAATAAATTTCCCTTAAATAATTGATCCCTTTTATCAACCAGTATTCAGAAACATAATGAAACAAATATCAACTATTGATACCAAAACCTTTTGGAAAACAATGATCGACGATTAAAATGTACTGTAACACTTCCGACGATTGCCGAAATATTGCAATCAAATAGTGGTAATTTATAAACACTGAAATCAGCTAAAAATATCCGACAGGAAACTCATTATTATTCATTACTCAATAGTGCTTTTTGAAAACTAAATGCTGATTGGTTTATTTTGCCTAAGTGTCGGTATCGAATGTTCTGGTTGAAAAGATATAAATAACATGGGCGGAGTCTTCGCTCTGTACGTCACACATGGCTATAACGCAAGAAATAGCGAGAGGCGGAGTTTTACGGGGATTCCCTAATGAGTGGCTGGCAAGCGATTGTTTATGTGTATTGTAAAAAAAACTGTGTATCGTAAAAAAACTGCCACATTTTTTGACACCATTGACTCTTATCCATGTTTGCCAAGGGCAACTAAATTTTGATAAGGCGACTTGATTTTCGCTTTGATCTTCACGTAAGGCGAAATTTGAGACAGCGAAGCGACGACTTCGCCCGAATCGCCCACTCGCGAGAGCCCTGCTGCTTATGTAATTTTTGTTAGCCGCTTATTGATTTTTAATAAAACTAGTTGTCGGATGCTTTGATTTACGTTGGCGCCAGTAAAATTCGCCAATGGAAGATTTTATGGGCCAGAATTAATATTTTGGCGCATTTGGCGCAATTGGCGAGCGACAGCGGGAACCCTGCCAAAATTGGTTTATTGAGTTGTTAATTTGAGCAGTTACCCAGATTTATAACTGTCAAAATTAGAGTTGTCTGCGAAAAATTTTGTGTACACATTCAGTTGTTTGAGAGCAAATTTAGAACTGTCCTGGACGTCAGGCTATTGAATTTGTACAGCCCCGCAGTGGTACAGCAAATTGCGTCAGTCACAAATGTGCAATTTTCACAGTGCACTGCTTTCAGGGGAGATAACTCTCTCTGAAGACAAATGACGATTTTTTTTAAATTGGAATAGAAGAGGAGTTAAGCTTTAAGTTCGTGTAAGTTAATGCAAAATCAAATGGTATCAGCTATGTTGCCTGGTCTATGGGATGTCACTGATATTAAAACAGTACAGTCTATAGGACAATTTACAGTCATTTCGCCAAACTAACGGTTCATCAAATGTAATTAATTTACAGTACCCGCCACGAGGAACTCACATTTTCCGCTTTTTTGCGCGGACGCAGAAAAAGAAATATCCACCGTGACAACGATGAAAAAGACGGACGTCCTCGATGTCTCAATATTTGACAACCAACGCGAAATTAATTAGGGTCATAACTCACCTGGATAAACTGAACATTTAATGAAACAACCGTTATGAAACTGTGCATTTTACGTCTACCAGTTATGTGACATTTGGTAAAATAAAACCAAACTTCAAATACAATTGCTGTGTAGGTTTATTGTGTTCTTCCGTCGTTGAAATTTTGAGAACGCTTGTTATTACATAGCAAAATCGATCAATAATTTTTGCCAAGCGCCTGGACGATACAGATGTCGCAGTAGAGTTTACATGTTGTTTGTTCTCTTTAAATAAGAAAACAGTTTTAACACGTTGCAATCGGAAACCAGTCAGTTTATTTTCTGAAAATACGGTCAGCTGTTTCAAGAAGCAATGCTTTGAATTGTCATTCTTTGCGTTTACAAATAGGAGAATTCATAAACAAATGCATCAGAATGAGAGTTTTATACATTTATTTGATATTTTTAAAGCGTTAAATTCGCCGAAATGCATGTAATCGGGAACTGTGAGAGCCTCAATATCATAATTATACCTGTGAAAATGTTCACGGAACCATTTAGCAGACGTCCCCCGCGATATTTGGTGACCATGTCCGCGGAGGGGATCCTCGAAATGCTGCAGATTTGGTCGCGTTTTTCTGAATGGGTAGTCCACGACAACCTCAAGGAAAACGAGAGTTCCTCGCGCCATTCCGTAAAATATATACATAGCTTACTTTGAATCTTGTTTTATCATACCGACTTCGAATAAACTTTGTATTGGTAGAAGCATTTACCAACATTCCAACCTATTGCTTAAAAAATTCTATGCATTTTACCTTAAAAAATCTTCTAAAGTTGTATATCCAATTTCTTTGTAAGCTAGACGTGTTCCGATAAAGCTGTAAAAGTCACGTTCGAATTCTTTCACCGTCAGAGGGGCTGGTGATGAGAGCAACAGAGCACGCACATGCTTCTTAATTTCCTCCTTTTTCAATGCTGGGTCACTCATAATGCATGGCATGCGTTAACCTAGTCTCAGAAGTTGAAATTGAATACAGGTTCAGATGACCACAATTATATTTGCTTTCTTAAATTGTTTTATTACTGGCGCTCCCGCCACAAGTCAAATACGGCGATTAGACTGCTGTCTACTATTATTATTCACATGCACTGACCCAGCTTGTACTTTCGTATTTTTGCACAAATTAAGTTTTCACAAATTCTTTACCAGATCAGAAAATATGATAAAGAATATGTAATGAAAATTAAAAATCCAACATATTTCTGAAGTATTTTTTCTTAGAGAAAGAGATTAAATCACATTTGATAAATTCGAAACTTTGTCTTTACTCTTTTTTTACAACATGGCGACCTACATGCAAAAAGTTACGCAAAAGTTTTTCGGTTTAAAGCATTGCTTCGTGGGTGTTAAAACTAAAGCGAGGTGTCATTTGTTTAGCACAAGAAAATGTTTTTGTGTTATGAACCAGCACAAAGCAGCAATGGAAATAAAGTATGAATTTATACATTTTTTGTGCAGTAGTCAGACTATTCTTTTATATTTTTTTATTAAAACATTATTATTGATGTTTTTAGATGTTTAATAAATGGGTAAGCTTATTATTAATTGATATAAATTAGAAAAAAATATGATCTTTCATAATATTGATATAACAGACATTGTTTTTTGTATAAAATATGATCTTTCATTATATTGATGAGCTCTAAACTAAAAATATTCTTTTCTTCAATCCAGAATTCAAAGAATATTCTATTTGTCAAAAAATTTAAATTAAAAAAATATTCTTTTTGTCAAAAATCCCATATTATTAAAAGATAAATTTCATAACAGGAAACACAAATTCATATTAATTTTGCATTTCTCATTCATATGTATGCTATTTCAGTTATTATAATTCTTTAGTGTTGTATCTATAGCGTGATAGCGGGGCGCTGCGCCCCGCCCTTTTTGAAGAGCGCCCTTCTGCCCTAAATCTCTAACACTCTGCCCTTTTCCCACTAGCGCCCTTCTGTCCTTAATCATAAATGTTTATCACCACAAATTCTGCCTTTGTTTATTCAGTGTCTATGTTTTCCTAACTTACTTGTGTATTCTAATTAGCAAGACACGCAGCGACGCATGTATACATACCCTACAGCGACTGCCGAAAAATCAATAATCAAGCGTGCGCTGGGTCCTGTATCATTACCAATCAATTAGCGGATTAATGTCTGGATTGCCATTACAACAAAAACTTGTTATTTAAGGTGATGAATTGATTAGTCAAACAATACAGATGACAAATGATGTAGGTTTCGTTGATTAGGAATATAACAAGTGTTTGTCGTCACTATCGGTAAACACACTAAAACTTGTGAAAAATAAACTAGAACTTAATAAAACCATTTGTCTTTTTTGATTTTAATTGTCCACCCATCCAATTTGTCATTAAAAGTCATTCTTACCAAAAAATTAGAAGCACTAACATCTCTGTCTGCATATACAATACCTTACGTAAAACGAAAGTTGGCTCAGTTAGAAAAGGAACGGGCAAAAGCAGCGAAAACGAATCACTGTTTCGCCGATCTTAAAACAAGTCTGTTTCTAGCCTTCAGAAGTTAATTATGAAACGTGTTTGTTTACAAAAAACTATACATGTGTCAATTTTCACAATTAAGCGTCCCAGATTGGTATCGGTTGTGTCAAAATGCACGTTTTTAGGACGCACGTGCGTTTTGCGCCAAAACACAGGAAAGTTCGTTCGTTATAAATGTTAATAAGAAATAAACATTTCACCTATATATTTAGTTTTAACGAGCGGACTGTTAAATGGTCATTTACATATCGAACTGTAATTGATAATTTTGTCAAATAAAACCGTTGATACAAAACCGAAAGTGATAAGTGTATGATATTTCGGATAAATTAATTTCGGTTACGATTTCAATTTATACAAGATTGTACTCTTGCTGTTTTATTGTCAGAATTAGCACATTAAAACATCAAACTGATTACAAGTAGATAAAAACAGTCTTAAAAGGTTACTGTGCATTATGTTATAGTATGCTGTGTTACTTGAATGTGTATACTGTTCAAATGCTAGCAATGATCTACATGATTGTATGAAATGGAGAGATTAGAAAAATAAAAGCTGTTAGAAGTTTCTTGCAGTATTTGTCTGTTTTCAGTAACATATACTAGTAGTTATACAATGATTAAAAAGTAAATTAAATAAAACAAATACCTGTATTTGAATTCACACTTTACAACACTATATAGTTTTAATGATAACAATAATAATAAAGAGACGATGCTTGGCATAATATAATGCACGGTGTATGGTGAAAAATGCCCTTTTGCTAGCAAAAGACGCATATTTGCCCCCTGCCCCTTTTTGGCAGCACCCTGCCCCTTTTTCACAGCACCATGCCCTTTTTTAATCCTGGATACAACACTAATTCTTCAAATATAAATCAAAATAAATGAACAAATTTGAGTTTCCTTTACATTCATTTAATTAGAAATATATAAATACTTCATTTGTTCTTTACTCCAAGCCTTTACTCAAAGTCATTTTTTTAGATAGACAAATATTTAAGTTCATAGAAGAAAAAGATCTAGGAGAGCTGTTTTTCTCGTTATCTTGGGATTATATATTGTTTCATGTTAATGATTTTATATGTTCTTTAATCATTTTGAATAAAAAAGAAAACGTGATTGCATACCAGTTGTAGCTTATTTATTTTCTAGAACATACCTTTTACCACCTTATTGGCTATTTAACAAATGAATGCAGCGATTTTTTTTGCCATTTTGGGAAAGGGTCCGGTACCAGTGGAATTGGGAAAAAATGCGTTGTTTTTCTCCAATTTGGGAATTTTCAGTAAGAACAACAACAGTATTAACTCTCTGTTGGTTCTTTAAAATTTAAACACAATCACCATCAGAAATACTAAGACTACATAAAGACTTCATTTTTCAGATTTTTGTATCGTTATATTTACTTTATTTTTTAAATTTACTTATTTTTGTGGTTAAACCTTAAAATATGAACGATTCACTCAGAATATATACATTTCTACAGGAAAGAATTGATTAAACTTAACAATTGAATAGTTTAAACTGTTTGAAACAAATTACGGACACTTCGAAGTTAAATTAAAATACTAACTGTACGCAGGTTATAACACATACAACTGTATATTAAAAAGCACTGAATTTTGAAGTTGTTTTATCTCTCCGTTGGTAAAAACTTACACGTTACGAGTTATGTACATGTTTGAGATTCAGAAGTAATAAGATAAAGTTGCTCCGATTGCATCGTGTTTGCAGGCATGCTCTTATGAAGTTTAACGTGTAAAAAACAGCGGCCTTATCAATTAATACATAAATTATTAGCTGATAATCGTCTAAACTGATCAACAAACAAGCCACTTTCAACTCAATACCTATTCAAAATGTCATGTTAATTAATAAACCAGGCGAACTGCAATGTTCCACAGCCAATCACACATAACCTTCACCTTATCTGTAAACTTCTGGTCGCTTACATCAACTACAAACCGCTTATGTTTCTTTTTTTCTGATGAAATTCTTGGATTTTTTTATTTTTTTCTGACGAAATTCTTGGATTTTTTTTAATTAGATTTGTCGGCATTAACATTAACTAAAGATAGGTTGCTGTTCCATTTGCCGAGTGACAGTAAGAACCCTTTACTAAGACCTAGAGGATAAACGACTTGTATACCAGTACGTAACGAAGAAGTTACGAAAGTGCTGTATGCAGTTGTTTCAATCAAGCAGTTTGGGAATTTTAGGTTGGCGATTGGGAAAAATGGGAGCTATTTTCAATTGGGAACGGGTCCGTTTACCGGTACCGATCATAGAAGGAAAAAAATCGCTGTGAATGAATATCACTAGACCTTAATGATAATTACAGGTGTTTATCAATCACCACCCTATAATCTGTATCTCTCACAATGAAGGTGTTGATAGGATTAAAATACCTGAAAAGGTGTTAAATTGTATAAAAACTTTTCAGAAAAACAAAGTAGCTGCGACATATAGGAATCTCTTCTCCGACGTCTGTCTGTCTGTCCGTCCATCACAAAACGTGTCTGGACTACGCCTCAAAATCTATTGGTGCAATTTCATCCAAACTGTACAGGAATGATAAGTACCAAGTCTAGTTTGCATATTGTCGGCATTTTCCAGTTCATTGATTTTTGTCAGAGTTATGGCCCTTTAATGATTTTTTTTTAAAGTTTGTCCTGACTACATCTTTTATACTACCAATGCAATTTGAATGAAATGTTACAGGGTTGATTGATACCTCAAGTACTTGTGCATATGTAATGGGTTTCAGTTGAATGATTTTTGGCTTAGTTATGGCCCTTGAATAAAAAAGGCATTTTGGCCAAGAAACTGTCCAATCACCCCTCAATACAACTGCTTAATTGGCTATCATCACGCAACACATGTGATCACTCTTCTTTTCCTAGGTAAGTACATGTACAATGAAATTGATGAAAGACCCCATTGGAAATAAGTTGAAATTAAACAGCATCTCCTCCTCAATGGCAAGGTAATTTTCCATCAAATTTCACGGAAATGTTCAGTACATACCCCTGCTTTAAAATTGCTTAAACGGTTCTGCTCCATTGAACAAAATGGCCACTGGAGCTAAAAATAGGTTTTCTTCAATATATGGCTTCAAATGACATTTTAGCAAAATTCAATATTTTGACCTTGAAGGTGAAGGTCATTTATGAGTCAAGGTCAAGTTTAGTCTGGTCTACTTGAAGGTCTTGTCCAAAGGGTTGTTGTTTCCAAACATGAAGAGAATCCACCTACTAATAATAAAGCTATGGCAAATTTTAGCAAAATTCAATATTTTGACCTTGAATTTGAAGGTCATTTAAGAGTCAAGGTCAGGTTTAGTCTGGTCATCTTAAAGGTCTTGTCCAAAGGGTTGTTGTATCCAAGTATGAAGATAATCCATCAAGGAATAAAAAAATTATGATCAATGTTAAAGTTTTCCGACGGGAACAGCAACGGCAACAACACCATGACTATAGCAATAACTCGATTTATTTTTCAAAAAAAAGTCCAGCTAAAAATCATTGGGAAGCAACTATTACATAATGATAATGTTTTCACACGTGTGACTGATCAAAAGTAATTCAATCAATTTATAAGATCACTTTCCATAATATTTGGCTAATTGTCTCAACTTTAACATTGATTAGGTCATAAAAAAAGTTAATTGCTTTGTTTTGACAGCTATGCAGAAAATACAAGGGTCCAATTTGGGTAGGTTAATTTGCATAAATCCCACAGTATAAGGCGTGATTTATGGATCTTTGACATTTCATTGGATATTTATTTAAAAGGAGACACAAATTTCTGCTTGATGGAGATGTCATATTATTATTTTTCAAACAATATCCCAACCTGAAAATACACTGTAGTGTGAATTTCCATTCCAGTGAAACAAATGCTAACACATTAGGTCACCTAAATTCACTTCAATTTTACTACACTTAAATGACAAAGAATTTGTTTGTGATAAAAACATCAAGTGAGGAAGGGTTACACAACATGTTAATACGTGGAGGAGATAGTTTTATTTAGAATCACAACTTGGAAGAAATTGGAATATTTATTAATCACATTCTCTGCTATGGTAAAATTACAACCCGTTTTCCCGGCACAAAGTATGAATTTACTTATAAAAATCGAGAAGTAATCACATTATTATTATTAATCTTCAATTTATAGCATGTTATTTTTATGTGTGCCTTTATTGTGTTTCTTGTGCTTGTGGTTTAATGTTATTTTTGCATTTAAAAACGGATGCGTTATGAACAGTGCAATTCTGCACTACTCCTTCATATAGTAGGGATAGATCTACTTCACAGCCAAAAATTGCGGCGGAAACTACCGATGTCGAAACGGAAACATCCAATCATCAAAAACACGTGTTTTCTTATGAAAAGCAATATTTTCATAATTTTGTAATTAAACCATTTTAATCAATAAATTATGATTATTTTGAATAGACAAAGTTGCTATAGTCCTTTAACAGAAAAATGGTTTCCAGTCAATGACTAGAGAACCCTCCTGCATTGGCTTCACAGTCTTTTCTATGCAGGTTGGTCTGTTCAGGAGATGACCCTATTGTCTTTGAGGTCACTAGGTTAAAGGCCAAGGTCACTGGCCATACACCATAAAGAGAAAAACAGATTCTGTTTGATAACTGGAGAACCCTTGGGCCTTGCTGCCTCAAAATATTCTACCTACCCACCCTCCCACATTACTACATACATGTACCTACCTACAATGTAGTTCCTATACTCTTTCTTGTTCTCCAGTAATTGAACTTGATACATTTTTAACCAAAGTGTCATTGACATAATCTACAGTTCCTCTCATTCATCTACATGTACTTGCCATGGCCAATGGATTTTGATATCACAAGCCCCTGTCATCCTCTAGCTTCCTATACTTATATGGCTGCCTCTAGGGAAAAGGTGCTATGGTGGCATATATGTTTTATAAACATCTCTTGTAACCAGAGTGTCATTGACATGGCCAACAGCTTTTGATATCAGAAGCCCCTGGCATCCTCCACTTAATGTACAAGTCCCTGTCCTTCTTCTACCTTTCTATACTTCTGTGGCTGCCTTTAGCAATAAGGCATTGGGGGACATGTATGTTTTATAAACATCTCTTGCTCAATTTGTTGTTATACCCCCTAAACGAAGTTTGTGGTGAGGGGGGTATATAGGAGTAACCCGGTGGTCGGTTGGGCAGTCTGTTGCAATTTCCTTGTCCAGAGATAACTTGAAAACTAATGCTTGGAATTCAATGCAACTTCATACAGTGGTCAAGCACAATGAGAGGAAGTGCAGTGTTCAAGAATCATAGCTTCACCTTCACTATTTGCAGAGTTATTCCCCTTTGTTGGTTTTCCTTGTCCGGAGCATAACTTGAAAACAAATTGTTGGAATTCAGTGCAATTTTATACAACGATCAAGCTCAATGACAGGAAGTGCAGTGTACAAGAGCTATAACTCTATCTTCACTTTTTGCAGAGTTATTGCCCTTGTTGGTTTTCCTTGTCTGGAGCTTTATAAATCTGGTAATAAACCCCTATGTGCTCATAGTATTTCGCTATTTTTTGTGGTGTCAATATGTTACATGTACCTAGGTTGATAAAGGCATGCTTCAGTCTGGCTGACCATTGAATGTGTTTTCAGCAGTTTACACATTGTCAAGTTAATCCTCCCCCAGGTGTTTTTATCGAGTAGGGATTTTTATATGTTAGATTATATAAACAGAATTTTTCAGCAACAAGAACTTCACTTTTCTGTTCAGTTAGGGCGAAGTGAAAAGATTTTACGTAAAGTTATCTCCTGAGTTCACCATGAATGCAGTCCCTGCTTTATGCATGACAAATGGTGGATTAAAAATGCTGATTTCTATCATTTTGAAGTGAGTTCAGTTTTGGTTGCCTGTTTTGCTTTTTTCAGAGTGCTCATACCTTTGACAGGTTTTAGTCAGTGTAAGAAAGATTAGTAATGTGTATCAGGTAAAAATTAGAAAATCTTGTTCCCTTAATGATTAATTAATATTGTATTGTCTTCTTTTGCTTTCAGAATACCAATAAACTTGAAGAGAGTTGCTATAGGGCCTTCTCTTGCACTGCTTGGTTTTAATTTGTGGAAAAAAGAAGAAGAGTTGAGTGAGAATGCTCAAATTAGACAGATAGTATCCAAAGGAATAGTTGCAAAACAGAATGGTAATACTGCAGGGGCTTCCCAGGCATTCCATGAGGCACTGAATAAATCAACAGATTTCCTAAATGAAAAGAAGATTACCAGCAATGAACATTTGAATCACAGAGTGTTTATATATGATCAGATTGCAAATATGGCCATGGAGTTTGGGGACTTACAGACAGCAGAAGCTGTCTTTAAAGACACAATGAAACTTGCTTTGCAGTTAGGAATGGCAGAGAATGATAATGCTATGATAGAAATGTCATTGAAGCTCTCTACAATTTATCTGTACACTGGGAGAATAGATTTAGGTGTACTAGGTCTGAAACACTGCATTACTGAACAAGAAACTAAGCTGAAAGAAAACCCAGCAGCTGCCTCAGACAGTAAACCAGTGAACACAACTGAAATAAAGGAAGAGGAAGATAATACTAGAGTGTTACTAGGAAAAGCTTTAAAGCACCTAGCAAACTATCACTTACAAAAACGAGATTTTACAAAAGCTGAATCACTAATGCAGAAATCTCTGGAAATTTCACGTTCAATATTAGGGGACAAACATGATAATACTTTTGTGATAATGAATGACATTGCCACATGTCTGATAATGCAGGAGGAATATGGAAAAGCTGAAAGTTTATTACATGAGGGTATTAAACTGAGTGGTAAAGCAAAAAGTCTAATGCAATCGGCTCTGTTGTCAAACCTCGGAGCCCTTTATATCCGAACAAAAAAGTTTGACAAAGCAAAGTCTGCTTGTGAACGTGGTCTGAAAGTTGCTGAAAAGGGTAATGATGAGTTTCTTAAAAAGCCGTGTCAGGCTTGCCTAAGTCGTTTAGCAGAATTGAAGGATACTGAAGCTAAAGAAGACTGATTCTGACTGCTTGCAATTAGGCATCAGTAGATAGAGTAGTCTGTGATAACAAACATGAAATGTGATGTTACAGTTTTACTAGCTTTTTACAAAGGTCACTTTGAAAATCATATGATGTATAAAATATTTAAGGGTTTTGTCTTTTTAAACTGTAATAGGAATGAACTAGATACCTTATGATTTTTAATTGGAAACATTGAAGTATAGAACATTGAAATATATCATGTAGTTTCTACACTTTTTCAAACTACTTCCAGAGTAACTGGGGCACTTCTGCCCCATGTTGCCTCCAGTTGAACTTAACATTTAATTTAAAAAGAACAAAAACAAAAAAAGCTTCCAACCCTTATTATCTGTATAGATATATAATATACATTTTTTTTAGCTCGACTTTTTTTGAAAAAAAAAATCGAGTTATTGCTATAGTCATGGTGGCGTTGCCGTTCCTGCTCCGTCCAAAAACTCTAACATTGATCATGATTTGTTTATTCCTTGATGGATTATCTTCATACTTGGACACAACAATCCTTTGGACAAGACCTTCAAGAAGACCAGACTAAACTTGACTCTTAATTGACCTTCAAATTCAAGGTTAAAATAATGAATTTTGCTAAAATTGGCCATAACTGTATTATTAGTAGGTGGATTGTCTTGGACTTGGACAAAACAACACTTATGACAAACCGACATGTTGAATAACTCAGATATGACCATGACCTAAAGATGTCCTTGACCGTCAAGGTCAGATGATTGAATTTTGCTTAAATTGTCATAACTTTCTCATTTATTTATGGATTTGATTCATATTTGGACTAAACAACACTTATGACAAATCCGACATCATGATTATTTCAAGTTTGACCTTAACTTTTAAATGACCTTGACAGTCAAGGTCAAATTATTGAATTTTGTTAAAACTGGCCATAATTTTGTTATTTATTGTTGGATTTGAATCAGACATGGACAAAACAACACATATGACAAAGCCGACATGATAAATTATTCAAGTTTGACCTTAACCTTAAAATTACCAAGACCGTCAAGGTCAAATGATTAGATTTACTTAAATTGTCACATCTTTGTTGATTATGGTTGGATTTGATTCATAGTTGGACAAAACAACAATTATGACAAATCTGACATTATGATTCTTTTATGTATCAACTTGACCTTAAAATGACCTTGACCTTAAAGGTCAAATTATTGAAATTTTGCTTAAATTGTCATACCTTTCTCATTTATTTATGGATTTGATTCATACTTGGACAAAACAACACTTATGACAAATCTGACATTTCATTTTGTTCAGATATGACCTTAACCTTTAAATGACTTTGACAGTCAAGGTCAAATTATTGAATTTGCTAAACCAGGCCATAACTTTGTTATTTGTGGTTTGATGTTAATAATACTTGGACAAAACAAAACTTTTGGCAAAGCCGGCATGATAAATTATTCAAGTGTGACCTTCACCTTAAAATGACCATGACCATCAAAGGTCATATTATTAAATTTTGCTCAAATTATGGATTTGATTCTTACTTGGAAAAAACAACACTTATGACAAAACCGATATGTTGAATAATTGAAGTCTGACCATGACCTAAAAATGACCTTGACCGTCAAGGTCAGATGATTGAAATTTTCTGAAATTGTCATAACTTTGTCATTTATTTAGGGGTATGATTCATACTTGGACAAAACAATACTTTTGACAAATCCGACATTTTGATTCAAGTTTGACCTTGACCTAAAAAATGACCTTGATTAGCAAGATTAAATTATTGAATTTTGCTAAATTGGTCATAACTGTGTAATTTATGGTTAGACTTGATTCATACTTGGACAAAACAACACTTTTGACAAAACTGTTGAATAATTCAGGTATGACCTTGACCCTAAAATAACCTTGACAGTCAAAGTCCCATTGTTGTATTTTGCTTAAATTGTCATAACTGTTGTTAATTTATTGATTTGATTAATTCTTTGATAAAACAACAAAACCGACATTTTAATTTATTTAAGTATGACCTTGACCTGTAGATGTCCTTGACATTTAAGGTCAAGTTTTTGAATTTTGCTTGAAATGGCCAAATTTTTGTTATTTTTGGTTTGATTTGATTTATACTGGGACAAAACAACACTTATGACAAAACTGACACATTGAATCATTCAAGTGTGACCTTGACCTTCAAATGACCATGACCATTAAGGTCAAATTATTGAATTTTGCCTATATTGGCCATTTTTAGTTCTTTTTGATTAATACTTGGACAAAACAACGCTCATGACAAAACCTACATTTTAAATAATTCAGGTATGACCTTAACCTTAAAATGACCTTTGCAGTCAAGTTCAAATTATTGAATTTTGCTAAAATAGCCAAACTTTTTGTTATTTATGGACGGATTTGATCTATACAGGGACAAAACAACACTGAGAATAAAACAAATGTGTTGAACAATTCAAGTATTACCTTGACCTTTAAATGACCTTTACATTGCTTAACTTTGCTATATCTTCGTTGTTAATGGATGTAGTGTCTTCTTGCTTGGACATAACTACCTTTTAGACAATACCTCCAAAGAAGGTTAAACTGAACTTGACATTGACCTTTAAGGTCAGATTTCTGAATGTTGCTAAAATTGGCCATAACTTTGTTATGTATAATTATATTTCCAAATGATGTTTCATTTGAAATCCCTTCACCACAATGTGCTTCCTCTGATGTGTTTGCCTTTGGAAATAGGTAAAAGTTGAGCATTGCCCCCACTTGCAGTGGCTCTTGTTTAAGCTCATCTTAGCATGATATTCACAGGGCTTACTTTTGTGATCACCCTGTGTCTGTCATGCATCAGTTCTTCATCAAATTTTAAGTTTAAACAACATCTCCTCCTAAACCAACATATCAAAGTTAATGAAACTTCACAGAGATGTTCCTTGCAGGAAGCTATACAACGGTTGTTCAAAGAATTCCATTCCATTGTTAGCGATCTTGCTGACTTTAAATAAAGCTTACTTACATACCTTACTTATCTTACATACTTATCTTATTTACATTGCAATGGCAACATGAAGGGAAAAATTAAAGAATGTACTTTAAAACCAGTGTTCAGCATTAACTATGGGACCTCTACCAAGTTTGTTCAGAATATATCCATGGGGTTACTATTGGCCCTGCCTGAGAGGTTACATGTTTTACATAGAAATATAGCAGAATATCTTAAGATCTTCTTGACAGACATGATGAGACATCATCAAGCTTAGACTTTTGAAATTTGGTTTGTAGCATTATCATGAGGACCTCTATCAAGTTTTTCAAATTAATTCTAATAGGTCACTAATCCACCCTCAGGCAAAAAATATTGGCTGAACCTTTTGAAATTTTGTGTGAAATATAATTCAGTGGTACCTCACCAAGTTTCTACAAATTATGTCATTTATACATCATTGGCTCCTTCCCCAAGGGTTGAGTTTTACATAGAAATATCTAGGAAAATCTTTAAAAGCTATTCTTACCTGAAACAATAACATGGGGTCCAGCATGATTCTTGTATAGACGTTTTTAAGTGAGGTTTCTGTGTCATATACCCTTAAAATGGAGGAAATTGAGCATTTTTCACCAGAGGAGACAAAATCTTTATAAATTTGATAAAACTTGACTGCAAGGGGTAGGACTTACATGTTGTAGTTTCATTTAATGTTTATGTTGGAAGTTTAAAAAACCTCTGAAACTCACAAGAGTCAAGATACTAGGTGTAGCTCTGTCTAGTGGACCTCTACCAAGATTGTTAAAAATATATCCCTTATATATTGGTGCCACTGCTGGGGTCCTATTTGTGTAAAATGTTAAATATTTGAAAATCTACTTGTTAGCATTTGAACTGTTCATAAAATTTTGCTTGGACATTTCAATTTTTTCATGCAGTCATTTACACCTGAAAGTGCAGGTTTAGGATAGTACTTGTGAATGTTCCTTTCATTAGCTCATGGTAGTAAATTAGGGAGATGTGAAAAACACTGTTTTGACAGCCTTATTATAGAACAGAACAGATAATTTATTTAGTCATATATATAGATACGGCATACTGAAATCAAAAAAGTATATTAATCAGGCACATTTATGATTAAAAATGGTACATAATACAAAGTATGCAGTGATGTAACAAAAGCAGTAATACATGTACAGTTATTTAGAACAGTTATATGATAGTGCTTTTATGTCCAGTTTGAGAGTTCCTGCCTTTTCTTGAATGTCTGTATTAAAGAACTGAAAAAATCTGTGAGAATTCATGTTTTACACAAGATTTGACATCATAAAACATAAGAGTTGAGTAATGTTAGTATTTTTGTGTCAGTGCTGTCTCTAATAAGTTTATACTAGAGACTGTTTCTGTATATTGTCATATGCTTTTTGAAAATAAATGTAGGCCTTTTATAAATGTTGACTTTAACTAGTATACATGTTAATTGAGGATATTGTTAGATAAATATGGTGTCTGTTGTGCTATGACCATGCCTAAATCCAAACTGAACATCAGTAAGCTGCTCATTTTCCATGGCCCATTGTTTAAGTCTCATTAAGATACTTATATGGTGTCTGTTGTGCTATGACCATGCCTAAATCCAAACTGAACATCAGTAAGCTGCTCATTTTCCATGGCCCATTGTTAAGTCTTGTTAAGATACTCACAAACAATTTTCCTCAGCAACTAATTCATGTTATACCCAGTAGTTATTGGTTTCATTTGCAAGAGACTTTTTCTGTAAAGGGACAAATACACCTTGTGGCAATACTTTCCGAAAGTTGCCGGAGTCAAGAATGTTATAAAATAATATTTTCAACAAATCAGTATGTCAGTTTATCCCAAAAAATATATATTTATCACCGAATCCACAGAATCAGTCATAATAATATTTTATGTTCCCCCTCCTGCAAAAAGTAGTGGTAGGGTCGAGACATTTCTGATGTTATGCTTTCTGTTTGGATGTCTGGATGTCTGGATGTTACAAATCATGTGTGCTTCATAACTTTATCATTCCTAGATTGATTTTAAAATAACATGGCAGAAATGTTAACCACAATGAGAGGATGTGTCATGTTCAAGAATTAGGTCCATACCTCCAAAGTCAGAGTCACACAGGTCAAAGGTAAAAAATGGGGTATTTTTATAAATTTCTTTAGACAGTGCTCTAAATATGTGTCTAAGTTCATGTATGGAAGAATCTTGTGTATAATTTTCAGATTTTAGTTTTTGTTTTTAAAAAAATCTAGTTTCTTTTTAAAGGTTACTGGACGTAGCTTTTGAACAACGAAATTTTCATATGAAAAAAATCTAAGACAGTTTTACAAAATTCCACATTTAATTTTCATTTTAAAGATATAGCAAATTAATATTTATATAACACACACTTAGTCCCGTGCACCTCTAACACTTGTACATTTATCCCTTGCCACTTGACACAGCTAACTGGACTGTTAACAAAACTTTTAAATGATGATGGGTAATAAGTGAAAAATGAAAAATAATAAACTCCAACAAGGTAGAGTTATATGATGAATATACATGGATGAATATTTAACTAAATACTTTGAAATTTTGATGGAATTGGGAGGCCAGTGTAATAATTTTGAGCATAAGCAGTTATTATATTTCATCTAAGTACTAGCCCCCAGTGACTCCAGTCAGAAGATTTTTTTTTCATAAAGATAAAAATGATCAAAAGAACAAATAGTATTAAAGAAAGAGCACGAAATCTCTGTCCAAAAACACAGCAACAACAAAAACACGAGGGCCATAATCGCCCTGTATTGCTCACCTGAGTATGACTGCTTTTAACAAAGTTGCTACGGACCTGGTTAATTGACCCAAGATGACCCATATTCAAACTTGATCTAGAAATTATTGAGACGGTCTTTCTGACAAATTTCCAGGTTATTTAGACTGAAAATGTAACCTCGAGTGTTAACTAGGATTTTCCATATTTGGGCTCTATGACCTAGTTTTTGAACCTAGATGTCCAATTTTCGAATTTGAGCTACAAATTATCGAAACAATCACTCTGACAAATTTCCAGGATATTTGGAATGAAAATGTAACCTCTAGAGTGTTAAGAAGGTTTTTCCATATGTGGGCTCTGTGACCTAGTTTTTTAACCTAGATGACCCATATTCAAACTTGAGCTAGAAATTATCGAAACAACCTCTCTGACAAATTTTCCAGGATATTTGGACTGAAAAAAAATAGCCTCTAGAGTGTTAACAAGATTTTTCGATATTTGGACTCTGTGACCTTTTTTTTTTAACCCAGATGACACATATCCAAACTTGAGCTGGAAATCATCAAAACAACCTTTCTGACAAATTTCAAGGACATTTGGACTGAAAATGTAGCCTCTTGAGTGCTTACAAAGTTTTTCGATGTTTTGGCTCTGTTACCTAGTTTTTGAATCCAGATGACCCATATTCGAACTTGAGCTAGAAATCATAGAAGCAACCTTTCTGGCAAATTTCCTCCAGGTTATTTGGAATAAAAATCTTACCTCTAGAGTGTTAACAAAAAAAAAAAAAAGGTTTTTCCATATTTGGGCTCTGTGACCTAGTTATTGACCCAAGATGACCCATATTCGAACTTGAGCTAGAATTCATCAAAACAACCTGACATTTCCAGGATATTTGGACTGAAAATGTAACCTCGAGTGTTAAAAAGGTTTTTACATACTTGGGCTCTGTGACCTAGTTTTTGATCCCAGATGACCCAGATCCATATTCGAGCTAGAAATCGTCGAAACAACCTTTCTGACAAATTTCAAGGACATTTGGACTGAAAATGTAACCTCTAGAGTGTTAACAAGGTTTTTCTATTTTTGGGCTCTGTGACCTAGTTTTTCAACCTAGATAACCCATGTTCGAACTCGTCCGAGAAATTATTGAGACAAACATCCTGACCAAGTTTCATGACGAGGCCAAATTGTGACTACTAGAGTGTTAACAAACTAATTGTGGACGGACGACGGACAAAAGGCGATCACAAAAGCTCACTCTGTCACTACGTGACAGGTGAGCTAGCAAGCGAAAAAAAATCTGTTTTTAATATTTTGTTTCTCATACTTTTCAAAAAAAAAATTATTTTCATCATTAATATAAACTTACATTAAGTATGAAACTGCAATGCAAACATGGTGGAAGTTACTATATAGTAAAAATCACTGAGACTTGCTGATTGGAAGCAAACGTACTATAACATGTTTTCACAAGTGTGAACGATCAAAAGTAATTAAATCACACTGTGAGATTACTCACCATAAAATTTTGCTATTTGTTTCATTAACAGTGTTTTGATAAGAGAAAAAATGTTAACTGTTTCGTTCTGACAACTGTGCAGAATATAAAAGGGTCGCTGTGGGTAGGATAATTTGCATCAATCCCAAAGCACACTACTGCAGAATGATGAAATACATTAAAATCCCATGAATTTACCATTAAAAAAATCCTTTAAATCAATGACACCATTACAGGTATCCATTAATCTTTGTAGCAAAGAATTAATGGTGTTCATATTTAGCCCATTAAACTCTTGAATATTGGTCAATATGTAAAGTTTCAGCCATGAAAATATGAAAAAGAGTCAAATTTAGTGATCCTGGCATTAGATTAATAAAAATTGATTGCACAAGAAATTTAATGTGCCCAGTATTTCTTGTTTTATTTTTATGCCAATTTTCAATCTATAAATAGTATATATCATGGCCATTACATACCAGTAGGCAGAATAGAATGGCCATGAACCGGTGCTGCTAAAATTTATGATCATAAAAAAAGCTTGGATTCTTGATACCATTAGCATTTAATAATGGCCATTATAATTGCATCTGATGAGCATTAACAAAGCAAAGGCATCTTGAATATGTTTTCAACACCATTCTAATATAACATGAAAATTTATGACCATTAAATTAATATAAATCGTAGTTGTAATGACCATTAACACAGCATCTAACAACAGCCACTTGACAAAAGTGTTATTATACCCCCACCACAAAATGTGGGGGGGGGGGCTATAATGGATTCGCTTTGTCGCGTCCGTCGGTCGGTCGGTCCGTCCGTCCGTCCGTCTCCATTATCGTGTCCGCTCTATAAATCCTATACCAATTGAAGGATTTTCTTCAAACTTGGCTGAAATGTTCACCTCAACAAGGGGATGTGCAGAACCCATGTTGCCCATGTGTCAGCTCAAGGTCAAGGTCACAATTGAAGGTCAAATATCAAACAATCAAATATTAGACATTATGTCGTGTCCGCTCTGTAAGTCCTACACTAATTGAAAGATTTTCTTTAATCTTGGCTCAAATGTTCACCTCAACAAGGGGATGTGCAGAACCCATGTTATCGGGTCCCACGTTTTACCGGAATCGACCATTTTTTCCGGAATATATCTTCGAGTAGAGTGATTTTATAAGAGAACGAAAATTGGCGAGTTGCGGGAATATTTTGCATACGGTGTAAACCGGAATCGGCCTGTATTTCATAAATAAATTGTATTCTAGTAACATATATGTTACTAAACCTTCATATACAAAATTTGAAATATTTTCGAGTGGTAAGTTTTTGCAAGATGAACGATCCTGCAATGTGAATCAACAATATCTCATACCGGCAAAAAGGTGTTTAATTAACAAATTAAAATGCCGATAAGCGGCTGCTAATTGTTCCTTATAATCAACATGTTATGACATCTCTATCTCACAAGACTGTCTTTGAAATGCCGACGAATGTTTGTCCCAGGTTGACGGTTAACTTTGATATTGGAGAAGAGAGCTTTAACACCAAATTAAATAACATCTATGTGCGTGTATATAAATCCAGCCCATTCCCTTGGACGTTACCTTTATGGTAAACCTTGTAATAGTATACATTGAAACTGTGTTACTATAACATATTTCTTGGATTATTTGATCTCAATCATGAGTAACTGTTCAATTTGTTCAGAAATTTGTGTTTCTGATAGAATACGTTGTCATCACTGTAATAAGTGGACACATAACACTTGTTGTAACATTTCAAAAGAGGAGAGTAAATCTTGGTCTTATGCTCATTTAAAATTTGTGTGCAAGAGCTGTGCATTTAATATCAATGGATTAACGTACGATATGAGTGCAGCCTTAGTTAGGTAAGTATGTTTTTTAAATAAATAATAATATCAAATTTGTTATCGGTGCCATGGCCGCCCTTTACGCTATAGCATTATATCGAGGATGTAGTCAATGATACACGTATGTAATACACATCAATTATATGCTGTTCAAGAATGTTTATATCCTTGGGCATTGGAACGTGCCAGACACCTTTGATCTGACACTTTTATTACTTAGTATGTATACATTTTTTCAAGGACGTAGTTAAATCGTACACGCAAATTTGAATACAAAGACTGGTTTGAAACAATTGCATTTAAGAAATGGCATATATTGCAATAGAAAACAGGTAAAGGGCAAGACCGAGTATCACCCAATTCAGTCACAACCTGAGCAATCTGAAATCATAGGGGTTCACAGGTACTACACGTCTCTTAGAAAAGATCCTACGTACAAAAAGAAAGTGACCTGGCTTGCAGATGGTGGTATCCATAGCAACTTCGCTGTTGTGGAGGATATAGGTAAATTTCCTGGACTGGCCCCCCATGGTAAACAATCAGACTGTACGACCGAGTACCACAGGATACCACCAAAAGTAATGACGGAGATAGATACACTTACAGGCAAGATGAAACCTCATCAAATTCATAATAAACTCACTGACAAATATGACGTCCTTGAACAACCTTCTCAAAAACAAATTTATGACAAACAGTACAGAGAACGGCATAAAAACAAGACTGTTGACGGACACACTGACAACTTTGCTGACCAAGTAAAACATTTAGAAAACCTGTTGACGAACAATCATCCCTTTGTCAGGTCAGTTATAAGGAATAGTGGAAAGCCGCCTGCCTTTATATGTTACACTGACGAACAGCTAACGGACTTAAGAAACATCTGTTGCAACGGAAAAACTGTTTTAGGAGTGGACAAAACTTTCATGTTGTGTAAAATGCATGTCACTGTTACTTGTTATAAGCAATTGGCAATTGAAAATGTGTAGACACAACAAAATCCAATTTTTTTGGGGCCCGTTTTTATTCATGATAACAGTGACTTCGAAACTTTCAGCCATTTTTTTTTATGAGCTGAAACTAAAACTGACCGAAGCCCCTCTCTCAAATTTAGTGATTGGTTCTGATGACGAAAAAGCTTTGGTCAAAGCAATCACAACTGTTTTTCCAGAGGCAACTCATGTTCTCTGTACCCGACATTTAGAGGACAATGCGAGACATATACTGAAGGACGATTCTGTATCCAAAACGCAGAGAATAAACATTCTCAAAAAGATTTTCGGAAATGACGGACTTATTGACGCTGATGATAGCATTTGTTACGACGAAAAGGTTAATGACATCGAGACAGAACTTACCGCGGTATCAACAAAATTCTTGACCTATTTTCAGAGACGACTGGTTCCAGTTTTGAAAGATAAGGTCATTGACCCACAACAGCAGCACAAAGTTATCAGACATTGGACCAACAACAACTGCAAATCCATGAACCATGTGTTAAAACAGACTGTGGATTGGAAGTCCAAGCCCCTTCCAGAATTAGTAAATTTAATACTTGACTTGGTTAACGGACAGTACAAACGTATTCGCAGTGCAATAGTCCGAGTTGGTGATTTCAGACTGACTGACAACTACAGACACTTTGAAAGGTCAAAGACAGAATGGACTATGATGACAGATAAACAAAGGTCACATTTGTACAGCCGAGTTAGACAATACTTTCCCACTGAGAATAAACAAGTGACATCAACGGACGGAAAAACAACGGTTTTAGCTCCAAGGACAAATGGACGAAAGCCAGGTCAACGAAAACGGAAGCCTAAGACAGTAAGCTTGAGCCTAAAAAGGAAAAAGGTTGAGTCCAATCTATCCCCCTGAACTGTAAGAACATGAAGAGATTTAAACAGTGTTTAACACTAAGAATATATGTGCTTTGTGTAGTTCATTATAAATGTTATCAATACTGTGTTTTATTCAGGCAACATCATTTTTACTTGAGAAAGAACTATACTTTTTTCTTAATTTAATTAGAAATTAGTATGAATACTAATTTATTTATTTGTTTGCTGATTTTCAATGTTCAACATGTCTGTCATGTATGTAAGTTTTGCTTATATGTTAGACGTTATGATTATATTAAAAGATATTATTAAAACTCCCAAGTCCTTTATTTTAGTTTTTCTTTTAAACAAACTACTCTTTACGGAAACACGTAAGGAATCTATCCCCCTGAACCGTAAGAACATGAAGAGATTTAAACAGTGTTTAACACAATAAGAATATATGTGCTTTGGGTAGTTCATTATAAATGTTATCAATAATGTGTTTTGTTCAGGCAACATCATTTTTACTTGAGAAAGAACAATACTTTTTTTTTATTTTAACAAGGGATTAGAACTTTGAATTTTTTTTTTTTTTTTTTTTTGCTGATTTTCAATGTTCAACATGTCTGTCATGTATGTATGTTTTGCTTATATGTTTGACGTTATGATTATATTAAAGATATTATTAAAACTCCAAGTCTTTTTTTTGTTCTTTTTAACAAAATAATCTTCACGGAAACACGTTGCCTTCACGGAGTGCTGATTTCCTCTAAATGTCGGGTACAGAGAACATGAGTTGCCTCTGGAAAAACAGTTGTGATTGCTTTGACCAAAGCTTTTTCGTCATCAGAACCAATCACTTAATTTGAGAGAGGGGCTTCGGTCAGTTTTAGTTTCAGCTCATAAAAAAAAATGGCTGAAAGTTTCGAAGTCACTGTTATCATGAATAAAAACGGGCCCAAAAAAAATTGGATTTTGTTGTGTCTACACATTTTCAATTGCCAATTGCTTATAACAAGTAACAGTGACATGCATTTTACACAACATGAAAGTTTTGTCCACTCCTAAAACAGTTTTTCCGTTGCAACAGATGTTTCTTAAGTCCGTTAGCTGTTCGTCAGTGTAACATATAAAGGCAGGCGGCTTTCCACTATTCCTTATAACTGACCTGACAAAGGGATGATTGTTCGTCAACAGGTTTTCTAAATGTTTTACTTGGTCAGCAAAGTTGTCAGTGTGTCCGTCAACAGTCTTGTTTTTATGCCGTTCTCTGTACTGTTTGTCATAAATTTGTTTTTGAGAAGGTTGTTCAAGGACGTCATATTTGTCAGTGAGTTTATTATGAATTTGATGAGGTTTCATCTTGCCTGTAAGTGTATCTATCTCCGTCATTACTTTTGGTGGTATCCTGTGGTACTCGGTCGTACAGTCTGATTGTTTACCATGGGGGGCCAGTCCAGGAAATTTACCTATATACTCCACAACAGCGAAGTTGCTATGGATACCACCATCTGCAAGCCAGGTCACTTTCTTTTTGTACGTAGGATCTTTTCTAAGAGACGTGTAGTACCTGTGAACCCCTATGATTTCAGATTGCTCAGGTTGTGACTGAATTGGGTGATACTCGGTCTTGCCCTTTACCTGTTTTCTATTGCAATATATGCCATTTCTTAAATGCAATTGTTTCAAACCAGTCTTTGTATTCAAATTTGCGTGTACGATTTAACTACGTCCTTGAAATAATGTATACATACTAAGTAATAAAAGTGTCAGATCAAAGGTGTCTGGCACGTTCCAATGCCCAAGGATATAAACATTCTTGAACAGCATATAATTGATGTGTATTACATACGTGTATCATTGACTACATCCTCGATATAATGCTATAGCGTAAAGGGCGGCCATGGCACCGATAACAAATTTGATATTATTATTTATTTAAAAAACATACTTACCTAACTAAGGCTGCACTCACATCGTACGTTAATCCATTGATATTAAATGCACAGCTCTTGCACACAAATTTTAAATGAGCATACGACCAAGATTTACTCTCCTCTTTTGAAATGTTACAACAAGTGTTATGTGTCCACTTATTACAGTAATGACAACGTATTCTATCAGAAACACAAATTTCTGAACAAATTGAACAGTTACTCATGATTGAGATCAAATAATCCAAGAAATATGTTATAGTAACACAGTTTCAATGTATACTATTACAAGGTTTACCATAAAGGTAACGTCCAAGGGAATGGGCTGGATTTATATACACGCACATAGATGTTATTTAATTTGGTGTTAAAGCTCTCTTCTCCAATATCAAAGTTAACCGTCAACCTGGGACAAACATTCGTCGGCATTTCAAAGACAGTCTTGTGAGATAGAGATGTCATAACATGTTGATTATAAGGAACAATTAGCAGCCGCTTATCGGCATTTTAATTTGTTAATTAAACACCTTTTTGCCGGTATGAGATATTGTTGATTCACATTGCAGGATCGTTCATCTTGCAAAAACTTACCACTCGAAAATATTTCAAATTTTGTATATGAAGGTTTAGTAACATATATGTTACTAGAATACAATTTATTTATGAAATACAGGCCGATTCCGGTTTACACCGTATGCAAAATATTCCCGCAACTCGCCAATTTTCGTTCTCTTATAAAATCATTCTACTCAAAGATATATCAAATTCCTTTCGTAAATAAATTATTTTAAAGGTATATTAATGATTTATATCATTTTTGAATGACTTAAGTTCAATTTATTTATGAAATACATGTCGATTCCGGTGTATATTCGTATGCGAAAATTTGCCGCAACTCGCCGATTTTAAGTATCGTATAAAACCTTCCTTTAATAAATATAATATTTCTGGTGTCTGTTACTGATTTACGCATTTGTATGACTTAAATTCAATTTATTTACGAAATACAGGCCGATTCCGGTGTATATATATGTATGCGCAAATTTTCCGCAACTCGCCGATTTTCTTTCTCTCGCAACATCTTTCCAATCGAATAACCTTCAAATACCTTTGGTAAATGTTTTATTTCTGATATACGGTAATGAAAAATAACTTTGTATGACTAAATTTCAATTTATTTATGAAATATAGACCGATTCCGGTGTATGTATGTATGCGCAAATTTTCCGTAACTCGCCGATTTTTCATTCTCATGTAAAATCTTTCCGCTCGAAGATAATTCTAATTCCTTTTGTTATTACGTTAATTATATTATATTTTAAGAAAAAATCATGTATATCTTTTCAAAGATTGGTTTATGTATGAAATATAGGTCGATTCCGGTAATGCAAAGTCGATTCCGGTAGATTCCGGTAAAAATGGTCGATTCCGGTAAAACGTGGGACCGCCATGTTACCCTTTTGCCGGCTTAAGATCAAGGTCACACTTGAAGGTCAAAAATTGACTTAGAAAATATTCTTAACATTTAACATGTATTTGAATATTTCTGAAACTAGAAAACGTATTTGCTTGAAACTTAAAATATATATGAAGTGTCACAATTAGGAAATGCAGGTCAAGTTTCATAACTCTGTATTGCATTTTGACGAAGTTATGCCCCTTTTTAAGTCTTCAAATTTACATACAATCAAATATTAGACAATATGTCGTGTCCGCTCTATAAATCCTATACTTATGGAAGAATTTTCTTCAAACTTTACTCAAATGTTCAACTCAACAAGGTTATGTGCAGAACCCATGTAACCTTTGTGCCGGCTTAAGGTCAGGCCACACTTGAAGGGTAAAAAATATCACAAGTAAGATATGCAGGTCAAGTTTCATAACTCTGTATTGCATTTTGACAAAGTTATGCCCCTTTTTTAAGTCTTTACTTACAATCAATACTAGACAATATGTCGTGTCCGCTCTATAAATTCTATACTAATGGAAGGATTTTCTTCAAACTTGACTCAAATGTTCAGCCCAACTGGGCAATGTGCAGAACCAATCTTACCCTTGTGCCAGCTTAAGGTCAAGGCCACACTTGAAGGTAAAAAAATGACTTAGAAAATGTTCTGAAATTTTAACATGTACTTGAATATTTCTAAAACTAGAACAGATAATCATTTGAAACTTCAAATATATACGAAGTGTCGCAAGTAAGATATGCAGGTCAAGTTTCATAACTAAAAAAGTGTGTGTGTGGGGGAGGGGGGAATAACTTTGTATTGTATTTTGACAAAGTTAGGTCCATTTTTATGTCTTTAAATTTATCTACTATAATATTTCTTAAACCAGAACAGATATTTACTTGAAACTTAAAATTTATATGAATGGTTACAAGCAAGCTCAGATGACGAAAATTCTACAATTCCATTGAATTATGACACAAGTTATGCCCCTTTTAGGCTAAGAAAATGTTCTGATATAACCATTAATACTTAAATGTTTCCGAAACCAGAACAAATATTCACTTGAAACTATATAATATATAAAGGGTCACAAGTAAGCTCAGTATGAAAAGTTTTTCCACTCTTAATTACATTTTGACATAATTATGTTATTTTCTTAACTTCACTGCTTTTGTTCGTTTTAGTACATTGGGAAAATGAAAGGTTATTTGTAACTGTTTCAAACATGATTTGACAATATATATTTATACTTTTACCTGTACAATTTGTTTGTTTTTTTCACCAGAGATAATTTCTTTTTATGTATATGTATTTGTGCCACTGAAGTTATTTCATTAACCACCTTTCCATGTCGTCTTCTGTCAAGGACATTGGTGGGGGTATGAATCGCATTCAGCGATAGTTCTATTTTTATTTAATGCTCATGATAAATACAATGCAAATGAATTATTGCCATTAATATAATCAATAGAACAAAACTTGCAACAGTAATAACCAATAATGTAATAACTAACTGGCATGAATAAAATCATTGGCCACTTGGTCTAAATCATTTGTTATCTTTGTGGAAAAGCTAAAAAATGGGAAGAGTTCTAGATTAATTTACATCCATTCTACTGAATCACTCAGTTTTTATGCCTTCGAAGGGAGGCATTATAGTTCTTGAACTGTCAGTCCGTCCGAAAACTTTAACATTGCCCTAAACTTTCTTATTAGTAAGTGGATTTATTTCATACTTGGAGACAGCACCCCTTTGGGCAAGACCTTCCCACTGTCCTGTATTTATTTGACCTTGACCCCTGAATGACATTCATCATTAAGATCCAATTGTCCAAAAACTTTAACATTGGCCATAACTTCCTTATTAGTAAGTGGAAATACTTCATACTTAGACACAACCCCCCATTAGACAAGGCCTTCCTACTGATCTATATTTATTTGACCTTGACCCCTAAATGACCTTCACCTTGAAGATCCAATTGTCCAGAAACTTTCATATTGCCCATAACTTCCTTATTAGTAAGTGGATTTACTTCATACTTGGACACAACTCCTTTTGGATAAGACCTCCCCACTGACCTATATTTATTTGACCTTGACCCCAGAATGACTGGTTCTCAGCTCAAAGCACCACTTTCGGGGGCATTGTCATCTTAAAGTGACAGTTCTTGTTTTGTTCTGAAAATATCTTTTTATAAAGAGAAGACTGATCAGAATAGAAGTGATATAAACCACTCTCAAATTAAACACAGAAACAACTGAAAATACAAATTCATTTTTAAATTTCCAACATTAAGAGCAGAATAGAATTTCACCTGTATTTTTCACATTCTAATGTTTTACTGTTGGCTAAAAATCTTAATTTAAATGTGTTCAGAGTATAAAATGTATATCTAGAGTGCCCAATGAAAATGTCATTTGAATACCAGACTTGCACTGAATAACTAAAACAACAAGAGGGCCATGATTGCCCTAGTTTACTCACCTAAATACTTTGCCGTTATGTCTGCTGTTGAGCAAACATCAGAAGTTTTTTTATGCTCCTAGAAGGGCGAGCATATAATTACCGCTTTGTCCGTCCGTCCGTTCGTCCGTCCGTCATAATTTTGTCCGGAGCATAACACAAAAACTATGAGAGATATCAAGACCAATCTTCATAGGAAGTTAGATCTCATTAAGGAGCAGTGCAGTGCACAACAACCAGAACTCTTTCTTTATTAATTTTTGAGTTATTGCCCTTTGAAATTTCTCATACTTATTTTTTGTCCGGGGCATATCTCACAAAGTATAAGAGTTATCAACTTGAAACTTTATAAGTAGATAGATCTCATTGATGAGCAGTGCAGTGCACAAGAACCATAACTCTTTCTTTATTAATTTTTGAGTTATTGCCCTTTTGAAATTTCTCATACTCATTTTTTGTCCGGGGCATATCTCACAAAGTATAAGAGTTATCAACTTGAAACTTTATAAGTAGATAGATCTCATTGATGAGCAGTGCACTGCACAAGAACCATAACTCTTGCTTTATTAATTTTTTAGTTATTGCTTTTTGAAATTTCTCATACTTATTTTTTGTCCGGGGCATATCTCACAAAGTATAAGAGATATTAACATGGAACTTTATTGGTAGATAGATCTATGTGGAGAAGTGCAGCGTGCAAGAACCGTTACTCTATTTTGCATAATTTAGGAGTAATTGCGCTTTGTTATTTTTCATATTTTAAAAAAAAATACATATTAAACAATAGCCCTTTTGGAATTGGCATTTATTCGGGGAGCATCCATCAGTTCTACCGATTTCTTGTTTAATATTCTCCCTATATAAATCTATATGAATTCAAGTGACCCCCGGGGTAGAGCCAATTTTCACTATTAAGGCATAATTTGAAGAAAGTTTGTAGATGACCTCTAGCTGATGCTCCATAAAAAATCTCAGTTTTAGGCTTTGTGGTTTCAGACAAGAAGATTTTTAAAGTTTTGCCTATACAAGCCTATGTAAAATCAATTGACCCCCTGGGCAGGGCCAAATTTGACCCCAGAGGCATAATTTAAACAAACTTAGTAGAGGTCTACTAGACAATGCTACATACCAATTCTTAAGGGTCAGGGCCTTGTGGCTTCAGACAAGAAGATTTTCAAAGTTTTCCCTATATAAGCCTATGCAAAATTAATTGACTCCCGGGGCAGGGCTAAATTGGACCCCAGAAGCATAATTTGAATAAACTTGGTAGAGGTCCAATAGATAATGCTTTATACCAAATCTTAAAGGCTACGGCCTTGTGGTTTCAGACAAGAGGATTTTCACATTTTTCCCTATATAAGCCTATGTAAAATCAATTGACCCCCAGGGTAGAGCCAATTTTCTCTCAAGGAGCATAATTAAAACAAACTTGGTAGATGACCTCTAGCTGATGCTCCATCAAAATCTAAGTTCTAGGCTTTGTGGTTTCAGACAAGAAGTTTTTTAAAGTTTCCCCTATATAAGCCTATGTTAATCAATTGACCCCCAGTGTGTGGGGCCATGTTTGACCCCAGAGGTATAATTCAAACAAACTTGATAGAGGTCTACTAGACAATGCTACATACCAAATATTAAGGGTCAGGGCCTTGTGGTTTCAGACAAGAAGATTTTCAAAGTTTTCCCTATATAAGCCTACGTAAAATCAATTGACCCCAGGGATGGGGCCAAATTTGACCCCAGAGGTATAATTGTACAAACTTGGTTGAGTCCTCTAAACAATGCTATATATTAAATCTTAAGGCTCAGAGCCTTGTAGTTTCAGACAAGAAGAGTTTCGAAGTTTTAGGCCTATGTAAAATTAGTTACCCCCGGTGTGGGGCCAAGTTTGACCCCAGAGGTATAATTTGAACAAACTTTGTAGTGATCTACTAGACAATGCTACATACCAAGTCTAAAGGCTCAGGGCCTTGTTGTTTTAGACAAGAAGATTTTCAAAGTTTTCCCTATTTAAGCCTATGTTAAATAAATTGACCCCCCGGGCGGGGCCAAACTTGAAATTTGATTTTCAAAGTTTTTCCTTTGATGCCATAGCAACCAGTGTTTTTGATGGAATTCAATTCTTTGAATAACTTTGGCAGAGCTTCATGCAAGGAATATCCCAGGCATGTTTCATCAAAGATGGCTTAGCAGTTTAGGAGGAGAAGTCGTTTGAGTCAAATTGTTGACGACGGACGCCGGACAATCAATGATCCCAATAGCTCACCTTTGAGCACTTCGTGCTCAGGTGAGCTAAAAATTATGTAACACTTCATGACCATCAAAAGCAAATTAGCACTGAAATGTTAATGAGCTTAACCTTTACTTTATTTTGACCATAAAAGACTACTAGCATTTTTAAGTTTTAAAGGCAATTAACTTGATTTATCGCCATAAGGAGGTTTCTAATGGCCATGGAAAGTATAATTACTACTATGATATGCCAGTGAAAATATTTAAAGTATAACAGGCATTAACTTATATTCATGATCATAAATTACCATTAAATTGATAGCCATAAAAGCTACTATGTCTTTCATGATATCCCCATGAAAATCATAAACAAGATTTAAGGGCTCTTAATAATGCTTTCTTTAATGGCCTTTAAAATCGTTTAATACTATTAATATAAACTCCATGAAAAAACAGTCCTGACCATTAAAAGCAAATTAATTCTGAACAGAAAGTGAATGGCCCATTAATCATGTCACCTTTAATGACCATTATTCTTGGGTAATGCTCTTTTTTTTCACGTATAAATGCCTTGCAATATTTTATTAATTTAAATACAACTGAATGCCATGGCCATTAATTTAGGTCATATGTAGTGGCATTGAAAGACAAGAGGGCCAATGGCCCTAAAGCGCTCACCTGGGTTCAAAGATGAAAGAAATTTTTATGAATGTAATGATGCATATCACAGAAATGGACCAATGCAATTTCATTGCCATAGCTCCAGAAACAAAAAGTAGGTCAGTAGGTGAAAATATAGGTCATGAGACGACATTTTTGAAATCGGAACGAAAAGCTGTACACACAGTCCAAATTTCATTGCCGTAGCTTTAAAACAAAAAAGTATGTCAGTAGGTCAAAAATATAGGACACCAAATATCTAAGCTCCATGTTTTGTAGTTTCTTACAAGACGATTTTTAAAGTTTTCCCAGTATAACTCTATGTGAATCAAGTAAGCCCTGGGCGAGGTCAGTTCTGACCCAAGGGTCATAATTTGAACAATCTCTGTAGAGGTCCACTAGATGATGCCTCATACCAAATATCTAAGCTCCAGGCAAGAAGATTTTTAAAGATTTTACTATATAATTTTATGTAAAATATGTGACCCCTTGGGCAAAGCCAATTTTGACCCAGGGGCCATGATTTGAACAATCTTGGTAGAGGTCTACAAGATAATGCTGAACACCTCCAGGCCTTGTGGTTTTTGCCAAGAAGATTTTTAAAGTTTTTTCCTATAACACTCTATGTAAAACATGAGACCCCTGGGGCGGGGCAAGTTTTGACCCAGGGGCCATGATTTAAACAATCTTGGTAGAGGTCTACTAAACAATGCTGCATACCAAATATCTAAGCTCCATGAGTTGTGGTTTCTGACAAGAAGATTTTTGAAGTTTTCCCTATGTAACTCTATGTAAAATCAAGTGACCCCCAGAGCGGGGCCAGTTCTGACCCCAGGATCAAAATTTGAACAGTCTTGGTAGAAGTCCACCAGATGATGCCTCATACCAAATATCTAAGCTCCAGGCCTTGTGGTTTTTGAGAAAAAGATTTTTAAAGTTTTTTTCTTTTTTTTTTGCAACCAGAGTTCTGCATGGAATTTAATTCTTTGAACAACTTTGGAAGAGCTTCATACAAGGAACACCCCATGCAAGTTTCATTGAATTTGGCCCAGTGGTTTCAGAGGAGATGTCGTTTGAATGAAACTGTTCACGACGCACTACAACGGACGACGGACGGAGGGGGACCACAACAGCTTACCATGTCACTGCGTGACAGGTGAGCTAAAAAAACAATGGTCATTAAGTTATTAATAGTGGAATTTATGGGTTTTTTAATGGCTTAATTTATTGGTATGAGAGTATGTCATGTCTATTAATCATGTCACCTTTAATGGGTCATTTTCATTAATGGTATTTTCATCGGACATTAATGGTTCATTTTCATGGCCTGATTGATGGTTGATTAATTGGTATTTTTGCAGTAGTGATATGTTGCCTGATTGATTGCTCTTTTACATTCCATTGGATGTTAAACTATAAGCAGACACAAATTCCTTCATAATGTTCATGTCATATTACTATTCGCCAAACAATATCCCGATGTGAATTTTCATTCCAGTCATACCAATGTTGACGCATTAGGTCACCTGAATTTACTACATTTTTTTGACGCAGCCCAGAAGGCCTGCGTCTTTATGTGATTGATTTTGGTGGGAATTGATGGTAGAAGCAATTTTTAAAATTAGTTTCTGCAGTTAATGAAAACACAGTTTCTTTCTTAAAAAAGAAAGTCAGTCATGTGAAAAAAGTAAACAACCAAAATGTTGTTGTTGTTTTGTTTTGTTTTTGTTTTTAGCTCACCTGAGCCTTTGGCTCATGGTGAGCTATTGTGACCAGACTTTGTCTGTCGTCCGTCAACAATTTCATTCAAACGGCATCTCCTCTGAAACCTCTGGGCATAATTTGATGAACTTGCCTTGGATGTTCCTTGCATGAAGCTCTACCAAAGTTATTCAAAGAATTCAAATCCATCAAGAACTCTGGTTGCTATGGCAACTTAAAGGAAAAACTTTGAAAATTTTCTTGTCTGAAACCACAAGGCCCTGAGCCTTAAGATTTGGTTTGTACCATTGTCTAGTAGACCTCTGTCAAATTTGTTCAAATTAAGCCCCTGGGGTCAAATTTGGCCCCTACCCGGGGGTCAATGGATTTTACATGGGCTTATATAGTAAAACTTTAAAAATCTTCTTGTCTGAAACCACTTGGCCCTGAGCCTTAAGATTTGGTATGGGACATTTTCTAGTGAATCTCTACCAAGTTTGTTTAAATTATGCCCATGGGGTCAAATTAGGCCCCGCCCCGGGGGTCAACTGTTTTAACATAGTTAAACTTTAAAAATCTTCTTCTCTGAAACCACTAGACCCTGAGCCCTAAGATTTGGTATGTAGCAATGTCGAGTGAACTTCTACCAAATTTGTTTAAATTAAGCCCCTGGGGTCAAATTTGGCCCCTACCCGGGGGTCAATGGATTTTACATAGGCTTATATAGCAAAACTTTAAAAAAATTCATGTCTGAAACCACAAGGCCTCGAGATCTAAGATTTGGTATGTAGCATTATCTTGTCGACCTCTACCAAGTTTGTTCAAATTATGCCCCTGGGGTCAAATTTGGCCCTGCCCCGGGGGCAACTTATTTTACATAGGGAAAACTTTGAAAATCTTCTTGTATCGTTGAATATCTACAGTTAGAAAATGTAATGTTGCATCTGATGTTTGCTTAATGGTAGACCCTCAGGCAAAGTACTCAGGTGAGCGATCCAGAGCCATCTTGTTTTTTGTTCTTGTATCCTGAAATAAAGAATTCAGGAGGCAGAAATATCTGACTGATGACCTGAACACAAAATAATTGTTCCCTTTGATTGGGACTAAGGATCAGTTTGTTATTTCACGTAAGCAATTTCTTATGTCATCTAATAAAACAAGAGCCACCGCAACGGCAGGCCACGCTCGACTTTTTTCCTATTTCCAAAGGCAAACACAGAGGCAGCACATTGTGGTGAATAAATGAGAAAGTTATGACAATTTAAGCAAAATTCAATCATCTGACCTTGACGGTCAAGGTCATTTTAAGGTCATGGTCATACCTGAGTTATTCAACATGTTGGTTTTGTCATAAGTGTTGTTTTGTCCAAGTATAAATCAAATCCAACCATAAAAGCTAAAGTTATGGACAATTTTAGCAAAATTAAATAATTTGACCTTGAAAGTGAAGGTCATTTATGAGTCAAGGTAATATTTGAAAGAATCAAAATGTCGGATTTGTTAGAAGTGTTGTTTTGTCCAAGTATGAATCAAATCCATAAATAAATGAGAAAGGTATGGCAATTTATGGTTATACCCGAGTTATTCAACATGTCGGTTTTGTCATAAGTGTTGTTTTGTCCAAGTATAAATCAAATCCAACCATAGATACCAAAGTTATTGACAATTTTAGCAAAATTTAATAATTTGACCTTGAAGGTGAAGGTCATTTATGTGTCAAGGTCAAGTTGAGTCTGGTTCCCTTGAAGATCTTGTCCAAAGGGTTGTTGTGTCCAAGTATGAAGACAATCCACCTATTAATAATTAAGTTAAAGCAAATTTTAGAAAAATTCAATAATTTGACCTTGAAGGTAAAGGTCATTTATGTGTCAAGGTCAAGTTGAGTTTGGTCCACTTGAAGATCTTCTCCAAAGGGTTGTTGTGCCCAAGTATGAAGACAATCCACCTATTAATAATAAAGTTATGGTCAATTTTAGCAAAATTCAATATTTTGAAGGTGAAGGTCATTTATGAGTCAAGGTCAAGTTTAGTCTGTTCTACTTGAAGGTTTTGTCCAAAGGGTTGTTGTGTCCAAGCATGAAGAGAATCCAATTACTAATAATAAAGTAATGGCCAATTTTAGCAAAATTCAATATTTTGACCTTGAATTTGAAGGTCATTTAAGAGTCAAGGTCAAGTTTAGTCTGGTCATCTTGAAGGTCTTGTCCAAAGAGTTGTTTTGTCCAAGTGAAGATAATCCATCAAGGAATAAAAAAATTATGATCAGTGTTAAAGTTTTCAAACGGGAATGGCAACGGCAACGACACCATGACTATAGCAATAACTCCATTTTTTTTTTTTTTAAATCGAGCTAACAATCATTATTGATGGCTTGAATACCAGTTCTAATAATGTATATTATGTAAAAACATAATTTTAAAAGGGTTTCTTGCCAAATTTACATGATTATACCATATTTGTTTAAGCGTCAATAACAATTCCATCCGCAAAAGGACTGATCCCTATCGCGCGCATTTTATAACACACAACATTTGAGCCAGTCAGATTGTCAGACTGAAATCCTGTGACATTGTTTAGAAACACCTAGGTGTAAGACCACTAAATTTGAATAAGTGTTGTAGATCAAGGGTTACAAAAGTCCAACAACAAAACAAGAGTGCCATGATGGCCCTGGATTGCTCACCTGAGCACTTTGGCTGTAGGTTTGCTGTTAAGCAGAATTTCATTGTTTAATTGAAAATATATAAGTACCTACAAACCAAATATGTAAAACATCAGTCAATAAATAAAGGTTCTATGACAGAAAGTAGAAATATCTATTATAAGCTATGGTGACCTTGACCTTGACCTACTGACCTCAAACCCTACCGATGGGTAGAGGTCCATGCAAGGAACCTATATACTGAATATCAAAGATATTGGTCTATAAATGAAGGCTCTATGAGGTACAGTAGATAAATCTATTTTTAGCCTCCATGACCTTTAACCTAATCTAATAATTTGAAAAAGCTAGCTTCATGCCAAATTTTAAAATTCTAGGCCTTGTGGTTTCAAACAAGAAGATTTTAAAAGATTTCCTTTTTTACATATTAAGGGCCCCCGAGGCGGGGCAAATTTTGACCCCAGGGCCAACATTTAAACAATATTGGTAAAGGTTCTTTACACAATACTCAACACAAAATATCTAAGGTCTAGACCTATTTGTTTCAGAGAAAAATGATTTTTCATGTTTTTCCTGTATAAATCTATCTAAACCAAGAGAACCCTGGGGCGTGGCCAATTTGACCCAGGGAACATTATTTGAACAAACTTGGTAGACATCCACTAGACAATGCTACATACCAAATATCTAAGCTGTAGGCATTGAGGTTTCCAGTAAGAAGATTTTTAAAGATTGCCTTTTTTGCATGTAGATTTCAACTTTAACACCATGTGAACTTACCTTGATTCGTTCATTGGCCTTGATGTTTCAATTTGTACTCAATGGTACTCATGTGAGCGATGTAGGGCCATCATGGCCCTCTTGTTTCAGTTACGTTATGTAATGTATCTTCAAAATTGTAACACTAATTTAGCATTGAATAAATGAACGAAAGTTTGCTAAAGTATAAAGAAAATTATTGAAATTCTTTTTAGCACCACTTTTCGAAGAAAAAAAAATGAAACTATTGTCATGACCCTCCTGTCGGCATTGGCATTGGTAAACTTTTTTGTTAAGGTCAATTTCTCAAAAACTATCAAAGCTATTCACTTCAAATTTAGAATACATGTTCACTATCAAAATGTGATAGAATTTCTAAAGGGTAGATAAGCCCCAAGTTATGCCCCTTTTTTTACTTAGAATTTCTTGTTTAACCTTTTTAACTCACCTGAGCTTATTGTGCTCAATGTTAGCTTTTGTGATCACTCTGTGTCCGTCAGGTGTCGTTCGTTGTCTACTTTTTACTTTAAACAGCATCTCAAAAACCACTTGATGAAAGACGATAAAACTTTGCAGGAATGTTCGTTGCATGAAGCTCACCAAAAGTTGTTTAAAGAACTCCATTCTATGAAGAACTCTGATTGCTATGGCAGCAAGAATGAAAAACTTTTAAAATCTTCTTGTCTAAAACTGCTAAGCCCAGAGGTCTGAAATTTGGTGTGTAGCATTGTCTAGTGGACCTTTACCAAGTTTGTTCAAATAATGTCCCTGGTGACACTATCGGCCCCAACCATGGGGTCACAATGTTTTAAATAGCGATATAGATGAAAATCGTTAAAAATCTTCTTGTCTGACACCACATAGCTTATAGTTTAAGATTTGGCACGAAGCATTGTCTAGTGGACCTCTACCAAGTTTGTTCAAATACTGCTCCTGGGGTCACTGCTGGCCACATCTGAGGGGTCACAAGTTTTACATAGCAATATAGAAGAAAATCTTTAAAAATCTTCTTGTCTGAAACCACAAGGCATAGAATTTTAAATTTTTGCATGAAACATTGTCTAGTGGACCTTTACCAAGCTTGTTCAAATTATTAGATTAGGTTAAAGGTCATAAGGCTAAAAATAGATGTATCTACTTTACCTCATAGAGCCTTTATTTACATACCAATATCTTTGATATTTGGTATGCAGTTTCCTTGCATTGACCTCTGCCCATAGGTGGGGTTTGAGATCACTGGGTCAATGTCACCATAGCTAATAATAGATATTTCTACTTTCTGTCACACAGCCTTTATTTTTTGACTGATATTTAAGATATTTAGTTTGTAGGCACCTACAAATCTTCAAATAAACAAGAGGGCCATGATGGTCCTAAATCGCTCACCCGAGTCTCATTGCTCATGTTACAAATATCGTTATTGGTTTTTATGGGTGCAAGTTTGAATAAGTTTGCATTTAGTTTGAAGACTCTGGGTGTAATGGTGCTCAAATTTTTTAGCAGAAATGGTTTTACTCTACAAGTCCCAGTGACTTTGACCTTTGACCTACAGACCCCAAAATCAATAGGGTTCTTCTAATATAATTACCCTATAAAGTTTGAAGGTTCTGGTTGTAATGATACTCCAGTTACTGAGAAAAAATACTTTCACTCTACAGGTCCCTGTGACCTTAACTTTTGACCTACTGACCCCAAAAATGATTGGGTAATTTTACTGAGTAAAGAAAATCATTCTATAAAGTTTGAAGGCTCTGGGTAAAATGGTACTCCAGTTACTGAGCAGAAACAGTTTTCACTCTACAGGTCCCTGTGAACTTAACCTTTGACCTATGGACCCTAAAAACAATAGGGTTCTTCTAATACAATTATCCTATAAATTTTAAAGGCTCTGGGTGTAATGGTACTACAGTTGCTCTGCAGAAATAGTTTTCATTCTACAGGTCCCTTCGACCCTGACCTTTGACATACTAGCCCCAAAAATAATATGGTTCTTCTAGTTAGTAAAAGCAATCATCCTATGAAGTTTGGAGGCTCTGGGTGAAATGGTAATCCTGTTATTGAGTGGAAACGGTTTTCACTCTAGAGGTCCCTCTGACCTTGACCTTTGACTTACTGACCCAAAATACAAAGGGATTTTTTGTACTCAATAAGGGCAATATCCCTGTGAAGTTTGAAGGCTTTGGGTCAACTGGTACTCAAGTTATTGAAAGGAAACGAAGTGTGAAAGACAGACAGACAAACAGACACCCATGGACAAGGCAAAAACAATATGTCTCCATCAGAAGGGCGGAGTTGGGGGAGACATAACAATGAACATAGCCCTTGGTGTTTCAGAGCAGCAGATTTTTAAAGTTTTCCCTATAGTAAATCCTTGTGTAAAATCAAATGACCCCCCGGGTGGGGTCAGTTTTGACCCCAGGGTCATGATTTGAACAAACTTAGTAGAGGTCCACTAGACAATGCTGCAAACCAAATATCTAAACTCTAGGTCTTGTGGTTTCTGACTAGAAGATTTTTAAAACTTTTCCTATATAACTCTATGTAAAACATGTGACCCCTGGGGCGGGGCCTTTTTTGACCCAGGGGCTATGATTTAAACAAACTTGGTACATGTCTAGTAGACAATGCTGTTCACCAAATATCTTAATTCTAGGCCTTGTGGTTTCTGAAGTTTTTAAGTTTTCCCTATGTAACTCTATGTAAAACATGTGACCCCTGGGGTGGGGTCAGTTTTGACCCCACGGTCATAATTTGAACAAACTTGGTAGAGGTCCACTAGATGATGCTTCATACCAAATATCTAAGCTCCAGGCCTTGAGGTTTCGGAGAAGAAGATTTTTAAAGATCCAACTTTTAAAATCTAATTTTAGATCCAGTGACCCAGAAATGCAATGGGCCAGAACCATTTGAACAAGCAAATGCTTCATGCAAGGAACATCCCAGGCAAGTTTCATTTAATTTGGCCCTTTGGTTTAAGAGGAGATGTTATTTGAATGAAAAGTTGACGACGGACAGACGACGGACAAAGACTGATCAGAAAAGCTCACCCTGAGCACTTTGTGCTCAGGTGAGCTAAAAATGAAATACTGTTTCTTCTGTTTGCTTAACAGCAAACCCACAGCAAAGTACTCAGGGGAGTGATCAAGGGGCCATTTCTTAAAAAGTTTAATTTTGTCAGTTTTCAGAGTTCTTCAAATAATTGAAATTATTTTCAACTTCCCAAAAGTAGAATAGTGCCTTCAAAATGTGTTTAACAGAACTCAAGCTTCCGTTATGGACAGTAAGTGGTCTTTTTTCCACAGTCTTTCTTATGTAAGTGATTTAAGATGAATAAATATAATTATAATAATCTTGTAAGAAAAGTAATGATGTAATGATGAACTTATGTTTAGATCAAGATTAACATAATAATTATATTGCAGTTCTAAAAATGGTACATGAAGCATGTCACTGGACACCAAATTTTTTTTTTTAATAACTGATTTCCTCCATTACCATGTTTTCATATTTGTGTAGGACCAGGTGAAGGAAACATGTATCAGCTCTAAGTTTATGATATATTCAGGTCAGAATAGTAGTTTTAATGAAATTAAATGAAGTGAATTCTACAACAAAATTCACATGATAACTTGAAATGTTCTTAGGTTATACAGACCTTAAATATCGTAGCGAGGTTTAGAAGACCTTTAATGGTGGATGGGTCATGTGACCTTCGTAATGGCGGTGGTCAATTTATCAATTATAGAATGGTCTATAATGAACCTTTTTGTCAAGTTGGTAAAAAACGGCCTAGTAGTTTTGGAGAAGATGTCATTTGAACTAAAATCCTGATGACAGACAATGGATGCCAGACACACAGTGATCACCATAGCTTCCCTTAAGCATTTGCTCAACTGAGCTAAAATAATGATACATGTCAACAATTTTGTATTTGTATGACATCAAGACATGTTTAGCATGAGTAGCATCAGATTTCAGATCATTCTCTGATTTTTTGGGGGTTCAAAACCCACATTTTCAGAAGTTGTGTTCACAGTGTTAATCTTCAGCAACTTAACCTAAAGCAAAGACCCAACATCAATGATATATCAACTTTCAGTTTGTAAATGACTGAGATATTCATCAATTCTACAAAGCACTTAAGGATTACTCTGGCTTTTTCTTTTGGTTTTATTGCTTAACAAACTTTCCAGTTTACAAAACAAATAGAGTAATTAAATGATCAGTTGAAAATTCAAGACTGTTAACTGATTCACACAATGTTAATCCAATGTTGCAGTTACACTGTATCTCCCTGATAAACTCCTAAGGTGTTTATTTTAACAGGGAGTCCACATGTTAATTCCAAGCATTATGTAAGCACTGGCATACTCTGTAAACACTGGTTTCATTGGCTAATAACGTAACTACTCTCAATGAAAATTTACCACAGGCAAGATTATGGTGTTTATTTTGCAGATGAAAATAACAAATAAACAAGAGGGCCATGATGGCCCTATATCGCTCACCTGAATATGACTGCTTTTAACAAAGTTGCTGTGGACCTGGTTAATTGACCCCAGATGACCCATATTCAAACTTGACCTAGAAATTATTGAAAAAAATTTTCTGACAAATTTCAAGGTTATTTGGACTGAAAGTGTTGCCTCTAGAGTGTAAACAAGGTTTTTCCATATTTGGGCTCTGTGACCTAGTTTTTGACCCCAGATGATCCATATCCAAACCTGAGCTAGAAATCATCAGAACAACCTTTCTGACCAATTTCCAGGACATTTGGACTGAAAATTTGTAGCCTCTAGAGTGTTTACAAAGTTTTTCGATATTTAGGCTCTGTGACCTAGTTTTTTAATCCAGATGACCGATATTTAAAGTTGAGCTGGAAATCATAGAAGTAACCTTTCTGATTAATTTTCAGGTTATTTGGAATTAAAATCTTAACTCTAGAGTGTTAACAAGGTTTTTCCATATTTGGGCTCTGGGACCTAGTTTTTGACTAAAGATGACCCATATTAGTACTTGAGCTAGAAATCATCAAAACAACCTGTCTGACAAATTTCCAGGATATTTGGACTGAAAATGTAACCTCTGGAATGTTAAAATGGTTTTAACATTTTAGGGCTCTGTGACCTAGTTTTTGATCCCAGATGACCCATATCCTAATCTGGGCTAAAAATCATTGAAACAACCTTTCTGACAAATTTCAAGGACATTTGGACTGAAAATGTAACCTCTAGAGCATTAACAAGGATTTTCTACTTTTGGCCCTGTGTCCTAGTTTTTGACCCCAGATAACCTATATTTAAAACAGAGCTAGAAATCTTTAAAACAATCTTTCTGACAAATTTCAAGGTTATTTGAACTGAAAATGTTACATCAATGCGTGTTAACAAGGTTTTTCCATATTTTGGGTCTGTGACCTAGTTTTTGACCCCAGATGACCTTTATTCAAATCTGAGCTAGAAATCAATAAAACATCCTTTCTGACAATTGGAGAATATTTGGACTGAAAAGTAGCTTCTAGAGTGTTAACAAGTTCTTTTCTATTTTTGCGCTCTGTGACCTAGTTTTTGATTTCAGATGACCCATATTCAAATTTAACCTACAAATTATTGTAACAACCTTTCTGACAGATTCCAGGTTATTTGGACTGAAAATGTTACCTCTAGAATGTTTACAAGGTTTTTCCATATTTGGGCTCTGTGACCTAGTTTTTGACCCCACATGACCCAATTTTAAACTTGAGCTAAAAATCATCAAACAACCTTTCTAAAAAATTTCTGGGATATTTTGACTAAAAATGTAACCTCTAGAGTGTTAACGAGGTTTTTCTATTTTTGGGCTCTGTGACCTAGTTTTTGAACTAAGATGACCCATATTCGAACTTGAGCTAGAAATCATAGAAACAACCTGTCTGACAAATTTCCAGATTATTTGGACTGAAAATGTTACTTCTCCTTCTACAAGAAGATTTTCAAAGTTATCACTATATAAGCCTATGTAAAACCAATGACCCCGGGGTGGCGCCAAATTTGACCCCAGGGGTATAATTTGAACAAACTTGGTAGAGGTCCACTAGACAATGCTACATACCAAATCTAAAGGCTCAGGGCCTTGTGGTTTCAAACAAGAAGATTTTCGAAGTTTTTCCTATATAAACCTATGTAAAACCAATGACCCCAGGGTGGGGCCAAATTTGACCCCAGAGGTATAATTTGAACAAAATTGGTAGAGGTCTACTAGACAATGCTACATACCAAATATCTAAGCTCTATGCCTTACGGTTTCTGACAAGAAGATTTTTAAAGTTTTTCCTATATAACTCTATGTAAAACAAGTTACCCCTGGGGCGGGGCCATTTTTGACCCAGAGGCCACGATTTGAACAAACTTGGTAGAGGTCCACTAGACAATGCTGCACACCAAATATCTTAGCATTACGCCTTACGGTTTCTGACAAGAAGATTTTTAAAGTTTTTCCTATATAACTCTATGTAAAACAAGTTACCCCTGGGGCGGGGCCATTTTTGACCCAAGAATCATAATTTGAACAAACTTGGTAGAGGTCCACTAGATGATGCTTTATACCAAATATCAAAGCTCCAGGCCTTGTGGTTTCTGACAAGAAGATTTTTAAAGATCCAACTTTTAAAATCTGTTTTTAGCTCCTGTGACCCAGAAATGCAATGGACCGGAACCATTTGAACAAACTTGGTAGAGCTTCATGCAAGGAACATTCTAGGCAAGTTTCATTAAATTTTGCCCAGTGGTTTCAGAGGAGATGTCGTTTGAATGAATTGTGGACGACGGACGGACGGACGCCGGACAATCAAGGATCCTAAAAGCTCACATGAGCATGCTCAGGTGAGCTAAAAAATGCATTTTCCCAGTAAATTTGTACTCTTGAAAATGTTAAATTTGGCACTACCATCAGTAGGAGAAGTAGATACACTGAAATACAGTCGTGAATATTGTATTAAGTGACTTCCCAAGGGACTGCAAAAATGTGGTCTCTCAATAGATTTTAGAGTTTATTTATTGAAGAATTGCTTGTGAATCTGAGTTTTTCCAACCCTAATTCCTTGGCTAATTTTCTCGCAATTATTTTAAAAAGTTCAGTATCTGAAATCCTCTCATCTAAATTAAAACTTTATGCTTTGATGTCATAGTCATTTAATAGATACTTTTCTCTTTTCACAGTGACTGGTCAAAGGTCTCTATATGTCTATAAATGTTATTCAAAGTAGTGAACACTTTTCTTGCTGTGGAAATTGTTTGGCTGATTGTTGTATACAGTTTAAAAAATACAAGCTACTGTACAGGTACAAATAAATTGCTTGCAGGATAATTCCACATAGTCATTTAACAGATACTTCTGCAAAGTATTTTTTTCTGTTGGGACAAATTTTAATATGTGGTTGCTGACTGCTTTATGGAAAAAATGTTAAATCGATGTAATTATAACTATTGTAAAAACACTGGTGGGATTACAAGCAGTCCTTTAATAGAAAAGTCAGTTAAAACAGTTGGTCGCATGTACAGTGTCTACCGTACCAGTAGATTTTATACTGGAGGTAAAGTTCATGTATGAACATAGCTTAGAATTTGTTGCCAACCAGTGTTTTCTGCTTCTTCACTTCTTCTCTAAACAAAATTTAAACAATAACTTGACATGTACTATTAAATTTTGTCTTTTGAACAAGCAGCTGGCTAGAATAATACCAAATGCAGATGACCAAAAACTAACTTGTGTTGTCTGGCTAAATCATTATAAAAGCTTCAGAGGAGAGCTATAAAACTTCAGTATGAAATTAAGCATAAGGTTCATCTGTCATCTGATGTTGAATATCGGCGTATCAAATGCCTGTAGGCATCAGAGTCCAGGAATCGCTTATAAGAGTCATTCTCCATTAAAAACTGTATTCTTTTTTGAGCTGTTCTGAACATATCTCTTGTAGGATTCTCTAAGTTTGTCACTGTTTCAAGTCTTGTTTTGGAATCCAGATTCACCTGAAATAAGTAAATAAAGATATATTTTTTAAACAGACATTATTTATATGATAACTCTAACAACAAGAATACAGGTAACTTTGTAATAAGTTGAACAGTCACTAAATGTGACAGCTACCCCCACAAACTTGCACCAGTACTGTAAGTGTTCTTTGGGCAAACAAAACTAGAACTTGTCACAGAAGTGACGAATACCCCCATACTTGGCCTGGTCATATTATTTGTAAGTAAAAGGGGTCATTGTAAAATTCTTGCATGGCAGTGGAGTAAACAAACATGCTGATGGTGCTGTTTTATCTGATGCTATGATGTTACAGGAAGTCATAAAATACAGTGGAACTTCCGAACACCTATAGGACCGGCCAAAAATTTCAGATTTTGGTAGTTTCCGGAATTCAGAAGTCAAAATGATCTGGACAAGTACAGGTGCAAAACACCAGTGGTTCTTTATGATAGTGAATGCAGTCAGTATTGTTTAGCGTAACAGCGTTTGTAACATGGGAAACATAATGCAAAATTAAAATTAGTGAAAACATTGTACACATGTATATTTTATTAGAAAAAAAGTCAAATGTTGAAAATTTCATAAAATGCCATAATTTAAAGACCCTTTTATTTGCTAGATTTTGCTGTTTTCACCAACCACCTTTGAAAGTTTTAAAGTTTGATAAAAAAAATTGCCAATTACAATAACCAACACATTGGCCCACATTGGCTAATTATTTACGCTTTTTAAGACACCCCAAGTACAATTTAATCCTCAAAGTTGCTTGTAGCAAACACCTGTTATTAATCCACTAATCATCACTTTAATTATTTACTGCTTTCTAATTATCGATATATTCAGCTGCATTTCAATCATACATTAACAACTTGTTATTCTAATGCCTGTAAAAATAAATGATCACAGCTAATTGGTAAACAATAGATACAATAGATTTTTATTGACATAAAAATCAAAAGGGGTCTTCTACAGGACATGACCAACCTCCCCACCAAATCAGATGACTGTAGCAAAAGCGTTCTCTGGTTTTTAATTGTGACCTTGACCTTTAACAAACTTACCTCAAAATCAATAGGGGTCATCTACAGGTCATGACTAACCTTCCCTCCAATATGAGGTCTGTAGGCCCAAGTGTTCTCTAGTTAATGGATGGTCAAGCTTTTCTTGCTCAAGGTCACCTTGACCTTTAACTTGCTGACTTCAAATGCAATAAGTGTCATATACATATCATGACCAAGCTCCCCACCAAATTTGAGGACTGTAGTCCAAAGCCTTCTTTAGTTTTTGATCAGACAAACTTTTTGTAGTCAAAATCAGTGATATTAACCTTTGAGATTCTGACCTCAAAATCATTATTATAGGGGTCATCTACCTGTCATGACCAACCTCTCCATCAAATCTGAGGACTGTAGGCCAAAGCATTGTCTAGTTTTTTAATGGACAAATTCTGGTCTATGGACAGACAAACCAACTGAAATGTGCAAAGCAATATACCCCCATTTTTTTTCAAGGAGGCATGAAAATTGACAATGCACATCATACACAGCAAGCTAGACATAGGGTGATCCTAAATTGCTATGCGATCCTTAAGCATATGCTCAGGTGAGCTAAAAAGCAGTTAGTTAACTAAGAGGTTTGTTTCATTCCAATTTTTCCAGTCACTAAGCAATGCATCAAATAATGTGGCCCAATGTGAAGCATGAAAATATGAGCATACACACCAATAGAAATATTGATTGTTTAAGCTTGAACAACAGGATGACTGTAATACAGACCTATTGTTAGTTTTTGCCCACAGTACTTAGGACTACTTTCAGATTTTAAGATATCTGAGCTGAGGAAAAAAAAGTAAAATTGTTTTACCTGTTTTGGAGCATTGATGGCTATAAAGTCACTGTATATTTTCTGTGCTCTTAAGACCAGTTTGCTTGTTCGCACTGTCTTGAATTCTTCACAGGCTATCCAGAAGTCAATGTTTTCTTCACTAAATTCAGATTTCAGGAAGTTTCGGAACATTTCTAAACCATCTGATCAGTACAGAAACACAAAGGTTTACAATCAGAAATACATAGTTATCTATTATCTTTAGAGATTCCATAATATATTGTTTATACATTAATTTTTCATTATATCATGTTATTCATACCACATAATGATGTGAAAAAAAAAATCTGTTTCACAAAATTAACTCTTCTTTATGATAATGTATGTTAAGTGGAACGTATAGATCAACAGTTAACAAGTCTAATGACTTACTTTTGTCACTAAGCAATGCATCAAATGATGCGGCCCAACGTGAAGCATCTGCCTGTGTTATTTTTGTTGTCCCACGCATCGACACGATTGCTGCACCCAGAAGAGAGTCTGTGTTACGTCTTTTCAACTTCTGTAACTTCTTACGCATATTTCTGGCTCTGAATGAAATATGAAAAGTAATGTAAGTATCAAGAAATGATGCTACAAAACAAGAAGGCCATGATGGTCCTTAATCACTCACCTGCATCACATTGCTAAGGGACCATAACTCTGGAACCCATGATGGGATGAGGTTGGTTCAGGAAACAAGATGACCAATATTTGAACTTGACATAGAGATCATCAAGACAAACAGGAAATTTCAACTTAAAAAACATTTTTTTATGAACCAAATAGTCTATAAAGTTTGGAATTTTGGCATGCTGCATTGTCTAATTCTTTTTTATTTTAAAGGTATATGCATAACATTGAATTTGTCATGTTTAGCAGTTATATTCTGGTGAGCAATTAGGGCTGTCACAGCCTTCTTGTTACAGAAATGTCATTGCTGGAAACATCTTAAATTCAACTTAAGTCAGGCTGGTATTTCAGTCATAAAGGTATAGTTTCAGATGGACCATGTGACTTCAAAGTAAAACAAACTGAACACATATCCAGAAGTGTGTCAACTTGAGTTTAATACTCCTGCAAAGGCTTCTAATACAAATAAAGAGCTCATGTTGGAAAATAGAACTTGCACAGTGATTGAGTTGAAGCACTTTTTCAAACATATTGGTAATTTACATAATTGCGTAACTGAGAGACCAAAAATCGACTGATAGGTGTGTTGTAATTCAGAAGTCCTATTAGTGTAACAATCCAAGAATTTCATTATCAGGACAAACACTACAGAAAACACTGCAGAAATATTAAAATGGAAGTCAGCTGAAAACAATGACAAAATTTTAGAATAATTTCACTGGGTAATTTGTACTTCCAGATAAGTCTTTCACCAGTTTCACCACTTCTTACTACTTGCCTGGTTGTAAAACTATCCAGTTTTATGATACAAAATAAGAAACAATAAATAATCTTTACAAGAAGTTTTGTATTACTTACAAGGAATATTTCTGTTTATTTCTCATAAGTTCCTGAGGATCAATTGGAAGTACGTCCGATGCCATCATCGCAGCATCAGCACTGCATGTTTTATGAATCACTCGTCTTGATGCGTCACTTGGCTCACATAACTTCTCCTGGAGATGGAATAAAACTCATATTGTTTACTGTTAATTTTTTACAAAAACTGTGGTTTATTTATATGCATTAAGGAATTTTTATCAAAAACTTAATTCTAAATAAGAAATGCAATCATGCATTTTAAAAGGTAGTTAGTTCATCTTCAACTTTAGTTGAAAAAGTACATTTCAACCTTTCAAAGCAAATTTTCAATTCTGAAGACAGAATATAGATTTTATGGATGGAAAGAGGGTTTCCATCATTCCTAAGCATTCTTTACCTTTTTCAATATTGAAACTTTGCTCACTGTCCAAAATTTTAACATTCTGTGTACCCTTTACTTCTGGAGGTAATAAAGACAAACACAAATTTACTTCTGAACAAGACAACTAGGAATGCTTGCATTAACAGACCTTTGCTCATTTTATAGTTGTATGAAGTAAGGCCTAAGCAACAAAGTACCTATAATGATGTAATGTTCGCATGAGTCAAGTTGTTAATTGACCACAGACTTGAGGTGACCTTACAAAGATTGCTATCAGACTTCTGATTCATTTTTTCCTTGCAGTCATCAGTCTTTAACCAAACACTTATCTTTCTGATCAATACAGGTTTGGGGAAAGTTTTTTTTACTATTAAATACTGAATCAAAGAAACACTAAGAGCCCTCCCAAAATAAAAAGACATTGACAGAGGCACTTCTCCTTTCTTTTTACTTGTTCTCAATTTCTGAGTGAAGATTCAAACTGTCAACAATGTTGTTAAGGTATCGCCATGATCTATGTTGTTTTTACCTATTTAAAAGCACAGAAATTAAACCATACGCCAGTATATCCTTTGCACTATTAAAAGGACACAATACAGTCGTTCCTCGATGGCTCAAAGTCACCAGGGACTACAAGAAATACTTCAAGCCTTGAATAATTCTAGCCATAAAATCAAATGTTTTATTATACTGACTCATTATTATAAATTATATAGTTTTTAAATTAGTTTCTTTATCTTGCTGTTTTTGGGTTATGCCCCTTAGGGCATCACCCAGTATACTGGCGAGTTTTCAAAATGCGACAGAGCATCTATTGAAAAAGAATATGGAGCAGAGCATCTAGATCCGGAGATTTTCTGACATCCTTATTCTGCGGCCCTGCGATCCTATCTGCGGTCCTATTTGCGACCATAGTTTTAACAATGTGCAATCATATGATTAAGGAAGCTGCATTCAATGTATTGAATCTGATTGTATCAATGTGAGTGGCAAATATATGTTTGTGTTTTTTGGTAAATGATGTGTTTAAATTCAACAGAGAAATTGATTGTAATTTACATATAATTTTGCATAATTTTAAAAACGACAGAAATAAAATTGAAATCTATTTACAGCAGAAAGAATCAGACTTTAGGATTTTCGCAACTGTTTTGCCACAGAAACATGTTTCACACTAAAATCGTTTGATATAAACATTAGATTTGATATTTTTAAATGAAGCCTCATTTAAATGAATGTTTAGAACTTCAACAATTTGAACAATTTTGCAGAATTCAGAAAATGCATATAATGTCAGCAGGTGATGTGAGCGTTGCTAAATTAACTGTACATTGTATATTCCTTTATCTATTTGAGTTTATTTCTCGTCGGTACGTGTTGATCATTTGACCGACGTCCCATAGAGAGGTCAGCTTTTTTAGGATGTTGGGTATAGTGCAAGACAAGAAAGAATCTCATTTCAATGATGCCTCTGGTTCTTTTGCATGCTCAGTGTATAGCACTAATATATACCGATAGGACCCCTGGAATATCAGTTCAGTGCGTTACCACTGCTCCTGCAGGATACCGGCTTGTTGATATGTGACAACAAAAATGCAAAATACAGTGGTTTCATTTCAAATGTGTAAGTAAATATATAATGCATGCTGGAAATGTTAGTCTTGTAAAATATAAAATTGTTATGCTGTTCCCTTTATAATTTTCCCTTTTTAGCTCTATTTACGATACTTTAATTATTTCTAAAATAGATGAACGTAGTTGTCTTGAGTTCTCAAAGATTTTATTTTTATATCTTTATAGTGTATTCATTATATCCTGTGCTCGTAAACACTGATAATACTATATATTCTAAAAAAATTACTTGCTTTGTTCACACACTGACAAATTTACTAACATAGACTGAAATATTAAAGGAAGAGGACAACTATCAATATCGCAAGGAATGTTGCATAAAGATTTGATCATATGTAAAATTCAATTATTTGGCATAACCCATTGGATGCTTTTTTAAGCAGCCAACTTGTTTTAAAACTTTCCAGAATTTCTTGGTCATTTCATGAGTCTAAGTTTCTTTATAAAGGATGCACCTACATATGAGTGTTTATTTATTGCTAAATGGCAAAATGAAGATTCACTCATGAAAGAAATGATAGGCTACACCACTGGCAAACAGACCCAAAATATTGTTATGGCTTATCCTCACAATGACACATACCTTTTCTGCTATTTTTGCCTGATAAACATTCTATAAATGTTTTTTTTTGTGTAAGTTGCAGTAAATTTCTTGCAAAGGACTCGTGATGCTCTACTGCAGAGTCCTAAATTGCTTTTGAAATATTCATTCCTTCAAAAGACAAATTCCATCCATGTTACATCATTTCAATTTAAACCGTTTTAAAATTAACGTATATTGCTGATTTCAACAGATTTTAAGTTAAAATCATCTAAAGCAGTGCAATTAAGCTGAAAATCAATTAATAGATCAAATGTGCCATTTTACAGTTATGACAACCTGTGAGACAATTCACAACCCAGTTAGGAGTTCGACCCTTGAGAATGATTAAAGATGTAAATTAACATGCTGGGACCATAAAAACACAGAATAATTCAAGCATTTGCAACTTCCGACCGATCGACCGCCAAGCTCACTCCTATATACCCCCTCAAACTTTGTTTGTGGGGGTATAATAAAGTGGGTATCAAATATGATTATGATGGTCCAGTACACTACTAAGATTTAGCTCATATGTTGAGAACTTCATGCAGAAGACATTGTGCTTAATAGACTGCATAAAGAGTACCCAAAGATTAAGTAATAGTTTTATAAGTACAAAGATCTCATGCGCACTTCAGGTGTGATCCCACATCCCTGCAGTCCTGTCTCATGAGATTCCAAGTACATAGCAAGTACTGCACAGTCTGAGATACCAACACTGTCACATTGAGGTTAAAATTTTTATATTGTATAGAAGTAAAAATACATTTCAACTATGTTATCATTTAAATTGTTTTGCTGTGTTCATATTTATGTATTGTTTCCTCTTTAAAAATAGTTTGAAATAAATTAAATAAATGTGCTAACTACATGTACATCTAACTTGATTTAATGTATGTTTTACAACTTTTGTTTCAACATTTCATTCAATTTTAAGAGAAAAACTCATCCAAATTGACTTAGCCTAGTTGCACTGACTTTTTTTTCAGAAAATCATTAATTTTCAATGCAAAACCAAGATTCAAATTTATGCTTTTAAACCTTTAAGGAAGAATTAAACATGCTAATGGTCTAACACATTAGTGTCCATGCCTTTTACAGAATACAGAACAGAAAAAATATTTTAAAAATGTAACTAGGGAAAAAAAAATAGACAATAAAATTTCCAAAAATGGAGTTAGCTGAGTTTTGTGCTGAACCATTGTAAATGCTTACATCTTTCATCTGGGAACACCAACAAACATAAAAAATTCTGGAAATGACATCACAGAGACAAGGATAGCAAAAGATAACTCATTCAAATGAGGTAGTATTCAATTTAAGAAATACTGAGTTTTGAAATGCTCTAGGTATGCAGAGGGGCATTGCCATGGGCACTGATAATTCAGTAGATAATATAAAATGCATTTTCATTTCAACTGCACACTTACTAGAAAATGTAAATCAAAGTTTACTTTAAGTTTCATAGTAATGTGACAAATAATAAGGACGTTATACAAACAGTCTATGAACTTCTTGATCACCTCTCATACATATAAGCTACACTTAAGTTACTTACTGAATAGTGAGCTAAATGTGTGGCATCATCTTCTACCAGTTTTGTGTCACAGCCTACACTCTGACTCCGTGTTAAACCAGGAAACAGGCTGTCCAGGTTACTCTGAGTCTCTTTTCTCTTACTATATTTTACATTCCCACTACCTGCACTGTCAGTTTTACTATTGAGTACACTGCTTACATTGTCAGAACTACCTCCATCTGAGGACTCTTCTGTTTCCAAAAGTTTCTTGCTTGAGTACCCTGCTTCTAATAACACTTCCTCACTTTTGTTTGAAAAGTCTTCTCTTACCAGATCAGATAAGTTGTCCCCTGTATCCAGTCCCTCATCCTCACTTACTGTCACTGATACTGTAAAACCTTCTTGAACTACATTAATATTTGTTCTGTCATTTGTATTGCACGGTATGACTTTATTTGAATCTTGTATGCCTTGTGAAACACAATGTTCACCTAAACTTAAACACTGCATATTCTTAGTGGGTGAGCTCATTTCAGCTTGTTGAGCCTGATCTTTATTGATACTTCTGTCACTGTCAGCACTCGATGTAGAGAGTTTTGTTGAGACTGCACTAGCTGTTTCATCCTTTGGAATCATTTTTACAGTGACCCCATGTTGCTTGCTGGCAATGTCTCTATCTGGGTATTTTAGCACCTGTGCAGGAGAAATGTTTGATGCCATTTGTTTGCGGAGTGGAGATATCACAGATGTCCTTGATGACAATGGAGATGTCACAAATGACACAGAGGATGTCACTTGTGACCCTTGGGATGTAACATGTGAGACTGAAGAGCTCACAGGTGACACTGGGGATGTCACAGGAGACCCTTGTGATGTAACATCTGAGACTGGGGAGATCAAAGGTGACACTGGGGATGTCACAGGTGACAGTGGAGATAGAGGTTCATCCAGATGCACTCCCTGTAAAAACAACATAAACATTAGATTCTTAATTTTATATTACAATATTTTAAAATGCATTTCTGATAAAAAAACAACTGAAAATATGATCCTACAGACTTGTAGATAAATTCTATTTACATTGTATCAAACAATGCCCTTTCTTTCTTAACAATGCCTAACTTAACAACTGCTTATATTCTGCAGATGTTAAATGAGTCAGTCACATTCATCAGTTAAATGAGTCGCTCACCTGAATACTTTGTTTTTGGGTCTGCTATTGAGCTAACATCAAAAGCTTTTTTAAGAATCTCCCTATATAAATCTATATGAATACAAGTGACCCCCAGGGCAGGGCCAAATTTCACTCAAGGGGCATAATTTGAAAAAAAAAATTGGTAGATGACCTCTAACTGATGCTCCATTAAAAATATCAAAGTTCTTGGCTATGTGGTTTCAGACAAGAGGTTTTTTAAAGTTTTGCCTATGTAAGCCTAGGACCCTAGGGGCATAATTTGAACAAATTTGGTAGAGGTCCACCAGAAAATGCTACATACCAAATCTTACAGCTCAGGAACTTGTAGTTTCAGACAGGTAGATTTTCCCTATATAAGCCAATGTAAAACCAATGACCCCGGTGTGGGGCTAAATTTGACCCAAGGGGCATAATTTGAACAAACGTCGTAGAGGTCCACTAGACAATGCTACAAACCAAATCTTAAGGCTCAGGGCCTTGTGGTTTCAAACAAGAAGATTTTTTAAAGTTTCACTATACAAGCCTATGTAAAATCAATTGACCCCCAGGGCAGGGGCCAAATTTGTCCCCAGGGGTATAATTATAACAAACTTTGTAAAGGTCCACTAGACAATGCTACACACCAAATCTTTAGGCTCAGGGCCTTGTGGTTTCAGACAAGAAGATTTTCAAAGTTTTTCCTTTCAGTTGCCATAGCAACAAGAGTTTTTTTATGGAATTGAATTCTTTGAACAACTTTGGTAGAGCTTCATGCAAGGAATATCCCAGGCATGTTTTTTCAATGTTGGCTTAACGGTTTAGGAGGAGATGTTGTTCAAGTCAAATTGTTGACAAAGCACCTTGAAGCACGCCAGACAATCAACCATCCCAAAAGCTCACCCTGAGCAGTGCTCAGGTGAGCTAAAAATATGATCAATGTTAAAGTTTTCGGATGGGAATGGCAACGGTAACAGCAACGGCAATGACACCATGACTATAGCAATAACGTGATTTTTCTTCGAAAAAAGTCGCGCTAAAAAGGACCATGTAGTTGAAGTTCATGTGTATGTTTTCAGAAAGGCAGGTGATAATGAAAGCAAGTTGTGGTCTGCAAACTGTTTTCCTACTTTAAACTTAACCTTTGACCCCCAAATCAACTGGGATCATCCCTTATGGGGTTGAAGTTTGTGAGTAAGTTTTCAGAGGTAAATAATAAGGAGAGCAAGTTATTATCCATTTTCTTATGTCAATGACATTTAAGGGTTTGACCTCAAAATAGTCAGGGATCATTCTTGATCTGGTTGAAGTCCATGTGTAAGTTTTGTGGCTGGTAGATTATAACAAAACCATTTACTTATGTAATCACTGGGACCTTTGACAGTTTGATCCCAATCTGTGAGGGATCATCCATCAAGTAGTTGAACTCCATCTGTAAAAGTCCAGGGAGGTTGATGAGCAAGTTATTGGCTGGAAACAATTTTTCGCATGTCAAACCACAATGACTTTGACCTTTAAGGTTTCTACCCCAAAATTAATAGGGTTCATCCTTCTTGTGATAGCTTATAGCTTCAAAAACAAGGAAGTAGGTCAGTAGATCACATGAAGGTCAAAGACAAAGGTGGATGCAGTTTAAGTACCTTCTTAGGTACCCAGGTAGGTGGGGGAGGGTAACTGGGTGAGGGCCAATTTTTTTCCACAGCTTATCTAATTAACTAGGTAATACAGAACCATAAATATCTAAGTTCAAGGCCTTTCACTATCTGAGAAGAAGATTTCAAAAAAAAATTCTATATAACTCTATGTAAAACTATGTGACAGCTGGGGTGGGGCCAATTTTGACCCAGGGGCATGATTTGTACAAACTTGGTAGAGGTCCACTAGACAATGCTACACAGAAAATATCTTAACTCTAGGCCTTATGGTTTCTGATAAGAAGGAAGTTTTTCATGTACAAGACTATATCAAATGAAGTGACCACTGGGGATAGGCCAATTCTGACCCAGGGTCAAAATTCATAAGATTTTTGTAGAGGTCCACTAGATGATACTACAAATCAAATATCTAAACTATAAGCCTGGTGGTTTCAGACAAGAAGATTTTTTAAAGTTTTTCCTTTCAGTTGCCATGGCAATCAGAGCTTTGCAAAGAGTTTTATTATAATTTTGATAGGAGAAGGAGATGTTGTTTGAAGCTAATTCTGGATGCTGGACACTGGACAAAAGAGCACCTAGCTGACCTTTGGTCTGATGAGCTAACAAGAGGGGTCTTTTCTGAATAAGGGCCACCACCCTATGAAGTTTGAAAGCTGTGTGTGAAATGGTACTCCAGTTACTGAGTGGAAACCATTTTCAAACTGAAGGTGACTGTGACCTTGACCTTTTTTTTACTGACCCCCAAAACAATAGGGGTCTTCTACACTATCAAGAAATATGATTAATACCCCTACAATACCACTTTGTCAGAGTAATGGGGAAATATAGAATGTGTCACACATCTACACTAAGTCTTATTAGTGATCTTTGCATATCAAGTTTCATATCAATAGTCCTATAGATGTGGAAGTAGTTTGCATCACAAGATTTTGTTATGATGGGCCTTTAGACTGCAGTGCATGCAATGGTGCCACACACATCTGCCATATCTACACTTATTGTTGAACATGCACACTAAGTTTCAAATCATAGTCCTAGAAATGTGTCAGTAGTTCATGTCACAAGGTGTTGCAATGACAGGCAGTAAAACCACAGAGCAGACAGAGACATGCATGAAAAATGTGTCACACACATCTACACTTATTGATGAACATGAAAACCAAGTTTCAAATTGATAGTAGAAATGTGGAAGTAGTTTGTGTCACAAGATTTCTGCTAATGATCAGCTGACCTCCCAACCTCCCTACAAAGCAACTGACTGTCTGGCAGGGATATAATAAGGGCTAATACTCTATGAAGTTTGAGGACTATGGGTCAAACGGTGGTACACAAGTTATCAAACAGAAACAATGTGGTATACTGACTGAAATCTGTAAAACAAAATACCACCTCTTTTCTGAAGTGATGTAATAAACACACCACACACAGGAAGATATCACAGACAGTGCTAAAAATTGAGAAAAACACACCACACACAGGAAGATATCACAGACAGTGCTAAAAATTGAGAAAAACACACCACACACAGGAAGATATCACAGACAGTGCTAAAAATTGAGAAAAACACACCACACACAGGAAGATATCACAGACTGTGCTAAAAATTGAGAAAAAGCTGTGTTTTTTTTTAAGTCCATGCACAACTATTAACAATGGAACATTTGCTGCACAATGAAAATACAAAGTTAAATGAACATATATTGTAAAGGTCAAGTCAAGGGGAGGTAATTCTGCAAAATAACGGCTATTATATGGGGGCAAGCGTCTGAAGTGGGGCATATTATGAAACCTGTCATGGTTGAAAGGATATAGCAAAGCATGCTTTTTTCCTGTTCAATGACTATATATCATATGCTACTGCTTCTGACCTTTATTCCAGAAAAAAAACATCAAGTCTCAACACATTGAAACAAAGTTTGTAATGTAATTTTATCAAACAACCAAAAACACTACACTTTCAGCCCTTAGACCTTCTGAAACAAGATCAATTACATACTCTTGAAAAAACAACAAAAAATATAATACAACTCTCAAACCAATCTACTTTTGTCATTTATTAACAGATGCAAAAAGTACAGCTTAATTCATTCATTTCCTAGGAACATGCTGTTTTAAACTCAGTTCTATATGTATGCTTTCTTTGATTCTTGAAAAAAAAAAAGCTTATAACATCACCGTATACTATATAAAATTGTACCTACCATATTTTATGATTATATGTAAGTAATTAGCCTGTATAATTTATGCAGTACTTAGCTTGTAAAATATATATCCAGCTACAATAAAATATGACAAAATACTGCTTTCATATATTTATATGAGAGAGTATGCAGACGTCAAGTGGTTTAGGCACAGGATACCAATGCTTCAAACACTTTACTTTCATTCATAAACAAAATAGTTTGACACAATAACTTTGACATCAACTGATGTAATGTCCTGTTTACATTAGTCCCAGCCTAGAAATGTTCATGTAAGCAATGCATACCTCTAACTTCAGCATTTCCTTCAACTAAATGCTTCTGTCCCTTTTTTGGCACCAGTTTCTTTTCTCTAGCTTGAAGCTTAATTAGTATGAAGTCAAAAGTAGATGTCTTTACTAAAGACATTTCTTTTTCCCTCAATCCAGGATAGGCGATTCACTTGTGTACATTGTATTTTCAAACCACCTCTTGGGTAGATTTGAACAGTTTTTTAGTATCATAAGAGCGCAAATATTAACTGCTGTAAAATATATGTATAAATTGTTAGGATTCAAATAAAAATTATCTATTTTCTTTTCATTTTTTAAATTTTACACATCTGCAATAAGGCAAATTGTCAGTATTATTTCCATGACAATTACATTATTTTAATAAGCAGTCCATTCTTGACATCAGTGTACAGGTATTTTCATCATGACCATAAATTTAAGTTTCCCAAAATTGAAAAATCTGAAATTACCATCAATTAAAGTTTGAAATCATGGTGTAAGAAACAGACAAATTAATCAGAACTGGTCAAACTAGAGAAAAGAAATCTGCACTGCAGGACTGAAACTAGGACTTCTCAATTTAGGCCTTAAGTACAAATCTTAATACAACTGTTATTTCTGTTATTTCAAATGAGAGGATAATTAAATTCACATATCATGTCTCTATCACACTCACCTGCTATCAAATTCTTATATTCTGTACTGAATCTGTACTGTTCAGAGGCGGATCAAGGATTTCAGGCTTGCGGGGGGTGGGGGGTGGGGGCTGGGGAGTTGTCATAATATTTCAGCCAATTAGGAGTTGTGATTATGCTAGAATAAACTGATTTGGCAAAGTCACATGGTGGATCCATGTTTGTTGACAAAAAAAGCAGCCGAATGACAAAATAAAATACAGAATGTGGGAAAGGTTTAAAATGCAAAGTTCAACTTGAATAACGGACGTGAGTGAGTGTCACAGTGCATGATATGCAATATGCAAGCTGGGTAAGACAAAAATGATAGATCAGAGCTATAATTTATTATATTATACCAGAGTCAGTGAGCTTCAGAAAAACTTTGGGGGGGTGGGGGGGGTGTAACCCCTCTGTATCCATGTGCTGTTCAAAGTGCAGTTTTACAAGACTTGTATGGCCCCATTCCTGGATGCATATTAAAGACCGTTCCAAGTGTTTGTGTATAAAGAAAAGTAAAATACATTTGTTTGTTCCAAGAGTCTGATTCTATGTGACTTGTCATGTAGGTAGAAGAGGTCTTATCACTTACAATCTAGAAACAAGAATAGTCAAGTCACCAGTGATTAATCAGCACACTCATACCTAGTAATATACATACTGTGGTATGAGGAAACATTCAGTCACATAAAACCTGCATAAATGCTACTGCTTCAGATACCTTTGAAGAATAATCTCCTCTAGTCCATTTACATTCTTTCTCTCTTGTACATAAACCTTCCTGCTATAAATCTACATTTCTAACACTATTCATGTTCAGTTTTCATAAAGACTCTCTTTCCATTTCTAAATTTCTCAAAACTGTGTTCAGTTTTCATAAAGACTTTCCTTCCATTCCTAAATCTCTCAAAACTGTGTTCAGTTTTCATAAAGACTCTCCTTCCATTTCTAAATTTCTCAAAACTGCGTTCATTTTTCATGTAACTATTATTTTCACATCAGCATAATTATGCCTCCCTACAATTTTGCTTTAAACACAAGACTTGTCATGTTTGTTTCTTCACAATACTGATCTGATTTCAAACATACATATCCCTGTATCTTACAACATTGTTCTAAGACAGTAACAAAATTTGATATAACTGTGTTCTGAACTTTTGATTTCACACACATACAATACTATTCTGAATTCATAATAACACATACATACAACAATATACTGAATTCATAATAACACATACATACAACAATATTCTGATTTCAAACAAATACATACACCATTTTGATTTCACATAAACATAGGCAAAACCATTCTGGTTTAATATAAACCCATCCAGCCTCATTCTGATTTCAATAAGTACAAACAACACCTTCCTGTTATGACATGTAAACTTATTCCTCACTTCTTATTGATATATTCACATTCTACTTTCACACATATTTTAAAAAATATCTTGCATTTATTCAGCACCAGATTCTGTCAAATAGTGTGTAACAAGGCCATGGTAGTAACTTGTATTCATACTGGCAAATTTCCTTTTTAAATGGACTTAGCTTAATAAAGTTCAAACACTAAAGGCCCAAAAGTACAAGATATCAGACTTATAACATCAATTGGCATAGCTTTCCCTCTTGCAAAAGTAATTAATAACTGAATAAATTTTACCCAACAAAAACTGTATACATGTACTAATATTAAACCCTCAACTACAATACTAAGAGACATTTTTAATTCTAAGACGGGAAATTTATTAGTTATTCACATTTTACAGTTTTAGACTAAAACTCTTTCACAAGCAGGTTATTAAGGGCACCCTAAGATTGACCTGACTTGTTGTCAACTATTAACAGTATTAACAAGAGGGCACTGGAAGCTCTAAATTGCTCACCTGAGTATAATTCAGTTCTCCAGAAATTTTCAAATCTCAAATGGTCCCAGAACCCCTCACCCCCTAGATGAAAATAAATCAGCCATACAAAATGTTTAACACTAGAAGGGTGTTTTTGTCACAAAAACATATGTCTCCCATCTATGTACTCTAAGAACGGAACAGCAGCATGTTTTTTGGTATGCAGGGTGAAAGTCAAAACATAAGTTGCAGTTGGTTTTAACAGATTAAATCATGTAAATAGATGTAGGTGAAGCTGAAAAGTATTGTGGAAATGTGGAAATACTTCATGTTTTTACATCCAGAAAGTAAAGATATTGGTTACCTAGTGACAACTGGTGCTAAACATCTGAAGAAGTTTAAGCTATCAAACACAGATGGAATTTGATCTATCAGTTGTTCATAGAGGCTCTGTGTTGTTGTTAATCTGAATGTTTGCATATGTAATTGCATGATAGCTGTAATAAGTTGGCACAGTTCCAGACTGTACAACTGCAAGGTTTTTCACATATATGCGATCAATCAGCATTTGTCGAATTGCAGTGGGAGTTGTTATAAGTTGATTGAAGTTAGTCATGGTTTGTTCCAGCTCATTAACTGACACTGGTGCATTAAAGTCACTGAGAACAACTGTTTGTGAAGTTGGTAAATTGCTAAGAATCAAACTGAGCTGTTCACAGAAATAATGCAGGCGAAGTTGTGGAGGTTTATAAACATTTAATACTGATATAGATGCAGATGTTATATGATCACAAACACATTCAATATCTGCCATAGAAGTATCAATGCACATAAAGTCAAAATCTTGGTGGACAAAGATGCCAACACCTCCTCTTGCGATAAGCAAAACAAGGGTTGGTACTGATCACTCCTGTGAAGTTTCTTCAAAATCAGGCCAGCAGTTTGACCTGTAAAAGCTGGACAGGATTTTCTATTATCAGCTCTGGCAGCCATTTTGTACAGTGAAGCGGAACGTGCTGGCAATATGCACTACTAAGGTTTTTACTGATCACTCCTATGAAGTTTTGTCAAAATCCCGCCAGCAGTTTGACCTGTGAAAGCCAACAAGGTTTTCCTAGTTTTAGCTCTGGTAGCCATTTTGTGCAGCCAAGCGGAACGTGCCAGCGACATGCACAACTAGGGTTGGTACTGATCACTCCTGTGAAGTTTCATCGAAATCCCACCTGCAGTTTGACCTGTGAAAGCCGGGCAAGATGTTTCTATTTTAGCTCTGGCGGCCTTTTTGTGCAGCCAAGCAGAACGTGCCGGCAACATGCACAACAAGGGTTGGTACTGATCACTCCTGTAAAGTCCTGCCAGCAGTTTGACCTGTGAAAGCCAGACAAGGTTTGTCTATTTTTAACTCTGGCAGCCTTTTTGTGCAGAGAAGCAGAACATGCTAGTGAGAGCACACCAAGGGATGGTACTGATCACTCCTGTGAAGTTTCGTCGAAATCCTACTGACCTGTGAAAGCTGGACAAGGTTTTTCTATTTCTAACTATGGCGAACATTTTGTGCACCGAAGCGGAACGTGGTGACGACATGCACAACAAGGGTTGGTACTGATCATTCCCATGAAGTTTTGACAAAATCCCTCCAGCAGTTTGAACTGTGAAAGCCAACAAGGTTTTTCTATTTTCAGCTCTGGCGGTCATCCTGTACAACCAAGCTATTTTTAACTATGGCTGTCATTTTGTGCACTGAAGCGGAACGTGCTGGCGATATGCACAACAAGGGTTTGTACTGATCACCCCTTTGAAATTTGTTGAAATCTCACCAGCAGTTTGACCTGTGAAAGCCAGAAAGAATTTTCTATTTTTAGCTCTGGTAGCCATTTTGTGCAGCAAAGTGGAACGTGCCTGGGACATGCACAACAAGGGTTGGTACTGATCACTCCTATGGTGTTTGGTTGAAATCCCGCCAGCAGTTTGACCTGTGAAAGCCGGACAAGATTTTTTTCTATTTTTAGCTCTGGCGGCCTTTGTTGTGCAGTGACGGGGAACCTGCCAGCAACATGCACAACAAGGGTTGGTACTGATCACTCCTATGAAGTTTCAACAAAATCCTGCCTGCAGTTTGACCTGTGAGAGCCAGACAAGGTTTTTCTATTTTTAGCTCTGGCGGCCAATTGTACAGCCAAGCAGAACATGCTGGAGATATGCACAACTAGGGCTCGTACTGATCATCCCTTTGAAGTTTTGTCAAAATCGCACCAGCAGTTTGACCTGTGAAAGCCGGAAAAGAATTTTCTTTTTTTAGCTCTGGCAGCCATTTTGTGCAGCGAAGCGGAACGTGCCGGCGACATGCACAACAAGGGTTGGTACTGATCACTCCTGTGATGTTTCATCGAAATCCCTCAAGCAGTTTGACCTGTGAAAGCCAGACAAAGTTTTTCTATTTTCAGCTCTGGTAGCCATTTAGTGCCGGTGATATGCACAAAAAGGATTGATACTGATCTCTCCTGTGAAGTTTCGTCAAAATTCAGCCAGCAGTCTGACCTGTGAAAGACAGACAAGGTCTTTCTATTTTTAGCTCTGGCGGCCAATTGTACAGCGAAGATGAATGTGCTGGTGAAGTGCACAGCTAGGGTTGGTATTGATCACTCCTGTGAATTTTCGTCAAAATCCCGCCAGCAGTTTGACCTGTGAAAGCCAGACAAGCCGAATGCGGACGGATGGACAGACAGATGTCTGGCCGAAAATGGATAAGGGCTTATTCTTTTGTTATTATCTTATGTTTTATAGAGGGCCATTGGCCCCTTATTCTGTTGTTAAGGAATGAACTCTATTGTTCTCTTTTGTTATGTTTACAGTTAGGTGGCCCCCTATTTATTTTCGGTAGTGCGGACAGGAAGACGGACGGCAAAGGAAAAAATAATATGTTTCCCAAAAATTTTGTTCCATTTCCAACCTGTTACCCAGACAGAAATATCTAAGTCCCTTAAGTCGTTTAACCCTAAAAAGGCCACTGGTGTCGATAATATCCCACCAAAAATCCTAAATTGCTCTGCTCTGTCTATTAGTGTACCACTATCACGCATTGTTAATAAAATGATTGAAACAAATATCTTTCCTGATGATCTTAAAAAGGCCCAAGTAACCCCATTATATAAGATGACCCATTTGTAATGAAAAATTATAGACCTGTAAGCATCCTTTCATCGACGTCAAAAGTTTTTGAACAAGAGGGCCATGATGGCCCTGGATCGCTCACCTGAGTACTTTGGCTAAAGGTTTGCTGTTAAGCAGTATTTCATTTTTTAATTGAAAATATATAAGTGCCTACAAACCAAATATGTAAAATATCAGTCAATAAATAAAGGCTCTATGACAGAAAGTAGAAATATCTATTATAAGCTATGGTGACCTTGACCTTGACCCAGTGACCTCAAACCCTACACATGGGTAGAGGTCCATGCAAGGAACCTATATACTGAATATCAAAGATATTGGTCTAAAAATGAAGGCTTTATGAGGTACAGTAGATAAACCTATTTTTAGCCTCCGTGACCTTTAACCTAATCTAATAATGTGAACAACCAAACAAGCTTTCTGACAAACTGCCAGGATATTAAGACAGAAACAGTAGCCTCTAGAGCCTTAACAAGATATTTCTATTTTTGGGCTCTGTGACCTAGTTTTTTACCCCAGATGACCCATAATCGAACTTGACCTAGAAACCATCAAAATAACCTTTCTGACATATTTCCAGAATATCTGGGCTGAAAATGTTACCTGTAGAGTGTAAACAAGGTTTTTCCAAATTTAAGCTCTGTGACCTAGTTTTTGACCCAAGATGACCCATATTCGAACTTGGGCTTGAAATCATCGATACAACCTTTCTGACATATTTCCAGGATATTTGGGCTGAAAATGTTACCTCTAGAGTGTTAACAAGATTTTCCATATTCAGGCTGTATGACCTAGTTTTTTACCCCAGATGACCCATATTCGAAATTGACCTAAAAATCATCGAAACAACCTATCTGACATATTTCCAGGATATTTGGGCTGAAAATGTTACCTCTAGAGTGTTAACAAGGTTTTTCCATATACAGGCTGTGTGACCTAGTTTTGGAACCCACATGACCCATATTCCAATTTGAGCTAGAAATCATCTTAACAAGCTTTCTGACAGTTTTTCAGGAAATTTGGGCTAAAAATGTTACCTCTAGAGTGTTAACAAGGTTTTACCATATTTGGGCTGTGTGACCTAGTTTTTGACCCCACATGACCCATATTCAAACTTGAGCTAGAAATCATCAAAACAACCTTCCTGACATATTTCCAGGATATTTGGGCTGAAACAGTACCTCTAGAGCCTTAACAAGATATTTCTATTTTTGGGCTTTGTGACCTAGTTTTTGACCCCAGATGACCCATATTCCAACTTGATCTAGAAACCATCGAAATAACCTTTCTGACATATTTCCAGAATATTTGGGCTGAAAATGTTACCTCTAGAGTGTAAACAAGGTTTTTCCAAATTTAAGCTCTGTGACCTAGTTTTTGATCCCAGACGACCCATATTTAAACTTGGGCTAGAAATCATCAATACAACCTTTCTGACATATTTCCAGGATATTTGGGCTGAAAATGTTACCTCTAGAGTGTTAACAAGGTTTTTCCATATTCAGGCTGTGTGACCTATTTTTTGACCCCAGATGACCCATATTCGAACTTGACCTAGAAATCATCGAAACAACCTATCTGACATATTTCCAGGATATTTGGGCTGAAAATGTTACCTCTAGAGTGTTAACAAGGTTTTTCAATATACAGGCTGTGTGACCTAGTTTTGGACCCCACATGACTCATATTCCAACTTGAGCTAAAAAACATCTTAACAAGCTTTCTGACAGTTTTTCAGGAAATTTGGGTTAAAAATGTTACCTCTAGAGTGTTAACAAGGTTTTACCATATTTGGGCTGTGTGACCTAGTTTTTGACCCCACATGACCCATATTCAAACTTGAGCTAGAAATCATCAAAACAACCTTTCTGACATATTTCCAGGATATTTGGGCTGAAAATGATACCTCTAGAGTGATAAAAAGGTTTTTCCATAATTCGTCTCAGTGACCTAGTTTTTGACCCCAGATGACCCATATTTGAACCTGGGCTAGAAATCATCCAAATAACCTTTCTGGCATATTTCCAGGATATTTGGGCTGAAAATGATACCTCTAGAGTGATAAAAAGGTTTTTCCATAATTCGTCTCAGTGACCTAGTTTTTGACCCCAGATGACCCATATTTGAACCTGGGCTAGAAATCATCCAAATAACCTTTCTTACCTATTACAAGGATATTTGGGCTGAAAATGTTACCTCTAAAGTGTTAACAAGGTTTTTCCATATTTGGGCTCTGTGACCTAGCTTTTGACCCCACATGACCCATATTCGAACTTGAGCTAGAAATCATGGAAACAACCTTTCTGACAAATTTCCAGATTTTTTGGGCTGAAAATGTTACCTCTAGAGTGTTAACAAGAATGTTCTATTTTTGGGCTCTGTGACCTAGTTTTTGACCCCAGAGGACCCATATTTGAACTTGAGCTAGAAATCATAGAAGCAACCTTTCTGACAAATTTCCAGATTATTTGGGCTAAAAACATTACCTCTAGAGTGTTAACAAGATTTTTCTATTTTTGGGCTCCTTGACCTAGTTTTTGATCCCATATGACCCATATTCGAACTCGTCCGAGTAATTACTGGGAAAAACATCCTGACCAAGTTTCGTGACAATTGGAGCAAAAATGTGACCAGTAGAGTGTTAACGAACTAAATGTGAACGGACGACGGACGACAGACGACGGACGACGGACATTCATCGATCCTAATAGCTCACCCTGAGCCAGCTCAGGTGAGCTAAAAAGTTATAAATGATCAACTCTGTACAATATTTTGATAATATCTTTCATAACTTTTTAGCTGCATTTCATCCGAAATATGGTTGTCAGACAACACTTTTGCAAATGACAGAAGATTGGAAAATGGCACTAGATAACAATGAAGATGTGGGTGCCATACTTATGGATTTGTCAAACGCGTTTGATTGCCTCCCACATAACCTCATCGCTCTTAAACTCAAAGCATATGGCTTGTCAGACAACTCTGTTTCACTTGTACAAAATTATTTAACTAACAGAAAACAAAGGGTTAAAATAGGTAAAGTACATAGCTCATGGACTGAAACTATTAAAGGCGTCCCACAGGGATCTATTTTAGGATCTCTTATCTTTAACATTTTTATAAACGATATTTTTTACTTTATTGAAAAATCTACACTTTATAACTACGCAGATGATAACACCCTTTCTTTTAACCATCCTGATATTTGTGTTTTAAAATCTACCCTAAAACAAGAAAGCAAAACTCTAATTAACTGGTTTAACATAAATCAAATGCAAGCCAATCCAGATAAGTTTCAGTCCATAGCTGTCGGTAAGAAAACCCATGATCAACTGAAATGTTTTAACATAGATGATGTAAATATTGCATGTGAAGATCAGATGTGTCATGTGTAAATGTATAAATTTTTTTTTTTTTTTTTTTTTTTTTTTTTTTTTTTATGTGATTTTATGTGCAACCTTTGTGATGTACTTTAAATGTTAGAACGTCAGTCTTATCAATTTTGTGTTTTATTTTCTAATATAACTGTCGTAACTTTCTTTTTACAGGTTTCGTTGATTGTCTTTTTATGTCTATGTGTTAAATGATCTCTGTTATGTCGGAAAATAGCTTATAGCTAATGTTTTTTATTGTACAAAACCGACGTTAAATAAAGTTTCTTGTATCTTGTATCTAGCCGAACCGTTTTAGCAATTTTAATAGAGGGCTCAAAAGGAACATTTCTGTGAAAAAATTTGGTGGAAAATCTCCCAACCGTTTAGGAGGAGATGTTGTTTGAATTTTTTTCTATTTTTAGCTTTTGCAGCCCTTATGTGTAATGGAGGGGAATGGTTTAAGCAATTTTAGGAAAGGGCAATATAAGGAACATTTCTGTAAAGTTTGGTTAAAAATAGCTTTGGGGTTAAGGAGGAGATGTCATTTAAAGTGAAATGTTGACGACAGACTACGGACACAGGGTGATCACAATAGCTCACCCTGAGCATTTGCTCAGGTGAGCTAAAATTAGGCAAGGTAGAGTTATTATTCTTACACATTGCACTTCCTACCAATGAGCTCTGTCAGTGTATGAAGTTTGAAGTAAATCCCTCAAGTACTTTTGGAGTTATGCTTTGGAAAAATTTTTCAAGTAAATCTTATAAAGGGGAATGGTTACATACATGGTTAATCCCCCCGCTGGGAAAAAGTTACCTGAAGGTTGTACTTTCAAAAACTAAATGTTATAATGCCTGTATGCAGTTTGAAGAAAATTCCTCAAAAAATAGAGAAGGTAGAGTTATTGTTCTTACACATTGCACTTCCTACCAATGTGCTCTGTCAGTGTATGAAGTTTGAAGGAAATCGCTCAAGTTCTTTTGGAGTTATGCTTTGGAAATTTTTTTTTCAAGTAAATCTGATAAAGTGGAATAACTCTAAAAGTAGGCAAGGTAGAGTTATTATGCTTACACATTGCACTTCCTACCAATGAGCTCTGTCAGTGTATGAAGTTTGAAGTAAATCCCTCAAGTACTTTTGGAGTTATGCTTTGGAAAAAATTTTCAAGTAAATCTGATAAAGGGGAATAACTCTATAAGTAGGCAAGGTAGAGTTATTGTTCCTGCACACTGCACTTCATACAAATGTGCTCTGTTAGTTTATTCAGTTTGAAGTAAATCCCTCAAGTACTTTTGGAATTATGCTCTGGACAAAACTGTTCAAGTATGAAAAGGAAAATGAATCATTCAGAATTATAAATAACCTTGTACTTAAAGTTTTCATACAGCCCCCTGTATTTTATTGGAAATCACGACAGCTTTCCAGGAAAAACTCTAAAATTGAAAAGTCAAGGTCAATGATGTCCATGTATAAACAACAGCGATTTTCCAATAGACAAAATGAAAATCAGCTTTAAAAGAAAACGAGAAAACTTACACAAAAATGGTTGAAAATCTGAAGGGGGACTTCTTTCTGAATCAAAACAGGTATTCGTTTTGAGAGAAACGATCACATTTTCTCGTTTCGAGTCAAAGTTGGGGTTTAAAAATGGGATGGGACAGACTATAGTTTCCTGATTTAGTGGCTTTAGAAGTGGTCAAAGTACATTGTTCCATCTTTTTATCACTGGGCCAATAGTGTGGTTTTAGAACAAGAAAAATCATCTTAGTATAACTTCTTCAGCACTAGATTTATTATCAAAATAACAGAAAAAATGTAGACAATGTTGCATGCCATATTCAGAAGTTTCTCACAGACAAGTTTTAAAGATTTTTGCTAAATAAGTCTCTGTCAAACAGCTGACTCTAAAGGAGGAGCCAGGCTTACCCCAGGGGTATGTCTGAATACTCTTGGTAGAGCTTCAAAAGACAATGCTAAACAAAACCAACTTCTCACAAGGAATTCTTTAAGTTTTTTCTATATACATCTTTGTAAAATATCTGACCCCTCAAATGGAGCAAAAAATAACACAAGGAGCAATGTTTGAACAATTTTGGTGGTGGTCTAGAGGGCAATGCTTCATGCCGAACTTCAGAAGTTTGGGCCTTCTAGTTGATATTCCTGTATAATCCTATAGAAAAAATCTGGCTCAAAAAGGATTGGAGAGGCATTATTTGAACACTCTTAGCAGAAGTTCATATAACTATGCTACTTACATGTACCAAGTTTTTTTTAAGTTTCAGTCTAATGGTTTCAGATAAGATGATTTTTGAAGAGATTGTCTAGATAATCTTACCGTTGGGGTGGAGACAAAAATGACTCCAGGGGCAAAGTTTGAACAATCTTGACAGAGGTGCAGTAGGCAATGTTTCATGAAAACATTTCAGAATTCTTGGCCTTGCAGTTTGGACAAGAAGAAATTTAAGGATTTTCATACCTATTTCTATGCAAAACATGATCAGCAGGGTGGAGCCAATAATGATACCACTTAAAGGTCCCCTGGTTGAAGTTTTAACCAAAGTTTGAACTATCTTGGAAGAGGTCCATCAGACTATGTTGTGCAAGATTTTTTAAAAGATTTTCTTATCTATTTATATATAAAATATTGGTACCCTCGGGCAGGGCCAATAGTGAACCCAGGAACATAATTTAAACAATCTTGGTAGTGGTTTGCAAGACAATGCTACACATCAAACTTCAGAATTCTTGGTCTGGTGGTTGATGACTCACAATGGACATACAGCTAACACAATGGACATACAGCTAACACAATGGACATACAGCTAACACAATGGACATACAGCTGACACAATGGACATACAGCTGACACAATGGACATACAGCTGACACAATGGACATACAGCTGACACAATGGACATACAGCTAACACAATGGACATACAGCTGACACAATGGACATACAGCTGACACAATTGACATACAGCTGACACAATGGACATACAGCTAACACAATGGACATACAGCTAACACAATGGACATACAGCTGACACAGTGGACATACAGCTAACACAAAGCTCACCAAGAGCATCTTATATTAGCACCTAGTACCTTGTACCAATCAATGACAGGCAATGCTGAAAATTAAGGATTATAACATCACTTAGTGCCAGTTCACAGGAACAAACCTTCTTCTATGAACTAATTTTCTAAAAATCAGTGCCTATTGTTCATTGTTCATCTACTGAAGTAAGTGTTTCCTACTGATAATGTGGTGCTGAAAAAAAGACAATGAATTATTACCTTATGAATATTTTTTCTTTCTTTGAAACTACAGTACATTTTCAGGTTTTTATCCACAAATCCATTACAGATTAATTTAGCACTTTTACTCCAATTCTCTTCAATTTTTTCCAGCTATTACATTTCCCCTTTTTTTTTCTATTTCAGTATTTATACTTGTGCTAGCAAGTGATGCATTTTTTCTACAATCCTTCAGAAATAACTTTTTCTTTGTATACCATCACTCACTTTTTTTTAATTGTCAAGTATTCTTCACAATCAATGAGACAACAATCTGCCAGTAAAAAAAGTAACAGCACTAGGATGAATTTGAAGACAAATAACAAATAGTACAATAGTGAACAAGAGTTGGCATTTTTCCTTGAATGTCAAGTCTGTACTGGTTTGAAGGAAGCAGAGACAATCAACGTCTCCTGGCACCATAAAACATGCTAGTCTGTAATTAGTACGTCACTCCTGTCACTGTCAAATGCCAAATCTGAACCCACTGAAATATTGCTCTCTTGTTTACCACTAACAATCCAGAATTTTCTTCTGTACCATACTGAACACAATCTTTCCTTATTAAATGATGCTGTGAATTACAGAGAAACCATGTATTAATGGAAGACACCAATCTTTGACAAGAGGCTAAAAAATTAAATGTTAATGAGGCAGAAACAATTTGAAAATTTAGGTCAAGCGTAATCTGCATAGAAGAAGTCTATAGTAATTTTACATTGTACAAGCACCAAAGAAATCTGGAGACTAGTGCAAGAAAGTAAAAACATTGGAGAAATATACAGGAAGTTAAATTACATGTAGGTTTGCTGTTAAGCAGTATTTCATTTTTTAATTGAAAATACGTAAGTGCCTACAAACCAAATATGTAAAATATCAGTCAATAAATAAAGGCTCTATGACAGAAAGTAGAAATATCTATTATAAGCTATGGTGACCTTGACCTTGACCCAGTGACCTCAAACCCTACCCATGGGTAGAGGTCCATGCAAAACATGTGACCCCTAGGGCGGGGCCTATTTTGACCAAAGGGCCATGATTTGAACAAACTTGATAGAGGTCCATTAGATAATGCTGCACACCAAATATCTTAACTCTAGGCCTTGTTGTTTATGACAAGAATATTTTTAAAGATTTTCCTATATAACTCTCTGTAAAACATGTGACACTTGGGGCAGGGCAATTTTTGACCTAGGGTCCATGACTTGAACAAACTTGGTAGAGGTCCTCTAGACAATGCTTCATACAAAATATCTTAACTCTAAGCCTTATGGTTTCTTCTGTGAAGATTTTTAAAACCTTTTCCTATATAAACTCTATGTAAACAAGTGACCCCCCAGTGCTGGGCCTATTTTGACCCAGTGGCTATGATTTGAATAAATTTAGTAAAGGTCCATTAGACAATGCTACACACCAAATATCTAAGCTCTCAGCCTTACGGTTTCTGACAAGAAGATTTTTAAAGTTTTTCCTATAAAACTCTATGTAAAACAAGTGACCCCTGGGGCGGGGCCATTTTTGACCCAGAGGCCATGATTTGAACAAACTTGGTAGAGGTCCACTAGACAATGCTACACACCAAATATCTAAGCTCTATAACTTACGGTTTCTGACAAGAAGATTTTTTAAGATTTTCCTATATAACTCTTTGTAAAATCAACTGACCCCTGGGGTGGGGTCAGTTTTGACCCCAGGGACATAATTTGAACAAACTTAGTAGAGGTCCACTAGATGATGCTTCATACCAAATATCAAAGCTCCAGGCCTTGTGGATTCGGAGAAGAAGATTTTTAAAGATCCAACTTATAAAATCTATTTTTAGCTCTAGTGAACCAGAAATGCAATGGACCAGAACCATTTGAACGATCTTGGTAGAGCTTCATGCAAGGAACATCCCAGGCAAGTTTCATTTAAATTGGCCATTTGGTTTCAGAGGAGATGTCATTTGAATGAAAAGTTGACGATGGACGAATGGACGGACAGACGACGGACAAACACTGATCAGAAAAGCTAAAAATCAATGTCGTGATGAACTTACCTTGAGTTCTGGCAAATAAAAATCAGTGTAAGTGACTGTTATTACATTCACTGCATTCTTTACTTTTAATCCTAGATTAAACCTTTTTTTTCACTCAAGGAAAAAAACAGACCTTTCTTCTTTCAGTTTGACATTTGCACATATATATTTCAAATAAAGGTCTAAAAATTCAGTTCCAAATCTCTAGAATAATGACATTTAATTCCTAATAAAATTTCCATATAATATTATGCTCAAGTTTCAGATACAAATAACTACTACACCTTTTCTATGTAAATATAAAATAAACATGTTTGAGTACACACAGATTAGATATGTTATGTTTAAAATGCTACACACTATAGGTCAACACAATATAAATACATAGTGTCAGTAAAAAACTGGCAGTTTTTTTTAAGAAAGCACCAACATAACATGACCTGTAATGCTTCCCATACATAGTGTGTGTATTCTAGTTGGTTTATCACACATTTTCAATAAGAATTTCCTAGATTTCAATTAATTTCTGTAATAAAAATATTTTATACAAAGATGGGCATAGTATTATATCTTTAAGGTATTTTGTCTTTATCTGAGCTACAAATGCTTACAGGATGGCAATTATAATTAAGCAATTATTGTAACGTGCTTGCATTATAGCCAGTGACATATCCATGTTTGGATAAGCCACTGTTAATTGTCCTTTGATTTTCGAAGACCTGTTAGACTTGGTTGGTTTCAAGATTGACCTAATTTGCCTGTCATGAAAAAAATACCGCACATTAAATAATAACCCTTAAGATAATTATGATACTAATTTACTGCTTTTTAACAAAGTCCCAAGTTAACATTATAATTTTACTGAATTTAGTAATTCACATAATAAATCTGTAAAGTGAAAACAATTGTGGCAGAACCATTTATTTAAGAAAAATACAAAAAAAGCCATCAATTTATTTAGCATAAGATGGCAACAAGATGGTGCAATCCATTGGTCAGCTGATGATGAAAAAATTGCTACTTTTGATGAAGCATTTCTAAGTAAATATTCTTTTAATATTCTTAAAAGTTTTCAAAACTTAACAATAAATGCACAAACTTTATTACGCTGTTGGTTGAATTTCTAACTTTCATTTACCTTTAAAGCTCAGGGCCTTGTGGTTTCAGACATGAAGATTTTCAAAGTTTTTCCTTTCTGTTGCCATAGCAACCAGAGTTCTGGATGCAACTGAATTTTTTGAACAACTTTAAGAGCTTCATGCAAGGAATACCCCAAGCATGTTTCCTCAAAGTTGGCATTGGGGTATAGGAGTTGTTCAAATTGAGTTCAAATAGGAGTCAAATTGTTGACAACACACACTGCCCGACGCACATCGAAGCATGCTGGACAATCAATGAAGGCTCCATAATGAGGAGTACAAAAATCTATTTGTAGTCTTGGTGACCTTCCTTTGACCACAGTTAATGGTTGAGGTTCATGGAAGCTGTCTATTAACCAAATATCTTAAATATCAGACAATAAAGAAAGGCTCTATGACAGAAAATAGAAAAAAATATTAGCCTGTATGACCTTGATCTTGACCCAGTGACCTCAAACCCCACTTAAAGGTAGAGGTGCATGAAGGAACCTAGATACCAAATATCAAAGTTATTACTCAATAAATGAAAGTTCTTTGAGGTAAAGTAGAAAAAATTTATTTTACCCTCAGAGACTCCCACCCAAATTTAATGGAAGAGGTTCATACAAGGTGTCTATAATACCAAATATTTAATGGAAGAAATTCAAGCAAAGTGTCTTCATATCAAATATTTAAATATCAATCAATAGAAAATGGCTCTATGACAAGAAGTAGAAAAATCTATTTTTAGACCTTGACCTTGACCCAGTCACCTCAAACTCTACCTTGGGGTAGAGGTTCTTGCAAGTTACCTTGACTTTGACCCCAGTGAATGGAAAATATTCCTGTGAAATACCTACGAACCAAATATCTAAGATATCAGTCAATAAATAAATGCTCTATAAAGAAAATTTGAAAAGTCCTATTTTTAGCCTTGGTGACACCTTGGGCAGGGCCAATTTTGACCAGAAGGCCAAGATTTGAATGAACTTGGTAGAGGTTTACTAAGCCATGTCACACATCAAAGAGATGATAACACTAGGCTTTGTGTTTTCTGACAAGAAGATTTTTTAACTTTTTTTATGCAAGTCTTTACAACAAGAGGGCCATAATCGCCCTGGATCGCTCCCCTGAGTACTTTGTCTGAAGGTCTACCGTTAAGCAAACATCAGATGCAACATAACATTTTCTAACTGAAGATATTCAAAGATCTCAGATTTTATACAAACAAGAAGATTTTCAAAGTTTTCCCTATGTAAAATAAGTTGACCCCGGGGCAGGGCCTAATTTGAACAAACTTGGTAGAGGTCCACAAGATGATGCTTCATACCAAATCTTATATCTCGGGGCCTTGTGGTTTCAGACAAGAAGATTTTTAAAGTTTCACTATGTTAAATCAGTTGACCCCCGGGGCGGGGCCTAATTTGACCCCAGCGGCATAATTTGAACAAACTTGATAGACGTCTACTAGACAATGCTACACACCAAATCTTAAGGCTCAGGGCCCTGTGGTTTCAGACAAGAAGATTTTCAAAGTTTTTCCTTTAAGTTGCCATAACAACCAGAGTTCTTGATGGAATTAAATTCTTTGAACAACTTTGGTAGAGCTTCATGCAAGGAACATCCCAGGCAAGTTTCATCAAATTTGGCCAAGAGGTTTTCAGAGGAGAGGTCGTATGAATGAAATTGTTGACGGACAACGGACACCGTACAACTTGTGATCACAATAGAAATCAAGTGACCTCTGGGGCGGAACCATTAATGAACCCAGAGGCATAATTTCAACAATCTTTGTATAGGAGCTCTAAGTGAACCTGTATGCCAAATATCAAATCCCAAGGCATACTGTATTCCTAGAAATGTTCGAGGATACAAATTTTTCTTGTTTTTTTTTTCAACGACATTTTCGCGGAGACAAACTTTCACACACTCATAACGACCGCGAACTCCGCGGATATTAAGTTGCTATGGTAAAAATACATCCTTGTACTTTCAAGTCCCCGATTTACTATCACTCAACAACTCGTTATTTAATGTCTAATCTCATGAACACTTTGTGAACACTTCTTACTTATCCTTTTCACGAAAGGATTAAGCCATACCAATTTACAAATTTCTGAGCTATTTATTCTCATTTGAAATCATAACTGACTTGGTTGCAAAAATGTCGATATGTAAATTCTTTACACCTGAAAAATCGAAGAATATTATTTAACAGTAACTGTAAATAAAAACGACTGTGTAAAAACAATAAGTGTAATGCAAACTGTGTATAACTGTTTTGTGTTGTAACAAATTAATCCCCTGTGTTACCTCCGTGTTAACCAATATGCATATAACAGTTCACGTTTATTTGTAAATTATCATTTTACCATTTGTTTTTTGTAGTTTGTACCTCGATGTAAATATTGAATACTGTGTTATAAAAATATAACCTAAATAGAGGGAAAATAAAAGGAAATGGACTGAATTATTATTTTATCAGACTTGTGAATGCATGTATGTATTTGCGCAAATTCCGATTTATTGATACAAGTAAACTGAATGGGAGTAGATTTCAAATTAAGGAAAAGCTTGAAATGTTTGCGTTTTTGTTAGAAGTGACATAAAAAAGTTCACGGATCCATGCTTGATACGAAAAACACTAACTTAAAAAGCGCGTAATCTTTTCTAGGAATACAGTAGTAATTTCAAACAAGAAGATTTTTTTAAAGTTTTCCCTAAATAGGCCTTAATAAAACAAGAGGATTACAAATTTCTCACCTGTCCCCCATTGCTCAAGTTTGACAATTATAGTCGTGTTAATTTACTTTGAAATCAGGCCAATGGTTTGTAAGATTATACAAGAGGGCCATGATGGCCCTAGATCACTCACCTGAATACTTTGCCTTTGGGTCTGCTGTTGAGCAAAAGCTTTTTTAATTCACCCTATATAAATCTATATGAATTCAAGTGAGCCCCAGGGTAGAGCCAATTTTCACTCAAGGGGCATAATTTGAACAAACTTGGTAGAAGACCTCTAGCTGATGCTCCATTACAATATCTAAGTTGTAGGCTTTGTGGTTTCAGACAAGAAGATTTTCAAAGTTTTGCCTATATAAGCCTATGTAAAATCAATTGACACCTGGGGCAAGGGCCAAATTTGACCCCAGGGGCATAATTTGAACAAACTTGGTAGAGGTCCACTAGACATTGCTACATACCAAATCTTAAGGCTCAGGGTCGTGTGGTTTCAGACAAGAAGATTTTCAAAGTTTTCTTTATATAAGCCTATGTAGAATCAATTGATCCGCGGGGCAAGGGCCAAATTTGACCCCAGGGGTATAATTTGAACAAACTTGGTAGAGGTCCACCAGACAATGCTACATACCAAATCTTAAGGCTCAGGGCCTTGTGATTTCAGACAAGAAGATTTTTAAAGTTTTCTCTATCCTCCCCACCCCACCCCCCCCCCCCCCCCCCCCACCAACAGGCAGTGCCAATTTTGACCCAAGGGGTATGATTTGAAAAATACTTGGTAGAGGTCCACTAGACACTGACACTTACCAAATCTTAAGGCTCAGGACCTTGTCGTTTCAGACAAGAAGATTTTCAAAGTTTTTCATTTCTGTTGCTATAGCAACCTGAATTTTTGATGGAATTCAATTCTTTGAACAACTTTGTTAGAACTTCATGCAAGGAATATCCCAGGCATGTTTTGTCAAAGTTGGCTTAGCGGTTTAGGAGAAGTTGTTCAAGTCAAATTGTTGACGACGCACACTGATGATGCCGGACAATCAATGATCCCAATAGCTCACCCTTGAGCACTTTGTGTTCAGGTGAGCTGAAAAGCTGTGATACCACTATCATGTAGACATGGCAAAATATTGCTTTTTTGGCCCCATATTTCTGGAACCCATGAAGGGACCAGACTGGTTCACGAAAAGATAAATTTTTCATAAAAGTTTGATAAAACTGGATTGAAAGTGAGCAATACAACATGATGTAAGGTAGAAAAAATCCATTTCTAACGTTGACTCCAGTGACCTCAAACCCTACCCAGTGGTAGAGATCCATGCAAAGTCCCTACATATCAAATATCAAAGATACTGGTCAATGAATGAAGGCTCCATAATGAAAAGTAAAAAAAAGCCTATTTAAGCCATGGTTATCTTGATCCTGACCCAAATGAATGGTACAGGTTCAAGGAAGGTGCCTATAAACCAAATATCTAAAATACCTGTCAATAAAGGCTCTATGACAGAAAGCATAAACATCTACTATTAGATTTTTGTGATCTTGATCTTGACCCTGTGACCTCAAACACCACCTATGTATGGAACCTACAAACCAAATATCTAATGATATTGGTAAATAAATGGGGGCTCTATGAGGTAAAGTAGAAAAATCTTTTCTTAGCCTAAGTGGCCTTGACTCGATTGAATGGCAGCATTACATGCAAGCTGCCTATATACCAAATATCTAATATATAGGACAATAAATAAAAAAATAAATAAAGCCTCTATGAAGAGAAGTTGAATATTTTTAGCCTTGGCATCCCCATGGGCATTGCAAAATTTAACCCCTTGGTAGAGGACCTCTAGGTAATGCTCCATGCAAAATATCTAAGCCCAAGAAATTGTGGTTTCAAAGAAGAAGATTTTCAAAGTTTTCCCTATATAACCTAAATCAACTGACCCCTGGGGCAGAGCCATTAATGACCCCATGGCATAATTGATCAATATTTGTAGAGGACCTCTAGGTGAACCTGTATGCCAAATATCAAACCGCAAGGCACAGTTGTTTAAGACAAGAAGATTTTTTAAGTTTTCCCTATATAAACCTATATGAAATCATGTTGCAGCTTGGCTGGGGCAAACTTAGACCCTAGGGCTATGATTTGAACAAACTTGGTAGAGGACTACTAGACAATGCTACATCCTAATATCTTACCATAATGCCTTGTGGTTTCAGAAAAGAAGATTTTTAATGTTTTCTCTATATAAACCTATATTAGTCAAACCTTGTGGCCCTGGGGCAGAGCTAATTTTGACCCTTGGGCCAAGATCTAAGTGATGAACTAGTATTTATTATAATTATATAGGCAGTTCAGGTGTTCCATTGAATATGGCCAAATTTTGTGGGTATGACTAAAACTTTAAGCACAGAATTTTTTGCATTTTAACCTTGTTAACAAATCCTCTATAGTTTGTAAAGCTTAAACTTTTTTTAAACAAATATTACACCTTGAAGGTTGCTTCTTTTCTCTCTAAAGTTCTGGTCATTTTGCAATACTTACTGAGTCTTCCCTCTCTCTCCTGTATACATGTGTATGCTGCAGTACATGGAAAGGAGCTGCTCGAGCCTTATATCGAGCCATCTCTACATACCAATAATCTGCAAAAACAGACACTAAAAGATTAACAAGAAAGCCATGACAAACTGCTAACATGAGGTCTTTGGCTTAAGGTCTGCTGTTCAGCAAAATCACTTTTTCTGAATGAATTTTTTTTTTAATCTTATATTTATTACAAATAGGACCCGAGGGAAATTATATGAAACAAAAACTGTCATTGTAAGATGACAATGCCCCCGAAGTGGTGCTCTGACTTTGGGCTGAGGACCAGTCATTCAAGGGTCAAGGTCAAATAAATATCTGTCAGTGGGAAGGTCTTGTCCAAAAGGGTGTTGTGTCAAAGTATGAAGTAAATCCACTTACTAATAAAAATGTTAAGGTCAATGTTAAGGTTTTGGACAATTGAACCTTCAAGGTGAAGGTCATTCAGTGGTCAAGGTCAAATAAATATAGGTCAAGGGGAGGGTCTTGTCCAAAGGAATGTTGTGTCAAAGTATGAAGTAAATCCACTTACTAAAAAGGAAGTTATGGTCAATGTTAAAGTTTTTGGACAACTTGGATCTTCAAGGTGAAGGTCATTCAGGGGTCAAGGTCAGTTAAATATAGGTCAGAGTAAAGGTCTTGTCCAAAGGGATCTTGTGTCCAAGTATGAAGTAAATCCACTTACTAATAAGGTATTGCCAATTTTAAAGTTTTCGGATGGACTGACGGACAGACTGACGGAATGACCGACTGACGGAATGACTGACTGACGGAATGACTGACTGACGGATGGACAATTCAAAAACTATATGCCTCCCTTCAGGGGCATAACAAAATGACCAAATGGTCCTGAGTCACTCAGTCTGTATGCAAACTTGTATAAATAGTTAAAATTTCAATGACATATCTTCATAAAAAAGGAAGTAGGTCAGTAGGTCATGGTCAAGGTCAGCTGAGATCAAAGATGATATCTGCATGCAAAATTATATTAATAGTTAAAATTTCATTGATGTAGCTTCAAAAAACAAGGAAGTAGGTCAGAAGATCACCTGAAGGACGAAGGTGGTTTAGTACCTTTCTACCCCATCTAATGATTTATTCATTTTAAATTTGCATGTGGTGGGGGGGGGGGGGGGTGAGTACCCAGGTGAGGGCCAAGATTTTCAAAAGCTGTGTAATTAACTAGGCAACCTGAATCATAAATATCTAAGCTCAAGGACTTTCACTTTCTAACAAGAATACTTTTTAAAACTTTTTCCTATATAACTTTATAAAAAACCAAGTGACCCCTTGAACAGGGCCAATTTTGACCAAGGAGCCATGATTTGTACCAACTTGGTAGAGGTCCACTATACAATGCCACACAGCAAATATCTAAACTTTAGCCTTCTGTCCTGTTTCTGGCATGAAATTTTTTTTTCTCCTTAATAACTCTATTTAAAACCAAGAAAGTCTTTCATATATAGTTTCTATGTAAAATCAAGTGACACCTTGGGTGGGGCCAATTCTGACCTGATAGCCATGATTTATACCATTTTGGCTAAATGTCCACTAGGATATTGCTACAAACCAAATATCTATGCTCAATGTTATTTTAGTTTTTCTAAATCAAATGCTCGTGGAGTAGCTATTCTTTTTAAAAGAAATTTAGATGTTTTGGTTCATCAGAAATTTATTGATAGTGAAGGGAATTATATAGTTTTGGATCTCACAGTTAATTCTAAAAAGCTCACTTTGGTTAATATCTATGGTCCTAACTCAGACCAGCCAAGCTTTTATGAAAATATTTTCAAAATTATTGATACAGTTGGAAATGACTCACTTATCTGGTGTGGAGATTTTAACTTGGTATTGAATATAGAACTGGATTATTTTAACTACAAATCAACAGAAAACAATAAGAATTCAAGAAAGAAACTTTTAGATTACATTTCTAATAGACATTTGTATGATCCGTTTAGAGAAATTATGTGTGATTTAAGAAAATACTCATGGAGAAGAGCAAATCCTGTTCAACAGGCAAGATTAGATTTTTTTTTTAGTTAGTTCTGATTTATTGCCTCAAGTTAAACTTTGTGATATTAGTCTTAGTTATAGATCAGATCATTCAATGGTCTTGTTAAATGTAGACTTAACTAATACAACCCATGGTAAAGGTCTATGGAAGTTTAATAACTCCTTGTTACATGATGCTGACTATCTGAAATGTATCAATCAAAAGATTGAAGAAGTTAAAATACAATATTGTGTACCTGTTTATAATCTAGAAAATTTGTCTAATATAAATAATGAAGAAATTCAGTTTATTATTGATGATCAACTATTTTTGGAACCTTTGTTAATAGAAATAAGAGGCAAAACAATATCATATTCTAGTTACAAAAATAAACAAAAAAAGTCTAAGGAGAATAATTTAATTAAACAGATTGAAAATTTGGAAAGTAGATCTTACGAAACCGAAAAAGAAACCCTATTAAAACTACAGGAAGAACTGACAATCTTAAGACAAGATAAAATGAAAGGTCATTTTGTAAGATCTAGAGCTAAATGGATTGATTATGGAGAAAAACCAACCAATTATTTCTGTAATTTAGAAAAATTTCATTATACAAGTAAAACTATACCTTTTTTACAAAAAAATGATGGGACAATGATATATAACCAGAGAGATATTTTACAGGAGGCAGAGTTTTATTACAAGCATCTGTATACAAGACGTGAAATGACAGAGAACTATACTATACATAACTTTCTTGAAAATAATACTGATATTGAAAATAATACTGATATTGAAAATAATTCTGATATTCCTAAGTTAAGTATCGAGCAATCTGACTCTCTTGAAGGCCTTATTACCTATAATGAAATTACAGATACTTTAAAGAATATGAAAAATGATAGAAGTCCTGGATCTGATGGGTTTTTTTTAAAGTATTCTTCTATCTATAAACTATGCATTTAACAAAGGTAATCTATCAATAACACAAAAACAAGGAATTATAACTTGCATCCCAAAAGAGAATAAACCTAAACAGTTCTTAAAGAATTGGCGACCCATTTCACTCTTAAATACTATTTATAAACTAGCATCTGGTTCCATAGCAAAAAGGTTGGAATCGGTGCTGGACTTTTTAGTAAATAAGGATCAGACTGGCTTTGTTAAAGGCCGATTTATAGGTGAAAATACACGTCTTTTATATGATATTTTGAAATACACAGATATAAACAAAATACCTGGTCTTCTGATGATGATAGATTTTGAAAAGGCATTTGATACTATATCATTTGATTTTATTAACAAAACATTTAAATTTTTCAACTTTGGACCAATGATCATGAAATGGATTGAATTGTTTTATAAAGATGCTCAGACAGCTGTGCAAATGAATGGTTTTTTGTCAGATTTCTTTCAAATTGGGCGTGGCTGTCGTCAAGGCGACCCAGTTAGTCCTTATATCTTCATACTTTGTGCAGAAATTTTAGCAATAAAAATTAAAACCAGATGTGAAAGGAATTTGTATTGATGGTACTGAATATAAAATATCCCAGTTTGCTGATGACACTTCGTTCTTGTTAGATGGTTCAGAAAAGTCATTATATAGCGCTTTGAATATTTTGGAACAATTTGCAATATTATCTGGTCTAAAAGTTAATTTTGAAAAAACACTTGTTGTTTGGATAGGTTCTTTGAAGTACAGCATAAGGTCCATCAAAACAAAATGGAAATTAAACTGGGGCAGTACACGATTCAAGCTACTTGGATTGAATTTTGATATAAATCTAGATGTAATGATATCTACTAACTTTGATGAAAAGCTGGAAAAAATTAAAAATTGTATACAATATTGGAATAAGAGAGAACTGACACCTTTAGGGCGTATAACTGTTGTAAAGTCTTTATTATTGCCCATGTTAACTCATTTATTTACATCTCTTCCAAACCCAAATAGGCAGTGGATAAATAATATAAATAAAATATTTTTTGACTTTATTTGGAATGGTCCATCTAAAATTAAAAATAGCATTGTTATTAAAGATTATACTGAGGGTGGTTTGAAAATGACTGATATTTTATCATACATGAACAGTTTAAAACTGACATGGCTTAAAAGGCTTCTACTAGGAGGTGATAATAAATGTTATATATTAGCTAATGTTATTATGAATACTGAAAAATTGTTAAATTGTGGTAAATTGTATGCAGAAATTGTATATAGAAACCAGCTGACATTTTCACAAAAAATCTTACGACAATTTTTGTTCGTAAGAGAAATCTTACGATAAATATCCTTTTCACAAAAAATCGTAAGAAAATCTTAAGTGTAAAATCTGTCTTAACCTAACGATTTATGTAATCCGTTCGTAAGTGTAAAATGTTATATTTACAAGTTAAATGTATCATAAGTTTTTATCTTGAATAAGAATTATCATAAGATGAAAAAAATTAACTTATGATTGGTTTTGTGAAAATGACTTAAGATTTCATTTACTATTATCGTAAGTCAAAATCTTAAGATAAATCGTAAGATTTTTTGTGAAAAGGTCTGCTGAACAATTCTTTTTGGAAAGATGTTGTAAAATGTTATGTTAATTATTTACATATTTTCCCTATCGACAGAATGGACAAGTTTTGTAGTATGCCTTTGTTTTATAATCATAACTTTTTAGTAGACCATAATCCTGTTTTTTTTAAAGATTGGTATGTAAAGGGGATAAGATATGTCCGAGATATATTGAACGCTGATGGAAATTTTATAACAAAGAATGAATTTGATAGAAAAACTGGCTTAAATACAAATTTTTTACATTTTGAAGGGTTCATTAGAAGCATCAAAAACTTTTTGAAAGACAGAGCAAAACTAATCAGTGACAAATCAGTTCCCCTACTCCCCTTGATACCATGTTACTTTAAACCTATATTAGTGTGTAAGCAAGGAACTTCTACAATGTATAAGATATTTATATGCAAGGATGAAAAACCTACTTCCCAAGCTGCATGGTATAGTATGTTTGATATAGATCCTTCAGAATGGAAACATATATACAGTTGGATTTTTAATCTTACGAAGGATACTTACTTGCAATGGTTCCAAACTAGGCTTTTGCATAGAATTTTAGCTACCAATACCTTGTTGAAAAAAAGGAATATTGTTAATGATGAAAAATGTTCTTTTTGTAACAATGAGAATGAAACATTGCTTCACTTATTTTGGGAATGTGAAAAAGTAAAGACTTTTATGGCAGATATTATTGAACATGTCAAAACATTTAATTTAGACTTCGAGATTGATAGCAAAAGTTTTATTTTGGGTAACCCTAAGAAAAATTTTGAAAGTTATAACATACTTTGCTTAGAAATCAAAAGATATATTTATTTGTGTAAGAGAAAATGCATTGTTCCAAACTTTAATGGTCTGAAAGGAAGTTTAAAATTAGCCTCAACAGTTGTTGGAAGAACAAACATCTTGGAAAGTAAGTTGTCATATTGGTCCATGGTCAATTTACTTTGTGAAATGTAATTCAAATTATTTATGGTTTCAAAAATACATCAATGATCCGGTGCAGTATATGTGTTAAAGATTTTTTGTTTAATTGTACTGCTATGAACACAATTGTTTGAATTGTAATTATTTGTTCTTTGTTTGTTCTGTATTATTGTATTTTCACCCTATAAAAAAAAAATAAAAAAAAAAAAAAAAAAAATATCTATGCTCAAGGCCTCAAGGCCTTACGGTTTCAGACAAGAATATTTTTAACACTTTTTCCTATAATACTCGATGAGAAATCAAGTGACCCCTTGGGCAGGGCTAAATTTTACCTAGGGGCCATGATTTGTACAAAATTTGTAGAGGTCCACTAAGAAAATGGTACAAACAAAATATCTTAACTCTAGTCCTTATGGTTTCTGAAAAGAAGCTTTTTAATTTTTTTCTCCTATATACAATGTAACTCCATGTGAAACCAACTGACCACTAGGGTGGGGCCAATTTTGATCCAGGGACCATGATTTGTATAAACTTGGTAGAGGTCCTCTAAACAATGGTACAAATAAAACATATCAGAAATATCTCAGCTCAGGCCGTGTAGTTTCAGACAAGATTTTTAAAACTTTTTTCCTAAATAACTCTATGTAAGATGAAGTGATGCCTGGGGCCAGGCCAATGTTGACCCAGGGGCCATGATTTGAATAAACTTGGTACAGGTCCACTAAACAATGGTAGCCTTAGGCTTTGTGGTTTCAGACATGAATATTTTTGAACTCTTCCCTATAATATAAGCCTTTATAAAATCAAGTGACCCTGGAAACATCACTGCAAAGTTTCGTTTACTTCAGCCTATTAGTTTTTGACAAGATGTTGTTTGAGACTAAAGTTGATGCATGCACCCTTGCATGAACACATGATGCAAACATCATGAGGTCACAAAAGGTCCCCTTGCACTTTGTGCTCAGGTAAGCTAAAACCATCTGCCCTCTGGTGCATAACCAAAAATGACCCCAGGAGCAAAGTTGTAACAGTTTTGGTAGGGGTCCACTAGATAATGCTTCATGTGAAATTTCAGAACACTAGGCCTTGTGGTTTTATACAAGAAGAACTTTTAAGATTTTCCTCTTTCTTTTTTTGTAAAACATGTGACCCTATGGCATGGCCAAAAGTGACCCAAGTGTCATAGCTTTGTGTTTATATAGTTTTCTGCACCTGGTGGTCATACAGGAAATCATTCATTGAGGAAATCAGTAAAAACCATTGAAACAAGATAATTAATTATCATGTTAGTAAAACAAACATGCCCCTCCACCACGCAGTGTCTTATTGCTAGAGGCTGCGATATAAGTATAGGAATGTAGAAGAAGGACAGGGACTTGTGTCAGTACATTAAGTGGAAGATGCCAGGGGCTTCTGATATCAAAACCTATTGGCAATGGCAAGCAGATGAATGAGAGGAACTGTATATTATGTCAATGACACTTTAATTATAAAATGTATAAAGTTCAATTACCAAGGAACAAGAAAAGAGTACAGGAACTGCATGGAAAGTTAGAAGGGTGGAAGGGTGGGTAGCCTGGAAGTTTTGAGGCAGCAACGAAATAGTACAGGAAGTGCATGGAGAGGTAGGTAGGAAGTTTTGAGGCAGCAAGGCCCTAGGGTTCTCTAGCTATCAATCAGAATCTGTTTTCCTCTTTAATCTTTATGGCCACTATGACCTTGAACTTTAACCTAGTGACCCCAAAGACAATAGGGGTCATCTCCTGAACAGACCAACCTGCATAGCAAGTCTGAGGAGCCAATGCCAAAGTTATTGACTGGAAACCATTTTTCTCTTCAAGGTCACTCTGATCTTGAACTTTTACCTCAAAAGCAAAAAGAGTCATCTACAGGTCATTATCAACCTGCATTGCAAGTTTAAGGACCCTAGACATTCTCTAGTTATTCATCAGAAACCATTTTTTAGTTAATGATCAATATGTCCTTGACCTTTGATCTAGTGATACTAAAAACAATAGGGGTCATCTACTGGCCATGACCAACCTGCCTATGAAGTTTTAGGAAGCCTGGGCCTAAGTGTTCTATAGTTATTGATCGGAAACCATTTTGCTTTTCAAGGTCACTGTGACCTTGTCCTTTGATCTAGTGACCTGAAAAACTTTAAGTGTCATTTACTGGTCATGACCATCCTACACACTAAGTTTGAGGAACCTGGGCCAAAGGATTCTCTAGATATTTATAGGAAAAGCTTTTCTTTAAAAAGTCACTGTGACACTGGCCTTTGACCTAATGACCTGAAAAACTATAGGGGTCATCTATTGGCCATGACCAACCTGCCTATGTAGTTTTAAGTAGCCATTTTTGTGTGAAAAATGTTTTACAACAAAGTTGCAATCAGATTTAACATGTATACATGTATTAAGTTCCCTGAGCTCTATAAAAAAACAAACAACATTACAACAATAATGTTCTCATACATGCAATTACAATGTACTAGATATATTAGGGAATCCAGGCTTGAGATGCAGTAAAAATTGCCTACGCCGGAAAGTCATACACTGAATATCACTTTCATATCTATCACTATTAAGACTGTTCTTATATACAGTCATATATATATATAGTCATTTGATTTGATGGTAGCACCTCTTCAAGACCGATAAATCCTCATACTTTCCTAATCAATAGGCAACATGCATCTACGGTACCAAAATGATTGAGAATTTTCTTTGCAAAGTACAACACTATACAATACCTCACACCAAGTACTGGTACAAAGTATTTATAACAATTTTTCTGATGCACTGTACACCAAAACCAACAGATAAAGAGAAGCACACAAAGATACACTTTACTTTTACATTCTTTTCTCATATATCTGATTCAGTACAAGAAAATTTCCATTAGATTAAGAGCAATGAATATTTTTCCTTATACAGTACTTAACAAAACAACAAGACTCCTATTTTTACATGTTATCTACCTTACATTATATCTCTTAGTCTTTCCACACACTTAAAATGCCACATAGTAACCAACTTCATAAATATATATTTTGAGGTACCTGCAAATCCATTGTTATCATAAGTATAATCTTTTAGCAAGAGTAACAACCATCCTCTGTCTTTATCAATTCACACTGAAATATAGATCACAATGTACTTTAGGAAACACTATTTACGAGGGTTGTCCCAAAACAGTGTATAATCCCTATTTTGGTAAAAATAAGAATAAAAATAAAAAGTGAAAGCACTGACATTCAAAGAAATGATTTACAAAACTAAACATAAACTTAAAGCTTTAAAGTACATGTACTATCCCTGATTTTCAATACACTTTCCATGGTGTCTTACCTATCACGTAAATTAATGACCTGTTAAAACACAACACAGCTTGTTTCACTTTGTCAGCAAACTTCCTTCCACATAAATTGTCTTTAAGTACTGGGAAATAAGCATAGTCAAGTTGAGATCTGGCATTTTCATGATACTATAAGTCCATCCTATTGATAAAGACTTGTGCAACTTGTTAATTAATTATCTTGAAACATGCCTTTGCAGTTTTCATTTCTTTTATTGTTTAGCATCATACGATGCTAAACATGATATTTAATGATTGAATGGTGGGCCACAAAATCCTTTTGACATAACACCATTTTTGTTAAAATTTAAAAGGATTCACGCTTTTGATTACATTATAAAACTTATGAAGTTGAATGTCAGTACATCAAATACTTCCATGCCATTTCGTAATCGAAATCAATATGTTTTGGGCAAATTTTAAAGGATACAAAAACAATAATTTGTGAAATTTATATCTGATTTTGATGTGGGCTGATAAGCAACAGGTGACCTTGATATATATATGTTTAAAACAATTATATCAGCTTCGAGAAGTGCAAAACCTTGCTTATATATTCAAAATACAAGGCTGAATATTTATTAGTGTTTGAACTATATAATTCTTCTTAAATGGAGTAAAGATTATATGCTTTTTTTTGGACAGCCCTCATGTGTATCAATAAAATGTAAAACAGGAAGTCCTAATCTTAACACTTGAACTAAAAGGACAAAAAACTGGTCATAGAATTCAACATAATAAAACTAAGAAGTTTCAGTATTCCATAAAACATACCAATATGCATATGTTTACTTAATATATATATATATAATATATATATATAATAAAATATATTGAAGAATCAATACCGCGTTATCATATCAGTAACTGTTCAGTAAGGGAAGTAACTGTTCCATGGAGTTTGATATTTAAGGGTATAATGCTACATAAAAAGTAAAGACTTGCTCACCATAGCAAAAACACAAAATTCATATATTAAGATCAATTTCATTTTGCTTTTTATCTTAGTTTACAAGACTATTTTATCAAAAGTGAAGCTCTCCATTACTTTATCCATGGTAAAGACCATCATAACAATAGTAAAGACAAACCATTACCCTGTCAGCACTTAATACAATAGGTACTTCATACAAAATGACCTCTTTAAGTTCAGAAAAGCAGCAGCTAATTTAATTATTTTACATATGATACTAGCAGTACAGATGATCTAATATTAAAACAAATGACTGAGTCAGAATGCAGTACAGAATAAAAAAACAGTTGTACAAGTACAAACAGGTTGAAGCAGAACACAGTCCATAGAAGTACAACACAAATGCAGGTAAAGGTCAGTCATATCTATTGAATTTCAATAGATAACTATATCAAAACTGTACTTATGTGATCTTCACTCACAGTAACTTTGTGGTCAGAAAAAACAACAACACTAAATATCTTGTTGCTATAGACAATAGTCACTCTTCATAACAAACAAAGACCTGAAACAACAGTCTGTTTCAATCAGTGTGACAAACAGAATTATTTGATAATTAACAACTGAAAATTGAGAAACTGATTGATCAGGCAAACTGTCTTTGTAAGCAGACCTTAAACGGTTCAAGTAAACTCAATATATTGTCCTTTTTTCAGTTATCACTCTGAACACCAGAGAGTCATGCCAATTTAATCATTAATTAGCAATGCTACATGATTTTTAAAGCAAACTCTGTAAATTTTAGTATTTATATCTATTCAGAAGACAGCAACATATACTTGAAATTTTGTTATATTACAGAAAACAGCAGTATTTTTCGTTTTAGATTTAACACTTCATGAAACTGGACAAGAGATCACTGCATTGACATACATGTATATCAACACATTCTACATGTACCTACTTATTGTATATTATAACCGTCACCACCATTTTATAAATGGGGATAAATAACATAATTCTGAAGAGGCAGTGACTGGTAGAGCTAAACGATCACAAATCATGTCCCTCATAATACAGAAACGTATATGACAATTGTAATCTATGTCTCTGCATAAACTAACAATTTTTAGAAGCCAATTTTTATACCCACCCAGTATCCGTATCTCTAGATCAATTACATCTGACGCGCTTTTGGCAAACTGCGTAAATCTCTGGAATCACACCTGATGATTTTACATCACTCTAAGGTCTCAAAATTTTCTCTCAAAACAATCAATTTGTTCTTAGTATTATTAAACTATAATTCATCAGCATCCGCAAACAGTCCATGACCTTTGGCCAAGTTCAAGAACTACCTGTACCAAATTTCAGAAGATTGCATTATACAAGAGAGGGTGAGCAGGACTTTTACCATATTTACTCATAACGTTTATTTTGAGTTTCTACGTACACATTCCCTTGATAACTATTAATAAATGTATACTGTGTGTCTCCCATAAAATGTTGATATCTCTTTAACTGCCGATTGGAGCTTAAGTAATTCTACTACAATGGTGTTGGGCCTATATGAAACGGCATACAGTATCATCAAGGCGTTGGCACACGTGGAAACGAGAATTGAGGTTCGACGATATATGATTAGAGTAGACGCTAGTCTGAATAAATATAAAATGGAGCAAGCCAACTAACAAACAAGAAAATGAATGAATTCCAAACCATGACTTCGCAAGTCATGTTAGTTTTAACCATGCATGTGGAGACGTCGACGCGCGCAAAATATATACTGTTTAAAGGGCCGATTTTAATTCGCTTATCGCCGACAGTCTTAATTGAGTTCGATTTATTTATACCAGGCACTATCTTATTTTTATTCCTCTTCTTTTTCCCTTGTAAATACAGGAAATAAGACTAATTCTTAATTAAATAAAACCGGGGACAACTAACTTCTAACTCACCCTATTTTGTGTTACAAACCCTATGCTATGAAGTTTATTTATCTTAGGTTGTGGGGGACAGTAGTGAAAGATACAGAAAGAACCAGTATATTGGACCTCAGTCTATAGTCTTATTAGAAAGTAGTGTTTGTCGTTGAACGTCATCATCATATTGTTATCAATGAATTGTTGACGATACGAACCATGCGACGGCGTGGACCATATTTTTAGACGATACGGTCCACGTTCACGGACGACATGGACCATATTGAAAAGTCACTTTCTATTCCACACATAGTCTCCATCTAGTCATCTTAATGACGAGACTAACAATCATATGTGGCAAATCTGTCAATATATATATATGAAATAGTCATTTATATGAAAGTTCACATACTTCAAAATGCTTAGTTTAAGCAAGGATTTGATTTATGCACTTGAAAATTATAGAAATCTTGCTCTCAATAAAGAAAATCAAAATTCGTTAAAGGTAAGACTGAGACTCAGAATAAAGAATGGGAGTATGACATGCCAAACTATACTTGTCGTTATGCCCCCAAAGGTGGGCATATAATTTTTGAACTGTCCGTCTGTCTCTCCGACTGTGTCAGTCGTTCCGTCATTCTGTCCAAAACTTTAACATTGCACATAACGTCCTTATAAGTAAATGGATTTACTTCATACTTGAACACAACACCCCTTTGGACAAGACCCACTGACATATATTTATTTGACCTTGACCCTGAATGACCTTGACCTCGAAGGTCTAATTGTCATAAATGCTTAATATTGACCATAACTCTCTTATTACTAAATAATATTTAGGCCATATTTGCACACAACAACCCTTTTAGGGATATCTTCCAAACGATATTTTAACTTTGACTTTTTTGGGGAGGTTAGTTCATGTCTGCACACAAAAGCCCTTTGAGAAAGATCTTTCAACCGATACTTTAACCTTGACTCCTTAATGACCTTGACTTTTTTGGGGAGGGTTAGTTCATGATTGCACACAACAACCCTTTGGGAGATATCTTCCAAATGACATATATTTTTTACCTTGACCTCTATATGACCATGACATTGAGTTGAAATTAAACAAAAACTACACTTCTTTTGAAAACTCTACACTTCATCTTCATCTGGTGGTCAGCTCAAATGTCAAAGAACCACTTCGGGGGCATTGTCATCTTTCAGGGACAATTCTTGTTATTCATGTATATGATAAAACAATATGATTTAGCGGTTACAAAATCTATTAAAGAAAATACAATGAAGTAGAAATAGGAGGATAACTGCAGTGTATAGTAACGGTTGTATAGTTATTTTCATTTGCTTAATACTAAATCTATGAAAGGTTGAATTTTTATATATATTATGTAAGAGTAATTTTTCAACATGGTCCGTATCGTCAAAGAAGATGGTCTAGAACGTGATATGTATCGTCCCAAACTATTGTCTTATCGTCTAGTCCCGTAGTCCGTATCTGTCAAGATTAGAACTGTCGACTTTGCACGTTTACGAATCCTGTGCGATACCGCTGGACCACTGATCCACCCCTAACTAAGTGATCCATATTTTCAACTAATTTATTTTAGACACATCTCGGTTCAACTGATTAACATCGTGTTTGCTATCAAATCAGTACATTACGTTCTAAGTACATTACTTTCTATTAAAAGTTGAAGTTGTGTTTCAAGTCGTGTTTAGAACTTCTAATGCTATTTATTTGTTCATAGTTTAAAGACGGTCATCAGAGCTTATTGCTGAAAAAACCTAGGTATACTAGGATCTTCAACAGGTAAAAACGCAAACAAACAAACAAACTTGTGTTAAAGTATGTACATTAAGGTATAACATTGGTCCTTAAATCGTTATAATGATGGCGCGCATTGTTATGGACACTGTTTTCATAAATCTGACAATATAATCCTGATAGGTGATTTTGTCACACTGAGGTTTCTGACGTTCGGACAGCATGACAGCAGGGACAGCGTGACGGACGGACAAGGGCAAATCTATAACCCCCCACCCAAAAAGTGGTGGGGGCATAAACAGTCATTGCCACGGAATAGTCAAAACATAAAGAAATTCAAACAGCTTAAAGAATCAGTGCAAAAATAAATAAGAAATACTCATACCTAGAGTTAATCATCTTCTCAGACAATACGGATCCAGGTCATATAAAAAGTTTTAAAACTTTATGAAACGCTAAACAACAACAACAAGAAAAACAACAACTGAAAATACAGGAATAGCACCACTCAGCATTGATGGTCATACTCACAATGATCCAGTGTCGGAAGCCAACATACAAATAAACATTTCTAAACAGTCTTCTCAAAGCCTTCGTCACTCAGCCTTAAGCAAATAGTCAAAAGTCCTAATGTCATCACTTGGTCACCCACCCATGGTTTCCATACCCATCTCAGTTCAATGAGTTGATAAATTATTGACAGGACTAAACCCAAATAAAGCCAAAGGTCCAGATGAGATCCCACCTTGGTTACACAAAGAACTACACACAGAGATAGCACCAATACTCAGAATCATATTCCAAACATCACTAGACACAGGTATTGTTCCTAAGGATTGGAAACATTTTATCCTCATACCAGCATATAAAAAGGGTCAACGTCAAAACCTAGCAAATACAGACCAGTATCACTCACATGTATAGCATCTTAACTAATGGAACACATCATTGTTTCAAACATGATGGATTACTTTGACACACACACAACATAGTCTGCCCACAGCAACTTGGATTCAGGTCAAAACATAGCTGTTAGACCCAAATCATCGGCTTTACACAAGAAATAGCTGAGAAACTAGATCAAGGTCAACAAACTGATGTCATCGTCATGGACTTCAGTAAACCTTTCGACAAAGTAGACCACTACAAACTCATACACAAGCTGAATCACATGGGAGTTCACCACACATCACTTCATGGGTAAAAGACTTTCTCAAAAATATATCACAACAAGTATTAGTCGAATGTCATCACTTGGTCACCCGCCCATGGCTCCCATATCAATCTCAGTTCAAGGAGTTGATAAGTTATTGACAGGACTAAACCCCCACAACGCCCAAGGTCCAAGTGAGATTTCAAAGAGCTACACACAGAGATAGCACCAATCCTTAAATTCATATTCCAAAGATCACTAGACACAGGTATTGCTCCTTAGGATTGGAAACATGCCATCATCACACCAGCATACAAAAAAGGGTCAAAATCAAAACCTAGCAATAACATACCAATATCACTCACATGTATAGCATCAAAACTAATGGAACATATCATTGTTTCAAACATGATAGATTACTTTGACAAACACAACATACTTTTCCCCAAGTAACATGGATTCAGGTCAAAACATAGCTGTGAGACACAGCTCATTGGCTTCACACAAGAAATAGCTGACAACCTTGATCAAGGTCAACAAACTGATGTCATAGTCATGGACTTCAATAAAGCTTTTGACAAAGTAGACCACCACAAACTCATACACAAGCTAAAACACATGGGAGTTCACCACACATCAGTTCATGAATACAAAACTTTCTCAAAAACAGATCACAACAAGTATTAGTGAAAAACAAGGTCTCTAACAGGCTCCCTGTGCTTTCTGGTGTCCCGCAGTCTTAGGTCCATGTCTCTTTCTCGCATACATCAATGACCTACCAGGAAGTGTCAGGAGCTGGGTGCGTCTATTTGCCGACGACACCATAGTTTATTTAATAATTAAGTCACAAGCATCTGCACAAACCTTACAAAATGATTTGCAGAACCTTGAAATATGGGAAAAAGAATGGTCAATGGAATTCAACCCTGACAAGTGTGAAGTACTCAGAACACACAGGAAAAATAAACCGGTCATCTTTCCCTATACCCCACATAACAGTAAACCTGAAAACCACAGAAAATGCAAAATACTTAGGAGTTACAATAAGTAGGCAACCTAAACTGGTCATCCCACATGCACAATTTCACAAACAAAGCAAAACACAGCTTAAGGTTCATCAGACGAAACGTCAAAACACAAAACAAACAACTCAAAGGAGCAGCATACAAAACATATGTAAGACCACAGGTTGAATAATGCTCAGCCATATGGCATCCATGGCAAAAATATCTCACACACAGAATAGAAATGGTCCAGAGGTCAGCTGCAAGGTACGTTCATAATGATTACCACTACACAAGCAGTGTAACAAACATGATCAAAGAACTAAAATGGTCAACTTTAGAACAAAGGCGAAACCAGGCCAGCCTGGTCATGCTACACAAAATAAAATACAATCAGGTCAATGTTGATCACAATCACCTTACAAACACAAGAAACAGCAAATTCCTCATTCCCACAATCAAAAACACAACATCACATGAACACATTCTTCCCAAGGACTATACGACTCTTGAACGAATTACCAACCGAGATTAAAGCTACCCCAGCTGTACCAGCTTTAATCAGTGGACTAAACAAGTTTTATAGATTTTAAGTACTTAAAATAAATGCTTAAGTAAGATCTTCAGTTAAATCTTGTTTTCTTTGTTATCATCTTTTATAATTTTAATGTTCCTGACACGCGCCTGCCTAGTATAGTCAGTATTGACTTTTGGCAGTAACAAGTTGAAGTTGAAGTCGAAACCAAGGTCTCTGACAGGCTCTATGTGCTTTCTAGTGTTCCTCAGGGATCGGTCCTAGGTCTGTGTCTCTTTCTGGCATAGATCAATGGCCTACCAGGAAGTGTCAGGAGCCGGGTGCGTCTATTTGCGGACGACACCACTACTTAACAATTAAATCACAAGCATCAACACAAAGCTTACAAAATGATTTGCATTATCTTGATATATGGGAAAATGATCAATTGAGTTCGACACCGACAAGTGTGAAGTACTCAGGATACACAGGAAAAAGAAACCTGTTATCTTTCTCTACACCCTACACATCACTTTTAAGAAAACAACAGAAAATGCAAAATACTTAGGAGATACTATAAGCAGTAACCTGAACTGACCGTCCGACATAAACAATAACAAAAACAAAGCAAAAACAACTTTTCATCAGACTAAATGCCAAAACACAAAACAAGCGGCTCAAAGAAGCAGCATGCACAACATATGTACGACACCAGGTCGAAACCTGCTCAACCACATGGCACCCAGGGCAGAATACCTCACTCACAGAACAGAAATGGTTCAGAGGTCAGCCGCAAGGTCATGATTAACACTATTCAAGCAGTGTAGCAAACATGATTAAGGAATTAAAATGGTCAACAGCAAAGGCAAAACCAAGCCAGCCTAGTCTTGCTATACAAAATAAAAAAATAAACAGGTCAATGTCGATCACGATCATCTTACAGACACAAGAAACAACAAATTCCTCATTCCGCAGTCAAAAATGCGACATCACTTAAACTTATTCTTCCTAAGGACTATAGGACTCTGGACCGAGATTAAGGCTATCCCAACTGTACCAGCTTTTATCAGTGGATTGAACTAGTTTTATTGATTTTACATTTTTACAATAATTGTTTAAGTAAGATCTTTTGTATTTTTTTTGTTTAATTTGTTTTTATCTTTGACAATTTTTAATGTTCCTGACACGCGCCTGCCTAGTATAGTCAGTATTGACTTTTGGCAATAATAATTTGAAGTTGAAGTTGACAATATACTGATATGTCTTAGTTAAAATCAGTGAAATAGGAAAATGTTACCTTTAATTTCTCAGAATACGGCAAGCAGCAAATAAAAAAAGGCTAATTCAATTTATCAGCAAGTAAGGTCACGGTTCACACACATGCGTATTTGTTATAACCTCATAAATCGAATAGATATAATTCGCACAAACAAAAGTTGTCATAAATCAGTCTGTTGGTCGGGCCTCTTGATTATTTCCCCTTCTGCATCTTCAGAAGTGGGCGGTATTGTTTATAAATGGCGCGGAATGTTGTCAACCTGGTAATTGAATTTTTTCCTTTTTTTACTTACACAATGGACCAGAACTACGGCATGCATATGGTCATTATAAAATTGAAATGGCGTTACAACACACTTGCTTATATGACAATTTGGGTGTGTCCTATTCTCTTGTCAGTGATAGTGTGACTGTCTAAAATTAGAATCGGCTTTCGTTTTAATTCTTTCAAAGTCAGTCAGTATTTTAAGAAGAAAAAAAAAAGAATTTGAGTCAGAAGAACTGTTGAAAGGTAGGGTCAACAGAAGCTACTAGTTCCCTTCATATTATCAGACAGAAAGAATAATAAATTAATCGAGTCAAACTTCCCCTTTCGACAGTGAAAATGCGGTCAAAATATCTGTTGTCAAGCTTTCTGAATAAAACGTCATCAAATAAGTTATCCAGACATTTAATGATGTTGAAAATGTTGCTGTTATATATGTTGGAATTTTTAATTCAAGTCACTGAAAATAACAGCATGCTTTTTTTATGAAGGTTGATTTGTTTTTTGGAAACCCCACTAGTCTGCTATTGATAGCAAAGAATCGACATGCACAGTAGGTATCAAGAACAAGATTACACAGTATGAAAATAGTGTGCAGCATGAGAAACTTTACAAAATGTAGATTCAAAGACAATCGTTCCACCATCTTTGAAAAATTTGACAGTTAATTGTATCCCTTCCTTAAATGATTTTCATTATAGATGTACTTCAAAGAAAAAAGATAAAATATATCATCATAGGTTGCAGGTTTTTCTGAATAAAATCAAGTTCTTGTGAATTAATAAAAATTTACCTTGTTAAACACTTTTTACATGTTATAGTTACCATGGTAACCATTTCTATGAAGTAACAATTAAGTTATCCAAAGAAAAATTAATTGTCATTATTACCCAGCTTCTTAGTGTATTAAGATTTGCATGTGCAGATTGAAATGTTTTTCAACAATATGCATACAATGTCAGTTTTATCAGGGCTTTAATTTACAGGGAATGGACACTCCTTATCTATCGAATGAATAACCAAAATATGGTGTCGTGAGTTCACCTGTATATCCTGTAACGGAAAATCGATCGATAATCAATTATCTATCGTTAGTTAGCGGTAAATTGGTATGCAACGCTCGATCTAGTTTACAAAAACATCCGTACTTTTGTCAATTATGGACTGATTTTCAAAATTTAAAATTTGTAAGAAAGAAGAAACATTGATCTTTTATGATATCTATTTTTTATTTCAACAACGGAAGTGTTTGTTCCAAGCCGACGAGTAAAAGACGACAACCCAATATTTTTTACGTCTTTTTTTGTAATTATCTATCGTTAGTTAGCGGTAAATTGGCATGCGATACATGCACCTAGTTTACAAAAAACATCCGTATTTTTGTCAATAATTGGCTGATTTTCAAAATTTAAAATTTGTAAGAAAGAAGAAACATTGATCTTTTATGACATCTATTTTTTATTTCAACAACGGAAGTGTTTGTTCCAAGCCGACGAGTAAAAAACGACAACCCAATACTTTTACGTCTTTTTTTTGTATCTTTCGTTAGTTAGCGGTAAATTGGCATGCAATACATGCACCTAGTTTACAAAAACATCCGTATTTTTGTCAATAATTGGCTGATTTTCAAAAATTTTAAATTTGTAAGAAAGAAGAAACATTGACCTCTTATAATATCTTTTTTTATTTCAACTAAGGAAGTGGCTGTTCCAAGCCGACGAGTAAAAGACGACAACTCAATACCTTTTTCTATTGGTAAAAATCTTGTCTCGATTTGATGAAAAAAGTGTTCACGTGTCGACAAAAATTGTTTATAACTTCGTCAATATATGGTATAATTTACTGAAAAAAATATGTCTGGAAATTGTAGACTCAGATTATTTCAAATTATTCAGATTATCTTTACTTAACAAGTATAAATGTAAACTTTTGCATGATAGTCATGTCACAACATCCTGACACCCAAAATTATGACAAAGCGATTAATTAATTAATTAATAAAAGCTCTGCCCATTGAGCCAAAAACACGATCTCAATGCTACCCATTGTCCACAAATTTAATTAACCAGCACTTAATTTAAAAAAAAATGAAGAATGCAACAAACAACACCAAATTTCAGTGCAAGTAATTTTAAAGAACACTGATCAACCGTGTGTTTAAAATAGCCCAATATTTAACCGCCCATTTTGAAGTTAATATTCAGAGGAGGTCGGAAACCTTAGATTCAAATGTCAATCTCATCCAAGTAGAGTACGATGCAATTCATGTTAAGTGTTTTCATCGAGTCTGTTTGCACTGATACCACCCGAAATTCGTTAAGGTGTTGATCACCGAATAACATTTTTTTCGACAAAATTGCTATAATTTATGTTGCTTTATTTCATTAACAAACACAGATATAGCAATAAAATGCATAGTAATGCTCAATCCTATGTCCACTGATTAACTTCCATCTTATGTCAACTCATTTCATAACTCCATTTTTGTCTAATACCCCCCGAAAGTTGACAAGAAAACATGAATTTGTACATACTTTCCGCCATTTTGGAAAACAACGATTATATTTTAGTACTGATTTCATTGTTATTCAAGCAAAAGCTGCTTCGAAAAATAACAAACAAGATAGTCACAATATTTATTTCACAATATTTAATTTACAATTCGTTCTGAAATTTCTTAATGTAAGTTCTTTTCAACGTTTGAGTATATGATCGTGAAAGCAGCAACATGAACCGTTCGCCATTGAGGTGTTTTTATTGAGATCCGGCCGCGCATGCGCGCGACATCATATTATCGCAATTTTGGAGTGTCCATTCCCTGTAAATTAAAGCCCTGGTTTTATTAACAAAATTGAAAGTCATCAGATTGCTCAATCAAACAAAGTGAACATTTGTGCTTTTGTTGTTCTTCATTATTTCAAGACACCCTGAAGCTTTAGAAAATCAAAGTTTACAAAAAAACTGATTGATTGATTGTCTTTGAATCAACATTAAGTTAGTAAACTGGTCATATTCTGCAAACTGTTTTCATACTGTATGTTACCGTTCTTGCAAACTAAGTCACATTTTGTTAGTGCACTTTAAAGATTAGAAGGCATTAAAGATAAAATATTCCTAAGTTTAACCAGTATGAGTCAGTAATGAAAATATAAACGAAACAGTCGCTGCTTTTTTTAACATCCAAATTGCATAACATACGTATCTTTTAATCAAGCTCCATCATTTGGTTACTAGACAAGGTCATGACCTGAGCACATGTAAGCTATCAGACCATGAATAAGGTATGTTCTAAAAATATCAATGACTGAATCACAGTGCCACTAGATAGAAAATAGTTTAAAAAAAAAACAGAAATTCAATCACGACTTTCTCTCAAACCATGGTGGTTAGAAATGTTTTAAATTCAGTAATTTCTGTATGGCTAAATCATCATGGAACTTCTAAGTATGTAAATATTATCTTAGATGGTTGAATTGGTAGAACTATTTGTTTTGATGGTAGGTAGAAAATTCTTGTCATTGATAGGTGATTTGTTATAAGCTTTGTGTCCTTTGTAACATTAGATCAGTGGTTTGACTATTGATCCAAAAAGTAAAATCTACTTTTGCTTGGATTCTGTTTTATCTTAAGACATTATTTACTATGAGGTCTTCTCATAGGTTAAATCATTTGATGTTTTCATTTTTAACCAAAGGTCGCTTTTATTCAGCACTTGTCAGTCGTCCATCCATCTGTCTTCCATAATTAACTTCAAACAACCTGGCCTGCAATAAAACTTCACAGGAATGATCGCTGTATGGTCCCCTTTCAAAATTTTATAAACAATGGACTTCCATATAGAGCTTATGTTACTATGGCAACTGTAAGGAAAAATTTGAAAAATCTTTTGTCTGAAACCAGAAGGTGGGGCTTAGTTATTGGGTTTTTATCATCATCTAGTGGACCTCTACCAAATCATATAAATCATGACTCTGAGGTCAGACTTGGCCCCACCTTAGTGGTCACTTGATTTTACATTGACTTATATAGGGAAAACTGAAAAAAACTTGTCAGAAACCATAAGGCATAGAATTTAGATATTTGGTGTGTGCCATTGTTTAGTGGACCTCTACCACATTTGTACAAATCATGGCCCCTAAGTCAAAATTGGTCCCTCCCCAGGGGTCACTTGATTTTACATTGAGTTATATATGAAATTTTTTAAAAATCTTGTCTGAAATCACAAGTCCTAGAGCTTAGATTTTTGGTTTGTAATATCATCTAATGGACCTCTACCAAAAATCTTACAAATCACGGCTCTTGGGTCAGAATTGGCCCCAACCCAGGGGTCACTTCATTTTATTGTCGAGCCAGCTTGTGGTGAGGTCGACTTAGTCACCACTTTTGGCATAAAGTTCGGTGTGTGTCCGTGCGTCCATCTGGATTTGTCCGGTCTATATCTTGCTCATTCTTTGAAGGATTACAAAATAATTTGGTACAAATCTTCACCATGATGGGATGATGTGTCGCACACAAAACCCAGGTCCGCCGCTCAAAGGTCAAGGTCACACTTGGGGGTCAGCGCAAAACCCATGTCCTGAGCATAACTTCTACTTGCATGGAGGGATTTTAATATAACTCGGGACAAATATTCTACTTAGTGAGGCAAAGTGTCGCGCGAAAAAATTCAGGTGTCTGTTGCAAAGGTAAAGGTCACACTTACGGGTCAAAGGTCACATAACAAAATAAAACATTCATTTGCGAGTATAACTTCTATATACATGGATGGATTTTAATATAACTTATAACAAATGTTCTCCATGTTGAGCTGAGTTGTCTCGCGCAAAACGAAGGTCAAGGTCACAAGAGGACAAAGGTCAAATAAAAATATTAAAATTGCTTGTCCCCGCTGTATTTTGCTTAGTGGGCAGAGGATTTTTGTCAAGCCCGCTTGCACTGAGCTTGACATAGTTGTCAAAATGACTGTTCAGTGCTTGTGTGTGCATGCGTGCGTCCAAACTTGTCGATGCCATAACTTCTTCGTGCATGGAGGAATTTTCAAATAACATGAATTGAGTTTTTTAGGCACAAATGTTCATCATGAGACTTTGTGTCATGCACATGAACCAGGTCACTGGGTCAGAGGTCAAGGTCACCTAAGATGATGCAATGTCAAGATTTTGCCTTATGTATAAAGAGGATGTGTTGCGCACATCTCACCTATGTATACATCTTTCACCTTGATATGAAGCTTATAGGTTCAGGTTTGAATTAAGACAAGCGGGCTCGACATTCTGCCCGTGGGCATGTCTTGTTTTTACTACTGAATTTTATTTTTGTAGGGGGTGGGTGTGGATGCATAATTATCCCCCCGCCAAAGGCGGAGGGGATATTAGGAATGCCCTTCGTTCGTCCGTGCGTCCGTCCGAAACAATTTTGTCCGGAGCATAACTCCAAAACTACTTGAGGGATTTTATTCAAACTTCATACACTGACAGAGCACATTGGTAGGTAGTGCAGTGTGAAAGTGCAATAACTCTACCTTGCCTTTTTTTAGAGTTATTCCGCTTTATCAAATTTACTTGATAAATTTTGTCCGGAGGATAACTCCAAAACTGCCAGAGGGATTTTATTCAAACTTCATACACTGACAGAGCACATTGGTAGGTAGTGCAGTGTGCAAGTCCAATAACTCTACCTTGCCTATTTTTAGAGTAACTCCCCTTTATCAGAATTACTTGATAAATTTTGTCCGGAGCATAACTCCAAAACTACTTAAGGGATTTTATTCAAACTTCATACACTGACAGAGCACATTGGTAGGGAGTGCAGTGTGCAAGAACAATAACTCTACCTTGCCTATTTTAAGAGTTATTCCCCTTTATCAGAATTACTTGATAAATTTTGTCTGGAGCATAACTCTAAAACTACTTGAGGGATTTTATTCAAACTTCATACACTGACAGAGCACATTGGTAGGTAGTGCAGTGTGCAAGAACAATAACTCTACCTTGCCTATTTTTAGAGTTATTCCCCTTTATCAGAATTACTAGATAAATTTTGTCTGGAGCATAACTCTAAAACTACTTGAGGGATTTTATTCAAACTTCATACACTGACAGAGCACATTTGTAGGTAGTGCAGTGTGCAAGAACAATAACTCTACCTTGCCTTTTTTTAGAGTTATTCCCCTTTATCAGAATTACTTGATAAATTTTGTCCGGAGCATAACTCCAAAACTACTTGAGGGATTTTATTCAAATTTCATACACTGACAGAGCACATTAGTAGGTAGTGCAGTGTGTAAGAACAATAACTCTACCTTGCCTATTTTTTAGAGTTATTCCCCTTTATCAGATTTACTTGTTTACATTTTAAAAATCCCAGCATATACATGTATATCTAATTCTTGAATTCTTGAACTTATTATCCCCCCGCCAAAGGCAGAGGGGATATTAGAAATGGTCTCTGTCCATCGGTGTGTCCGTCCATTCCAGTTTTGTCCGGAGCATAACTCCAAAAGTACTTGAGTGATTTTCTTTTAACTTCATATACTGAAAGAGCACATTTGGAGGAGGTGCAGTGTGAAAGAATAATAACTCTACCTTGCCTACTTTTAGAATTATTCCCCTTTATCAGATTTAATTGAAAAACTTAGTCCGAAGCATAACTCCAAAAGTGCTTGAGCGATTTTCTTCAAACTTAATACACTGACATAGCACATTGGTAGGAAGTGCAGTTTGCAAGAACAATAACTCTACCTTGCCTATTTTTTGTGGGATTTTCTTCAAACATTTTTACATTGAGTGTTTGAAAGTACAGCCTTCAGGTAGCTTCTTCCCGGCGGGGGGATTAACCATGTGTAACATGGTTCTTGTTATAGTTTTGCTTTTGTCCAGCTTGTAAATTTACACTACTGGGTAATTTGATGTTGATTTTTCCAGGTTAAGCAGGCTTGTAGCTTGTGATTTATTAAACACCTGCAGTTTGAAACTTTCATTGTTTGTACCTCCAAAAATATATGAGGCAAGGTCATGAAATTTTATCTGCATGTGAAGGTGTACACATGGATATCTTGATGCAGGGTTGTCCAGTATAAGCAGACTTTGTCCCTTTACTAAGCCAAAAATTGCAGTTATAGAATTTGTGTTTCATGTGTCATAAAACTGCTCATAAATACTTAATGGCCTTTGATTTAAGTGAAAATTTGCAATTATAATTGCTGCTTTCCCTGTTCATCCATCTGTCACACATAGTTTGTCAAGGCTATTTCTCAACAACTGCTGGTTGGCATTAAATGAAATTTTGCAGGAATCTTTAGCACCAGGAGGAGAGCATAATCTGAATTGATTATATTTTGCAGTTTTTGGCCTTTTGTTTTTCCTGTCGTGTTGGGACTATTTGTAGTAGTTGTACTAGGAGGAGACACATATATTACCAGATTTATTTTAGATCAAGGTCATGCTATGAAGGAGTTGCCATGAGACTTGGAATGCAGATCTGATGACAATTTATAGAAGCCTACACACTATTACTATTCCTTTTTAGGACATGTGATTGTCAGTCGCTGCCCATCATCAACATTTTCCTTCAAACAACATCTCCTAAACCACAAGGCTAATGTAAACCAAACTTCACAGGAATGTTTCTCAGTTGGTCCTTATTCAAATTCCTTGAAATAAAAAGGTTCCATTCAGAGCAATGTTTGTTAGCTCACCTGAGCACAAAGTGCTTAAGGGTGAGCTATTTGGATCATTGATTGTCCGGTGTCATTCAGTGTGCGTCGTGTGTCGTCAACAATTCAACTTGAACGACTTATCCTCCGATACCGGTAAGCCAATTTTGACAAAACATGCCAGGGATATTCTTTGCATGAAGATCTACCTAAGTTGTTCAAAGAATTGAATTCCATCAAGAACTCTGGTTGCTATGGCAACAGAAAGGAAAACATTTGAAAATCATTTTTTCTGAAACAACTAGGCCCTGAGCCTTAAGATTTGGTATATAGCATTGTCTAGTGGACCTCTACCAAGTTTGTTCAAACTATACCCCTTGGGTCAAATCTGGCCTTGCTCAGGGGGTCAATTGATTTTACATAGGCTTATATAGGCAAAACTTTAAAAAACTTCTTGCCTGAAACCTCAAAGCCTAGAACATCAGCTAGAGATCTTCTCTCAAGTTTGTTCAAATTATGGCCCTTGAGTGAAAATTGGCTCTACCCTTGGGTTCACTTGAATTGATATAGATTTATATAGGGAGAATCTTAAAGATGCTTCTGATTTTTTCTCAACAATAGACCCAAAGGCAAAATATTCAGGTGAGTGATCCAGGGCCATCATGTCCCTCTTGATTTGCACTTGTCACCTGGTCATCAAACCTAGATATACATGTACATAGTCATGTAATGAATTTATTCTTTAATAAATATCTAGGATATTTAGATTTTTTATTTGTCTATCTGGCATCGGTTGACCCAACTCTACATGTACAATCAAATAAGTTTATGCCAGTTGGGCTATGTCAACAGTTGCCTTAGCATCCATAAGAAAAAACTTTGAACATCTTCTCATCAGAAACTATTAGCCAGATTTCAAAGTAGTAAAAGAAAAGTTTCTTAGATGCCCCTTTATCAGATTCTACAGAGGATAGGGCCTGTTTTGGCCATATGATTGTATGGAAAACTTTGAAAATCTCCTTCTCAGAAACCACCAGCCTAATTTCAAAATAAATTTCACCCAAATTTTCTTTCACTGGCTCTTTATCAAATTTCTTGAAGCCATTTGAGTCCCTTAATTAACATGGCCTACAAAGAGCGAGGCCTGTTTTCACTGTATGACTGTATGGAAAACTTTGAAAACCTTTTCCTCAGAAACCACCAGCCCCAATTTCAAAATAATTTCAAAATAATTTCACAACATGTTGTGGCCTTTGAACAAATTCAATTCAATTCAATTTCTTTTGAATAATGTTGGTTTTAACAATTATTTGGCTGACAGGGGGCAGGGCAACATTTCAGTATACAAATGAAATGTTCATGTGGTGGCCTTGTGTGAAATTCCTTGTTGGTTTGTTAAAAAAAAAAAAACGCTGATAGATCTAGTAGTTTGGCAAGTAAATGATGATATGGAAAATTTTGAACATATTCTCCTCAGAAACCCTGTGCAAGTTTCAAAGTTATTTCACAGAAATATTCCTTTGGTGGACCTTTATCATATTTGTTTGACTTTTTAAAAACATATTTTAACCTTGACATACTGATCTACATGTATGAAGTACTTTTGGAAGTTACAACAAGGAAAAATTGAACAACTTCTACAATGGTTCTCAGATGAGCGATAAAAGGCCACTGTGACCCGTCTTGATTTATTTCTTCATTATTTTAGTGATTGGGTTTTGTTGGTACCTATTATGCACATACCTACTACACATCTACCCAACCATCCTCTGAAACTTGTTGCCTTTTGAAAAAATCTGCATGTCGGTCACAAATACTGTGTTGTGCGTATATTCAGATGTATTTCATATTAACCTCATAGATATAAATTACTATTTAAGTGACTGATATCAAGTTTGAAATCACCAAATTATGCCCTATAATGAATCAGTGACAATGTCTTATGAAACTTAATTGTGTCAATATGAAGTCTACACAAGCTACCTTGAAGCAGGAACTACAGTGGCAGTGATGTACAACACACTGAAAACCTCTAGTTTAGGACAGAATGCAGTATTCACAATCAGCAACTCCAGAAATAGATCTTTATATGAAGTCTACACAAGCCACATGGTTTGGTTTTATTGGGGTTTAACGCCAGTTTTAACAGCTAAGGTCATAACCCTGCGGTCAGTCCACCTAACCAGTGTTCCTGACAAGCCACATGGAAGCAGGAACTACAATGGCAGTGATACAACACTCTGAAAACATGTAGTTTAGGATAACATGCAGTATTCACAATCAGTGTCACTCTTCAAATAGATCTTAACTGACTTCCATTAATGTTGTAAAGTGGGGTGGCCATACTTGCCTTTTATCTGTGACCATTCAGTTCAATTCCACTAATTGTATCATCAGTCTATATATATCATCTCTTTATTACCTCCTGATATTCAGTTAGTATATACAAGACTTGAATCTAGGTGCACAGCTTTTCAGACCAGTGAGTATTTGCATACACTTATTGTCAGTTAGGCACAAGGGGAGGCATTATAAAATTAATATTGTAAAATTGCTACATAAATTATATGCTTTTGTTTTCTTTAATAAGTCGGCACTCAGGAGAGCACCGACTATATTAGATATTGTCAAAGTATAACTAAAAACAGCTATCTCCAGTGTTCTACTATTTGATGCTCACTTGTTTGATAACTTGTTAACTATAAGGATACAAATTCTTAATTGTTAGAAGATTATTTTTCAAAATGTGTCTCCAATTCCATAACAAAGTTGTTTAACAAAATGTGCATGCATTTGATTGATTAGAACTATTTAATTCTAAAAAAATGTAATTTGCATTAAATACTAATCTGCATTGATTAATAAAATATCAATTAAAAAGATATGAATGTGTATAAAGTAACAACAAATGTGTCTATATTATTGCAAAGTATCAATCGGTGGCAAAACCACTTTGTTAGCAAATCAACTTTCTGCTGGGTAGTGAAACAACTAGTGCCAATATGTTGAGCTAGAAAAATGACCTGAAGTCTATAGATTCTTTGGGTCAGTGGTAAGGGCATAGGTTAAGCAAACTACTTATGATCAAAGAAGCATGAGTACGATTTCCACTCTCAGATGTGCTAACAATTCTACAGTCTTATAAATATTCTGTATGTGTAAAATTACATGTATGTGACACGTTTAAGTCTTCAGAATCTTCTGCGCTGACTTGATGTTTTGCATCTTGTTCTATTCTGTCCAGGTCCCAATAAAACACAATTGTAATGCAAGGGGATGGGATGTGTATGGTGGGAGAGCCATGTTTTTGTCTTAAAAACAACCCTCCAGTTTTAAACTAACTTTCTTCAGTTTTCTCAATATACTTTTAAGATCACTATTTAGCTGATAATGTTTGAATAGAAGAGGTGCACGCTCAGTGGACTAAAAACAACTATAACAGTAAATGTGTGGAAATATGTAAATGATTCTATTCTGTAAGTAACTAAGTTTGTTATTGAAAAAGAAAACAATAGGTTGTTCTTTTGTATGTGAAAGATTACATTATAGATTTATTACTCTATTGATTTCCCTCATCAAATATAGATGCTGTAGCAGACATGGACAGGTTTTAGGCTGTAGTTACAGCAGTGGTACTCTAGATTTATGAAAATGGAATACCAAGTTTCTTAACTATCTTTTAAGAAAATTTGAATGGCAATAAAACATGATTCAAGTCTTCAGATCTCCTTCATACAGTAGTCATATGCATATTTTAGTGACCTTTTGTGACCTGATTTAAGTTAATTACAGTTATATTGATTCTTCATAAATTATTCAGTAAACTGTCATTTCTAGTTTGATTACACATCAACAGATACAGTCTTTCTGGGCCATACAGCCTTACTCAGCATCTGTACAAAGCCTCATGATGTAGAATTAGGATACTTTAAAAATCTTCTTTTGTATATCAGTGGAATATATTAAAATGTGGTACAATTGTTAAGGTGAGCAACTTTTTCATAGGGTTTGTTATATTCAGGTAATTATCACGCTTACAAAACAATAATAATAATTATTATTTTTATTGAATATCGGTTGATAACATCAGTCAGCCTGAAGTAATATTTAATTTGATGTCATGTTAATCCTTATTTTTAGCTCACCTCAAGGGTGAGCTATTGGGATCATTAATTGTCCGTAGTGCATCAGTGCGTCGTCAACAATTTGACTTGAATGACTGCTCCTATACTGCTAAGCAAACTTTGACGAAATGTACCGGGGATATTCCTTGCATCAAGCACTACCAAAGTTGTTCAAAGAATTGAATTCCATCAAGAACTCTGGTGGTATGGCAACAGAAAGGAAAAACTTTGAAAATGTTCTTGACTGAAACGACAAAGCCCTGAGCCTAAAGATTTGGTATGTAGCATTGTCTAGTGGACCTCTATCATGTTTGTTCAAATTATACATCTGAGGTCAAATTTGGCCCCACCTGCGGGTCAATTGATTTTACATAGGCTTATATAGGGAAAACTTTAAAAATCTTCTTGTCTGAAACCACAAGGCCCTGAGCCTTAAGATTTGGTATGTCGTGTGGACCTCTACCAAGTTTGTTCAAATTATGCCCCTGTGGTCAAATTAGGCCCCGCCGCGGGGGTCAATTGATTTTACATAGGCAAAACTTGAAAAAATTCTTGTCTGAAACCACAAAGCCTAGAACTTAGATATTTTTAATGGAGCATCAGCTCTTCTACCCAGTTTGTTCAAATTTTGACCCTTGAGTGAAAATTGGCTTTTCTCTGGGGGTCTCTTGAATTCATATAGATTTATATAGGGAGACTCTTAAAAAAAGCTTCTGATGTTTGCTCAACACAGACCCAAAGGCAAAGTATTCAGGTGAGCGATCTAGGGCCATCATGGCCCTCTTGTTTAATCTTAGCTTAATACTTATGTTACATGGTGAAACTTGAAAGTTATTTATAATCACTGGGAACATTAAAACACTTCAAGGAAAAAATTTGGTTTCTCTGATATTATCCAGTTTATTGTTTTTAATTTAAGTATTATTTCAATTTTAGAAAGATGTAAGAGAAAAGATTTGAGAGCATTGAGACTTAGGTGAAGAATGAGAAGAATATGAACATGACGCTCCTGGTTTTGTGCATGCTACTGATAAATGCCCAGGACATAGCTGCAGATATAGGTAGGGTCTTCAACACTATATATCTTACCTGGTAAATGTTACTACATATAGTTCCACAATTGACAGTCGGGCAGTTGGTAGGTTAGTCGGTAGACACTTTGGTTTCCGATCAATATCTAGAGAACCCTTAGACTCACTTTCCATCAGGCTTAGTGTTTAGGTTGGGCATGACTAATAGATGACCTTTAAAGTTTTTCAGATCACCAGGTCAAAGGTCAAGGACACAGTAACCTTGAATAGCAAAACAGTTTCCAGTCAATAACTAAAGAATCCATGGTCCCAGGTTGTTAAATCTTAGTTTATAGGTTGGTAATGACCAGTAGATGACCCCTCTAGTTTTTCAGTCACCAGGTCAAAGGTCAAGGTTATAGTGACCTTAAGGAGCAAAACAGTTTCTGATCAATAACTATAGAACCCTTGGTCCCAGAATGTTCAAACTCAGTGTGTAGGTTGGTCATGACCCCTAGAAGACCCATAAAGTTTTTCACAGCATCAGGTCAAAGGTCAAGGTCACAGTGATATTGATTGCAAAACTGTTTCTGATCAGTAACTAAAGAACCCTTGGTCCCAGGTTGTTGGAACTTAATTTATAGGTTGATCCTGACCAGTAGATGACCCCTAGAGTTTTTCAGGTCAGCAGGTCAAAGGTCAAGGTCAGAGTGACCTTGAAGAGGAAAACAGTGTCCAATTAATAACTATAGAAGTCTTGGTTCCAGGTTGTTCAAACTGTGCCTGTATGTTGGTCATGACCAGTAAATGACTCTTATAGTTTTTCAGTTCACCAGGTCAAAGGTCAAGGTCACAGTGACCTTGAATAGCAAAATGGTTTTTTATCAATAACTTAAGAACCATTTGTCCCAGGTTGTTTTAACTTAGTATGTAGGTTGGTCATGACCAGTAGATGACCACTATAGTTTTTCACGTCACCAGGTCAAAGGTCAAGGTCACTGAGCTTGAATAGCAAAGCGATTTCTGATCAGTAACTATAGAACCCATGGTCCAAGGTTGTTCAAACTTGATGTTTAGGTTGGTCATAACAAGTAAAAGCTTCTTATAGTTTTTCAGGTCAACAGGTCAGAGGCTAAGGTCACAGTGACCTTGAAAAATAAAATTATTTCAAATTAATAGCTATAGAATGCTTGGGCTCAGGTTTCTCAAACTTGGTTTATAGGTTGGCCATGACCAGTAGATGACCCCTATAGCTTTTCAGGTCACAGATCAAGGTCACAGTGACCTTATATAGCAAAATAGTGTCTGATCAATTACTGTAGAATGCTGTGGCCCAGCTCCTCAAAACTTCATAGGTAGGTTTGTCATGTCAGTTAGATGACCCCTGTAGTTTTTAGTGTTATTAGGTCAAAGGTCAAGGTCAGAGTAACCTTGAAAAGCAAAACAGTTTCAGCTGAATATCTAGGGAATCCTTGGGCCCAGGTTTGTCAGACTTAGTGTGTAGGTTTGTGATGATCAGTAGGTAACAACTGGTGTTTTTCAGATCATTGGGTCAAAGGTCAAGGGTCACAGTTACCTTGAAAAATGAAATGGTTTCCGATGAATTAGTGTTTAGTGCTTGTGCCCATGTTCCTCAAACTTTGTATATATCAGTGACTTGAAGATGAGCCCTTTAGGTTTTTAGATCACCAGGTCAAAGGCCATGGTCACAGTGGCCTTGAATAGCAAAATGGTTTCCGATCAATAACTATGGAATGCTTGGTCCCAGCTCCTCAGAACTTCATGGCTGCCTCTATGGATAAGGTGCTAGGGGGCATATATGTTTTACAAACATTTCTGGCTGCAAATTTCTTGTCTGGAGCATAACTCTAAAAGTGTTCAAGGGATTGACTTGAAATTTGAAATATAGATACAGGGTGACTAGGAGGAGTGCAGAGTGGAAGAACAATAACTCTCACTGTCCCATTTTAAAATTATTTCCCATTTTTGCATTTTTCTTCTCGGGAGGATAACTCCAAAATTATTCAATAGATTGATTTGAAACTTGAAATATATATACATGGTGACTACGGAGAAATGCAGAGTGAAAGAACCATAACTCTGTCTGTCCCATTTTTTAATCTCCCTTTTTGCAATTTTTCTGCAAATTTCTTGTCCGGAGCATAACTCTAAATCTATTCAAGGGATTGACTTCAAACTTAAAAAATAGATACATGGTGATGAGGAGAAGTGCAAAGAGAAAGAACCCTTACTATTACTTGTTCCATTTTTAAATTACCCCTTTTTGCCTTTTTAGCTCACCTGAGCTGTAGGCTCATGGTTCAGCTATTAGGATCCATCAATGTCCGTCGTCTGTCGTCCATCGAACGTCCACACTTAGTTTGTTAACACTCTAGTGGTCACATTTTTGCCTCAATTGTCATGAAACTTAGTCAGGATGTTTATCCCAGTGATTACTCAGATGAGTTTGAACAAGGGTTATCTGGGATGAAAAACTAGGTCACATGGCCCAAAAATAGAAAAACCTTGTTAACAATCTAGAGGCTACAATTTCAGTCCAAATATCCTGGAAATTTGTCAGAAATGTTGTTCCGATAATTTCTAGCTCAATTTCGAATATTGGTCATCTGGGGTCAATTTATCAGGTCAATAACAATTTTGTTAAAAGCAGTGATACTAAGGTGAGCAATCTAGGGCCATCATGGCCCTCTTGTTCTTGTAAGGAGCAAAATTCAAAAAACTATTTAACAGATTGACTTGAAACTTGAAATAAAGATACATGGTGACTAGTGCTTTAGATATTGAACAGAGGATTGATTTTATAAAATGATGTTAATCATGCCACTGAGGTTGAAACATAGAGTTTAATAGAAGAGCTTTTGAATGATCTTCTACTGTGAAAAACAATGACTTTTGGTTTGTGGCAATGTTACCAAAAAATATGTAAATAATCAAATTTAGCCGCACTTTAAGGCAGGGGAAATAACAACTGCTTGTAAAATGTACCTTAAAATACTGATAGAAAGACATGTAATTGTATATTGTATACTGTACAACACCAGACAAATTACCATTAGCACGTCAGTGTTAAAATCATTGTTATTATTCAAAACTTTCAATGAAAAATATGCATTATTAGAAAAAAATGACATCTGACATTCCCCCATAAATATATTATTCATGGGTGAGCATTTCAGTTCTAAAACCTTCTATGTAGCATTGCCCAGGTGACCGTATACCAAGATTGTTCACACTTTGCTTCTGGATTTATTTTTTCCTCGGACCTGAGGTTAGGATGTTTTACATGAAACTTCCCTTTGTAGCAGTTATACTTGGGTGAGTGCTTAGGGCCATCATGGCCCTTTTGTTTCTAAACACCATGAACATTTGAAGCAGTTTGTGTTCAGTTTATTTTCTCAGCAGAAATGCTTACATTTGGTTGAGATAGAAAATAAAACAAATCCAGCATCTGACAGGTATTAAGATGCACCATTGTTATGCAACTGAGTTATGCTGCTATGACAAAAGGATTAATTTTTGACAACAGATAGCAGTGTATCAACCTTTCTCAGCATTATTTCATGATTTATATTAGAGCCTTTGGTGCAAAATTGTTTACCATAACATTGATTATTCATTATGTTACTGTAAGACTGTTGTTTAATTTAAGCCATTTCACATAAAGCAGGACCCTTTATAAATCCTACAAAATTAGTTCACCAAAAAGCAGCTCAAAAGTTGGAAAGTCTTCCGGAATTTATTTGCCCAGCTCCAGTTTTACTGGCCAATAGCAAGTGGGTGAGCAGTAATTTATATTCCTGATAATTATGCATGCATATATACCCAGGTGAGCACCTTAGGCCCATCCCATTGGCCCTCTTGTTTGACTAGCTTCAGAAAGAACTGAGGACTAATAAAGTACATATTTTTCTATGTTCTAGTAGACTTTTAAATTCATAGGCAACCTGGTGTCACTATTGGCTCCACCCAAGGGGTCTCAAGTTTTATATAGCGGTATAGAATAAAATCTTTTAAAATCTTCTTGTCTGAAACCATAAGGCCTAGAGTTTTAAAATTGGGCATGAAGCATTGCCTGGTGGACCTCTACAAAGTTTGTTCAAATTATGGCCCTGGGGTCACTATTTGCCCAGCCTTAGGGGTCACAAGTTTTACATAGCAATATAGAAGAAAATCTTTAAAAATCTTCTTGTCTGAAACCACAAGGCCTAGAGTTTTAAAATTTGGCATGAAGTATTGTCTAGCAGACCTCTACCAAGATTGTTCAAATAATGTCCCTGGGATTACTATTGGCCCCACCTGAAGGGTCACAAGTTCTACATAGCAATATAGAATAAAAACTTTGAATAAAATCTTCTTGTCTGAAACCACAAGGCCTAGAGTTTTAAAATTTGGTATGAGGCATTGTCTAGTGGACCTTTACCAAGTTTGTTGAAATAATGTCCCTGGGGTCACTATTGGCCCCACAGTGAGGGGTCACAAGTTTTACATGCAAATATAGAATATAATCTTCAAAAAATCTTCTTGTCTGAAACCACAAGGCCTAAAATTTTAAAATTTGGTATGAAGCATTGTCTAGTGGACCTATATTAAGCTTTTCTAAAATTATTAGATTAGGTTTAAGGTAACCAAGGCTAAAAATAGATTTATCTACTTTTACCTCTTATATCTTTGATATTCGGTATATAAGTTTCTTGCATGAACCTCTACCCACAGGTGGGGCTTGAGGTCACTAGGTCAAGGTCATCATGGCTTATAATAGATATTTCTACTTTCTCTCATAGAGCCTTTATTTATTGACTGATATTTTACATATTTGGTTTGTAGGCACCTACATATCTTCAATTAGAAAATGAAATAGTGCTTCTTATGTTTGCTTAACAGCAAACCCACAGCCAAAGTACTCATGTGAGCAATCCAGGGCCATCATGGCCCTCTTGTTCATAACTTTGATTTGGAACTTTCTGAGTGTTACAGTTTATAATGATTCATTTCTGTCCTGAATTTCAGTTTTTGATGTGAGACCAGAAGATGTGGCTGTTGTATTTGGACAGGATCTGTTTTTATCCTGCTCTGCAAGGAATCTCAGTACAGAAACAAGAGAGAGTCTGAAAATACAGTGGAGACTAAATGACCTTGACATTCAGTCTAAGGCATCCATGTTCTCAAATGGAACTTTATTTGTCCCATCAGTTAACCGTGATGATCTTGGCAACTACACGTGTGTTGTGTATGATTCAAATGATAACCTGATCCTGACATCATCCCCTGCCACTGTTTTCCATGCATGTAAGATGTTTGCTCTTTAAAGACTGTATTTTAATAGCTTGTTAATGTGTTGAAATGTGTATATAAGTGTATAAAATGTGTATATAGTAGTGAGTCAGGAAATATTTGATGACAAAGACAAGATATACATGTAAATTTGTTATTTTTCTTTAGATAAATATATAAAGTATATTTTTACAGTCACATTTTCCAGAAAAGTATATATCTAATCTGTATCCTTGCATGATTAATCTAAATGGAGTTTATAAAAACATAATCTAAGTTAATGTGCTTGTTTTTGAAATTGATCGAAGCATTATGAAAATAGTGTATAATCTTTTGATATGAACACATTGTGAATGGTAAAAAAAAGTAGTGGGAGCTGCAATATCAGCACAATGATGACATCATTGATCTTGTGGTATGCAAATTCTTTATCGCCTCCGTCAAAGGCGGAGGGGATATTACAAATGGTCTCCGTCCGTTCGTCTGTCTGTTGTTGTACCAGTTTTGGGTAGATAGTCATATACTGGTATTCCAAATGAACACTTTCAGGGTGTCCTAATGCCAATTTTTTTTTAAAACAAGTATTGTTCTTTAAATATAAAATTATTTTTCTTTTTTATAAGGAATGAGCTAGTAAATTTATAAATTTCTCATCTGGTTTGATTTCAGCACAGTTTTATAACTTGGTTTAAAATGACCTTTCCCTGCATATGATTTTTCTCCTATAAATATAGAAAATGTTTAAATCGCTCTGAAACACTGAATAAGTTTTAAGTTGACTTCTCCTCTTTGCTTTGCAGACATAAAGATGTTTGAAGTTAGTCCTACCCCAGTGAATGCCTTGGAGGATGAAATAGTTTCTTTTGACTGCATCACAGGAGAGAGTGCCCCACGACCAGAGATCTTCTGGGAGAGGAATGGGGCTCGATTTGTCGGAGGAGAACAATACAGTGCTACATATGGTGGATATAGTGAAAGCTCACTTATGATGTAATGGACCAAAATTCTAGTTCTTGATTTCTGATATAAAAGGAATGAGTTTTGTGTCACACATCTTCCATTAAATGTAGTGATATATAATAAAATAATTAGTATGACTCTTGTGAAAATTTACAACTTTAAATCTTTCTTGTATTTGAGAAGTTCATGTTATATTATTACAATTCAGAAGCTGGAGAAAATTTTTATCACTGCAGAACTTGTTACAATGAGGGTTAGCGCAAAATATTTTAATGTTACCTAGAAGTTAACAAATTAACCCATCTGAGCATTATCATGTAGGTCTTATACTGAGAAAGCATTGGTTAAAAAAATCTTTGGGTAGCTTTGGAAAGATGAAATTAAGTGGAGGCAAGTTTTCCTAATAAGATACAAGTAGGGTATGACTTTGTGGATCTGATAGAAAATGCTTGGTCCTATCAGAATCTGTAGCATGCAAACATTGTACTCTACATTCACAATTGTTGAGCAAAAAACAAAAGTGTGTAAATATATTCTAAACCAAAAATTGAATGTACATTTGTATGTTCTAAACCAAAGATTGTAGTAGCAATTCCCAACCCAGACAATTCCACCTTCCGTCATTTTGTCATCTCAGACAATTCCCCTTTCATCATTTTGTCACCTCAGACTATTCCCGTCCTGTATTTTTGTCCCCTGGGACAATTCCCTTTTCGTATTTGTCTCCCCCTATGTAGTGGGAGGGAGACATTTTGATTTGGTGCTGGCTATCTGGGTGGATGGATGTTACAAAGTCTGTTTGTGATTTGGTGCTGGCTATCTGGGTGGATGGATGTTACAAAGTCTGTTTGTGATTTGGTGCTGGCTATCTGGGTGGATGGATGTCACAAAGTCTGTTTGTGATTTGGTGCTGGCTATCTGGGTGGATGGATGTCACAAAGTCTGTTTGTGATTTGGTGCTGGCTATCTGGGTGGATGGATGTCACAAAGTCTGTTTGTGATTTGGTGCTGGCTATCTGGGTGGATGGATGTCACAAAGTCTGTTTGTGATTTGGTGCTGGCTATCTGGGTGGATGGATGTCACAAAGTCTGTTTGTGCAGCTCCTCCTACATTCAACATCAGACTTTTATGGAACCTTACAGAAATGTTTGGTACCTTGTGCAGTTGTGCATATTGACACAACTTTCCACTTGACTGATTTTTGCAGAAGTTATGGGACTTTACAGATATTGTTGATATTTTAGCATTTTAAGAAAATGTCGAGGTATTGTCTTAGCTCCCTCATCATCTGCATCTGCATGCAAGAATATTTTCAAATATCTCTGCGATTACTTCACATTTTGTCCTCAGAATTGTAGTACCTCTTCATAATGACACCCTATATAACTACCACAAGTTAAATAATTCTGTTTTCTTTATTTTCAGAATTATGCCAACTTTTCAGCTTAGAAAATTCCTTAAAATTCATTATAATTCACAATATCTTAGTTATTACTGAACATTTTTATGTCTTCCACCATGTCTGCACTTATCTTGGGGAGGCTTATTGTTTTTGTTCTGTCCAACTGTCTGTCTGTCACACTTTGTTTTTGTGCAATAATTTAAGTACTGTTTGACCCAAAGCCTTCAAACTTCATAGGATAATTGCCCTTATTGAGTAGATAAACTATATTGTTTTTATGGGTCAGAAGGTCAAAGGTCAAGGTAATAGTTAAGAACCTTTTCTGCTCAAAAACTGTAATACCATTTCACTCAGAGCCTTCAAACTTCATGGGATGATTGCCCTTATTGAGTAGAAAAAGCCATTCGTTTTTAGGGTCAGTAGGTCTCAGATCAAGGTCACAGTGACCTTGAGTTAAAAATCTGTTTCCACTCAATAACTTAGATTCATTTAACCCACATCCTTCAAACTTCATGGTTCCCCTTATTACATAGATGATCCCTATTGTTCTTGAGGTCAGTTGGTCAAATATCTACTACAGCTGAGACAGCTTAGTGTTGGCACCCGCAGGCACTGCTCTTGTTTATCTTTTGTCAGTTCAACTCCTCCTACATTCATCATCAGGTTTTAACCTTATATAAATATTCAGTACCTAGTGTAGTTTTGCATATTGTCATGATTTTTCGCTAGACTGAGTTTTGCAGGGGTTATGTGACTTTTTAGATTTTATTTTTTTGGTAGCTAACAGTTATGCAATTTTCTTCACTGTAAAATGGGTAAGATATTCATAATAACTTATCAAAGCATACCTTAAGTGTGGACACCATGTAAGATTAATGACACACAAAAAATGTCTAAAAATTTCCATTTCAATGGAAAACAAAAGTCTGTTGATCAGAATGAATGTAGCTGTGGGTACATTTTCTTTTCCTTCAAGGGGAGGGCACTCTTGTTTCACATAAATACTATACACCAACATTAAATAATTAAGATATGTCACAAATGATTAAAAAAAAATATGAGAAGCTTATTGTCCATTCTTTCAAAGAAACAAGAGGGGCAGTAGTTGAGGGGTTAGAGCACCGGACTCCCAATCTGGAGGTCACTGGATTGAATCCTGTCAGGGGGACCGGTGAGAGTGTACAGTGACTTTCTGCATTCCTCTTTTGGGTTGAGCCCTGGAAGTAGTCATTGAGAAAGTTTAATTTAAGTTGCAAGAACTTGCTTCCAAATCAATGTAAAATAGACCAGTTTAAACTAAATAAGAGGGGGATTGTCCAGGGTGTCAAAAGTAAGGGAGGGGCATTGTCTGGAGTGAAAAAAATGACAGTAGGGGAATTGTAAGGGGTAAAAATTCTTCAAAATAAAAGAGCGGGGAATTGTCTGGAATTATGAAGATATATTCTATCTATTTGAGCTTATTTTTTGTTGGTACTGGTTGCCGATATGACCGATGCGCCCTGAAGAGATTAGTTTTTTTATGTTATGGGAGTAGTGCAATATACAGAAAGCATCCCATTCCAGAGACACCCCTGGTTCTTTTGCATGCTCAGTGTATAGCACTGATACATGGGACCTTGGTTAAATGTCTCATCCGAAAGACAATTAGTAATGTTAGTGGAAGAGCAGGGGATCGAACTCAGGACCCCTTGTTTACCAGTGCCAGTGCGTTACCACTGGACCACATCCGCTTCTATGATATACGAAAGTTTGTAGGTGTATTCTAAATCAGTTTGCAGGTATACTCTGATGTAGGTTTATTATAAATTTGTTTGTAGATGTATTCTAAACTGAAGTGTGTAGGTATATTCTGAATCAGTTTGTAGGTATATTCTAAACAACACTGTGTAGGAATATATTTCAAAGGAAAATGTATAGGTATAGATTCCAGAAGAGTGTGTAGATATATTCTAAACTCATTCACAAGTTGTTGGGCAAAAACCAATGTGAGTAGGTATATTCTTTACCAGAAGCATAGGTATAAATGTGTTCAGGTATATTCTGTTGAATTGTGTAAGTATATTCTTAAACAAAGTGTGTAGGTGTATTAAAAACCAGAGTGTTAAAGTATATTTTAAAATAAAGTTTATAGGTATATTGTAAGCCAGAGGATGTAAGAATATTCTCAAACAAAGTTTGTAGGTATATTGTAAGCCAGAGTGTGTAAGTGTATTCTAAAACAAAGTGTGTAGATATATTGTAAGCCAGAGTGTGTAAGTATATTCTAATTCAAAATGTGTAGGTATATTGTAAGCCAGAGTGTGAAAGTATATTCTAAAACAAAGGGTGTAGGTATATTGTAAACCAGAGTGTGTAAGAATATTCTAAAACAAAGTGTGTAGGTATATTGAAAGCAAGAGTGTGAAAGTATATTCTAAAACAAAGTGTGTAGTAATATTGTAATCCAGAGTGTGAAAGTATATTCTAAAACAAAGTCTGTAGGTATATTGTACGCCAGAGTGTGAAAGTATATTCTAAAACAAAGTTGTATGTAATTGTAAACCAGAGTGTGTAAGTATATTCTTAAAGTGTGTATGTATATTGTAAGCCAGAGTGTGAAAGTATATTCTAAAACAAAGTTGTATGAAATTGTAAACCAGAGTGTGTAAGTATATTCTTAAAGTGTGTATGTATATTGTAAGCCAGAGTGTGAAAGTATATTCTAAAACAAAGTTGTATGTAATTGTAAACCAGAGTGTGTGAGTATATTCTTAAAGTGTGTATGTATATTGTAAGCCAGAGTGTGAAAGTATATTCTAAAACAAAGTGTGTAGATATATTGTAGGCCAGATAGTGTAAGTATATTTTAAAACAAAGTGTGTAGATATATTGTAAGCCAGAGTGTGAAAGTATATTCTAAAACAAAGTGTGTTTGTCTGTTGTAAGCCAGAGTGTGAAAGTATATTCTAAAACAAAGTGTGTAGATATATTGTAAGGCAGAGTGTGTAAGTATTTTCTAAAACAAAGTTTGTAGGTATATTTTAAACCAGATTGTGAAAGTATATTCTAAAAGAAAGTGTGTAGGTATATTGTAAGCCAGAGTGTGTAATTATTTTCTAAAACAAAGTGTGTAGGTATATTTTAAGCCAGAGTGTGAAAGTATATTCTAAAACAAAGTGTGTAGGTATATTGTAAGCCAGAGTGTGTAAGTATATTCTAAAACAAAGTGTGTTTGTCTGTTGTAAGCCAGAGTGTGTAAATATATTCTAAAACAAAGTGTGTATGTATATTATAAACCAAAGTGTGTAATTATAGAAGTATATTCTAAAACAAAGTGTGTTGGTATGTTTTAAACATTCACCCATTATTGTGTAAAATCCAGTGTAAGTATAATATTTATGTATGTTTTTAACACTGATTCACTTGCCTTCCTCAGCGTTTCAAAAAGTTAATTGTTTAGTTTGTTATTTAAAAAATATGATTAAAAGAGACAATAAGATATTGAATACAAGGTTTGAAAGTTAATGATATTTATTCTTCACATAATTTTCAGAGATCAGAGATGAATGGTTTAGTTCTACTATTCCAAAGTGATATTGATTATGATATCTTTTTTTAACAGACAATACTCCATGAAGCTTATCTTGAAAGCAAAGCCCCATTTAGATGGCTCTTACAACTGTGTGGCAAGGAACCCTGTGTTACAGATAGACGTTAGAAGTCGAAGAGTCCTCATGCAGACTGCTGGTAATGATGTGTCACTTCTGTCTGTATTTATCTGATAAAAAATATGTTTTGTTTATATGGATAGAAGACTGTATTAGCTCATCTGACCATTATTGTGCTCAGGGTGAGCTTTTGTGATGGCCCTGTGTCCTGTGCATCATTTTCACTTTAGATTACATCTCCTAAACCACTGGGTCAAATTTGATAAACTTGACAGGGATGTTCCTTGCATGAGGGCTGACCAAAATTATTCAAAGCATTATATTTTGTGCAGAACTCTGGCAACAAAAATGAAGAACTTTAAAAATATTCTTGTGTAAATTGACCAATTCCAGAACTCTTAAATTTGTTGTGTAGCATTGTCTGGTGGACCTCTACCAAGTTTGGCCGAATTATGTCCCTGGGATCACTGTTGGTGGAATCCAATTAGTCATGATGTACATAAAAATATATCGAAAAATCTTTTGAATTCTTGTATGAAATCATAAGGTCCAGAGTTTTGAAATTTGCATATGTGCCATATCTCTCAGTGAAGGTCAGATCTCACAGACCTTTACTGTCTCTTGACAGTAGATGAAAAACTCCTGGGTAAAATAAACTAAGGGCGAAAAGAAAAATCACTCTTCAGGATCTTCCTTTGCTAGTTTGCAGATCAAAGGGAATATCAAAGTCCCTGTACTATTTTAACAATTTGGCACATGTACCTGTCAGAAGATGGATATAAACCTACCCAGTGATTTTTGCACAGGCGGACACAAAAGTCCTCTGTATATATTTTGTATGTGGACAAAAACCCACCTAATAATATATTACTATGTAAATATAATGGTTATACTTACAATTTGTGGAATAAAGTACCATAGTGAGTATCATGCCAGCTATATTTGCTGTATTATAAGATGCCCTCCCAGACTAAAACCCTCCCATCCAAAAATGACAAGGTGGACAAAAGCCCTCCCTTCAAATTTTCAAGGTGGACAAAAGCCCTTCCACCAAATTTACAAACAGGTCTCTAGGTAAAGGTCACAGCAGTCATTAAACTTAGTATATTTCTTGTGTTCTTTATGGTGCAGATATAGTTTGTGTCTGGTCCATATCTTTGTTATGCATAATGGGATTTCAAAATAATTTGGTACACTAATTCACCATTAGTAATAGATGATATAGTTGCATGTAACCCCCATAATGAGCCTTTGTGATCACACATAGTTCCCTGCTTGGTCCTCTTGAAATATTTTTCAAAGAACTGAAATACATGCAGAACTCAGGTTGCCATGGCAACCAAATAGAAAAAACTTTGAAATTCTTCCTGTCGAAACCACAAGGCCAAGGGCTTAGATATTTGGCATAGAGCATCATCTAGAGGTCCCCTACCAAGATTGTTCAAATTATGCCCCTTGGGTCATTAATGGCTCCATCCAAGGTGTCACTTGATTTTATATATGCTTCTATGGAAAATAAAATTTCACAAGTATGTTTCTCATGTAGCCCTCTGTTAGAATTGCTTGAAAGGTTCTGCACCATTGCACAAAATGGCTGCTCAGTTGGTGATTCTACTCTGTCGCATTAAAGGGCAGCAAGAGCTAAAAATTGATTTTTGTCAATATATAGCTTCAAGTGACATCTCCTCACAAACCGCAAAGCCACTTTCGGTCAAACTTTACAAAAATTTTCCTCATATTGCCTTTTTGTAAAATTGCTCACATGGTTCCAGTCCATTGCTCATTAGGACTGCAAAAGCTTCAAACTGAAGAAATATCCTTCTAAACGACAAGGTCTTTTTCCATCAAATTTCACAGAAATGTTTCTCATCTAGCTCTCTATTATAATTGCCGGAATGGTTCCACTCAATTGCACAAAATGGCCACCAGAGCTGAAATAGAAAAAAAATTCAAATGACTTTGCTTCCTGAACCCAAGGTCTTTTTGTACCAATTTTCACAAAAATATTCCTTATATTTCCCTTCTCAAAATTTGCTCAAAAGGTTGACCCTGGGGTCAAAACTGGACCCCATCCGACGGGTTCTACTTGTATAAAATATAAGGACTTCGAAAATCTTTAATTCAGAAACGGTACTTTTGCTTCTAATGTTTGCTCAATGGCAGTTCAACAGCCAATGTACTCAGGTACTCATGGCCCTCTTGTTTTTTCCTCCACCTGCCAAAATTTCAGCCATATACTAAGCACATTGATTCTGCCAGTGGAATGATAAATAAATGTATGTCTAGTCCAAAAAGATATGTACAACCTTTGAAAATAGCTTAGTCCAATTCTTCCCTTCAGTAGCCCATTGTGTTAACTGTGACCACCCTAATCAGCTACATGGGGCATCTGTGCTCTATGGACACATTTCAAGTTTATTCTGATGATGAATCCATTACATTGCATTTGTCTTTCTTAGCAGTTATACTCAGATGAGTGCTTTAGGGCCATCATGGCCCTCTTGTTTGGTTACATAGCATACATGTATTTCAGGTATAACATTCAATAACTGTAGAATTATGTTCAGTCAGCTTTTGGCTCTACTGAAGAAGTTAAAGTTGCATTTACTTATATGTTCTTTCTGTGTATGGATTTTCTATCTTCAGCACTTGTTAAGTTTATGTTATCTGAATGAATACTGTTTGTTGTGTTGAGAAAGAAAGCCAACAGAGAAACCTCCTTTCTGTAGATGTTGTCCTGTCTTGTATTAACCAGGAAAATCACTTGTAATAATCATTGCCACTTCAAACATAATCAGATGATTCAGAATTTATGATAATTATTTTGTCTGTTCAGCAAAAAATAGTTGTTGTTACTCACAGGAAAAATAATGCTGTATATAATGCTGAGATAATAGCAAACTTTTAAGTGTAATAAAAGTCATTGTAAAAACTTGATGAACCCATGTTCCTTGATAATGAGTGATGTAATAACTTGTTTTGAACTGAAGAAATCTCACATAGAGAATATATTCAATATGGAGGTAATATTTAGCAGGTGATTTGTAAGTCATACAGTTTGTAAGATCTGCATAAGTTAATTGTTATTGTCATCTTGTTCTCTTAGAAATTGAGTCTCCACCGTACATTATGGAAGAATTATTGGAAACTAACATCACAAAACCACTAGGCCAGCCCATGCTGATAGGCTGCCCTATTACAGGAAAGCCACAGGTTGAGATTAGTTGGTTTAAAGATGGCAGCCCCTTGAGTGAAGTTGACGACTTTTTTGTTTTGATGAATGGATCTCTGCAAAGACCTCACACCAAAGAAAGCGATGGAGGGCAATACTTTTGTGAAGGAAAAAATCCCCTAGGCTTTGCTCGTACTCCCAGTATATACATTACTATTGCAAGTTAGTGTTTCTTTTCAAATTAATTATATTATGCTCATTTGTCAATAACTTGTTATTATTGGAGTTTTGGCTGTTGTACTGAAAGGTCAAGACTACAGAAGCCTCTTATTAAATGCCATAAGTTTGTGTGAGTTTGTCTGGGATCCTCAGATTTAAGGGTTGCATAACAGATAATGATCTTATAGGGTTGAGATTACTCCAGTATTCAGAAATTTGGGATGGAATACCAAGCTACTCATAAAGTCAGAATATCCAGCAAAAGTATGATATTCCTGAAGGATATACAAAAAGTAATACAAAGAGAACAATAGGTTAGTGTCTTTATTGAGAAAGTTTATCTGGCAAGGTGTAGGGATTTATCGGATGAGTGGAAGGCTCACCTGATAAATTCCGCAGCCGAGCCAGATAAACTTTCTCAATTAAGACACTAATCTGTTATTCCATTTATCCTGTCACATCTGGCATTTGGAAATAATTTACTAAAGATATTGAAAACCTATCTTTAAAGAGATTCAAATTAGGCTAATGTCAAGGTTATCTGCCAGGTGTACATATACACAAAAAATAGTTCCAAAGTTTCAATAATTTTATTTCCTTAAATGATCACTATATTGTAAGATCTACATATTGAAATATTTAATTTTTGTCTCTGTTTGTAATAACAACAATTTTATCACTTCCTTCTGATTATAAACACAAAAGTAGTCTGTGACGTATCATGTGCAATATAAAGCAAAATTTATATGGCACCCCTTTATCGGGTCGGATTTGAAATAATTGACAGGATAAGTATTGCTTTACAGGCCTACAATCATGAACTGCAATATTTCTTAAATGTTCAGGATCTGTTATTGTGCATCTTTTTAAATAGATGAGAAGAACTTAAAAGAGAAAATAGAGTTGATTTAAATGCAGACTTCAACATTATAGTGCAGAAGACCACTCATACACAATTTTGACAGGCCTCTGATTGCAAAAACATTGTTTATAAATCATTAGAGTATTGTAGGGAACTTCTTTGTATTTAATGATCAGTTCAGCAGTAATAATATTAACCAAGCTTAACAGGTTAATAGATGTAGTGAGGAACTCAGCTTAATTTCTGGTCATCTAGAGCCGGGAGCACAGGTAGGGTGTGCATTTGTCAGCTAAGGTAAGGATTAGAACTTTCATGATTCTTTTGTTTAATCAATGTTTTTTTTCTCTTGTTTAATCAATGTTTTTATAATTTATGTTTTTGTTTGTTTTCAGGAATCGACATAAGGTTTGTAGAAAATCCTGCAGCTTTATATGTAATTGCTGGATTACCTGCCACCCTGAAGTGTGCCCCACCCTACAGTGTCCCAGCAGCAAATGTCACATGGTACAAAGATAATGCTCTTCTTGTTCCAAGAACAGGTCAGTGTCAGGATACAGGATATATCTGAATAGTGTGAGATTTTTTTGTGCCTGTTGCTCATAATTAGAGTCAACACTCAAAGAAGAGTTACTAATTTTTACTATTAAGAATCCTATATGAGTGTTCTATATGCTTATTGTGTATCACTGATACATTTGGACCTAGGTTTGTGTTCTGTATGCTTATTGTGTACCACTGATACATTTGGGCCTAGGCTAGTGTTCTTTATGCTGATTGTATGTCACTTATAATTTTGGGCCAAGGTTGGTGTTTTGTAAGCTTATTGTTTGCCACTGATATATTTTGGGCATAGGTAGCGTTCTTTATGCTTATTGTGTACCACTGATATATTTTGGGCATAGGTTAGTGTTCTTTATGCTTATTGTGTACCACTGATACATTTGGGCCTAGGTTAGTGTTCTTTATGCTTATTGTGTACCACTGATGCAATTTGGGCATAGGTTAGTGTTCTGTATGCTTATTGTGTGCCACTGATACATTTTGGGCATAGGTTAGTGTTCTGTATTCTTATTGTGTACCACTGATACATTTTGGGCATAGGTTAGTGTTCTGTATGCTTATTGTGTGCCACTGATACATTTTGGGCGTAGGTTAGTGTTCTGTATTCTTATTGTGTACCACTGATACATTTTGGGCAGAGGTTAGTGTTCTATATGCTTATTGTGTGCCACTGATACATTTTGGGCGTAGGTTAGTGTTCTGTATTCTTATTGTGTACCACTGATACATTTTGGGCAGAGGTTAGTGTTCTATATGCTTATTGTGTGCCACTGATACATTTGGGCGTATGTTGATGTTCTGTATGCTTATTGTGTACCACTGATACATTTGGGCATAGGTTAGTGTTCTGTATGCTTATTGTGTGCAACTGATACATTTGGCCATAGGTTAGTGTTCTGTATGCTTATTGTGTGCCACTGATACATTTGGGCTTAGGTTAGTATTCTGTATGCTTATTGTGTGCCACATACATTTGGTCTAGGTTAGTGTTCTTTATACTTATTGTGTACAACTGATACATTTGGGCTAAGGTCCAGGTTAGTGTTGTATATGCTTAATTGTGTACCACTGATACATTTGGACTTAGGTCTTTATGCTTATTGTGTGCCACATACATTTGGGCCTAGGTTAGTATTCTTTATGCTTATTTTGTGCCACTGATACGTTTAGGCCTAGGTTAGTGTTGTATATGCTTATTTTGTGCCACTGATACATTTTGGCCTAGGTTAGTGTTCTTTATGCTTATTGTGTGCCAGTGATACATTTGGGCATATGATTGATGTTCTGTATGCTTATTGTGTGCCACTGATACATTTGGCCATAGGTTAGTGTTCTGTATGCTTATTGTGTGCCACTGATACATTTGGGCTCAGGTTAGTATTCTGTATGCTTATTGTGTGCCACATACATTTGGGCATAGGTTAGTGTTCTTTATACTTATTCTGTACAACTGATACATTTGGGCTAAGGCCCAGGTTAGTGTTGTATATGCTTATTGTGTACCACTGATACATTTGGACTTGGGTCTTTATGCTTATTGTGTGCCATATACATTTGGGCCTAGGTTAGCATTCTTTATGCTTATTTTGTGCAACTGATACATTTAGGCCTAGGTTAGTGTTGTATATGCTTATTTTGTGCCACTGATACATTTAGGCCTAGGCTAGTGTTCTTTATGCTTATTGTGTGCCACTGATACATTTGGGCCTAGGTTAGTATTTTTTAAGCTTATTGTGTGCCACTGATACATTTGGGCATAGGTTAGTATTCTGTATGCTTATTGTGTACCACTGATACATTTTGGGCACAAGTTAGTGTTCTGTATGCTTATTGTGTACCACTGATATATTTTGGGCATAGGTTAGTGTTCTGTATGCTTATTGTGTACCACTGATTCATTTGGGTGTAGGTTAGTGTTCTATATGCTTATTGTCTAACAGTGATTCATTTGGGTGTAGGTTAGTGTTCTATATGCTTATTGTGTACCAATGATTCATTTGGGTGTAGGTTAGTGTTCTATATGCTTATTGTGTACCACTGATTCATTTGGGCATAGGTTAGTTTTCTGTATGCTTATTGTGTACCATTGGTTTATTGGGGTGTAGGCTAGTGTTTTGTATGCTTATTGTGTACCACTGATACATTTGGGCATAGGTTAGTATTCTATATGCTTATTGTGTGCCAATGGTACATTTGGGCATAGGTTAGTGTTCTATATGGTAATTGTGTACCACTGATTCATTTGGGCCTAAGGTTAGTGTTCTGTATGCTTATTGTGTACCATTGATTCATTTGACTGTATGTTAAGTGTCTTATCCAAAGACTGTTAAAAGAGCAACTGCAGGAATGGGTGGTGGACCAAGTTTTCTCTTGAATATTAGTCAAGCTACAGTTTATGTTAGAACATGGAATTACCTTTGAATAAAGAATTTCTGTAGGCCAACAGCTATTTGATGGTGCACAATGTGTTTGAAAAACCTTTCTTTATGCTACAACTTATTAATAGAATTATAAAGTATTCAGAGCAATCAAAACAATCTTGAATGTTTTAGTACCTTGATGTCATGCAATGGTAATAAAAGTTTTTCATTTGAACCACTTAATACTACCTTGAGGTCTTATTGGTAGTGCTTTAGTTCAACTTCTAGCAACTTACCAAAAGTTTCATTACATCACTCATTATTGGAGTAAGTGAAGCATAAACTTGGTGGTTATCTGTCACTTGTGACATAACATGTTTTGGAATTTGGTTTTTACTGGAAATGGCAAAATTCTACACAGTAAGGTAGAATTAGTGTGTATATCCCATACAGGTGATCAAGCAGTTCAGATTGTAAAGACAGCTGAAGGCTACTGGAATATACATTTCAAGAAAATACAGAAAAGAGATGAGGGGGAATATTTCTGTGTGGCAACCAACGTACACGCTGTACCAGCATCACGTACCTCAGCTCCAGCTGTTGTCAGTGTAGGAGGTGAGTAGATCTATCATTCTTACAAGTGTAAATGAAGTTTGATTCATCAGAAGGCATGTGCAGTATTCATTTATCAGTTATACTGAACCATTTCTCAAGCTTTACTAACCAGTCCGGATACTGATTATGTCTCCCCCCCCCTAGGGAAACGTATTGTTTTTGCCCTGTCTGTCTGTCCGTCTGTCACACTTTGTTTCCACTCAATAACTGGACTAGTGTTTGACCCAGAGCCTTCAAACTTCATAGGGTGATTGCCTTTATTGAGTAGAAGAACTCTATTGATTTTCGGGTCAGTAGGTCAAAGGTCAAGGTCACAGGGGCTCGAAGAGTGTAAACCATTTCCGCTCAATAACTGGAGTTCTATTTCACCCAGAGCCTTCAAATTTCATAGGATGATTGCTTTTATTGAGTAGAAGAACCCTATTGATTCTGGGTCAGTAGGTCAAAGGTCAAGGTCACAGGGGCCAAAAGAGTGAAAACTGCTTACCTGGATGATCTTTTATTTTGGCACTGCTCACCTTGATGATCTACTTATCATTTAGTTACCATCTTTTGAAATACCACAACTTTGTGCTTCATGTAAAACTTCCCTTAGGCAGGGGACATTGGTAACTCTGTTACAAATTCTTGTTTGAACTTTAAATTTGTTTCAGAAGTAGTGTCTGCAGCATTTTTTCAAATATTTTACTGTATTACAGGGGCTCCCATATTTATTGAGCCCCCAGTAGGGTTGACTGTGGAAAAAGGCAAACTGGCACAGCTGACATGTTATGTACAAGGTGACCCATTCCCAGAGGTGACATGGTTGTTTGAAAATGAAGTTTTAACTGTCTCAGAAACTGTATCATTCAGGTATACACAATTATATTTGTATTTATTTCAATACATGTGACATCAATTGTTGGCAGTATACTAAGGAAGTTTATAGTATCCTAAAATCACAGTAACCTGGTAAAGCAGGCTGATAGATGTCCAGTACTTCATATCTTGCTCTTGCTGATTTTGTAAATCACAGTAACCTGGTAAAGCAGGCTGATAGATGTCCAGTATTTCATATCTTGCTCTTACTGATTTTGTAAATCACAGTAACCTGGTAAAGCAGGCTGATAGATGTCCAGTATTTCATATCTTGCTCTTGCTGATTTTGTAAATCACAGTAACCTGGTAAAGCAGGCTGATAGATGTCCAGTATTTCATATCTTGCTCTTGCTGATTTTGTAAATCACAGTAACCTGGTAAAGCAGGCTGATAGATGTCCAGTATTTCATATCTTGCTCTTGCTGATTTTGTAAATCACAGTAACCTGGTAAAGCAGGCTGATAGATGTCCAGTACTTCATATCTTGCTCTTACTGATTTTGTAAATCACAGTAACCTGGTAAAGCAGGCTGATAGATGTCCAGTATTTCATATCTTGCTCTTGCTGATTTTGTAAATCACAGTAACCTGGTAAAGCAGGCTGATAGATGTCCAGTACTTCATATCTTGCTCTTGCTGATTTTGTAAATCACAGTAACCTGGTAAAGCAGGCTGATAGATGTCCAGTATTTCATATCTTGCTCTTGCTGATTTTGTAAAACCACAATAACCTGGTAAAGTAGGCTGATAGATGTCCAGTACTTCATATCTTGCTCTTACTGATTTTGTAAATCACAGTAACCTGGTAAAGCAGGCTGATAGATGTCCAGTATTTCATATCTTGCTCTTGCTGATTTTGTAAAGTCACCTTTAGTGGCCAGAACAAAAAATAAAATTGTTGAATATGGTTTTCAAATAATAAACCTAATTCAATGAGACTGATTTGTACATCAGTTGTTACAGCACAAAATGAGTCAGAGAGAAGATCTTAAAATTAAGAAATGTTTGAGTCCAGTTAATATGTTTTTAAATATGACAATACAATAACTTGTCATTTTTTGCTATGCATTCTTGTTAAGTAAATTTCTTGATCTCTTTTGATTGTTTCCCCTACAGACAAGGTAATCAGGAATTATGGATTGGTAATGTTAATAAAGGAAATGAAGGAACATACACCTGCCGTGCTATCAACAGATACAGCACAATACAGACAAGAGTCTATCTCAAGATACTAGGTATGTATCACAACTAGAATAAATTATAACTGTCTCAACCATATTTGTCACAATGAAAGTATGTATTAGATCATAATATGTATAATTTTGACAACCAAAAGCATGTGTGTTGTGATAACTAAGAGCATGTGTAATTTTGACAACCAAAGGTATATGGACCTGTAACAATGAAGCTTTATTCAAGTTTTTCCTGAAATACTAGGATGGTATACAGGTGGATAGTTAGATAAAATTCATTTTTTGCAGTGCCCCCTGTTGTTACAGAGCCTGTTGGTCATACAGTTGCTAGTAAAGGGGACACCATTGTCATACCATGTGGTATTTACAGTGACCCAGATCCTACAATAACATGGTATAAAGGTAAGCTCACAGAAACTGAAGTGCTAACTGCATAATAAAGGCCTTTGTTCTGTACTTCATCCTCTTAGGATGAGTAATGATGTAGGGATAGAGCAAACAACTTCTGCCTGTGAGTAGAAGGTTTGAATCTTGTCATAGTGACCATGACCACAATTTTCCTATTGTTTTAGTGAGTAATGGTAGCATCTCCTTGAAGCTGTAAATGAGAGTAATTAACATAAGTTGCAAGACCTTTTCTCTACAATCAGTGCGAAACTGATAAATTGAAACTTTCTTTTAAGCACATGGATTTTTTAACATCTCTTAGTCATTGAAAACAAGCACAAATGTACATTCCTTGTCAGATTCTTGCATTTTCATGTGTTCTTTTCCTACTAGATTCTGCAGCCATTATTATGCAAGACAGATTTACTCAGTTGAACAATGGTCTATATATAACATCTGTAGAAGTTGAGGATGCAGGAACCTACCTTTGTCATGCATCAAACTTGGCAGGACACACTGAGAGTACAGGGACTTTAGAAGTGTTAGGTAAGTTTGGTTAGGATTGTCAAGTTGATGTCAGTTGGTGCTGTCTCTAAGGTTAGCTAAAAAAATTTTGCATAACAAGATTCTTCCCCCCCCCCCCAAAAAAAAAAAAAAAAATGGTATAACAGGAACTCTATTTATAAACATTTATATTAACACATTTGGTTAAAATTCTGTACATAGAATTTTTCGACTGACACCTTGACATTATGTAACAATTCATTGAACATCACTTTTGTTTACATGACTTTGAAGAAAATACTTGAACATTTAGGGTATGCCTTTTTAAACAAAGATTGAACCTAGTATCATATTTTGTGTTTGCTAGGAAGCATGACTATGAACTCTATGTTTTATTGTTTATTCACTTGAAAGAAAACTTGGATAGCATTCTGATATTTATGTCTGTACCTTCTTTGTTACACAAAGATATAAAAGTTTAAAAGACACTGCCTTTATTATGCTCCCCACAGGGAGAGCATATTAGTCGGCAACTTGTCCATCTGTCTGTCTGGTTTTGTCCAGAGTATAACTCAAACACCAGTGAAGGGATTTACTTTAAACATCATAAGATGATAGAGGACATTGAGAGTAAGTGCGGTGGATCAATTGTTTTACATAATGTTGTATATAGAAAACTTCGAAAATCTTCCTGTCTGAAACTGTATGCCCTGGAGGTTATATATTTTGTATGTAGTATTGTTTAGTAGACCTCCACCAGGTTTGAATAAATTATGTCCCTTGGGTTAAAATTTACCCCACCTTAGGGGTGTTACTTATTTTGAATACAAATTTTTACAAATCTTCTTGTCAGAAATCATGGTTTGTAGAACTTAGATCTTTGGTATGTATGATTGTTTACTTGACCATCACAAAGATTATTCAAATTATCTCCCTACGGTAAAAATTGATCCCTACTTGGTGGGTGGGGAGGTCACTTAATTTATATAGACTTATATGGAAAACCAAAAAATTCCTTTGAAAAAATGTTTTTTGTCATTCTTATCATATTTTAGTGAAGCCACATTTTATTGAAGAGCCCAAGGATCAGGTTGTTGACATTGGTAGGAATGTGACCTTGACCTGTGTTGCCAGTGGTTTCCCCAAACCTGAATTGAAATGGCTGTTTAATGTGAGTGATATATTCATTTTATATTGTTTTACTTGATGATTTATATTGACCAGTTTGTGCTGGCTTATTACAAAAATGTTTTGTGTGACTTTCCTTTTTAATGGTTTAAATAAAGAGACACATAAGCCAAAGCCTCATACTGTATTAATTCTGAAAGTAAATGTTGCATTTAGGAAAACTTTTAAATCATCATTTTGTTCTTACAATTTTATGACCTTATGATACCTAAATTTTCAAATTAGGCCAAAGTAACCAGGAAATGAAGAGACATGTAGAAATCAACCACTTTAAAATCTCCATGGATCTTGTAGCAGCAAAATCCACTTGATTGTTAGCTCACCTGAGCACAAAGTGCTCAGGGTGTGCTTTTCTGATCAGTCTTTGTCTGTTGTCTGTCTGTCTGTCTTCAACTGTCCGTCAAAACTGACCCCACCCCAGATTTATATAGGGAAAACTTAAAAATCTTCTTGTCAGAAACCACAAGGCCTAGTGTTTAGATATTTGGTGTGCAGCATTGTCTAGTGGACTTCTACCAAGTTTGTTCAAATCATGGCCCCTGGGTCAAAAATGGCCCCGCCCCAGGGGTCATATGTTTACATAGAGTTATATAGGGAAAACTTTAAAAAATCTTCTTGTCAGAAACCACAAGGCCTGTAGTTTAGATATTTTTGGTATGTAGCATTGTGTAGTGGACCTCTACTAAGTTTGTTCAAATCATAGCCACTGGGTCAAAATAGGCCCTGCCCCGGGGGGGGGGGGGGGGGGGGGGGGAAGGGGGAGAGGGGGGGGTCACTTGTTTACATAAAGTTATATAGGAAAAACTTTAAAAATCTTCTTTTCAGATACCACAAGGCCTAGAGTTAAGATATATAGTGTACAACATTGTCTAGTGGACCTTTCATAGGCCCTGGGTCAAAATAGGCCCTGCCCAAGGGGTCACATGTTATACATAGAGTTATATAGGAAAAGTTTTAAAAATCTTCTTGTCAGAAACCACAAGGCCTAGAGTTTAGATATTTGGTGTGCATCATTGTCTAGTGGACCTTTACCAAGTTTGTTCAAATCATGACCCTGGGGTCAAAACTGGCCCTACCTTGTGGGGTTCATCTTACACAAGGACTTATATAGGGAAAACTTAAAAAATCTGCTGCTCTGAAACACCAAGGGCTAGGTCTTCAATTGTTCATTGTTATGTCTCTCTCTCCCCCCACCCCTGCCCTTCTGATGCAGACATATTGTTTTTGCCCAGTCCATGGTTGTCTGTTTGTCTGTCTGTCTGTCACACTTCGTTTCCTTTCAATTACTTGAGTACCAGTTGACCCAAGGCCTTCAAACTTCACAGGGTTATTGCCCTTATTGAGTAGAATTTTTTTTTTAAAAACCTTTTGTTTTTTGGGTCAGTAGGTCAAAGGTTGAGGTCAGAGGGATGTCAAGAGTAAAAACGGTTTCCACTCAATAACAGGAGTACCATTTCACCCAGAGCCTTTAAACTTCATAGGATGATTGCTTTTACTAAATAGAAGAATCATATTGTTTTTGAGGCTAGTATGTCAAAGGTCAAGGTCTAAGGGACCTGTAGAGTGAAAAGTTTTTCTGCAGAGTAACTGTAGTATTACACCCAGAGCCTTCAAACTTTATAGGATAATTGTCTTTTCTCAGTAAAAAAACCCTATCATTTTTGGGGTCAGTAGGTCAAAAGTCAAGGTCACATGTAGACTGAAAACTATTTTTGCTCTGTAACTGGAGTACCATTACACCCAGAACCTTCAAACTTCATAGGGTAATTATATTAGAAGAAGCCTATTGGTTTTGGGGTCTGTAGGTCAAAGGTCAAGTTCACTGGGACCTGTAGAATAAAACTATTTCTGCTAAAAAAATTGAGTACCATTACGCCCAGAGTCTTCAAACTTATTACAAACTTATTAAAAAATGCGAACAACGAACACCCAAAACAACCAATAATGATGCTTGTAACATGATCAATGAGACTCAGGTGAGCCATTTAGGGCCATCATGGCCCTCTTGTTCATATAAAAGATGTGTCTTATCCACTAATATGTGTCATAAATGTGAATGAATGGTAAAAGAAGAATATAAGAAATTTATTAACTGCATTTTTTAGAATTTGTTATCACTCCCCATAGGCAGAGAGATATTGTTTTCACATAGTCCAGCTGTCTGTCCGTCTTTCTATCTGTCCTGTCTGTCTGGTCTCATAACTAAGTAATGAATGGAGGGAATTTAATGAGAGTAAAGACAAATATGTATCAGTACGAGATGGTGCTGGAATAAAGTTTATTCACATCAGATCAGCTATACCAGAATTATTGCCCTTGGATTATTTTTCATTATTTTATATTGGGCAAACTTTATCATGGCACTCAATACAAATATGTTTCATGAATACAGAGTGTTGCCAGCAAAAAGTTTATTCCGATCAAATCAGTAACACCAGAATTATCATATGGCCCCTTGAATAGTTTTCCATACAATATAATTATAAGGCATATAAACTTATATAGAGAAAACTTAATCATGTCCCTAAATACAAATATGTATCATCAGTATCAGGATGCTGCAGGCACAAAGTCAGTTCTGATCTGATAAGAAACACAATATAAAAAAAATCTTTCTTCTTTTCATGAAGCATTAGAACTTTCAAGGAATGTTCCTTGCATGAACTTCTGCCAAATGAATTCAAGCAATTCCATTCTGTCAGGAACAATGGTTGCTATGGTAACTAAACTGCATAACTCCAAAAGTACTGGAGCGATTTACTTCAAACTTAATACACTGACATAGCACATTAGGAGGAAGTGCAGTGTTTAAGAAAGTAACTCTTCCTTGCCTACTTTCAGAGTTATTCCCCTTTTCTTCAAACTTAATACACTGACAGAGCACATCGGTAGGAAGTGCATTGTGTGAGAACAATAACTCCACCTTGCCTACTTTTATAGTTATTCCCCTTTATCAGATTTACTTAAAAAGTTTTGTCTAAAGCATAACTCCAAAAGTACTTAAGGGATTTACTTCAAACTTAATACACTGACATAGCAGATTGGAAGAAAGTGCATTGTACAAGAACAATAAATCAACCTTGCCTACTTTAAGAGCTATTTCCCTTCATCAGATTTACTTGAAAAAAAATCCAGAGCATAACTCGAAAAGTACTTGAGGGATTTTCTTCAAACTTAATACACTGACATAGCACATTGGTAGGAAGTGCAGTGTGCAAGAACAATAACTCTACCTTGCCTAATTTTTAGGGAATTTTCTTCAAACAGCATATGCACATTATTACATTTTAGGTTTTGAACTTCTTCCAGGCGGGGGATTAACCATTTGTAACATGGTTCTTGTTTTTCATCTAGATGAGACATCATGTCGCTTGCAAGATCAAAGTCCCTAGCTCAAAGGTCAAGACTGTGACTTCTCAAAGTTAAAAAATGTTGATGATAACCCTTGTCCAGGCCATAATTTCTCCATACAAGGATTTTTAAATACCTTGGCATATTTGTTCATCTAGATGAGACAGTGTGTTTGGTTCAAGACCCAGATTCCTTGCTCAAATGTCAAGGTCACAGTGAATTGGTCAAATGTCAGTAATGTTGATGATAGACCTAGTCTGGGCCATAGTTTTCCATGGATGAAAAGATTTTAATTTCTGTCCAGATATTTGTCACCTTTCTCATTATTTGCCTTCATGGTATTTTATGACTTCCTATGACATCATTCCATCAAATAAAATAGCATCATAAGCATGTTTGTTCACTTCACTGCCGTGCAAGAATTTTACATTGACCCCTTTTACTTACAAAGCCTTTAGTCCTGTGACCAAGGAGTGTGTAAGGGTATTCGTCATTTCTGTGACAAGCTTTAGTTACAAACAAGTTGAAAGGTTATTTGGATTGTTTTCATTACAGGATAGTTCACTGTTTCCACCAGACACGTTATTGTCACTAAACCATGAACAGTTGTTACTGCTGAATGTCAGTTGGATGCATGTGGGCAAATACATATGTGTAGCAGAGAATGAGGAGGGAAGAAAACTATCAGAGGCGAGAGTATCTGTAAGAGGTAAGGGTTAGTCCAATCTGATTGAAATCAGCTCCTAAATAATGCTCTGCTATTAGGATCCGACCAACAAAGAAGGTCAGCTTCTCATGACCTTTCAGTCAGCCAATCAGTGCTTAGCTTTAAGTTTCTGAAGGTGAATCAGTTTCTATTTTTATCCATTTGAAAATGTGAAAATCTGTATTTAACTGGGATCCCAAATTACTCATTTACTGCCATAAACACATTTATAGTCACTCTAGTCAAAGTTAATTGAAGAAATCTTGTAAAATATTGAGATATTTGTATGTGTGGGAAAAGTTCCAGTAGCTTTTGACATTTGATAGATACTGCGTGTATACCAAAATAAACAGGCCAGTTTACCTGAACATTTTTTTCACCATGCTTATAGCTAATTAATATCCATTTAGTAAATACAAACTGAAACTTTAATAAACTTATATTAATCGAAGGAGAACTCACTTAGAGTGGTCAGACCAATGCTCAGTGTAAAATCAAAGGAATTTCTTTGAAGAGACTAAACAAATTACTTATTTCATGCTATGAACTAATTATATTCAAGAGTAAACTTTGCTAAATCCTTACGAAGTTTCCCCAAGGGCAGGCTATAAATAGACCGAGTAAAACATATGCGGTTTGCACAAAATTGTACCAATGCTCGGCTACTGTAGATGACCTGATCTGCGACCTTTCCAAAAGAAATCTTTTGAAATTATGCAAAGAACCTTTCTTGAACACAAAATGAATAAAGTATTACATAGATCGTTTCTATTCATTGCGTATCAAACAGCAGAAGTACATGATCTCGCGTAGAAAACAATGCGTTTTGTCTGTTTAATCCAATGGGATCCCCTTCCGTCTGCTATGCTTAAGTCACGTGATAATACTGGAAGTTCAGAGAACTGTGAAAAGATAGACGAAATGACACTTAACTCGAATTAAAGAAGAGTTTTAAATCACTTCTAAGAAAAATATCAATTCCATGAAAAAATAGATTTAGGCCGAGCGTTGGTATACGCCGAGCGTTGGTCCAAGCACTCTATATTACGAAACACAAAATATTTTCAAAATATTCAAGATAATTTAAACATGCTATAGAAGTTTACTCCTTCAGATCTAACCATAGATAGATCGTGTACTTCGGTCAGAGTGGGGTTAGTCAAACTTTGAGTGGTGTATATGTCTCTGTTTCACAAGTATTGTATAGATGGTAACATTCCATGAACTAGAATCCATCATTGATGGGAATAAAAGTTGTATATTCTATACTTGCTATAGCTTGACATTTACTTCTATCTGTCTTCTAGTTCCTCCAAAAGTACACAAGGTAGATGGTGTGCCCCTGCTGTATGAAGGGGAGAATTTGCTGCTGAAGTGTGAAGTCACTGGAATACCTGTACCAACTGTAGAATGGTACTTCAGAAGACAACTGGTTATACAGAGCCAGAATGGACGGATATCTAACCCAGATGCTACAACACTCAGTGTGAAGTTTGTCACACTAAATGATGAAGGTAAGCTGCCAGTTGTGTGTGAGTACTAGTATCAATAAGAAAACTTGTATTGCAGTGTACCACAATCTGCTACTCTCTGTGTTATGGTAGGTATGATTATATTATTTATAGTTCATTTTTGTTCAGACAGAAAAAAGAAAACAGTTAACAGTGAAGCTGACTAAGTACTGCGTTATGAATGCTAATTCAAACAAAAGTGAATGTGCAGAAACCATGTAACTTAGAAAAAGCAAAGACATTTTTCACTTCTATAAGATCGAGTTGGATATAAATTAAAACATATTTACAAAAAGATTTAAAATTAGTATTTGACTGAACCAGTCATTTTTGTAAAAATCAGGGCTGCAGAAATTTTTCAAATCTCAGTCAATCCAACCCCCCCATACCCATTAAATCGGTCAAAAACAATGTTTAACGTTAGTGTGCCTTATATATATGCTTTCAAGGCTTTTATTGAAAAATAAGAACAACTTATCATCACTGACAACTAGAATCGAATTAATGATACTTCTGTTAGTTGGTTTGTTGACATAATGTAAAAAAAACTTTTTGTTTAAAGCAAAAGTTATATATGGAATTAGGGCAAATTTTACAATCTTATAATTTTTCAGCACTGGTTAACATCAGCTGAACTTCAGTCCAAATTGATAAAGTCTTGGTTTTCCAGAGCCCAAACACTTCTAAAAACTAACATTACTAGATATATAATATAACACTTTTAAAAACCTAGATTGCTAGATTTATAAATCAATTTAGACAATGTTAAGGGTCAGTTTGATTACAAAAATAACTTTAAAATCAGTCAGGATATATGTACCAAAACAAGCAATAGTACAGAGAGTGCTCCTTGTTACTGTTGATTAAAAGGACTAGATACAAGTTGTTTTTTTTCAGAAAAGATTAAAACAAACAAACTGCTGACTTCAGAGGTTTGAACATCCATGGAATGTTAAACACAGGTGCTCTCACCTCAGTTTAAGGTCAAGGTCATAGTTCACTAGCAGTGTTTAACTGCGGTATAATTTTACTGGAAAGCAAAAAAGTTAAATACTAAAACTTTTTTATACAAGTTTGTATCATTAAAAAAATGTAAAAATGTATATATCAGTAGAGAATTTCAGTTCTGTCTTATGGATGTATCAGTTCTGTCTTATGGATGTATATATCAGTAGAGAATATCAGTTCTGCCTTATGGATGTATCAGTTCTGTCTTATGGATGTATATAACATTAGACCATTTCAGTTCTGTCTTATGGATGTATCAGTTCTGTTTTATGGATGTATCAGTTCTGCCTTATGGATGTATCAGTTCTGTTTTATGGATGTATAATTATATCAGTAGAGAATTTCAGTTCTGCCTTATGGATGTATCAGTTCTGTTTTATGGATGTATATAACATCAGACCATTTCAGTTCTGTCTTATGGAAGTATCAGTTCTGTCTTATGGATGTATATAACATTAGACCATTTCAGTTCTGTCTTATGGATGTATATAACATTAGACCATTTCAGTTCTGTCTTAAGGAAGTTTCAGTTCCGTCTTATGGATGTATATAACATTAGACCATTTCAGTTCTGTCTTATGGATGTATATAACATTAGACCATTTCAGTTCTGTCTTATGGAAGTATCAGTTCTGTCTTATGGATGTATATAACATTAGACCATTTCAGTTCTGTCTTATGGATGTATATAACATTAGACCATTTCAGTTCTTATTTGCTGTCATCTGTTTGTTATTGTAAACTTTGTTGATGTATTTAAGTGCAATATTGTTATGGTCTGAGTTATCTTCTTTCATGTTCATCTAGTTTAAAATAATAGATATTTGGTAAAACTTAAATTATTAACTAAAAACTGACCTAATTTTCATTTTCACATGGGAAATGAATAGCAGGATAAACAGAATAGCCAGACAAGGGCAACAACTGTTTAAGATGACATTGTAAAAGAAGAGTTTTAAATCACTTCTAAGAAAAAATATCAATTCCGTGAAAAAATAGATTTACACCGAGCGTTGGTCCAAGCACTCTAGAGAATTTCAGTTTTCTCTTATAGGTGTATACATGTAACAGAAGAGGAATTCAGTTTTCTCTTAGAGGTATATGTGACAGCAGAGAATTTCATTTCTCTCTTATAGGTGTATAACACAGTAGAGAATTTCATTTCTCTCTTATAGGTGTATAACACAGTAGAGAATTTCATTTCTCTCTGATAGGTGTATGTGACAGGTGAATGTTGTAGATGTGTGCATTTATTAGTTGTATATTAGAGAATTTTGTGATTTCAGGTGTATATTCTTGTAAAGCTATAAATGCAGCTGGAGTTAGTCAGAGAGATATACAGATTTATATCATTAGTAAGTTGTTTGTTACTTTCTACCAGTGTCAAAGAGATATACAGATTTATATCATTAGTAAGTTGTTTGTTACTTTCTACCAGTGTCAAAGAGATATACAGATTTATATCATTAGTAAGTTTTTTGTTACTTTCTACCAGTGTTAGTCAAAGAGATATACAGATTTATATCATTAGTAAGTTTTTTGTTACTTTCTACCAGTGTTAGTCTTATTGTCTAAATTTGTCTATGCAGTTAGATGCAAAAAAGTGAAAAAAGGCAGTGTCCAATCTTTGCATAAAGTTTTGCTGCTCTTAAAGCTGCCCTCACACATACCTCGCGACCTTACTGCGTCCTTACTGCGACCTTGCTACGACCCAGGACGCAGCACAGTCACCATGGACGCAGCAGGGACGCAGCGAGGTCGTAGCGAGGAACCCAAGGACGCACAAGGTCGCAGACCGTCGGCGGATATTTTGAACATGCACAAAACAGTCGCAGAAACTCTGCGTTCTTGCTGAGTCCTGGTTAGGTCGCCGTGGGATCGCAGTGGGGTCGCCATAGTCGCAGCAGCATCGTAGTAAGGACGCAATAAGAACGCAATAGACGTAGTACACTCGTACTAAGGACGCCGTAGAGTCGCCGATGAAATTACAAGAAATTGCTCGGAAACCTTTGGCGACGCTACTGCGTCCTTGCTGCGACTATTACGTCCTTACCACGTCCAATAGTCGCCGTAGAGTCGCCGTAAGGACGCAGAGAACGTAGCACAGTCGCATCTGGGTCGCCGATGATCGCCGTGGGGTCGCCTTGGGGACGCAATATAGTCGCAGTGGAAACGCCATGGACATAGAAGGGTCGTATTGAGGACATAGAGAAAACGTACTGAACACAAGACTGCAGAGCCCCGGACCGTCTGCGAGAGAAATTTGAAAGAAAACCAAACGATTTTCGAAAGAAAAATGCTATTTTACTAGTTTTCAGGTCGCAGTAAGGTCGCGAGGTATGTGTGAGGGCAGTATAATACAGATGGTTAGTATAGGTCAAAGCTTATATTAGAATTTCAAACATTATTAAGTCTGAAGAACATAATTTCTTCAAAATCTAATATTTAATCTTAGCAGCTCATTTGATTGATTTCAATCTGATTTCTAACACCTCTGAAATGACTGAAATCTACTAGAAAATACCTTTTTGGATGATTTCATTTTAAAAGACAGGTAGGCATGACATTATATTTTGTTGAGAAGGTTATTATGTATTCATAAGTTGACAGTGTATTCCTTTTTTGAAGAAAACATTTATTATGTTTTTAGCTCACCTGTCACATAGTGACAGGGTGAGCTTTTGTGATCGCCTTTCGTTCGTCGTCCGTCCGTCCGTCGTCCGTTCACAATTGTTGTCCGCACTCTAGCAGTCTTAATTTTGGTGCGATCTTCTTTAAACATGGTCAGAATGTTTATCTCAATGATATCTAGGTCAAGTTCATGACTGGGTCATCTCACCCTTAAAACTAGGTCACTTGGTCAAATTATAGAAAAAGCTTGTCCGCACTCTAACGGTCTTAATTTTGGTTCGATCTTCTTTAAACTTGGTCAGAATGTTTATTTCAATGATATCTAGGTCAAGTTCATAACTGGGTCATCTCACCCTTAAAACTAGGTCACAAGGTCAAATTATAGAAAAAGCTTGTCCGCCCTCTAGCAGTCTTAATTTTGGTGCGATCTTCTTCAAACTTGGTCAGAATATTTATCTAAATAATATCTAGGTCAAGTTCATAACTTGGTCATCTCACTCTTAAAACTAGGTCACTTGGTCAAATTATAGAAAAAGCTTGTCCCCACTCTAGCAGTCTTAATTTTGGTCTTATCTTCTTCAAACTTGGTCAAAATGTTAATCTCAATTATATCTAGATCAAGTTCGAAACTGGGTCATGTGACCTTCAAAACTAGGTCACAAGGTCAAATTATAGAAAAAGCTTGTCCGCACTCTAGTAGTCTTAATTTTGGTCCGAGCTTCTTCAAACTTGGTCAGAATGTTAATCTCAATGATTTCTAGGTCAAGTTCATAACTGGGTCATCTCACCCTTAAAACTAGGTCACTAGGCCAAATTAAAGAAAAGCTTCTAAGCATTCTAGCGGTCTTAATTTTGGTCCGATCTTCTTCAAACTTGGTCAAAATGTTAATCTCAATGATATCTAGATCAAGTTCGAAACTGGGTCATGTGACCTTCAAAACTAGGTCACAAGGTCAAATTATAGGAAAAGCTTGTCCGCACTCTAGCAGTCTTAATTTTGGTGCGATCTTCTTCAAACTTGGTCAGAATGTTTATCTCAATGAAATCTAGGTCAAGTTCATAACTGGGTCATCTCACCCTTAAAACTAGGTCACTTGGTCAAATTATAGAAAAAGCTTGTCCGCACTCTAACGGTCTTAATTTTGGTCCGATCTTCTTTTAACTTGGTCAGAATGTTTATCTCAATGATATCTAGGTCAAGTTCATAACTGGGTCATCTCACCCTTAAAACTAGGTCACAAGGTCAAATTATAGAAAAAGCTTGTCCGCCCTCTAGCAGTCTTAATTTTGGTGCGATCTTCTTCAAACTTGGTCAGAATATTTATCTAAATAATATCTAGGTCAAGTTCATAACTTGGTCATCTCACTCTTAAAACTAGGTCACTTGGTCAAATTATAGAAAAAGCTTGTCCCCACTCTAGCAGTCTTAATTTTGGTCTTATCTTCTTCAAACTTGGTCAAAATGTTAATCTCAATGATATCTAGATCAAGTTCGAAACTGGGTCATGTGACCTTCAAAACTAGATCACAAGGTCAAATTATAGAAAAAGCTTGTCCGCACTCTAGTAGTCTTAATTTTGGTCCCAGCTTCTTCAAACTTGGTCAGAATGTTAATCTCAATGATATCTAGGTCAAGTTCATAACTGGGTCATCTCACCCTTAAAACTAGGTCACTAGGCCAAATTAAAGAAAAAGCTTCTCTGCATTCTAGCGGTCTTAATTTTGGTCCGATCTTCTTCAAACTTGGTCAAAATGTTAATCTCAATGATATCTAGATCAAGTTCGAAACTGGGTCATGTGACCTTCAAAACTAGGTCACAAGGTCAAATTATAGGAAAAGCTTGTCCGCACTCTAGCAGTCTTAATTTTGGTCAGAGCTTCTTCAAACTTGGTCAGAATGTTTATCTCAATGATATCTAGGTCAAGTTCATAACTGGGTCATCTCACCCTTAAAAGTAGGTCACTTGGTCAAATTATAGAAAAAGCTTCTCTGCATTCTAGCGGTCTTAATTTTGGTCCGATCTTCTTCAAACTTGGTCAAAATGTTAATCTCAATGATATCTAGATCAAGTTCGAAACTGGGTAATGTGACCTTCAAAACTAGGTCACAAAGTCATATTATAGGATAAGCTTGTCCGCACTCTAGCAGTCTTAATTTTGGTCCGAGCGTCTTCAAACTTGGTCAGAATGTTTATCTCAATGATATCTAGGTCAAATTTATAACTGGGTCATCTCACCCCAGAAACTAGGTCACTAGGCCAAATTAAAGAAAAAGCTTCTCTGCACTCTAGCAGTCTTAATTTTGGTCCGATCTTCTTCAAACTTGGTCAAAATGTTAATCCCAATGATATCTAAATTAAGTTCGAAACTGGGTCATGTCACCTTCAAAACTAGGTCACAAGGTCAAATTATAGAAAAAGCTTGTCCGCACTCTAGTAGTCTTAATTTTGGTCCGAGCTTCTTCAAACTTGGTCAGATTGTTTATCTCAATGATATCTTGGTCAAGTTCATAACTGTGTCATGTGACCTTGAAAACAAGGTAACTAGTTCGAATTTTAGAAAAAGCTTGTCCGCACTCTAGCGGTCTGAATTTTGGTCCCATCTTCTTCAAACTTGGTCAGAATGTGTATCTCAATGATATTTAGATCAGGTTTGAAACTGGGTTATGTGACCTTGAAAACTGGGTCACTAGGTCAAATTATAGAAAAAGCTTGTTCGCACTGTAGTGTTCTTAATTTTGCTCTGATCTTCTTCAAGCTTTGTCAGAATGTTTATCTCGATGATATCTAGGTCAAGTTTGAAACTGGGTCATGTGACTTAGAAATTTAGGTCACTAGGTCAAGTTATGATAAAAGCTTTTCTGCACTCTAGTGGTCTTAATTTTGGTCTGATCTTCACTTTCATTACCATAAGATCTTGGTTCCTTTCTTCAAATTGCCATATTGGATTATTGGTTCCAGAGTTATGCCCCCTGAAAGTGCCAAAATTAACTATTTAGACCTTGTCTGCACAATAGCAGCTTCATTTTTGATTTGAATTTAATCAGACTTGTACAATACTTGAGTTAATATAAGATCTTGCAGGGTTGCCAGGGGACTTGAAAAGTCAGGGAAATTTGATTTTTTTTCAAGGTCAGGGAATTGTCAGGTAATTTTGAAAATTGGTCAGTGGAAAATAAAAATCCAGAACAGTTAGTGCAAAGTCAGGGAAAAATAATTTTGAAGGGCTAATATTGTTCTATTTTATTAAAGATTGCATTTACACATTTTTTTCTGTTATGAATCTTTTTCTTTATAATTGTGTACATTGTATTTAATAAAAGTTCTAATATTATAAATAACATTACTTAAAGACCGAAAGTCTCTGCAACCCTTACAACCAAAAATTAAAATAAGTATGTGTTACACTCAAAACCCATGTTCCTCCCTCCAATATCCATGTCACAGCAACCCTCTGAACTTAGTAAGTTCTGCTGTATAAGGCCTTACTGCTGATAGTTTGTGTCTTGCCCATATGTTTTTTGCATCTATGGTTGGATTTTAAAATAATTAGTAGAATTGGCAATAGAGTGAACATGCGTCATGTACATAATCCCTGTTTGGAACGGTGTTCCAACATTCAGTTCACAGCAACCTAGTTTTTTGTATAACGGCAGGATTTTTAAAAAAAATATTGTGGCACAAACTTCTACATTTTTCAAGATACTGCTTTGAAACTTTAAACATGTTAGGTATCATGTGTATATGTGCCTGATATACTTTTTATGTGCCTCAGTCCATTATAGTCCACGTTGTGCTTTAACAATCCTGATGACGCACAACATCTAGTGAAACTCTACCAAAGATGACCCCATGGTCATAATTGCCTGCACCCTTTTAGTCAATTGGCAATTGTATTTGCATCCACTGACTCTTGCAACCATTGAGCAGTTGTTGGTAGGTGAGCGACCCAGGGTCCCATGGACCCTCTTGTTAAAGCTTTTTAGATCACCTGAGTACAAAGTGCTCATTGGTGAGCTCTTGAGATCATTGTTTGTCCATCGTCATGCATCAATATGTCATGCATCATCAACAATTTGTGAATAACATACCTAAATAAAAACTAAAACACCTTTTTTCAAACTAGTTTGTATACCAATATGTGAGCTCAGGTGAAAGTGAAATTTACAGATCTGACAAAGAAACAACCTATCAATCACACTTCCCGTGACCTATGATCTTTACATGTGATACAACACCATCTGTTTTATTGGTTGTTATTCTAAGAGATAACCTTTGACAGCAAGCATGAGTAATTTTCCATAAAGGATATCCCCTGCTATTTTACCGCCTTTTCCACATCACAGCTGAAGCTGCATCCTTTTCTAAAAATAGCAATGCCTGATCTCTTTAACTTTCAGTTCTCATTTTCGGAAAATCTTTAAATAAAAAACGTTCGAGTTAGAATTTATGGAGTAGGAATATTTGATTTTTCTTAACCTTTGATTAAAAGCAGAGTTGTAAATGTGTATTTATGTAGATAAGGAACAGTGGATCATCTAAGATGTCGCATCTGTGTGGGAAAGAGTTTAAAGTTCACATAAAGAATCTCAGGCAGGGTCATTGTGTCTTTCGTAAACAGTGATTTTCGATGGAAATTAGAGTAAATATTAAAGATTTGATTGGATTTTCTTTAATCAGTCTTCATCTGTCTGTAAAAAAATATGTATATATTCTTTAAAAATCATGATTTTTAATTATGACAATGCTGAATATTGGTTTCATCTTTTCTAAATTTTCATAAAGAAATGTCCAATTTTCGATAGCAATGACAGCACATTTAAAAAAAATTGTCTCATTTCTCTAACCAGTTAAATTCACGGAGTGCCGCGATATTACTCCCGCGAAGTGCCGCGATTTTACTCCTTACTCAAAGTGGTTTCAGTCACTCTTTTTCATCAGCTAGTGGTCCTTTACCAAGTTTGTTCAAATTATATCCCTGGGTTCAAAATTGGCCCAACCCTGAGGGTCCTACTTGTGTAAAATTTTGAATCTTTGAAAATCTTATGAGATACAGTATATTTTAGACCTAAGACATTTTGCATCGCGCATCAGCTAGAGATCCTCTACCAAGTTCCTTCAAATTATGCCCCTTGGGTCAAAATTAGTTTTGTCATGGGGGTCACTTTATTTTATATAGACTTATATAGAGAAAACCTCAAAAAATTTCTTGTCCAAAACAACAAAGCCAAGGGCTAAGATTTTTGCATGAGCGTCAGCTAGAGGTCATCAACCAAAATTGTTCTAATTATGCCCCTATTGTCATTTATAGCCCTGCCCGGAGGCTACTTGATTTACATAGGTTTATAATATTATAATGAAGACTTAAAAGAATATTTTTGTATGAAACCACAAGGCCTAGAACTTAAACATTTTGCATAGAGCATCAGCTAGAGGTCCTCTACCAAGTTAATTCAAAATTGGCCCCAACCTGGGAGTCCTATTTGTGTAAAATATTGAATCTTCGAAAATTTTATGATCATACAGTAAATTTCAGACCTTACATTTGTAGCATGGTGCATCAGCTTGAGTTCCTGTACCAAGTTTGTTCAAATTATGTCTCTGGGGTCAAATTGGCCCCACCCTGGGGATCCTATTTGTGCAAAATATTGAATCTTTGAAAATCTTCTTGTGAGATACCATGAGCAGAAGACCTAAGATATGCTGCATGGAGCATCATCTAGAGATTCATTACCAAGATTGTTGCCCCTTGGTTTATTAATGGCCCTGCCCAGGGGAGTCACTCTATCTTATAAAGACTTATAAAACTAGAGATGTGTCACTGATGCTCCCAAATTCTGCTGTATTGTCACAAAAAATCATGTACAATTACAGGGGTGTATAAAGTTTAAAAATGTTATTTTTCAGCATTATCAGGGGGCATTACTATGCTGATCTCCAATAAATTTGCATCAAAATACCCCAAGTGCATAACAGACATGTGCAGACAACTTTTCTTAGAAAGTTTTATCGCTCTAGCAGTTATACATTTGGAGTTACACAGGACAGAAGCCTGAAAACGCTACTGTTGGCTTAATAAGGGGGCATAACTCTGCCAACTCCAATAAATTTGTATTAAAATACCCAAGTGTATAAGTTAATATGCTGTCAACTATTCTTAGAAAGTTTCATGGCTCTAGCAGTTATACGTTTAGAGTTACATGGGACACAAGTCTAAAAATGCTGTTTTTAGCTTAATTAGGCAGCATTACTCTGCAGATCTCCGATAAACTTTCGTCAAAATACCCAGGTGCAAGTTCACATGCTGATAAGTATTCTTTGGTTCAAATAGTTATACGTTTGGAGCTGCACATGACTTTTTTTTTTTTTTTTTTTTTTTTGCTTAATCAGGGGGCATAACTCTGCTAGTCTCCAATAAATTTGTGTCAAAATACACAGGTGTGTAAGTTCACATGCTGACGAGTATTCTTTGAAAGTTTATTGGCTCTAGCAGTTTTACATTTGGAGTTACACACGAAACAAACCAGTCTACGTATGGACAGCTGGACACCATGTCAGCCTGATGGACGGACAAGAGCAAATGTGTATGCCCCCACCCCCAACTTCCACCACAGTGGTTGGGACATGAAAATCTTCTCGACTAAAACTATCCCTATGAGCTTAGATGTTTTTAGCTTACCTATCACGTAGTGACAGAGTGAGCTTTTCTGATCACCTTTTGTCTGTCGTCCGTCCGTCCACAATTAGTTTGTTAACACTCTAGTGGTCACATTTTTGCCTCAATTGTCATGAAACTTGGTCAGGATGTTTGTCTTATTAATATCTCGGATGAGTTCGAACATGGGTTATCCGGGTTGGAAAACTAGGTCACAGAGCCCAAATATAGAAAAACCTTGTTAACACTCTAGAGGCTACTTTTTCAGTCCAAATATCCTGGAAATTTGTCAGAAAGGTTCTATCAATGATTTCTAGCTCAAGTTCAAATATGGGTCATCTGGGTTCATAATCAAGGTCACGGAGCCCAGAAATAGAAAAATCTTGTTAACACTCTAGAGGTTACATTTTCAGCCAAAATAATCTGTAAATTTGTCAGAAAGGTTGCTTTAATGATTTGTAGGTCAAGTTCAAATATGGGTCATCTGGGATTAGAAACTAGGTCACAGAGCCCAAATATTGAAAAACCTTGTTAACACTCTAGAGGTAACATTTTTAGACCAAATAATCTGGAAATTCATCAGGAAGGTTGCTCCTATGATTTCTAGCTCAGCTTTGAATATTGGTTATCTGGGTTCAAAACTACCGGTAGGTCACAGAGCCAAAAAATAGAAAAATCTTGTTAACACTCAAGAGGTTACATTTTCAGCTCAAATAATCTGGAAATTTGTCAGAAAGGTTGCTTCTAAGATTTCTAGCACAAGTTCAAATACGGGTCATCTGGGTTCAAAAAACTAGGTCACAGAGCCCAAAAATAGAAAAATCTTGTTAACACTCTAGAAGTTACATTTTCAGCCCCAATAATCTGGAAATTTGTCAAAAAGGTTGCCTTGAGGATTTCTAGATCAAAGTTGAATATGGGTCATCTGGGATCACAAACTAGGTCACAGAGTCCAAATATGGAAAAACCTTGTTAACATTCTAAAGGTAACATGTTCAGTCCAAATACATTTGTAACCTGGAAATTTGTTAGAAAGGTTCTATCGATGATTTCTAGCTCAGTTTTGAATATAGGTTTTCTGGGGTCAAAAATTAGGTCACAGAGCCCGTAAGTAAAAAAAACCTTAATGCTCTAGAGGTTACATTTTTAGTCCAAATGTCCTTGAAATTTGTCAGAAAGGTTGTTTCAGTGATTTCTAGCTGAGATTTGGATATGGGTCATCTGGGTTCAAAAACTAGGTCACATTGCCCAAATATGTTAAATCATTTTTAACACTCCAGAGGTTACATTTTCAGTCCAAATATCCTGGAAATTTGTCAGACAGGTTTTTTTTATGATTTCTAGCTCAAGTTGGAGTATGGGTCATCTTGGGTCAAAAACTAGGACTACAGAGCCCAAATATGGAAAAACCTTGTTAACACTCTAGAGGTAACATTTTCAGTACAAATAACCTTGAAATTTGTCAAAGAGATTGTTTCAAATATTTCTAGGTCAAGTTCGAATATGGGTCATCTGGGGTCAATTAACCAGGTCCATAGCAACTTTGTTAAAAGCAGTCATATTCAGGTGAGCGATACAGGGCCATCATGGCCCTCTTGTTTTTATGTTGCATTGTCTAGTAAACCAGTATCAGCTTTTTGTTAAAATTTTTGCTTTGGTCAATATCAGCCCTGAATCTTTGAAAATCTTCTTGTGAGAAACTGTTAGCTTTTGACCATAAATATTTGGTAAGCAGCACTGTATCATTAACCTCTACCAAGATTGTTGTAATTATTTCACTAGAGTGATAATTGACCCTTCCCAGGAGTCACTTGTTTTAAATTTAGAATGTGTAGGAAAAACTTTGAAAGTCTACCTGTCTGGAACTGTGTGGCCAAGAGCTTAGATATTTTTTATATAGAAATGTATAGTTCAAATAATGTCTCTGGAGTCAAAATTGGGCCCACCCCAGTGGTCCTATAGGTATGAAATATAAGATCTTTGAAAATCTAAACAGCAGACTCAAAGTATTCATGTGAGCAATCCAAGGCCATCATGGCCCTCTTGTTCAAAAACTTCTGCTATAAATAGTCTTTCAGTTTTTTTGTTGTTTTTTTTGTCTCTTAACACTGGATGCACTTTATCGAGATATGTAACATGTAAAGAAAATATAAATTTTCAAAGTATTTAAGGTGAAAATAAGTCAGAAGGCAATAATGTATAGAAGATTTCTATTCTCTGTTCCCTTATTTATTTTCACATTTAAAAGACTGAGAATCATCCAGTGTCACTGAGTGTGATAAGTGGAACAGAGCTAAAGTCACAAGAAAAGAGTTTCTAAACAAGTTTTATGAAATATTTCACTTACCCAGATATTGAAAATATTGAGAAAAAAAAAAACCAGGTCATTTGACAAAAATTTAAGACTACCAGGTTGCTGATTGGATGGAAAACACAGGAAGATTGGTGATGAACTTTAAGGTGTGAAAAATATGCTATTTATAGGAATCATTCATTGTTTAAAACAAGTTTTAATCTATATGAATTGAACAACTTATATTGTCAAATCTTTGCTATTTATTTTGAAAACTAATATTCACCCAAATCTTTTCATTAATGCAACACATGCATTTATTTATTGAATATTTTAACCAAATTAAGATCATAGAAACATGCATTTTAAAATTTAAATTCCTCCTGTAAAAATATGTAGTACTCGATATTGTTAAATTGCTTTATTTATCAACACATACGCACATGGACACACACACACACACACACACAAAATTCTAACTTATTAAACCATTAAACCATTTCAAAATGATTTTGATTAGTCAGTTCTAAATTTGGTATTCATTGACATGTGTTGACATTATTATTTTTTAGTAGTTATGTTGCACATGTTGGTTGGTATATCGGTTGGTCCATCAGTAGACAATTCCTTTTCAAGTAATATCAGTCTGAAGAATGCTCTTACCAAAGTTCATCAAACTTGGAAGGCAGCTTGATCATGACCAGTGAATGACACATATTCTTTTTAGGATTACCAGGTCAAGGTCAATGTCACAGTGACATTGAACGGCAAAACAATTTCTGATCAATATATTGAAAACACTGGGGCTCAGGTTCCTCAAACTTGGTAGGCTGGTTTTTCTTGACCAGTAGATGACCCCTGTACTTTGTTCTGTTCACCAGGTCAAAGTTCAGCACCGCAGTGAAAAGCAAAACCATTTCCAATCAATATCTGAAGAATGCTTGGCCTAGCCTCCTCAGACTTGATAGGCTGGTTGTGTCTTTTGGGTCACTAAGTAAAAGGTCAAGCCACAGTGACATTGCATAGCAAAACTGTTTCAGATCAATATCTGAAAAATGCTTGGGCCTTCGTTTCTCAAACTTGATAGGCCAGTTGGTCATGAACAGAAGATGACCCCTATTTTTTTTAAGGATCACTAGAACAAAAGTCAAGGCCACACTGACATTGAACATCAAAATTGTTCTCTACAATATGTGGAAAATGTTTTGGCTTAAACTCCTCAAACGTGATAGGCAGGTTGATCATGACAAGTAGATTACCCCTGTTGTTTCTCAGGTCAGTAAAAGCCACAGTGACCAGACCAGAGAATACCAAAACAATCTAGGATCAATAACTACAGCATGCTTGGACCTACCCTCCTAAAATTTAATAGGTAGGTTGGTCATGACCATTACATTAACTCCTATATTCTTGGGTCAGAAGTTAGGGGCACTTTGACCATGATCACATCCTCTCAGTAAAAGTCGGCCCTTCATTCACAACATGGCTATCACTGGTTATCTACCACCAGCAACAAGGCACTTCTGGAGAGCATATGTTTTACAGACATCTCTTGTTTTACTTTTATACTCGTAGGAGCTCCCTAAATTTTACGAGTTACAAATACTTATTTTGGATGACTGTATCTCATGAAGTTTACTCAATAAAATAAGAATGTTTATTACAGCACATCCAAGTCCTCCTGTGTTGTATAGAGCTGAGACAGTGTCAGCTACAAGTGTAAGGTTGTCATGGTCTGTTCAGCAGAGACGACCACAAACACCTGTTGATTATGTGATCATTTCATACCGCAAACAGTAAGTTACATTTTCTGTAGTTTTACTGTAAACATTTACATGCAAACACCTGTTTAAAGTGACTTTGTAGCTCACCAGAGCACAATGCTTAAGGTGAGCTCTTGTGATCACCCTGTGTCCATAGACCATCCTTCTGTAGTCAACATTTTCTTTTCTCCCACAGAGCATTTTTCAAAACTTCACTGTAATGGTCCTTGGGTAGTCCTCTTTTAAAGTTGTTCAAATTAATCTGGTCTATTGGATATTTAAGTCAGAAGAGCAAAAAATAGATTTTTGATAGAACTGAAAAATTTAAAAATCTACTTATCACTAGGGAGGGCTCTGACATTTGGGTGTGTAGCATTATCTAGAAGACTTCAAGCAAGTTTATTCAAATTATGTCCCTGGGGTCATTATTGAAACTGCCTGAGGGGTTTCAAGTTTTACATTGAGTATATAGGAAAATCTTTAAAAATCTTTTTGTTTGAAACCACAAGACCTAACTTCCTTGTCTAGATGTCTTCTACAAAGGTTGTTCAGACTATGCTCCTTGGGTCATATTTTATGCTCCACTCAAGGTTAAATGTTTTATTTACATAGATTTATAGTGAAAAAACTAAGCCCTATAACTTAGGTGTTTAGTATGTATAATAATTTGGTTCCCATGCGGTCACTTGTTTTACACTGAGTTATATAGGGAAAAAAAATTGAAAATCTTCAAGCTGTAGATCTTAGATATTTAGCATGTAGTATTGTCAAGTAGACCTCTATAAGATTGTTCAAATTATTTCTTAGGGTCAAAATTTGCCCCTTCCTAGGGGTCACTTCATTTTACATATACAACAATGTACATAGGAAATTTTTTTAAATCTTCATTTTAGAAAATAAAAGACCGAAAGCTTACTTAGTGGGTGGCATTATGTTCCATCTCCATAAAAGTTGTTCAGATCATGGCCCAAAGGTCAATTTTTACCCATCCTAGGGGTCACTTGTTATACCCCAAACAAAGTTGTTTGTGGGGATAAACTGAAATCAGCTTGTCTTTCTGTCAATACATTCATTGGTTAGTTTTCCATACCATCTGCCTTCGTTGAAACTTACACATATACCTCAACTCAATCAAGGATGAAGACAGTTTCTGGACCATAACTTGCTTTCCTTATCATCTAACTTTCTGAAAACTAACACATTATGTTCAGTTACTTGAAGAATGATCTCTATCAGTTTTGGAGTGGAACTATCAAAGGGCAAGGTCACAGTGCTTTAACATAAGAAATTGGTTTTCAGACCATTACTTGATCTTTCCAGAAAATTTAAACTTTGACTTCAACCCCATTAAAGATGATCCTTATTGATTTTGGGGTGGAATTGTCAAAGGTCAAGGTCAGAGTGGTTTGACATAGAAAACGGTTTCTGGACCATAACTTGCTTTCTGCCTGAAAACTTAGTTGTGGACTTCAACTAGGGATGGGGTCAGTTACATATGAATGTAATTAATTACAATTACTTTAAGCCAGTTATAATTACAATTACTAATTACATATATTTCAAATGTAATTAATTACAATAACTATTAATTAGGTGTTCAGTTACAATTACAACTACAATTATTTTTGTTGGAGTATAGTGTTTAGCAGAACTAGTCAGTTAATAACTTGCAGAATGCAATCATAGAGCCAAAGGTACAATATTCAATACATTATTAAATTTACCCAACCCCAGGGGTCTTATTTTTGTAAAATAAAAAATCTTTCCAAATAGACTGGTCAGTAACTGTAGGCCTTAGTCGTAGATGCATGTATTTGGTATATAGCATTGTATAACTTTTGCAAAGATTGTTCAAGTTATTTCCCTAGGGCCAAAATTGACTCAGCCTTGAGGGTGATGGGTCACTTGTTTTACATGATGTTGTATTGGGAAAACTTTGAAAATCTTTATGTCTGAAACTGTACTCCCTCGAGATTAGATATTTTGTTTGTAGCATTATTTATTAGACCTTCAGCAGGTTTGAAGAAATTAATTCAAAATTGAGTCTTATTTATTTTAAATACATTTTTTTTAAAAATCTTCTTGTCAGAAATCATAGGCTTGAGAACTTAGATCTTTGGTATGTAGCATTGTTTACTTGACCTTTACAAAGATTTTTCAAATTATTTTTCGAAATTGACCCCTGCGTGGGTGAGAGTGTGTGTGTGTGTGTGTGTGGGGGGGGGGGGGGGGGGGGGTCACTTAATTTATACAGACTTACAAGGAAAAACAAATAATTCCTTTTTCTTCCATTTAGCTACTTCTTTGATTTTGCAGTTACAGTAAGGAAATTTGAACTGTACTTTTAATTTCACATGCAGATTTCAGATGCAGACTTAGCCGACTTTTACCTTGACCTATTGACCTTTTTTTTTGTTTTTACAGCTACAGTATGGAAATTTGAACTATACTTACTACCGGTATTTTGGATGTAGATATAAACTTTGATCTTAGCCAACATAACTTTGACCTACTGACCTACTTTCTTGTTATTGCAGATACAGTATGGAAATTTGAACTAAAATTTTGAGTTTGCATGTGGATAAAAGCTTTGATCTTATCTCACATTGACCTTGGCCTACTGACCTACTTTCTTGTTTTTGCTAGCTACAGGAAAGAACTTTGAAGTACTCTTATAATTTTGCATGCTGATTTCAACTTGTTGTGAGCATATATCCTAAAGTATTCAAAGGGTTTTAGTTGATATTGCACTTGTTGATAGAGGCCAAATAGAAGAAGTGTATTATCAAAAAAGTTTAATTCTACCTTGCCCAATTTTTTAAACACCTTTCTTGATAATTTTAATGATGCTTATTCAGAGAACTACTCAAAAACTGTTCAAGAAATATGCATGAAATTGAAAACAATATGTAGATAAAGTGATAGAAAGTGCAGTGGTTTAAGAATCACCGCACTGCCAAGCCATGTTTATTAAACATCTCCCTTAATTATACTCCCACAGAGTTTGGTTGGGTATACAATTGAAAATTATTCAGGAAATAATTTTTTTTCTATATCAGTCTGTATAAATTATGTTACCCCCTGACCTTAGACCTCAGATATTTTGTGTGTAGTCCTCTAGTGCACCTATACCAAGGTTCTTCATATTATGCCCCTCGGGTCATAGGTTTTGCTAAAATTGGCCATAACTTTGTTATTTATAGATGGCTTTGATAATTATATTTCCAAATGATGTTACCTTTGAAAACCCTTCACCACAATTTGCTTCCTCTGAAGAGTTTGCCTTTGGAAATAGGAAAAAGTTGAGCATGGTCCCCGCTTGCAGTGGCTCTTGTTAAAGTATCCTTTGATTTGCACCTGTGTACAGTTAGCTGCAAACAATTTTCACAGCTAAAACTTTGAATAAAATGGTAGTCTTTCAGTATAGCTTTTGCTATTGTGGCATCAACATCTAAGTGTAATGTTAAAATCTATACAAAAGGATTTCTGTTATTGAATTGTCTAAAACAAAAAGTGCATGGAAAATATCTAACGAAATAGGGGTTGGAAAAACAAATTATTCTGGAAACAACAACAACAACGCAGATCTGATTACTGATAATGAGTGTAATGCACCAGGGAATAAATAGCACATTATTTATTAAGAGACCATTCTATGAAGTTCATAGACAACATTTTGACAGTCCTTTGGGGTGGTCTTTTTATTTGATATCTGTTGTATATCTGAAGTAGACACCATTGTTTTTAACTAAAAAATTCCCCATCATCTCTTTATTTGTGTAATTAAATAGGATACAACAGTTACATAGAAATGTTCATAACTTAAGGCTAAAGGTGGAATGTATAATTGTTTACATATCTTAGTTGTCACCTGTTTATATTTATGCCTTCTCAGAATTTATCAAACATCTTCATTACTGAACACAGGTTGGTCACCTGATTTCAGGAGTAGAAGGTAAAAAAAATGATATTTTTAGGATAGAAGAGGTCAGTCCTTACTTGAAGATACAGGTTGATTCTGACAGACTGGAATATTTGGTTGATGGTTTGGACCCAGCTTCAACTTACCTATTTATGCTGGCTGCCGTAAATTCTGCTGGTACCAGTAACACCAGTAATATACTTTCTGCAAGGACATATGATGCAGGTAATATTTCCTAGAAATGAATAGCCTGTTTTTGGGCAAATAAAAATGGTTTTAAGAGACCCATAGATCTAGGTCAGTGGGTATTTATCATATGAGTTTCCTAAATGCAGTTGTGCCATCATAGTTTAATGCAGTTGTACTATCAGGCCTTAATGCAGATGTACAATGATAGTTTAATGCAGTTGTACTGTCATAGTTTCATGCAGTTGTACCATCATAGTTACATGCAGTTGTACCATCAGGCCTTAATGCAGTTGTATCATCATAGTTTCATGCAGTTGTACTGTCAGGCCTTAATGCAGTTGTACCATGATAGTTTAATGCAGTTGTACTGTCATAGTTTCATGCAGTTGTACCATCATAGGACCCAAAGATCTAGGTCAGTGGGTATTTATCATTTGAGTTTCCTAAATGCAGTTGTGCCAATTAGTTTAATGCAGTTTTACAATCAGGCCTTAATGCAGATGTACCATGATAGTTTAATTCAGTTGTACCATCATAGCTTAATGCAGTTGTACTATCAGGCCTTATTAATCTCCTGCCACATAGCGGGGAGGGGATTATAGGAATGACCGCCATCTGTCCGTCTGTCAGTCCATCCATCCATCACATTTTCATGTCTGCTCCATGACTTCTAAACTCATGGAAAGTTTTTAAAGTAACTTGACACAAATGATCACCATTATGAGACAAAGTGCAGATCGCAACAACCAGGTCACTGCCCCCAAGGTCAAGGTCACACTTAAAGGTCATATATAAAAAAGTCCACATTTCTTGTTCACTTTGTTACCATTAAAGTGCTGAGTTTAAACTCACTTATTTTACATTGATTGGGAAGCAGGTTTTTGCAACTTATATTAATCCCTCTTGATGACTGCTTCCTGGATTCAGACCAGTACTCGCACCAAAAATGGGAAATGTGGAATATCACTGGAGACTTTCAGCCCTGGTGGGTTTCAAACCAGCAACTTCCAGATGGGGAGTCTGATGCTGTAACCCCTCAACCACTGCTCGTCTCTATTAAAGTGCTTGAAAGTTTGTAAAATAACTTGGTACAAATGATCACCATTATGAGTCGATGTGCAGAGCCCAACAACCAGATTGCTACCCCCAAGGTCAAGGTCACACTTCATGTCCACTCCATAACTTTTAAACTGCTTGAAAGTTTTTATAATAACTTGGCACAAATGATTGAGATGATGTTCACAGAGCAACAACCAGGTCGGTGAACCAAGATCAAGGTCATACATAGAGCTTGAAAGTTTTTATAATAACTTGGCACAAATGATTGAGATGATGTTCACAGATCAAGGTCATACATAAAAAAGTCCACATTTTGTTTCTTCTCCATAATTTATTGACAATTCACAAATTTTAATTATTTCTTTATTTTCCATATGCTCAATATCTCATCAGTTGAATAAATCGCAGGTTCATCTTCATGATTCTATCATTAACAAATGTGAGGTCCAAATGTAGCTGCCTGTTTTCCGTAGAGATCATTATCCTATGTCATATTGGGAGGTCTTCACACTTGCTATCCATTCCAATTTTGTACTTTGGCAGGAGGTATAGCTGTCCTTTAGACTGCCATGTTGCATTTGTACCATCATAGTTTAATGCAGTTGTACTGTCATAGTTTCATGCAGTTGTACCATCGGGCCTTAATGCAGTTTTACCATCATAGTTCAATACAGTTGTACCATCATAGTTTCATGCAGTTGTACCATCAGACCTTACTGCAGTTGTTCCATCATAGCCTAATGCAAATGTACTACGAGACCTTATTGCAGTTGCACCATCATGGCAGTTGTACCATCAGGCCTTAATGGAGTTGAACAATCATAGCCTTATGCAGTTGTACTGTCAGGCCTATTTGCAGTTGTACTGTCATAGTCTAATGAAGTTGTAGTGTCTGGCCTATTGCAGTTGTACCATCATAGCCTAATGCAGTTGTACTGTCAGGCCTATTTGCAGTTATACCATCAAAGCCTAATGCAGTTGTATTGTCAGGCCTATTTGCAGTTGTACCTTCATAGCCTAATGCACTTGTACTCACAGGCCTATTTGCAGTTGTACCATCATAGTTTTATGCAGTTGTACTGTCAGGCCTTATTGCAGTTGTACCTTCATAGCTTTGTGCAGTTGAAGTGTCAGGCCTTATTGCAGTTGTACCTTCATAGCTTTATGCAGTTGTAGTGTCAGACCATATTGCAGTTGTACCTTCATAGGTTTGTGCAGTTGTACTGTCAGGCCTTATTGCAGTTGTACCTTCATACATGTAGGTTTGTGCAGTTGTAGTGTCTGGCCTTATTGCAGTTGTACCTTCATAGCTTTATGCAGTTGTACTGTCAGGCCTTATTGCACAGCATGCCCACTTGATTTTTAAAAAGTGGGTATCTGTACCCACTGGCTTTGGAAAAAGTGGGTACAGGCTTAAAACTCTGGGTACACTGTATAAAAACTTAATTTTGGTCACCTAAATTAACTTTATTTTACTACACTTTGTTATTAACTAGATAGGGATTATACTGCTGTTTTGGCCTCTGTGTGCATTTTTATCATAGTAAGTAGCCACTTCATGAGTTAACTGTTGATTGAAACTTAAGTTGTAGCCAATTTATCTGCAGAAGCATGGACCAAGGACCAGTTGCTCTTATCATATTTCACAGTTGTTAAATGAACTGACAGACATGAAACAAAGAAAGCATACATGGCGTGACCATGTCCAATTGTTTACCGATGTGTACGAAAATATTTGGTTTGTTCATACCATAAGAAAAAAAATGACTGGTCACATGACCAGTCAGCACCTTTCTGCATGACCGAAGTGGAATGCAAGTGCCTTGTTATTCCCCGGAGTTTGATACGTGTTAGCAATGGTGCATCATTTGCACTGACGGAAAAATCATTATAATGTTGATTCAAAACACGATTGTTGACAACTTACGGTTATTCTGAACTAAAAACCTTTTAAGAGCTTTTTGCTTTGCCATTTTATGTCGTTTACGTGATGAAGAATAGGTCTAAATCGTGGAGATGTTTGTCGCAGGGCACTTATTGATTTTCAGTTCAAAAGCAAGCGTTTCCCACGTTTAAGGTTACCGACCACCAATTTTTGCACCGAATTCGTTTATTCGTCGGCCGAGAAAAATGTGCGTACCTGCACGCACGGACATTGAAAAATTTGCGCGCACATCTTATTTTCTGCGTGAAAAATGCAGGATTCTGCGTGACTGGGCATGCTGATTGCAGTTGTACCTTCATAGCTTTATGCAGTTGTACTGTCAGGCCTTATTGCAGTTGTACCTTCATAGCTTTATGCAGTTGTACTGTCAGACCTTATTGCAGTTGTACCATCATAGCTTTATGCAGTTGTACTGTCAGGCCTTATTGCAGTTGTACCATCATAGCTTTATGCAGTTGTACTGTCAGGCCTTATTGCAGTTGTACCATCATAGCTTTATGCAGTTGTACTGTCAGGCCTTATTGCAGTTGTACCATCATAGCTTTATGCAGTTGTACTGTCGGGCCTTATTGCAGTTGTACCATCATAAGTTTATGCAGTTGTTCTGTCAGGCCTTATTGCAGTTGTACCTTCATAGCTTTGTGCAGCTGTACTATCAGGCCTTATTGCAGTTGTACCTTCATAGCTTTGTGCAGTTGTACTGTCAGGCCTTATTGCAGTTGTATCATTATAGCTTTATGCAGTTGTACTGTCAGGCCTTATTGCAGTTGTACCATCATAGCTTTATGCAGTTGTACTGTCAGGCCTTAGTGCAGTTGTACCTTTATAGCTTTATGCAGTTGTACTGTCAGGCCTTATTGAAGGTTGTCTGTTTGTCAGTTTAATGGAACAAGTTTGAGATTTAAGAAAACTCTTTCTGTAGTCTTTTTAATTCTTTATGAATTTCTAACACATATACATGCATCCATATAAATTTGTGCAAAACTCTGCTGTGGCATAGGTAAAAATAAATTGAAGTTTCCACCCTTGAATAATCAGCATACCAAATAAACTACTATATGACAGCCCTTGTCAGTCTGTAATACAAGTGTTGTCATTAAGATTTGTATGTTTATAAAGTGTACTTAATAAACAAGTCATCATATTTGAATGCTTGATTATCATTTTAAAGTTCTTAGGAAATAAATGTGAAAAAATTGTCTTTACTGTGCCTACCCTGCAGGGCCATCAGAGCCTCGTAACGTACAAGTTGTAGATGTCAGTGCATACAACATTACCATTGGTTGGGAAATTCCAGAAACTACTAATGGCGATATCAGAAAGTATCAGATCAACTTTAAGGAGAGAAATCAGTTACAAGGTAATGTCTTACATCTGTACAATGAGTTTATTTTGAGTATTTAAAGTATAGTAGTAATTCTGTTGAATTAACAAGTTGGAGTGATGTATTTATAGACACTTATTAACTAGGGTGGGTTTTAGAGTTTATTTGTACCTCAGCAAAATCTTTCCCTGTCTTCCACAATCACTTGTTAACTAGGGTGGGTTTTAGAGTTTATTAGTACCTCAGCAAAATCTTTCCCTGTCTTCAACAATCACTTTTTTTTTGTACTGGTCAGATTTCTAAAATCATTCATCAAGAGTGGTATTATAAGTTACGAGAATTTATTCTACAATTTCAATTAACGGTATAAGGAATAACAGCGTTCATATTCATGTTACAGCACTGTTATTTAAACTGATCACACCAGTAATTCAAACAGCTAAATACATATACCTACAGATATCAAGGAACACCAACATAGTCACTAACTAGTTGTTGCATCTGCTAAATGCAAAGTACCTACTGACATAGGTATTTATGAAACTTTAGCTGAATCTATACATATAAGGATAATTTGAGGGGCTTTGTTGTTGAGGAAAAAGAGAGGAGAAAAGAATAGTGAGAGAATATGCAGTCCCAACACATAGTTTTTAGTTATATCCGACAGTACGCTTGCCAGAAGGAACAGATTAAAATAGATATTATGTTTATTTTTACTTTCTCTTTACATGCCAAGTGATTAATCATGTGTAGTGATGCTTGTTGCTGTGTTATTTTGTGTTATTTACAGAACAACTAGGAAAAGGGTTAATGAAAATGTTGATTGACAATTGTCTGAAATACTTTATAATATAATGTTATTAATTAGTTGAATTCATATTGGCTTTGTTATTGGGCTGAAGACAGTCATATTGGCCTGAGGCCGAAGGCCGAAGGCTAATATGACGTCTGAAGCCCAATAACAAAGCCAATATGAATTCGACTAATTAATGACAATTTTATTAATTAACTTTATAATATTATGTTCAATTATCAATCTAAGTAATCCAAAACTCGTAATTTATAACAGGTTATAACTTGTGATCGTCTGCTTTTCACTTCCACGCAACATAATATTTGGTAAATATGAAAATCACTAAATGAAAGGTTGAACACTGCTAAATTTACTGTGATCCGATAGCGCAGGGTCTCCGCGAACTTTTTTTGTTACTTTTTGAACTTTTTAAGAGATAAAAACTTTTATGTAAAAACTAGGCTAAGCATATTCAAAATGGCGTCCAACATGGTGAAAATCCTAGGCTCATATAAGGCCGAGTTTTTTCCTGAATCCTGATTGGCTAAATCTCGTATTGGCCGACTTTTTACTTATTGGCCGTGTTTTTTTCGTATTGGCCGAGTTTCGAGCTTTATTGGCGAGGCTTTGGTTGTATCAAGCCAACAACATGGTCAGAATCTAGTTCAATATTATAAAGTTAATTAATAATAAATACTACACACATAGCTAGGGGAATATAGCAGTCAGCTTGTTTGTGGGTAGATCCTTCTGTTGGTTGTTACCTATTCTGGATGATAGAAAGGAAAGAATAAGTTGCTAAAATTAATAACTTCATGTGTAGGTAATTTGTAGAAGTCTCAGGAAACTTGCATAAAATCCTGATCAGATTTGATAACCAATAATATCTCTCCAGGCATCTAGAGTTGTAGTCCTTGAAGTATCCAAAACATGCCATATTAGCCTTGTTTGCTCACTCAAAGTAGAGTAGAGTTTCTGTTCGCTCTTTATCAAACTTGCTGCTAATATTTTCAATTTTGTACACTTGCTCTTCATTGCAATCTGATGTCATAACCATAGGACCAGGTATATTTTGCCATAGTCTGACAGTACTCTTGTTTGTTAGTTGCATTTACTTTATATTATTGGTTAAGGTTTAGGAATAAGTATGTTAATGTTAAAATGACACCCATTCCTAGTCACAAAAAATGGAATGCAGTTTAGTATAGTAGAACAAAGTGACATATTGTTCAGAAGTGCTTACCTTGTTGACTGTCATGAAGGTATGTATGTTCTTCAGATTCAGTGATCATTGTGGATAGTGACAACAATGCTTACCATGACAACCTGATTCCAGACCTTCTGCCTTACACAAGTTACAGCGTGAAGGTACGCGGAGCTACAATGGAGGGTGACCAGGTCTTGTGGGGAAACTGGTCAGATACAGTGGAAATTAAAACTTCACAAGCAGGTTAATATCTTAGTATATACATGTACTTTTAGTTGCAACAGTGATCATAGTATATGCAATTTTTTATTGTTTCTATGAAAAAGAAAATTTTATTATGAAAAGAAAGTGATGTAGAGGCACCATTTATACTTGGCAATAGGTTTACTCAGTTTTAAGGTTAGAAGGGTATTGTTGGGGTCAGAACCCAAACTCATAAATTAAAATGAATGTTTTAGATATTCTGTGAAATGAGCTGTTGATACATTAAGGCAGAACAACTTAGGTAGTTAAGTCATTCCTTTGATAAAATATAATGATACATGTATATTCAATTGTCAGACCTCAGAGAATATAGAAAATAAATTATATTAGTTCATTTTGATAATATTTATATTGAGTAAATCAATATAATGTACTTTGGTTCTGTATTAAGATAGTTGCCTCCATACAGGGCTACATTACTTCCATATCAGGACAAATTTGTTTCATATATTGTCCAACTGCTGTAATGTATTGTTAATCAGTTTCATATAAGGACAGTTAGTTTCATACATGGCTAGTTTGGCTCTATATATTTGACAAAACTGATTTCATACAATGATGTTACCATTACACACATACTAAGACTGATCATATAAAGTTACACTGGTTCCATACAATGACAATTCCGATCAATATATTGTAACTGTGAATTACTATAATGATTTCTGGTTCAATACAAAATGTTTCCAATTTATATTTTGTCGAAATGAACTGATATATTACAGGAATGGTTAAAACAATGTTATAAGACAGCTATGGGTTTCCATATCTGTACACAGTGTTTACATGGTAATTTACATAAAATGCTTCTTCTGCTTAGAGTTATGTGTGGTAATTTACTTTTTTATGATGAATTATTACAGTACCAGCTGGACGTCCAAGAGATGTCAAGGTCCAGTCTTTAACTCCTCACATGATACAAGTTACATGGGAGGTGAGTGGAATAACTAATGATACTGTTGTCACATGATACAAGTTACATGGGAGGTGACTGTTGTATAACAATTTTGAAGTTTATGATACTATCAGGTATTTACTGTAATAATGGAATAGAGATAGAAAGTAAAACACATATTATAGCCCTCAGGTAAGTCTATAATTAATTTTATGAAAAGGTCGAAAAGATTTTCAGCCTTATAATAAGGAAGTAACTGTGTTATGGTCACAAAATTTGGTAGTTACTGGTCTTTTTAAAATGTTTTTAGAAGACTTTGAAAAGATTTGATAATGATAGACTGTTGTTTCACAGGTTATTAAAAGTCGGCTTTTATAGAAAAAAAGAAAATCGATTGATATGTGTATTGTTTTTATATGTTCATCACGCTTCAAGTCATTATGTCTCATCTCACCCTATTTCTATGTACCTATGTAACTACATGTATCATAAACCCCCTGAACAGTTTGTTTAGGTTGTGGGGGAAAGTGCATGATGTCAAAAGCATCCTGTTTTTATATGCCTCAAGGGGCAGATTATGTTATGCCTCATGTTGTCCATCAGTTTGTGCTTTCTTGTCCAATTTGTTTTGGGTGAACCGATTGAGAGTAACTGAAACTATTTGGATAAAAGGGGCAGGTTTAAGCATGCTCAGATCAAGGTCATACTTAGAGACCACTAACTTGTCATGCTGATATAATATTTGAATATTTTGTGTCCCTTCTGTTTTTAGTTGTTCGGGTCCTCAGACCCGGACAACTAGATCCGGCATTTCCAGATCTAACAAGGTTTTGGAAAACCGAAGAACTGCTGAAGTAGTTCGAAATTTAACAGCTTAGATGTTTAAAATGGTTTGAATTTTTTTGAAAATATCAATGATACAATTTCTTTGTCAAAGTTTCAAGTGAATGGCATCCGATTTTAACAGTTTAATTGTCGTTTTAATCAGTTTGACGAGAAAAAACTTTGCTTGTCATGGTTTATTACGCGTACCAGCGCGTAGGAATGGCCTAACAATATAGTCCAACAACTTCCATATAACCATCACATAAACCATCAAACGAAAAAAACATCTACTTTAAAGACAGAAAAATCAATCCAGTAAAAAAATGTTTAAAATAGAAATTATTCCTTGAAAAAGACACAAAACTCTAAGAGTATATCCATTTTTATTTATCACGGGATCGGAATTTACGCAACACCGTCATGATCGCATCTGGGACACCGCCATTTTGTCGTCGAAGTTGAGATATTTGTACGACAGCGATTATTACGTATTATTGTAAGTATAGAGACATAAAAACAACAAAAATTAATTTGACTTAGTCTAGTGTTTTGGTAAATTTAATACTGTATCAATGACAAATACTTTTAAAGAGTGTATTTTGATCACTATTTTAACAGAGATCGAGACATGATCACTTTCACTTTCAGTCTTGACAAATATCATTTGTCATCTTTTCCATTGAAACTTATAATTGAAAATATAATGTAAATTCAAGCTGATTATTGAGATCGTTTTACTATTTACCTACACGAAGAACCATTTTGTTCAAGTTATTTTTCAATACATAAAAGTTCGTAATCTTGTTGAAATGAGGCCCTTGAAATGAAGTCAGTCCGAAATACAGTAAATTACAGTTTCAGACAGTAGTGTTGGACACTAGCATATATTTCAAGCGTTTTATATACAGTGGAAAACAAGCTAAAGCATACAGGGGTAGCCAGCCACACATTCGACTTGATTTGACCAGGTAGAAATATTAATGATAGGGTATGATGCATGAATACATAATTAATACATGAAGATATTGGTATTCAGAGTGGTCAGGATGATGTACTCATAATGTTTTCATTATTGAAAGGTATTGAAATGCAATCGGTTTTTGTTTTGTTTTGGGGTTTAACACCAATTTCAACAGATAGGTTATATCTCGGCGGTCAGTCCACCTAACCGGTTTTCCTGGATAACTAACCAGTAATTGCCAATTTCTCCACAAGTGACTGACTACTGTTCCCACATGATCTACTCTGAATAAGCGGTGAGAGACAAATGAACATTAGACTCAATGTCTGAGATCAATTGTCACGGAGAAATTTTGCCCTGCCCAGGGGTCGAACCAACGACTGATGGATTACTAATCCAGTGCTCTACCTATTGAGCTAAGCGGGCAGGCTCAATCGCTTTCAATGTGAAGTAGGAGCTTGAAATTAGACACTAATGGAAGTAGGTTATGTCACTGGCTTTGCCTGTAAAATTTCAGTAGGACTTTGTATGAACTGGATACAGAAAAAAGTGTAGCGTTGACAGGTAACTATTCTAGCACTATCTGTTTAAGGTGTGAAATAGCAGAAGAACAATAAGCGTGTAGTGTCATGATTCTATGTTGTGTCTTTGAAGATCAGGAAACTTGTCTGTTTCACAGAATTTGCCTCGGCCAATGTTTAAAAAGTAGGGCTTGGGAGCAGTTTCTTTCTTGCAAATGATGTTTAAGGGAAGTGTTTCATCTGAAATTTTTGTTTTTGTCAAAGATCGTCTTTGCTTCTTAAAGAATAACTGTACTTCTCTTTTCAGGTTGTTGTATTGGGATTGTCAGTGAAGTGCTAAAGTTTGAGTGGTTGTCAGTCACTGGATTTCAGTGTGAAACTGGTATCTGTTCCGTTAAGGTAATATTGAAATTTTCAGTGTGCTTGAAATTAGCATTTAATGTGATTTTTAGAGAAGACTTGTTTATGCATTGACAAAAAAGCTGCAGCAGCTTGTTTTTGAAGGCCATATTTTTGTCAGAATGAACTAAAAAGAACAGGGGAGTTAATCTGAATTGTGAAAGTGACAATATTTTGTTCCTTACAGTCTCTGGTATTTTAATGGTATAGTTTTTTACTGCATGGTTAAACTTGAACAGAATATTGCTGCTTGTAACGTTTTTGATACAGAATGTATAATTTTTCATGAAAACTCAAAATTTTATATCATCTTCACAGAAGCTTTGAAAGTGAGGTAGCCAGTTGTAATCTTAAATAGTTCATATAATTCAGTGGAAAACCGATTTGTAAATATAAAAACTTTGAAGCAAATATATTACTCTTTTAAAGGTCACAAAGAAATTGAAAGTAAAGATAGATTATTGCTTGAGTTCAGTGTTGCTTGATTATGATTTTCATTTTATAATCCATTCATCATGCTTGCAAAAAATATATTCTCAGTATGCTTTTCATGTTTTTTTTTTCAGATTTCAGTTATTGAAAAGGCAACTATGATTATGCAGGAAATGAGTTGATTCTATCTGAAAACCATGAATGGCCAAACAAACCAAGTGCTAAAATTTTGACTGAAACTGAAGCATGGTAATTCCTTTGTAAAGGAAAATTAAAAAAGTAGCAGGTAAAGATCATTTTCAGGTTTTTTTTTCTAAATTACATACATCATTCTGTTTTGACAGTCAGCTCAGGTAAGTATGATTTATGTTTAGTTCTTCACAAAAGTTTTGGTTGCTTGATTGATCTTAGCCTGTAATATTTCATAATGATTTGGCTTTTATACACCCATCGAAGATGAGGGGGTATATAGATTTGCAAATGTCTGTCAGTCGGTCAGTAGACTTTTAGTTTCCAATTAATATCAAGAGAATCCTGTGACCCCTCTTCCTCAGACTTAGTATGTAGGTCATGACTAGTAGATGACCCTGTAGTTTTTCAGGTCAAAGGTCAAGGTCACAGTGGCTTTGAATAGCGTAACAGTTTCAGATGAATAACTAAGGAAGGCTTGGTTTCAGGTTCTTCAAACTTAATGTGTAGGTTGTTCGTGACCAGTAGATGAACCCTGTACATTTTCAGGTCAAAGGTCAAGGTCTTAATGAACTTAAATAGCAAAACGGTTTCTGACAAATAACTAAAAAATGCTTGGGGCCAGGTTCCTGAAACTTGGTATATAGGTTGGCCATAACCAGAAGATGACCCGTATAGCTTTTTAGGTCAAAGGCCAAGGTCATAGTGAACTTTAATAGCAAACTGGTTTCTGATCAGTTACTAACTATAGAACTCTTGGTCCCAGCTTCTCAAAACTACAATGTACATGGCTGCCACTAGGGATAAGGCGCTGAAGGGCATATATGTTATACAAACATGTCTTGTTTACTTGGCATTTTACTTCAGTTGTCAGCTGTCTTTGATTCCTGCAGTATTCCTGCCAGTTGGTATATTCACACTAGAACCAACAAAAAACCATTAAAAATTTCAGGAAGGACCGAAAAAGAGGAGAAATAAATTCATTGAATGTATAAATGCTTGACAGTTAGACAGAAATGTTAATATTAAATGTTTACATGTAATAATATATATCTAAAGATACAAAATGCATTTAAAACATTTTGAAGTTATTCAAACTGTTTAGCTCAGTTCATTCAGTGAAAGTATGATAGTTAAAGCAATTTTAAGTTTTTATTTATAATAGAAAAATTAATGGTTGATGTACTGTTTCTAATTTACTTTCATGTCATATTGTTTTTCCAGTGAATTGAGTGCAGTTTGGCAAAAGGAGTATGCAAAACTACCCTGATTATCTGTGATTGTGAACTTTACATTGTATGAGAAGGGGTATAAGCAACCGGCTTGTCTAGCTGTTGGAAAGAAGACCAGAGGTCAGTTCACTTCATCCTGATAGGAGTTAGTGTATTAGGTGACCAACCAGTTACGTCAATGGACCATCTTAAAAGATACAGTCATTTGTTTAGAAGTTATGCTTAAATCTTTTTTTTTCAGATTAATCAGAATAAAAGTTGTCTGACATCCCTGTGCTTAAAATTTATAGAAAGATACACTGTCATAAGAGTTTAGCCTTAGTACAAGCACAGTGTAAATTTTAGGAAAGTGGTTTTTATATAGTTTTTAATGCTCATTTTCTGATAGATTAAATTTGATAATTGTTTTTGTCATTTATACACACCTAGATATGGGGGCTATATTTTATTCACATATTTTGGTCAGTTGGTTGGTCTGTTCCTCCATCCATCCAACTGTCTGTAGACAAAATTTGTCTGGACTGTTTCTCAGCTACTATTTCTCAGATTTTGATAACACTTTGCAAGGGTCGTAAGTATGAAACTTATTTGTGCATATCATTGTCATGTTCCATTCTTATTATTTTTCCCTAAGTTATGGTCATAATTACACACCAATTTGTAAGGACTATTTCTCATCAACTATAATTCAGGTTTTTATAATAATTTGCAAGAATCCTAAGTACCAAGCATACTTGTTGCGGCATTCCACTGCCATGATTTTTCACTAAGGTATGGGCTTTTTATGTTTTTTTTTATTAATATATAAATTTGTCCATGATTTTTCTTAGCAACCGTATGTAAGATTTTGATAATACTTCGTAAGAGTCATAAGAACCAAACCTACTTGTGCATGTCATTTTTGTATTCTAGTCAAATGAATTATCAGTGTGTTATGGCCCTTTTATTTTTCTTACATGTAAAGGATAAAAGGTTTGTCCATGCTGTTTATCAGCAACTGAATAGAATTTTTGGGAGCTAAATTGAATTCGTGTCATTCCATCTGTCAGTCTGACTCTGGTGTTTATTCTTCACATTGAGGCCATTCAATACTAGTTTGTGCTTTGTCTTGGCAAATATTTGTGGGATTTCAGTTAAACATTGTACCACCAATAACCACCATAGACAATACATGTTGTTTAGTATAAGTTTGTATGTGCTTTCTTTAGCAGTTAACAATTGGAGTATAATCAAATTGTTTTTTACTTGGCACAGATTTGCTTGTCCTCTGCATGTAGTGTTTGTATTCTGGCGAGTTTTTTGCAGGATGGTTAAATTGTATGTGTTTATTCATATGGTTGAATATACTGCTGATTTAACTTACCCCAGAAGTTTGTTTTTGAATTTTTCAGCCAAGTTGTTTAATATTATTGCAGACAAATCATATATTAAGAAACTACTGTGTCAAGGCGGTATCTGGTGGTATTCATCACCTTAAGTGCTAGATCTTGGTATATATTTGGCTTGGTTTGACTTGGATTGCTAAAATACCTATCTGGACACTAACCTGCACAATCCTTGAAAAGCAAGCCAGTTAGTATTAATAGAGTGCACTCTGTTCTTTTTGAAAAAGGAAATTCAACTCTAAAATTCAAAGACTTAATAATAAAACAGTCATATCTTGTATTGAAGAAAACACAAAAATATTTTTCATGCCAGTTGTAGCTAAGGTTTTTTTTTCCCATTAAATGTCAAAGCAATCAAAAATGAAAAAGGTCTCTTTGTCTGTTACATTGCCTATCTCCGCATTCATCCATAAGACAAGGGAGGTTATTTGTAATATACAAATTGATTGGTTAGATTTTAAAGATTTTGTCCAGCAATGCTCCATTGGAAGTTCAAACCGAAAGTTAATGACTGCATCAAAAAGTTACATAAAGCAATTCTAGCAAATGAATGAAACTGCATAATTTTTAATCTATTCCTAATTAAAGAGTGAGGTTGGCTCTGCACTGAAGAATAGATTTTATATTTGAATGTTTTGTAAACTACATTGTATGCCCTTGGATTAAAAGTTTGTACTGTGAAATTTGTAGTGGAATTCATTTATTATTTTTCGTGTTCACTTTTGCCTCCATCCTGGAGGTCACATGTTTTATATAGAAATATTTAGGAAAATCTTGAAAATAGCTTTTGTTTGAAAGTACAAGGCTTATAGTTCTAAGCATACATACTGTAAATAGCATTGGACCACTACTAAGATTTTTTAAGATAGGTTATTTTTTGTTCCAGCCTATGTGGTTACATGTTTTAAATAGACTTTTAAGCAAACTTAAAAATCTTTATATCAAAAACATAAGGCTTCGAAATCTGAAATCTAGAATATTACTTTTTATTATTTTTGTCTCCACCCAGGGCTTCGTATGTTTGACCTAAAGGAATATTTTTTTTAAATTCTTGTACAGCCCATTTCATATGTTTAACGTAAAAGAATATTATTTTAATTCTTGTACAGCCAAGAGTTCTTAGATTTTGCATGAAGGATTTCCTTATTGACTTCTGCCAAGATTGTTAAACTGAGTCCATGTGGTCATTTTTGGCTCTGTCTTTTTGGTCAGGTGTTACACATTGACATATTTTTCAAAATCTTCCTGTTAGGATCCACAATGCTGAGACTTTTGAAATATGGTACATGTATGAAGTAATGTCTTGTAAACCTGATAATAATTATAATTCAACGAATTGTATTGACTGTAATGTTTTATAAATAAAAGAACTAAATCTAATGTTTGTTTTTCTTTCTGTGGCCTGTATCAATTATGAATGATAATGTTTCAGAAAAACAGTTCAGTTATGAAAAAACAGTTACATCCACTCTGTAATTCAGCCATTTTTCACAGGATTTTGATGTAACTTAGCCAGATATTCTTCACAGATGAAATGATATAACAAAGTGGTGCTTAAAGCGCAAAACAGTGTTTTCAATACCTTACAGGGTTGATTGACTTTGAAAGTTAAGCTCTTGTTCCAGATTAACTGAGAATATTACAGTTCTCAGAGAATACAGTAGGCTTTCAAACACCTAGATTACAGATCCCGAACAACTCCAGTGCTCTCAGCGCTTTGATTCTTAAACTGCTTGGAGGAAATTGAAACTATTTGGCAGCAGTGTTTACAATAATGAGACAAGATTAATTTTGATGCAAAGCATCAAAGGCGGTGCACATGGTTTTGAAATAAGATAAATAATAAGTGTATAAATTAATCTAAACAATTGTACACGTGTGTAGTACATGTTGTACATTTTGATGATATTATCAAGTTATTTACAGATGGGATGTAAAAAGATTTTAAAGGGGGACATTTGAATTATATCCATGTTTTTTGAAATCACTTTTATTGAAGATGTGAAATCATGTGAATTCACTTTTCTTCAACAAAATGACCCGATATGAATGACTATATTCTCATAAAAAATCATTTGATCTTTCACTTTTTATGAAAATTGCATATTGTCTCCCTTTAAAATTAAAAATTGGGATAATAATCAAGTGTTCTTCGTCTGCGACACAATTCAGCACTTGAATATTCCAAATGTCTACTTTTGCTTTATTTCAACAATCTATACCCTTTTAATGATTTTAGTCTGTTTAAATCCTACTGTTTTGTGTCTTTTTCTGTTCTATCCTGGTTGCGCAACCATGATAGACAGGATATAATCCAATTTTTACAAACTCAGATTTTCAATCTATTTCTTGAAGAAATGTTATGTTTTCATTGTTTATATTGTATGCATGAAGAAAATACCATCACACATGCACATGCAGTGGTCATAAGCCTTCAACGTACATTAAATACTATACTTTATATAGATTTGCTGTGATTGACCAAGGAACATTTTGGAACCATCGATAGCACATTAAGCAAATTGAAACAAGGATGACTTCAGTGATCGGAAAGTTTGAAAAGGGTTGCTAAGTTTACTGTCCAAAGTTTCTAGGCACCCAAGACATGTCAAAATTTCAAATTTAAACCTTGAATGACAATTCCAAGAATATGTTTTTCTTCCCACAGAGAATGAGAATTTGAGATCAATGGACGGTTATTTCTGTAGAAGAGAACTGTAGAAGAGAATGGTCATTATAAATTATTTAAAATCACCTCGTGATCTTGCTTTTTCCCCGGTCTGTGTTTAAGAGAAAATTATGTCTAAGGAATTACCATCTCTGGTAGGAAACGGGAAACAAATTTTTGTGTAGCAGTAGCAGTGTGAGTGTATTTCTGAAATTGGAACAAAGAGAGCTGCCGACCTGACAGTGCTTCCGATAGGTAATCAACTATGGAGTACACATTCTCCTATAATAGATGAGGGGCTTTACTACTAAATATTTTCTTGTACACATAATATTCCCAGATTTGGTGAAAAATATACCAAGATACTTGTCTCTGACCTGACAGTGCTTCCGATAGGTAATCAGCTATGGAGTACACATTCTCCTATAATAGATGAGGGGCTTTACTACTAAATATTTTCTTGTACACATAATATTCCCAGATTTGGTGAAAAATATACCAAGATACTTGTCTCTGAAGGTGTGTCCTCGATTTTGAAATAACAATTCCTATGTTATCGAAATCCAAAAAATAAAACCTTACATGTAACATCTTTGTTCGAATTCCACATTTCACAGTATGGTATTACATCATTTCAAATATTTTGTAATTTGTCTGCACTAGATAACACCCGAAGAACAACTGGTACTCTATCATATTCATGGTTTAACAGTTTAGTGGCGTAGTGAATAGATATGTTTTTTTGTAACTATAACGACCTAATTGACTCCAGCAAAGTAAGAGTGTTCTTCAAATTCATCCTTGTGTCTGTATTCACAAAGACAGACTCATTCTTTATTACTGCATTAAAACGACAGATTTTGTACAATTTCTATTTTCAAGTTAGTTTATACAAATCAATTTTATTTCGATTGTGTTAGATTACAAGTCCGACCTTTTAACCACTCGGCTTCACCTTTCTTTATATAACTATAGTTGAAAGAATTAACAAAGATTTGCATTTCAGATTAAGTAGCAACACACTGCTAGATAAATGCAGTGAATACACAAGTACTTGCAGCGCTTTGATTTGTTTTGGGAAAAGTCATTAAATCTGTAATTTTTGCATCAAAAACTTTTAATTAAAAATACAAACTTATCTGATTTGGATAAATTTATTTTTAAAATTAATAAATACGATTTATGAAGTGACATATTTTAAGCGATGTACAGAATACTTGGATTTTTTTACATTGATAATGATCCAAGATTCTCCCAAATTTATTACGTCAGCGCATGGTACAAAATGAAACACTATTCCAATATAGGCGTCGCCGTTCTCGGCGCCGCCAATAATGTACAGAGCACAGGTTTCGGCTGGGTCAGATTAAGGTCAAGCTCACACCTAGTGACCTTCATTGTATCTTTTGAACTGCTTGGGGAAAATTGAAACTATTTAACAGAAAATTTTACTATACTGAGATGATGTGCAGTCAGAGCACATGTTTTTGGCCAATTCGGGTCATGGTCAAGGACACAGTTAGATCAACCTGTTGTACTGATATAATGTGTGAATATTTCTTGTCTGTTTTTACATCTCTTGAACTGCTTAAGGTAAAACATAACTAAAGAACTCATCAATAAACAATAAACATTTTGAACTTATTTGCAGACATTGTTATGATATCTTTAAAATTGCCATTTCTCCTTGTTATTATGTTGCTGTTGATGAAGTGTTTATCCATTGTGTAAAAGGTCATTCACTGTCAAGAGCTTCCTTTGAGCATTTATTGCCTAGCTTTATCAGCTTGTTATCCCCTACCAAATGACAAGAGATATTGTTTTGGCATTGTAAGCCCTTCTGTCTGTCCATGCATCCTTCTATCTATCCATCATCTGTCACTTTTTGTCTGTCAGGAGCCATAACTCATAAATGTTTGCATGGATTTAATTATAACTTGGTGGGAATATAAATAAAAATAGGGAATGATGCATGTCAATTGTCAGCATAATTTACAAACTTAAATGAGTTATAGCCGTTCTTTACAAATGCAGGCAGTGTGGAGTCATATAGGTTTGATGGATTTAGTTGCCTCTCATAGAAGAGTTGTAGCCCTTTGATGTTTTACAATTGTTAGCAGTATTTCAATCTACAGCCTTTACTTTGTAGTGCTCTGTTATAGTTGATAACTATAACAATGGAAAAAACTTGAAGTATTTGCACAAAAAACAAAAATATTTTGTATGTTTTCTTTCACATTTTAAATGTACATGTTCAATGAATCTGTCAATCTATAAGGCTTTTTCTCTTTATCTGTCACCTCCCTACTGCATCTACCTGATGCACAAGGGATATAATTTTTCATAGAATTTTCTTGTTTTTTTTTATCTTGTAGGCTGTGGCAGAACAAAATCAAAATGGGCCAATTAAACGCTATAATGTGAAATACTGGTTTCTAAGTAACTTAAGTACACCTATTGGTGAGGATGTCATAGACTCCCTTGACCTTCAGGCTAACATCAGTGACCTTGATCCTTGGACCTGGTACATTGTGAAGGTCATACCAGAGAATGCAGCTGGTCAAGGAGTTGCTAGTGAACCTGTGACAGTGAGGACATTACCTACAGGTATTCTTTTAATTACCGGTACTTTGTGCCTAGCATCAACAGTCACCAATTTGCTAGAAAGAATAGTTAAATTACTATAAAGAATATTCATATATAACTGAAGCCACACATGGTCAGATTTATGTCCTTCCAGTTGCTGCAAGATTAAAACTGGTATTGAAAGAAACATATTTAATTGTAGGTTAACTTGAATATTTGAATATATTTTATAATCTGCAAACTTACCTCATGTTTCATAGTATCTTGGATAAACAACAAATTCTCTGGTTAAACAGCTCAAACAACATTTGCGCAATGCTTGATGGCACATATATTTTTATGCCCCCCATCGAAGATGAGGGGGTATATTGTTTTGCAAATGTTAGTCGGTTGGTAGACACTTCATTTCCAAAAAATATCTAGAGAACCCTCTGACCCACCTTCCTCAAACTAAGTTTGTAGGTTGTTCATGACCAGTAGATGAAGCCTTTAGTTTTTCAGGTCATTAAGTCGAAGACCAAGGTTGCAGTGACCTTGAAAAGCAAAGCCTTTTCCGATTGATATCTAGAGAATCCGTTGGCCAGGGTTCCTCAAATTTAGTTTGTAGGTCGGTCATCACCAGTAGATGACCTCTTTAGTTTTTCATGTCACTAGGTCAAAGGCCAAGGTCACAGTGACCTTGAAAAGCAAAATGATTTCTGAACAATAATTGTAGAGCGCTTGAGCCCAAGCTTCCTAAAACTTCATAGGTTGGTTGGTCATGGCTAGATAATCCCTTTAGTTTTTAGGGTCACAAGATCAAAGGTCAAGGTCATTAACTGAAAAATGGTTTCTAATGAATAACTAGAGAATGCGTGGGCCTAGGTAGGATCCGTAATCTTGCAGTGCAGGTTGATAAGGACCCGTAGATGACTTATATTGCTTTTGGAGTCACTTTGTCAAAGTTTGTCAGAGTGACCATTAACAGAAAAATGGTTTCCAATCAATAACTAGACAACCTTTTGGAATTGGATCCTCAGACTTGCTTTGCAGGTTGGTCTGTTCAGGAGATGACCCCTATTGTCTTTAAGGTCAGTAGGTTAAAGGTCAAGGTCATGGTGGCCATAAACCAGAAAGAGGAAAACAGATTCTGATTGATGAGTAGAGAACCCTTGGGCCTTGCTGTCTCAAAACTTCCTACCTACCCACCATCTTACCTACCAGCCTACCCCATGCAGTTCCTTTATACATTTTATAACCATTGGCGTAATCTAAAGTGATATCAGTAGTCCCTTATATCCTCCACTCAATGTACTGACCCAAGTCCCTGTCCTTCTACCTTCCTATACTTCTATGGCTGCCTCTAGTGATAAGGCAATAGAGGGACATGTATGTTTTACAAACATCTTTTGTTAATTTGTCTGCTTTTAGTTAGTTTGGTTTTCTATTTCAGCTCCAGGGTCTGCTCCTTTGAATCTTACAGCAGAGGCACAGTCTGCTTACTCCATTTTAGTGAAATGGCAGGTATGATTTCAGTACTCAGAATTTTCACATAATAAGTTACATACCTGTATATCTGTCAGTTAAATGAGAAAAAAAAACTTTTCATATGAAGCTCATATGTGTAGTAATATAGATTTTTGGCATAAAACAGTACTAGAGGTCTTAGAAATCCATAGTTGTTGAATGCCTGTAATACTGTGCATAAAAATTACCAAAAATCATTGTGTACTGTCTCAGAATAGAAATTGCTTCATTGTTGGAAAGATCCTATTTTACTTGAAACAGGTTGTGTACAGCTTTCATGTTCACCCACTGCTTCCCTGATAAGTTGAAACTTTATTTGATATGTGTTATTATTTTATCAATTTACACAACTGAAAGTGAGAGTGAATTCAACTGTGACACCCACAATACATCCTGGAAGCAGTATTGGGCATAGTTGGTCTACAATCATGTAAAATAAGTTAGGTTGAGATGATACTGTAGAACCATATTTTTATCCCTTGCCAAAACTTAATACAAATATGTAGCATCAGTATGGGAAGTTGTCAGCATAAAGTTTGTTTCGATCAAATCAGTAACACTAGAAACATGGCCCTTTTTAAAAATTTTCCATGCAATATATAAGGCATATACACTTATAGGAAAAACTTAATCATGTCACTCAGTACAAGTATGTATCATCAATGGCCAATTGATTAATTTTCTACACTCGACTTCTACCTGAAAATTTAAAATTCTTCTTGCTTTTCATAAAAGCATTAGAACTTCCCAGGAATGTTCCTTGCATGAACTTCTACCAAATTTATCTAAGTAGTTCCATTCTTTCTAGAACTGTGGTAGCTGTGGTAACTAAACTGTAAAAAAAGTCTTCTTAATATCGGAAAGGGTAAAGCCTACTGCAATGATACTTGGTATGTGGCATCTCCTTGTGGTCATGTACAGAGAATATTGAAAAGTTATACCCCTTTGATCAGAAAATGTCACACCTTTATGGTCGAAAGATTTACATAGTTTAATAAGAAATCCTCTCTAAAAGCACAGAGGACTTGAATATTTAGCATGTGACTTGGTCTGTGGTCTTTTAGAAAGATAATTTAATTATGCCCTGAACTCTGAAATGACAATGCCCAGTAGTCACATCTTTTTTAACGAGTTATACATGTACATGTATGAAAAACAGTTAAAAATATTTTTTCAACCCTCAAGGCCTAGATAATACTTAGATACTAAGCATGTGACATGGTATAGTGTTCATCTGCTATAGGTGGAGGGATTAAGATATCTGATTAATAATAGTTCATAGCCTGCATTTTCATAAAAAATACTCATCTATACAGGTTTGATTTTTTCCCCCAAAACCATGCATTTATATGTAAAAAAGTTTACTTTTAAACATCTGTGCCATAAAAGAAGTGGTAATTTTATGGCAGTTGATATAAATTCTATGAATTTGCTTGTTTCCCTTGCAGCCTCCCCCAGCAGAAGACTGGCATAGTGAACTGAAAGGTTTTATCATACAATACTGGAGACTTAGAGATACCAGTGTCTCCCAGGTTCTGTCTCTAGGTGTTCTGAATCTAGCCATCATTATCAAGTAAGTTATACATTTAATGAAATACTTCAGGACTATAGTGCAAATTCTATCAAGTTCTTCATGTAGAGCTCCGAGTTAAAAAAAAAAAAAAAAAATCTTGTCCTTAGCCATACTTCAGTTATATACTTCAAGACCATCACTTGTTACTATTATTGGTAATAATCTGGAACTTGTGAAGTTTACCTAACTTTTTGTGTTAAAAAACAAGTTATAGCCTTTTGTTTTATTATTCCTTGTTGAATGATGAGTTGTATTGTTTGGGAGTTTTCTGTCCATCTGTTATCACTTTTTGTCTGTTCGGAGCCAGAACTCTCAACTGTTTGCATGGGTTTAGATGTACCTTGCTGGGATTATAGATAAAAAATAGGGGATTGATGCATGTTGACTGCCATCATAACTTACAAACTTGTGACATGTTATAGCCCTTCTTTACAAATGCTGGCAGTATGTTTGTCTGGAGTCATATATCAATAGTGGTTTTGATGGATTTAGTTGTAACTTACTGAGATTGTAAATGTTATAAGGGGGATGATGCATGTTAATTGCCAGTACAATTAATGGTCTCATAGCCATCTACCGCCATTTCTCTGTAGTGCTTTGTTACAGTTGATTAAAACTTCATATGCTTGTCTATAACAATGCGAAAAACTTGAAGAATCACAAGGACTCCTTTATAGTCAGCATGATCAGTAAAGTACAGATTAATTCATTAATTCCTTTAGTGTTATCTTTAGTAATATGTTTGTCTTATGTACTTGCACAAAAAAGCTAACATATTTTGTATGTTTTCTTTCACAGTTGTGAATGTACATGTTCAGTTGACAGATTAACATTGTATAAAGCTTTTTCTCTTCCTCTGTCACCTCCTTACTGCAACTACCTGATACAACTTACCTTCTGGCGGCAAATGTCAATTTACTTGAAATTTGCTAGTTTATACTGTAACCATGGAAGTTTACTGAACACTTGTGTTACACATTTAGCTGTTGGATAGGAAATACTGTACAATACTTTATTGACAGAGAGATTTTGAAAAAAAAAGGTAAGTGATGCTACTGATGTTGTCTTACAGAGATTTGAAGCCGTATACAGAGTATGGTGTGAGTGTTGCAGCTTTCACAGATCAGGTCACAGATGGGATTGGACCTTATACCGACAATGTCACTGTGCAGACAGCTCAATCAGGTATATGCTTGTTCTCAGTTATAATGTTACTTTGTGGTACATGATGCCTCATTGAATGTAGAAAGTAGGAGAATGTCAGAGAGAGATTGATTGCACACCTTTGTTGTTTAGAGTATGTTTGGCTCTGCACCATGTTTAAACTAAAACTAAACTAAAACTGTGATTTACATCTGTAAGACATAAATCCACAGCTCTACAAAAGTTGTTTCAAGAATTGAATTCCCTCTAGAACTCTGGTTGCTATGGCAACAGAAAGGAAAAACTTTAAAAATCTTCTTGTCTTAGATCATATGGCCCTGAGCCTTAAGGTTTGGTATGTTGTATCATCTAGTGGACCTCTACCAAGTTCATTCAGATTATACCCCTAGGGTCAAAATTGGCCCTGCCCTGTGGATTAATTGAAACCACAAAGCCTAGAACTTAGATATTTTTAATGGAATTTCAGCAAGAGGTCCTCTTCCAAGTTTGTTTAAATTATGCCCCATGGGTCAAAGTTGGCTTTTCTCCAGGGGTCACTTGATTTAACATAGACTTATACAGGGAAAGCCTTAAAAATCTTCTTATCAAAAACCATAAAGCCAGGGGCTAAGATTTTTACAAAGAGCATTATCTGAAGGTCCTCTGCCAAAATTGTTCAAATAATGCCTTTTGGGTCATTAATGGCCTGGCCCTGGGGTCACTTGATTTTAAATAGGCTTATATAGGGAAAACCTTAAAAAATCTTGTCTGAAACCACAAGACCTAGAACTTAGTTACTTTGCATGGAGCAGTAGCTAGAGATCTACTACCAAGTTTGTTCAAATCATGTGGATTTGGTCAAAATTAGCTGTACCCAGAGGGTCACATGATTTAACATAGACTTATATAGAGAATATCTCACAAAATCTTCTTGTCTGAAACCACAAAGCCAAGGCCAAAGATTTTTTAGATGGGGTATCAGCTAGAGGTCCACTACCAAGATTGTTCAAATTAAGCTCCTAGGATCTGAAATGGCCTGGCCCAGGCATCACTTGATTTTATATAAGCTTGTTAAGGGAAGACTTAAAAATCTTCTTGTCTAAAGCCACAAAGCTAAGAACTTAGATATTTTGCATAGAGCATGAGCTAGAGGTCCTCTACCAAATTTGTTAAAATTATGCCCCTTGGGTCAAAATTGGCCACACCCCTGGGGTCCGATTTGTGCAGAATATTTAATATTTAAAAATCTTCTTGTGAGGAACCGTAAATATTACACCTTGGATTTATTTGCATGGAGCATTTTCTAGAGATCCTCTGCTAAGATTGTTCAAATAATGCCCCTTTGATCATAAATAACACTACCCCTAGGGGGTCACTTAATTTTACTTAGGCTTATATGACCGACGTCACGGAAAAAAGGGCACTCGGACATTTGGTATACTATTGAAATATACTGAATTGAAAATCAGCAAAAATGGCAACATTTTTAGCTCACCTGTCACGTAGTCCGTCCGTCCGTTAACAATTGGTTTGTTAACACTCTAGTGGTCACATTTTTGCCTCAATTGTCATGAAACTTGGTCAGAATGTTTGTCTCATTAATATCTCGGACGAGTTCGAACATGGGTTATCAAGGTTAAAAGACTAGGTCACAGTGCCCAAATATAGAAAAACCTTGTTAACACTCTAGAGGTTACATTTTCAGCCCAAATAATCTTGAAATTTGTCAGAAAGGTTGCTTTGATGATTTCTAGGTCAAGTTCAAAAATAGGTCATTTGGGTCGAAAACTAGGTCACAGAGCCCAAATATTGAATAACCTTGTTAACACTCTAGAGGTAACATTTTTAGACCAAATAATCTGGAAATCTGTCAGGAAGGTTGCTTCTATGATTTCTAGCTCAAGTTCAAATATGGGTCATCTTGGTTCAAAAACTAGGTCACAGAGCCCAAAAATAGAAACATCTTGTTAACACTCTAGAGGCTACTTTTTCAGTCCAAATATCCTGGAAATTTGTCAGAAATGTTCTAATGATGATTTCTAGCTCAAGTTCAAATATGAGTCATCTGGGTTCAAAAACTAGGTCACAGAGTCCAAAAATAGAAACATCTTGTTAACACTCTAGAGGTTATTTTTTCAGCACAAATAATCTTGAAATTTGTCAGAAAGGTTGCTTTGATATTTTCTAGGTCAAGTTCAAAAATAGGTCATTTGGGTCGAAAACTAGGTCACAGAGCCCAAATATTGAATAACCTTGTTAACACTCTAGAGGTAACATTTTTAGACCAAATAATCTGGAAATCTGTCAGGAAGGTTGCTTCTATGATTTCTAGCTCAAGTTCAAATATGGGTCATCTTGGTTCAAAAACTAGGTCACAGAGCCCAAAAATAGAAACATCTTGTTAACACTCTAGAGGTTACATTTTTAGCCCAAAAAATCTGGAAATTTGTCAGAAAAATTGCCTTGAGGATTTCTAGATCAAGTTCGAATATGGGTCATCTGGGGTCACAAACTAGGTCACAGAGTCCAAATATGGAAAAACTTGTTAATATTCTAAAGGTAGCATTTTCAGTCCAAATAACCTGGAAATTTGTCAGAAAGATTCTATGGATGATTTCTAGCTCAGTTTTGAATATAGGTTCTCTGGGGTCAAAAACTAGGTCACAGAGCCCGAAAGTAGAAAAACCTTGTAAAAGCTCTAGAGGTTAAATTTTTAGTCCAAATGTCCTTGAAATTTGTCTGAAAGGTTGTTTCAATGATTTCTAGCTCAAATTTGGATATGGGTCATCTGGGATCAAAAACTAGGTCACATGGTATAAATGTGTAAAAAACTTTTTAACACTTCAGAGGTTACATTTTCAGTCCAAATATCCTAGAAATTTGTCAGACAGGTTTTTTTGATGATTTCTAGCTCAAGTTGGAGTATGGGTCATCTGGGATCAAAAACTAGGTCACATGGTATAAATATGTAAAAAACTTTGTAAACACTCTAGAGGCTACATTTTAAGTCCAAATGTCCTGGAAATCTGTCAGATAGGTTGTTTTGATGATTTGTAGCTCAAGTTTGGATATGGGTTATCTGGGGTCAAAAACTAGGTCACAGAGCCTAAATATCGAGAAACCTTGTTAACACTGTAGATGCTACTTTTTCAGTCCAAATATCCTGGAAATTTGTCAAAGAGATTGTTTCAATAATTTCTAGGTCAAGTTCGAATATGGGTCATCTAGGGTCAATTAAAAAGGTCCATAGCAACTTTGGTAGAAGCAGTCATACTCAGGTGAGCGATACAGGGCCATCATGGCCCTCTTGTTGTTCTCTTCCGATCTAAAATTTAAGTGAATATTGATAGCCTGAATATTGTCCTTCACAAAAATGACTATTTTGTATCAAATTTCTTGATAACTATTACCATGGCAACAGTTTTTGGGGACAGTTCTTCCTTGTATAAAATGATATCAACTGAACAAAACACAATTTTGAATGGTAACAATAATATGTTTGTAAAAATGTTAGATACACTGTAAAGGTATAGAATCTTAAAAATAAAATAGATAAAATTTAAGTGTCTGAAATATGCCATGTTAATCTTATTCCAACTGGAACGTAGATATAAACTGACGTCAAATTATGGTATGTGACGTCATTTTAAAGAACATCAAATTTGCCCATGATGTTCCTCTTAAACATAAAAGTACGTCATATCTGCACTTTGCAGAAAGCAGAAATTTTCAGACATTAATTCTGGGATATCATTTGTTCAAAAAAAGTAAAAAGGTCAGTTTCCAAAAGTTATGTCGGAGTGCCTTTTTTCCTGTGTCGTTGGTCATATAGGGAAAACTTAAAAAAAACTTCTTGTCTGAAACCACACGGCCTAGGACTTAGATTTCTTACATAGAGCATCAGCTACAGGTCCTCTACCAAGTTGTTAAATTATGTCCCTTTGGTCTAAATTGGCTCTACCCTGGGGGTAACTTGAATTCATATAGATTTATATAGGGAGAACCTTCAAAAGCTTCCGATGTTTTTGAGAAATCTCCCTTTAATTTTTAAAATGAATATTTGTCTGGAGCATTACATGAAGAATATGAAAGGGATTGACTTAATATAAAGACAGATGTAAAGAAGTAGAAGTGCAATACACAAAAACCATAACTGAACCTAGTCTATTGAATTATCTATCATCTAAAAAAAATATTGTTTGGAGCATAACTATAAAACTGTTAGGAGAATTGATTGGAAAATTAAAATATAGATAGATATGGCGACAAGGAGAAGTGAAGTGCCCAATAAGCATACAAAATGTAACTCTACCTTGTCCTATTTTTGAGTTATCTCCTCTTCTTTAGTTTTATAATAAATTTTTGTCCAGAGTATAACTTGAAGACCATGAAATTGATTTGAAACTAAAACTTAAGATAGATGTTGACTGTTAAGTGTAGTGCCCATGAACCATAACTCTTCTTCTTCCAATTTTTGCGTTAGTCCCTTTGATTGTATCTGTTCTGCGATGTTCTAGTTATTTTTATGATAAGCACATTACATGGCACTTGTCTTTCTTTGCAGTTATGCTCAGGTGAAAGCATTAGGGCCAAAATAGCTCTCTTGTTATTTTTCAGAGCCTGGCCCTGTGGTTGACTTAGACTACACAGCATTCAGTACAAGTATACATATGTTCTGGAAGGAACCTGAAATCTTGAATGGTGTCATCTCCCAATATCTTGTGTTTTATAATTTGATTGGTCCAGCTGTGATGACCACACCTTCACTCTTGTCTCAGCCAATGATATTACGACATCTCCCTGTTTTATTGGAGGAAAGTGAAATGATAGGCAGTGTTTTTGACACTTTTGGTGCAACTTTGACAGAAGAACTACTCGTACCATTGGCTAATATCTGTGATGTAATTTTACACAATGAAACCTTTTTTGAAGAAGTAGAAAATGTTACAGACATTGACCAGTCATATGAATTGACTCAAATGGCAAACACCGCAAATAACAGTTTATTTGATTGGATGAAAAGTGAAGATGTACACCTTGGAGGACTATGTTTAGATATCCAGAATTTGCTGACAGATATAGTAAATCAGAACAAAGGTTTGTATGGATGTAGTCTCTCTTTGATTCATAGTCCTGAAATTCGATATGCAACATTATCTGGTGGACTTTTAAATTGATTGCTTATATCATGCATCATGGAAATATATGAAGATTTATCCTGTCAATTATTTCAAATCTGACCCAATCAAGGGTTCCGTATAAATTTTGCTTTATACGGCACATGATACGTCACAGACTACTTTTGTGTTTATAATCAGAAGGAAGTGATAGAATTGATGTTATTACAAACAGAGACTACTTGAATAAAAAATTAGATATTTAAATATGTACATCTTACAATATAATGATCATTTAAGGAAATAAAATTATTGAAACTTTGGAACTATTTTTTTTTGTGTGTATATGTGGCGGATAACCTTTACATTAGCCTGATTTGAAACAGTTTAAAGATAGATTTTCAATATCTTTAGTAAATTACTTCCAAATGCCAGATGTGACAGGATAAATAGAATAATAAGTTAGTGTCTTATTTGAGAAAGTTTATCGGGCTTGGCTGTGGAATTTATCGGATTCACTTTTGACTTACTCAATAAATTCCTACGCCTTGCCAGATAAACTTTCCCATATTAAGACACTAACCTATTATTCTCTATATTCAATGATCTTATTGTCTGAAACCACAAGGCCCAGAGCCCTGAATTTTGATATCTTGCTTAATAAAGTTGACCTCTACAGTGATTGCTAAAATGATTCCCCAAGGTTCATCATTGGCTTACCCTAGGTGTCACTTGTTTTACAAAGAGATTTTTAGGAAAAATGTTTCTGAAAACCATTTGGCCTAGGGCTTTCATCTCTGGCATGATGTTAGTTGATATTTACAAGATGAGTCATTCCCTAGGGGTAAAAATTGGCCCTATCTAACCTAGGGCCTTCTGGTTTAAACATTAAAAAAGTGCTGTTTTCTGAAATCAAAAGAGCTAGAGCATTTAATATATATATATATGTTACATCATATAGTTAATCTTTACTAATTAAGACTGCTAAAATCATGCCCCACTGGGATATCACAGGCCCTGCCCCTGGGGTCAGTTGTTTTAAATTTATATATAGATAATTAAGAAACAAAAAAAAAAAAAACTTTTTGCCTGGAACCAAAAGGTCTGTCTTTCATCTTTCTAAAATCATGCCCTTGTGGTTTACTAAGGCTCTGGGCAGGGTGTTTTTATAACATTGAGAATATATACTGAAGGAAAAAAGTTTAACAACAGAATTCAAACTAGCACTTCTTTGCACTAAAGTGTTTACACAATACAGGCATATTGATTAAGATTCGCCTCAGGGTATGCTGAATGTTTTATCGCTTATCTATATGGTCAAGGACCAGCTTGTAATAATCACACAGTGCATGTGCACATACCTTATGACTTGATAGATTGTTTATCTATGCAAAAGAAAACCCTGACATTTTTACTTTACCAGAGTATGCTTATGGTGAGCTTTTGTGATCACCCTGTGTCAGTCTTGTGTCGTGATGCATCAACATTTCCTTTTTAATAACGTCTTCTAAACAACTGGGTCAAAGTTGATAAAACTTCTCAGGGATGTTCCTTGCATGAAGCTCTACCAAAGTTGTTTGAAGAATTGAATTCCATCAAGAACTATGGTTGTATAAGCAACAGAAAGGAAAAACTTTGAAAATCTTCTTGTCTGAAATCACAAGGCCAAGAGCTTAGATATTTTTTATATTTTGCATTGTCTTGTGGACCTCTACCACGTTTGTCCAAATTATATCCCTGGGGTCAAAATTGGTTCTGCCCTGAGGGTCCTATTTGTGTAAAATATTTAAGCTTTGAAAATCTTCTTGTGAGATTAAGCTTTAGACCTTAGATATTTTGCATGAAGTATCATCTCGAGGTCCTCTACCAAGATTTTTATGCTTCCCGAAGGGCGAGCATATAGTTGCCGCTTTGTCCGTCCTGTTCGTTCGTCCATCTGTCATAATTTTGTACGGAGCATAACACAAAAACTATGAGAGATATCAAGACCAAACTTCATACGTAGTTAGATCTCATTAAGGAGCAGTGCAGAGTACAAGAACCATAACTCTTGCTTAATTAATTTTTGAGTTATTGCCCTTTGAAATTTCTCATACTTATTTTTTGTCCGGGGCATATCTCACAAAGTATAAGAGATATTAACATGAAACTTTATTGGTAGATAGATCTCTATGAGGAGAAGTGCAGCATGCAAGCACCATAACTCTGTTATGCATAATTTAGGAGTTATTGCCCTTTGTTATTTTTACATACTTTAAAAAAATACATATTAAACAATAGCCCTTTTGGAATTGGCATTTATTCGGGGAGCATCCGTCAGTTCTACCGATTTCTTGTTCAAATTATGCCCCTGGGGTAGTGAATGGCCCTGCCCCAAGGTCACTTGGTTTTACATAGGCTTATATCGGAAAAACTTTGAGAAACTTTTTGTCTGAAACTGTATGCCAAATAGCTTAGATTATACTTTCTTTCTATGTAGCATTGTATCATGAATCATCAAAATAGGCCCTATGCAATTTTTTTTGTTGTGTGTTTTTTTTTTTTTTTTTTTTTTTTTTTTTTGTAGAAAATATAAGATCTTTGAAATATTCAAAATCTTTTATTTTGCTTCTGCTGTTTGCTTAAAAGCAGACCCACAGCCAAAGTACTCGAGTAAGCAACCCAGGACCATCATGGCCCACTTGTTTAGAAAAGCATTGCTATGGGAAGTCAACTGGACATGACCTTAGCTCAACATCAGGTGGCAGTTGGCATGTTAACAGCCGGTATGAGTGTAACTAAGTTGCCAACATATTGATTTTCACAGAAGCATGTTTCCAAGCAAAACACCAGCAGACATGATTTGTAGCAGATAAGCAACATTCAGGTAGGCCATGAAAAATGACACCCAGTGAAAAGAATTACATGTGACAATATCAGGACGAAACCACCTTTGACCTGTCATCTAGCAAATGCAACTGGTACAAAAATCTCATAGATAATAGTTCATAACCGACAGACCTGCAGGATTGAGAGCCTGTCACATGGGTGTTCGAATACAGTATGTCATCGTTAGGCAGAGTGTGGTGGAGTTAGTAAGAAAGGTTTCACACTCAAAATGTCATTGGACATGATCGCTACCATGGATGTTGAATCATGATATGGGGCTAGATAAGTCACTTAACATAATCCGACAGGTACAGCTGACAGGTACAGCAACAAAATTTTAGAAATTATTCCTTTCTTACAGTCTTGCTGTTTATTAACCATAGTGGCAGCCATACACAATATTGATAGTGTGACATTTTATCACATGATCCGATGTCAATTAACAGTTCACACATTCAGATTTGTTTTATAAAATTTCACAAACCCCTACTACACAAAACATAAAAAAATCTTATCTAATAAGAATTCTTCTTTATGGAACTCCATAATTCCAACAAATATTTGGTTGCTAAACTTTGTTCCTTCAGTATATAAGAAAATACTTTCGAAAACACAGACCTAGAGCTATTTATTTTCTAGTGGACCATAATAAACTTTGCTAAATTTGTGCCTATTGGTTCATGAATTACCAGCCTGAAAGGTTAACATGTTTTATATAGAAACTTTACAGAAATGTTCTTGTGAGTAGCTGTTCTCAGGTGAGCTACTAAAGGCCATTATGGACTCATGCTTCTGAAGTTGTAGACCTCATTCATTTTAAAATTCCTCAATGATAGATTTCAAAGCTGTTCTGGCAGTTACATTTATTAACACAGCTGTGATAATTGTTTTGATTGATTGAAGTGACAAATAAAAATGAAAGGTTTCACTCTTTGAGTTTTAAGTTATTCAGTCAGTATTGAATATAATTATGCAGTATTGCAGGAGATTCATCCAAACATACAACATTTAATTATACCTTAATCTTTGAAACAAAATGTAACATAAATTTCATAGTTAAGTTTCCTTTAAAAAAAAACCTGTAATAAATGACTTTTAAGTCATTATTTTGGTGTGGTTACTTCCTGGAACTACAGGATTCAGTCATTGAGGGCAAGAAGTATCAGGTGCAAGAACTGTCTACAATCAGTATAATTTTCGTCACCTACCGGGTATGTTTTGTATTCTTACTTTTTTTATTTTTGAACAGAGGAGGAACATGATGATGTAGACATGTTGAATATCACAACCATCAGACCAACAGTAACATTGTCACAACTGAAGTCAGAACATGTCTATAACATATCAGTGCGAGCAGCTACAATGGCTGGGTATGGACAGGAGGTTACCATGGAGGCTATCACATGTAAGAGTTTGTCAGTATGATCAGTAAGTGATATGTATGTAGAACTTATTATTGATAATTCTTGTTCACATTTTGGAAGTGTGAAAGTACTGTATTTGATTATCCCAGTGAGTACAGCAATAGAATCTGATACTGTTTGAAGGTTTTATAGATTAGAATAAAATCAATGGTAAACACTTCGTAAAGTGTTTTCAAAAGTGTAGAGATTTTTTATACACAAGCCTGTTACTATTTTCTTCTGGATAAAATACTACTTTACCATGTACATTGTGCACTTCAGTGGAATCCTCAACTACACCAGGGACCACTAAACATCAAGCTGACCCAGTGACCAAGGGACCAGTTCATGAAGGTGTACCATTACAACAGAAAGAGGAGGATGAACCTCTTAACCTTCCTGTCATCATTGGGGGTGGAGTGTCAGGTTTTGTATTGATGGTTATCTTACTGGTGATTGGAGGATGTCTGTGTATAAAGGGAAGACAGGCACAGTCAGAGGAAAAGTCTAAAGGTAATCACTCTGTTCTTTGATTAATTGTTTCTTTTTAGCTCACCTTAGCAGATGTTCAGGGTGAGTTATTGTGTTACCATTCTGTCTGTCATCCAACACTTGCTTCATACAAAAAATATCTTTTGAAATCACTAGGCCAAAGTTAATAAACAGGGATGTTCCTTGCATGAAGCTCTATCAATTTAGTTCAAAGAATTCCATTCCATGCAGAACTTTAGTTGCTATGGCAACAAGAATAAAAACACTTTAGAAAAATAATCTCAGAATTGAAGGCTGAAACAAATGACCTTCAAAAGTGACCTTGACCTCAACAAACATAGCTGGAATGACCTGAGGACAGAGTATTCAAAGGTGAGCTGTTAGGATAGGTGATTCTTCATCACCTGACGTCAACATTTTCCTATAAACAACATCTCCTCCAAAACCACTGGGCTTCTTTTAACTAAACTTCACAGGAATTTTTCTCAGTTGGTCCTTTTTCAAATTACTTAAAATTTAGTGGTTGCATTAAGAACTCTGGTTGCCCTGGCAACCGTAAGGAACAACTTTGCAATCTTGTCCTCAGAAACCACCAGCCCGATTTCAAAATTATTTCACAAAAATGTTCTTTGGATGCTTTTTATCAGACTCCTTCAAGACATTTGTGTTCCTAAAAAACATGGCCTACAAGCTGAGGGTAAGGCCTTTCTTCACTACATGACTATAGGGAAAACTTAGAAAATCTTCTCTCTCCTCAAAAACCACTTGTCCAATTTCAAAATAATTTCACAAATATGTTCCTTTGGTGACCTTTTATCAAATCCCTTCAAACCATTCTGGGCCCTTAAAAAACATGGCCTACATATGACTATATAGAAAACTTTGAAAATCCCCTCCTTAGAAACTGCTGGCATGATTTCAAAATAATTTTACAGAAATGTTTCTTATGTGACTTTTAATTAAATTACTTCTAGCAACTTTTCAGTATACAAATAGAAAAAATTTGAAAATTCCTGTCCTCAGAAACGCTTAGCCTCTTTTCAAAATAATTTCACAGAAATGTTCCTATGGTGGCTTTTTATGAAAGTCCTTGAAGCCATGTTGGTTTGTTAATAAAATTGACAGCAGTTGGGTAAGTTTTCATTGTATGACCATATGGAATACTTCGAAAGTAATCTCCTAAGAAACCCCTGGCCAAGTTTCAGTTATTTCACAGAAATATTCCTTTGGTGGACCATTATCATATTTGTTTGACTTTGGTAGTCTGGTTGATTAAAGAAATTTTAAACACATGGACAGTTTTGAAAAACTTATTTGAACCTTGACATACTGATCTATATTCCAGTTATAGCATGGAAAAATTGAACAATATCTATAATGGTTCTCAGGTGAGTGATAAAGGGCCATCATGGACATCTTGTCTTTTTTTAAAGTTTTTGTTTTGTAATCTCAAGTACTTAAAATTCAATATTTTACATTGAATTTCAAAAGAAAGAAATAACATAACATATATTATTGGATGTAAGGTTTCTGTACATTTCAGTTGTGAGTCATGAATCTTTAGAAGAGACAAACAACATGTATGGACAGTTAGACATACCTAGGTTAGTATATTGATATAAGAGTGCAATGTTAAGACTTCAGAATTTTCTTATTTTAACTTGACATCCAAATTTAAAAATCAAAACTCAAAGTTGCCTTTGACAGTTAAATTTTTATTTCTTAATTGAATAACCAGAATATGAAGGCACACGTTTTATTTAACAATTTGATAGCCAACTGTCAATAAAAATAATGAACTGCTTGTGAATTTCTTGCAAAAACTGCTATAAGGCAGCACTGCAACCAGAAATTGTAGAAGAAACAGACATTGTATTTTTTAGCACTGTACCTGCAATGGCTTCAGCAGCAGAAGATGGCACAGACTCTGTTGATATTTATGGTGATGAAGTGAGATTTCATTCTCCCATACATCAGTATGATCAAGTAAGTTTTGTCAAACCTTGCTGATATCAGCATAAGTATGATATGGAAAGATTACTGATGTCAGCACATGTATGATATGGTTAGTTTGGTCATACCTTGCTGACGTCAACATCAGTATGATGTGTAAAGTTATGTTATACCTTGCTGACATTAGCATGAGTATGACATGAGAGGTTTTGTTATACCTTGCTGACATTAGCACAAGTATGACATGAGTTTTGTCATACCTAACTTATGTCAATGTTATAATGATTTAGTAAGTTTTGAAACAATTACACAAGACATACAAAAACACTCAGATGTAAGCAACAAAAATGTATTCTGTGCTCATCTTTTTTCTTTGTTATTTCCAGTATTATTTGATTTTTTTGCTCATGATATAACTTGTATGTACTTGAGTGAGCGAGTAGATTCAGACATATTGTAAACACTGAAGAAGATTTTAGTGCAAAAGTAAAAAAAACAAAAACTAATCCCATTATTGCATTAACTGGTTTGTTACAGAGTACAGACAGGTCATTTATGACAGAGGAAAGCAGAACAATGTTAAGTAATGAGCGTTCTGTAAATGATGGATTTCTTGGTATGTATACATTAGGTTGGTATTGTTTTAACTTGCTCCTTTATATAAATAAGGATTGGTGCATTTAATGCAATATTTGAATATGATGTTTGTAAAAGTTAAATATATCTTTGAATATACTTGGATGCCATTTCCATAATGTTTTAAACTCTCTAAATAGCAGACTGTGCCATCTGTCTTTTTAGCTCACCTGTCACGTAGTGACAGAGTGAGCTTTTCTGATCACCTTTTGTCCGTCGTCCGTCCGTCCACAATTAGTTTGTTAACACTCTAGTGGTCACATTTTTGCCTCAATTGTCATGAAACTTGGTCTGGATGTTTGTCTTATTAATATCTCAGACGAGTTCGAACATGGGTTATCCAGGTTGGAAAACTAGGTCAGAGCCCAAATATATAAAAACCTTGTTATCACTCTAGAGGCTACTTTTTCAGTCCAATATCCTGAAAATTTGTCAGAAAGGTTCTATTGATGATTTCTAGCTCAAGTTCAAATATGGGTCATCTGGGTTTATAAACTAGGTCACAGAGCCCAAAAATAGAAAAATCTTGTTAACACTCTAGAGGTTACATTTTCAGCCAAAATAATCTGGAAATTTGTCAGAAAGGTTGCTTTGATGATTTGTAGGTCAAGTTCAAATATGGGTTATCTGGGATCAGAAACTAGGTCACAGAGCCCAAATATTGAAAAACCTTGTTAACACTCTAGAGGTAACATTTTTAGACCAAATAATCTGGAAATTTGTCAGGAAGGTTGCTCCTATGATTTCTAGATCAACTTCGAATATTGGTCATCTGGGTTCAAAAACTAGGTCACAGAGCCCAAAAATAGAAAAATCTTGTTAACACTCTAGAGGTTACATTTTCAGCCAAAATAATTTGGATATTTGTCAGAAAGGTTGCTTTGATGATTTGTAGGTCAAGTTCAAATATGGGTCATCTGGGATCAGAAACTAGGTCACAGAGCCCAAATATTGAAAAACCTTGTTAACACTCTAGAGGTAACATTTTCTGCCCAAATAATCTGGAAATTTGTCAGAAAGGTTGATTCTAAGATTTCTAGCACAAGTTCAAATATGGGTCATCTGGGTTCAAAAACTAGGTCACAGAGCCCAGAAATAGAAAAATCTTGTTAACACTCTAGAGGTTACATTTTCAGCTCAAATAATCTGGAAATTTGTCAAAAAGGTTGCCTTGAGGATTTCTAGATCAAGTTTGAATATGGGTCATCTGGGATTACAAACTAGGTCACAGAGTCCAAATATGGAAAAACCTTGTTAACATTCTAAAGGTAACATGTTCAGTCCAAATAACCTGGAAATTTGTCAGAAAGGTTCTATCGATGATTTCTAGCTCAGTTTTGATAATAGGTTTTCTGGGGTCAAAAATTAGGTCACAGAGCCCAAAAGTAAAAAAATCTTCTTAATGCTCTAGAGGTTACATTTTTAGTCCAAATGTCCTTGAAATTTGTCAGAAAGGTTGTTTCAATGATTTCTAGCTCAAGTTGGAGTATGGGTCATCTTGGGTCAAAAACTAGGACACAGAGCCCAAATATGGAAAAACCTTGTTAACCTAGAGGTAACATTTTCAGAACAAATAACCTTGAAATTTGTCAAAGAGATTGCTTCAATAATTCCTAGGTCAAGTTCGAATATGGGTCATCTGGGGTCAGTTAACCAGGTCCATAGCAACTTTGTTAAAAGCAGTCATATTCAGGTGAGCGATACAGGGCCATCATGGCCCATTTGTTCTGCTGTAGGACTCGGGTATAGAACCTGGTCAGTATAAGCACATGGTAATGTAAAAGAAAGGCTGCATGTAAGGTTGCTGTATGTCATTGCTGGATAATGACTTGTTTTATACAAAAACATTATGCAGGTGTGAAATGGAATGTTACATTATACTTCAATATAGGAATGGCTAATCCGTCTTACTCTGGTTTGGCTGCACCCAGCACAATTAAAAGTAATCCAGCATACTATGAGGAACCATCTTCCAGTGACCATGAATCTATGACTGTTACCATGGCATTCCCTGCAGAAGATAGTCTATACTCACAGGTGAGTATTCAAAAACCTAAAAAGTTTACTCTTGATATTCTAGTTTTGCGTTATTAGTCAAGTGGATAGAGCCATGTATCTTTTTCTCTTCTGTCATTTATTAATTGTGATAATTAATTATTATGATTGTTTATTTCACTCATTCCCATTCAGACCTTATTCACCTATCAATGTTTTGCCCAAGGGAGGGGGCAGCAGACTGACCAGACCCAGAGATATTTGACATTTTTGCTTTTTCAGATTTTAAATCCCCGCCATAGAGCAATAGTAATTTGTCAAAATCCCGACAGTGAGAGGTCATTTACATCAAATAATTGCATAAAATGAACTAAGATCTAAAATTTGGCTAAAGTCTTTTTCTCTGGATTCTGAACCATACTGTCTGTCATATTCCTGCCAGTCAAAAACAGTCTTCTGTCAAAAGTATGCCTGCCACTCAACCACTAGGGCAATTAGTTGATAGGTGCATTACAGCTTTCTATTGTTAGCTCACCTGTCACATACTGACAGGGTGAGCTTTTGTAATCGCCTTTCGTCCGTCGTCCATCCGTCGTCCGTTGAGAATTGTTGTCCGCGCTCTAGCGGTCTTAATTTTGGTGCGATCTTCTTTAAACTTGGTCAGAATGTTTATCTCAATTATATCTAGGTCAGGTTCATAACTGGGTCACCTCACCCTTAAAACTAGGTCACTAAGGTCAAATTATAGAAAAAGCTTGTCCGCACTCTAGCGGTCTTAATTTTGGTTCGATCTTCTTCAAACTTATTCAAAATGTTAATCTCAATGATATCTAGATCAAGTTTGAAACTGGATCATGTGACCTTCAAAACTAGGTCACAAGGTCAAATTATAGAAAAAGCTTGTCCGCACTCTAGCAGTCTTAATTTTGGTCCGATCTTCTTCAAACTTGGTCAGATTGTTTATCTCAATGATATCTATCTAGGTCAAGTTCGTAACTGGGTCATGTGACCTTGAAAACAAGGTAACTAGTTCGAATTTTAGAAAAAGCTTGTCCGCACTCTAGCGGTCTTAATTTTGGTCCCATCTTCTTCAAGCTTGGTCAGAATATGTATCTCAATGATATCTAGGTCAGGTTCGAAACTGGGTTATGTGACCTTGAAAACTAGGTCACTAGGTCAAATTATAGAAAAAGCTTGTCCGCACTGTAGTAGTCTTAATTTTGCTCCGATCTTCTTCAAGCTTTGTCAGAATGTTTATCTCGATGATATCTAGGTCAAGTTTGAAACTGGGTCATGTGACTTTGAAATTTAGGTCACTAGGTCAAGTTATGATAAAAGCTTTTCTGCTCTCTAGTCGTCCTAATTTTGGTCTGATCTTCACTTTCATTACCATAAGATCTTGGTTCCTTTCTTCAAATTGCCATATTGCATTATTAGTTCCAGAGTTATGGCCCCTGAAAGTGCCAAAATTAACTATTTAGACCTTGTCTGCACAATAGCAGCTTCATTTTTGATTTGAATTTAATCAGACTTGTACAATACTTTAGTTAATATAAGATCTTGCAGGGTTGCCAGGGGACTTGAAAAGGGAAATTTGATTTTTTTTCAAGGTCAGGGAATTGTCAGGGAATTTTGAAAATTGGTAAGTGAAAAATAAAAATCCAGAAAAGTTAGTGAAAAGTCAGGGAAAAATAATTTTGAAGGGCTAATATTGTTCTATTTTATTAAAGATTGCATTTACACATTTTTTCCATTATGAATCTTTTTCTTTATAATTGTGTACATTGAATTTTAATAAAAGTTCTAGTATTATAAATAACATTACTTAAAGACTGAAAGTCTCTGCAACCCTTACAACCAAAAATTAAAATAAGTATGTGTTACACTCGAAACCCATGTTCCTCCCTCCATGATCCATGTCACAGCAACCCTCTGAACTTAGTAAGTTCTGCTATATAGGCCTTACTGCTGATAGTTTGTGTCTTGCCCATATATTTTTTGCATCTATGGTTGGATTTTAAAATAATTAGCAGAATTGGCAATAGAGTGAACATGTGTCATGTACATAATCCCTGTTTGGAACGGTGTTCTAACATTCAGTTCACAGCAACCTAGTTTTTTGTATAACGGCAGGATTTTTTAAAAAATATTGTGACACAAACTTCTACATTTTTCAAGATACTGCTTTGAAACTTTAAACATGTTAGGTATCATGTGTATACGTGCCTGATATATTTTTTATGAGGCTCAGTCCATTATAGTCCACATTGTGCTTTAACAATCCTGATGACACACGACATCAAGTGAAACTCTACCAAAGATGACCCCATGGTCATAATTGCCTGCACCCTTTAAGTCAATTGGCAATTGTATTTGCATCCACTGACTCTTGCAACCATTGAGCAGTTGTTGGCAGGTGAGCGACCCAGGGTCCCATGGACCCTCTTGTTTTTGTTTTGTTTTTTTAATATCTTTAAAAGAAAATTGAAAATAAAACAACAAGTATTTGTTTTCATGTTTCAGGCAGGAGAGAGCACTTTAAAGCGTAAAAGTAAAATGAAAAGTTCTGATGCAGCTGCAATAGCTCGACTACGTAACAGCACATTACCACCGGGACTGTCCGACACAGATAAATCGTCATTAATAAACAATGAGGTGGAAGTTGTCTACAATGAGAGAACAGCGTTATGATCACTTTAATTGATCAGTTTTGTAATCTGCAAGGAGAGAAATGAAGTGTGATTGTTATAGACAGTGACTTTGTTGTATACAAGGAGAGTACAACATCATATCTGTCAGTCTGTTCATGTACATTCCATAGGAAATTTTACATTGTGCAAGTCTCCAAGACCAGTCAGCAGCTGAACATAATTGTATAAAATACTCATACACAACTAGTCAGTGATAAAGAAAGTTGTAGCAATCAAAAGTCTGATCGGTTAGATGATTATATAATTCTTTGTATCATGATGATATTAGACAGAGTTGTTTTTGATTTAAACGGTAATGTAATTTCTTATTTCCTGACATGATATTTTGATACAGGACTTCCTCTAGGCTAAAAATGCTTGATGATTTGCTAAGTACCTTGGCATAAAGCAAACTGCCATTGTAAACCACTTTGTTCAAGAAATGGTAAGGTCTTGTCACGATTAAATCTCACTCAAAATTCATACAGTAAAACCCCGTTGGTGCCCGGTCTTTGTTCAAGGAATGGTAAGGTCATGACATGATTTTAACACACTCAGTATTCATACAGTAAAACCGTGTTGATGCCGGGTCTTTGTTCAAGAAATGGTAAGGTCATGTCATGATTTTAACTCACTCAGGATTCATACAGTAAAACCCCAGTTGGTTCTACAGAATTTTGCTATTGTCATGGTTAACACAAAACTAGAATATTCATTAAAAGATGAAAAAACTGTAAACAGAGAAAGCTGCCTCAGGGTATCAATGATCTCTCCATACTGTTTACTGCTTCTTATCATCACAAACTTTTAGTGAAATAAGGGAAGTCTCTAAAAATATATGAGATCTTGTCACATTCAGATTTATTGGTTAAGTCATAGTTTTTTTTTTTTGTTACAAATGGTAATATGCATAGCCTATTCCTTTTAGGTTCACTCATGTAACATGTATACTGATCCTTTTTAAATTCATACAGATCATTTGTGAAAAAAGCTGATGTCAGATTTAACTATTACCCCATCAGTTTCTAAAAAGGACCTGCAAATCTCAGTCTGAACTCTGAACATTGACATCTTTTCATGCTTTCATTCAAAATTATTGACAAGAGGCTGTATTGGACCTTTTACACCATAAGTAGTAAGGCCTACATCATTGATTTACATTTTAAGTGAAATATTTGTTTTATATTAATGCAGAATTGTTTATCTTTTTATATTGTCTTGCATTGTTAGTTCAGATTTTGTTGTTGTTAATTGGTGTACATATATAATTACACATATTTAATTGTTATACCCCCACTCACAAAGTGTGTGGGGGCTATATTGGATTAATTTTTGTCCATCCTTCCTGTTCCTTGTCCATCCGTCCCATTTCTTTTCCAAGCCATAACTTCTTAATGCCTAGAAGGATATTAAAAAACTTTGGTATATTTGTTCACCTTGATGAGCAAGAGTGACGCGAATAAGACCCAGGTCCATAGCTCAAAGGTCAAGGTCACAGTCATGATTAAAGGTAAAAAAATGTTGATTATAGACCTTGTCTGGGCCATATACCTTCTCCATGCATTGAAGGATTTTGAAATACCTTGGTATGTTTGTTCACCTTGATGAGACAGAGTGTCATATGTAAGACCCAGGTCCATAGCTCAAAGGTCAAGGTCAAAGTCACTGGTTAAAGGTAAAAAATGTTTATTATATCCCTTGTCTTGGCCATAATTTCTCCATGCCTGGGAAGGATTTTGAAGTACCTTTGCCTATTTGTTTACCTTGATGAGATAGAATGTCTTGTGTAAGAAGCAGGATCATAGCTCAAAGGTCAAGGTTATAGATTAAAGGTAAAAAATGTTGATTATAGACCTTGTCTGGGCCACAACTTCTTTATGTATTGAAGGCTTTTAAAATACCTTGGCATATTTGTTCACCTTGATGAGATGGTGTGTTGTGTGTAAGACCCAGGTCCATAGCTCAAAGGTCAAGGTCACAGTCATGATTAAAGGTAAAAAAATGTTGATTATAGACCTTGTCTGGTCCATTTACCTTCTCCGTGCATTGAAGGATTTTAAAATAACTTTGTATGTTTGTTCACCTTGATGAGATAGTGTGTTGTGTGTAAGACCTAGGGCCATAACTCAAAGGTCAATGTCACAGTCACGGATTAAAGGTGAAAAATGTTGATTATAGTCCTTGTCCAGGCCATTACTTCATCATGCATGGTTGGATTGTAAAATACCTTGGCATATTTGTTCACCTTGATGGGATAGTGTGTCATGTGTAGGACTTAGGGCCATAGCAACAGATTAAAGGTAAAAATTGTTGATTATAGACCTTGTCTGGGCCATAACTTCTCCATGCATGGAAGGGTTTTAAAATACCTTAGCATATTTGTTCACCTTGATGAGGTGGTTTGTTGCCTGTAAGATCCAGGTCCATAGCTCAAAGGTCAAAGTCACAGTCACTGATTAAAGGTAAAAAATGTTGATTATAGACCTTGCCTGGGCCATAACTGTTCCATGCATGGAAGGATTTTGAAATACCAATCATGTAACCAATGCATACCGGTATTATGCCTGTCAATATTCACACACAGTATCGACCAATTAATTGGATAAAGGAGTTGTCCGTTAAACAAACACAATAATAAGTATCGTTTTATGTCGCCATAATTACAAGATGTTTGTTTACACATTCAAAAAGTGTTGTTGAGAAGGTGTTGACACTTTGAGATAATGCCATGTTTATTCGATATTTCCAAAAGAAATAGTCTCTAGGGCTAATTGTCCTTAATGAAATAAATAGTTGAATACGGTAGCGATATTCAAGCGATGTAATTGTTACATGCACTGACAATGACTGCTTCTGGAACGAAAAACATCACCAAATGGAAACTCTATTTCCAGACAAAATTTGTGTGCGTGTTATATTCCAATGCAAGCATTTTTTTCCCAGATCTTGAGGCGAAACCAGGGGTGCGTTTTATACATGCGAATAATATTCGAGCGTTTACGTTACCTTAGCATATTTATAATTTGTTCACTTTGATGAGACTATGTATCTCATGTAAGACTCGGCCTCATGCTCTAAAGTCAAGGTCACAGTCACTGGCTATAGGCAAAAAATGTTGATTACAGACCTTGTCTGAGCCATTTCTTCTCCATGCATAGGATTTTAAATAAATACCTGGGCATATTTGTTCACATTTACATTTGGTCACATGCAAGACATGGTCCTTAGCTCAAAGGTCAAAGTCACAGATCAAAGGTATAAAAAGTTCGATGATAGACTGTTTAAGCTATAACTTCGCTACACAAGGAAGGATTTTGAAATACCTTTGCATAGTTGTTCATCAAGATGAGGTGGTGTGCCATATGCAGGACATGAGTGTTTTGCTCAAAGGTCAAGGTTAGAGTGACTTGTCAATTTATAGACCTTGTCTGGGCCATAACTTTACATTTAAGAATTGTCAAATATCATGTTTAAGTCCCAGGTCCGTAGTTCAAAGGTCAAGGTCACAGTAACTAGTCAAAGGTAAAAAGAATGTTGATGGTAGTCCTTGTTTGGACCATAACTCTCTATACACAAAAAGCATAAATATGTCCCCTCCTAGTTATTTACCTTCTTGGTATTTTTTGACCTCCTGTTACATGATACCATCAAATAAAAACAGCATTATAAGCATGTTTGTTCATTCCACAAAATTTGCAATGACCCCTTTTATTCACAAAGCCTTCAGTTCTGTGACCAGGTGGATTGTTGGGGTATTCATCACTTATGTGACAAGCTCTAGTTTAGTTTGTTCACAGAAATGTTCTTGAAATTTGCAAATGACTAGAAAAACATTGCTAGCCTTAGAATCTATATGTACTACTGTAGAACTGACAGCTATTTTACATGATTGATATACATGTGAACTCTTTTGAGCCTTCTCAAGTAGATTTAACTTTTCATCAGTAGATTTTACATTTAACATAAAGTGTCCTATAATATGACTCAATAAAACATGCTGAGCACATTTTTATTACACAATATAATAATTGTTTTGTGTTTTAAAGCGACTGACTCACAGATGGGCCGACGATGAAAAAAAAGAAAATGTTCTTACATCTTGAAATTTTTGCTGCAATTGTGAAGAACATATTTAAACTAAGTTATTGATTCATTTTTTGATCTAGAAAAACATCAAAATACAAAGTTTTACACACTTTTATCAGTAAAAAATTTACCCTGTTAGTCACGGGGTAGATACTTTAGTTATAACATTAATTTTGACGCAGTCATACAAGTTGGCGCTGTGGCTCAGTGGTCTAGATCGTCGCTGTATATTTTACTGACTGAAAGGTCGTGGGTTCGAATCCTGGTTAAGACAAAACTTTTTTTTTCAGTTTCTATGGTGTATAGAAGCATAATATTATGTTTTTTCCATAGTATATTAAATTCTCTTAAATTTTAAAGAAAAAAATTTTTCTGCAAAATTCTGTGAGTCAGTCGCTTTAACAATTTTGTATGTGTACAACATCACCTCAGGACATGTTTAGCGTGAATAATATCAGGATCATTCTCTTAAATTTTAAGGTGTCATATTTTCAGAAGCTGTACAGTTTTAAACTTCAGTAACTTCCCCTATAGCACAGACCCTAGATCAGTGTTTGTTCATTTTTCTTAGATGACTGAGGTAGTCTTCAGAGCGCAGGTTCCAGCTTTCTCAGACCAAGATCAAAGTCATTATGATTTAATGTGTCAAATTTCTTGTCCACTGTGTATCTCTTGCACCGACTAAATCAAATTGGAACTACTTGGCAAAAATATAAACCATAATAAGCACAGGTTCTGGCTTCCTCGGATCAAGGTCAAGGTCACACTTAGTCATTATTATTATTATTATTAAATGTGTTAAACATTGTGTCCGCTCTTTTTCTTGAACCCATTGAAGGGGATTGAAGCTACTTGGCAGAAATGTTCATTATACTGAGACAATATGCAGAGCCCACGTTCAAGCTTATTTAGATCAAGGTCAAGGTCACACATTGTTATTCTGATTTTATGTTAAATTTTTCATGTCTGCTCTGTATCTCTTGAATTGAAGGTAACTGAAACCGATTTGCAGAAATGGTAACCATTGTGAGACAGTGTGCAATGTGCAGGTTCCAACTTGCTGGGGTCAAGGTCACAGTCATTATGGATTCAATATGTGATATATAGTGTGTGCTGTGTCTCTAAAACCAGTTGAAGGAAATTAAAAATAATTGACAGAAATGTTAATCATACTGAGAACATGTGCAGAGTGCAGGTTTTGGCTGGTTTGCCTCAAGATCAGGGTCACAGTCATTTTTTTGTATAATTTGTGAAATTTTGTCTCTGATCTACTCATTCTCTTGAATTGATTAAAGGAGATTTAAACTGTTTAGCAGAAAAGTTTATGCCCCTGAAGGGATATATTATGTTACACCCCAGGTTGACTGTGGGGTTTTCTGTTAGCAATTCTATTTGGCAGAAATGTTTGAAAACATGTTTAAAGGTACCAGTAATGATTGCAGACATGGGTCATGATGAAGGATACTAACAAGCCATTTGTCATAGTTACCTTTGAACTGCTTGTTGAATTAACTGTGGAACCTTGGAAGTATACTACACTAACCATAAAATCTGTTGAGTTTTGTAAGGTAAAACATGACTAATAAACTAATCAATAATAAATTGTCTATACAAATAAACCACATCTTATGTTTCCTGTTGACAAGTATTTAATATCAAATATCCCTTCAGTGGAGCTCATCTATCTAGATTCAGTTTGAAAGTAAAGTAGTTGTAGTGGTGGCAAAAGGGTAGGATACTGCATTGTTATTCTGGTTTTAGTTCTTATGTGGATTTGAAACCCACTGTTAATTTTTAAATGAAAATTATAAGATATTTTTATGCTCCCCAGAGGGAGAGCATTTAGGCCCCACCTTGTCCTTCCGTTGTGCTTGTCTGGAGCATAACTTGAAAACCCTTGGACATAATTTGTTTAAACTGCACACAGAAGTAGAGGGCATTGCGGCGGCGTGCAATGCCAAAGAACCATAACTCTATTTTGCCCCGTTTTTGAATTATCTCCTCTTTTAGAAAAATCCTGTCCGGAGCATAACCTGAAAACCCTTGGACATAATTTGTTTAAACTGCACACAGTGGTAAAGGGCATTGAGGTGGAGTTCAGTGCCAAAAATGTGCCCACTTTATGACTTTGCCTGTGTGTTCTTGCCTTGCACATGTCCCTTTGGCTCCTGCTTCGGGGAGCATATGTCGGTTTTACCGATCGCCTTGTTTATTTATTTTTGATTATTATAAATAATAATAATGTATTTATTCATTTTGTTTTCATATGTTATTCTGCTTCTAATTATACCCCTGAAACAAAATTTGAGGGGTATAAAGGAGTCACCCGGTGGTTGGTCTGTCGGACGGGCTGGCAGGCGGGTGGTCAGTCTGTTGCAATTTCTTGTCCAGAGTATAACTTGAAAACTGATTGTTTGAATTCAATGCAACTTAATACAATGGTCAAGCACAATGAGAGGAAGTGCAGTGTTCAAGAATCATAACTCTGTCTTCACTATTTGCAGAGTTATTGCCCTTTGTTTGATTTCCTTGTCCTGAGCATAACTTGAAAACTAATGGTTGGAATTCAGTGCAACTTCATACATTGATCAAGCACAATGACAGGAAGTACAGTATACAAGAGCAATAACTCCATCTTCACTATACTATACTATACCGATAAATTAAAAAGAAGTGAAAATACTGGCCTAAGGTCATCTACAAACCAACTACTCTGTTTTCCAAAGCCCAAACTTGAATTCTACAGAAAGTCCTTTTCATATGCAGGACCAAAGATATGAAATGAGATACCAGTAAGCCTCAGACAGGCCGAAAACCTTTCTTTTTTCAAAAAATCAATTTTTAACCTGGAAGTTCTCCGGTGGGGCTAAATGAAATTTAGCTCAATAGATTGTGATTATATATATGTAAATACTTTATATTCAGTTGTTCATAAATGATGTTTATGTATATTTATGTGGACCATATTGTAAATTGCTTAAACCAAATAAGTCATCCACTGTAAATAAAGACGTTACTTACTTACTTACTTACTACTTACTATATGCACAGTTATTGCCCTTTGTTGGATTTCCTTGTCCGGAGCATAACTTGAAAACTTATGGTTGGAATTCAGTGCATCTTCATACAATGTTCATGCACATCGAGTGAAAGTGCAGTACAAGAGCTATGACTCTGTCTTCACTATTTGCACAGTTATTGCCCTTTGTTGGTTTTCCATGTCCGGAGCATAACTTGAAAACTAATGGTTGGATTTCAATGCAACTTCATACAATGGTCAAGCACAATGATAGGAAATGCAGTGTACAAGAACCACAACTATCTTTAATTGCCCACAACCATAACTCTATTTCAATTCTTTTACAAAGTATTCTGTTACTGATAACTTCCTCAGTTCCGAAGCAGTTTTGCGTGGTTATTAATCACAGTGATAGCTCTAGTTTATTCTTGTATCTATTACATTAAACATATAAAACAGATACATATAAAACAGAAACTAATTCAAGGATAACTTACAATTAAAATGCCAAAATTTCACACCTAAATCCAGATTGGTCAAAATATTTATTTAAGCTTAAAAAAAAAATGTGTTGTATAGGATTCAAACAAATTCTTTAATATATTTATCTGTTGACCATTTTTATTGTTATGGTATGATCAAATGTTTGTAAATGAAGGCCAGTAATAATGTTTGTAAGTACTTGTGTTGTGTTGCACTACTATAGTCAGTAGAACGAAAGAATTATTGTACAACAAAAAACTTGTTACATTTACTGGTGTACTCATTTTTTTACTAACATCACTGTGATGATATAACTAGATATTCCAGTAATGTTTTCTTTGTAGTCACATTGTTTACTAGATCATTTTTCTGTATTAAGTTTTGTATTGATTAGACAATTCACCAATATTTTGGTACATGCTGTGCATGTTAATATGTTTCAAGTAACTGTTATATTTTCTGTTTACACTAGGGATGTCAAAGAATACAAGTAACAAGATTTAATATTTAGTAACAATTAGATTAGATTTTTTACACATTTTAGTTGAAGTATTATATTTATAATTGTTATTTTCAAAAAAATATACACATACTTTGTCATATATCTTTCTTCTGTGTAAACTGTGTACTTAGAATTGAATCACATTACCTGCAATATAATTACATGTACAGACCATTCACGATGCTACAAATATGCACTGGACCCTGTAAAAATTTAGTAATATTACATTTTTTGTAGAATCGCATTTTTATTCTTACATTTTGTTGGTACTAACATAAACTGTCAATGTCGTTATATATTGTTGTCATGACATGTTGGAGTCAATTAAGACTTAAATAGTAAAGAATAACAGAACGTTTGATGTTATTTGTATTACACATTTACATGTTATCATGTAATTGAACTCAATAGTATGAGCCTTCTGACATGTTATCATGTAATTGAACTCAATAGTATGAGCCTTCTGCTTCACCCCGTCTTCTCTGTCACCAACATCTCCTATCCAGCATTCCTCCCGGCTGACACTGGATTACTAGGAAATCGTAATTGATAAAGTTCTGATTCAGCTTTCTCCCAGAAAGCCTGGGCCCTTCACTGAATTGCTCAGAATGCTGATATCAATTTACTGAGAAAATATTGAGAATTACCTTTTTATACCCCCACCCAAAGCACATTTTTGCCAAATTATTTTCAAATCGGGCCAGTAATAACTCAGAACTAGAGCTATTACTGTGATTAATACCCCCACAATGCTGCCTTATCTGAGGAAATGGGGAAAAAAACACATCACGCAGAATTACACTCATTGCTGATCTTACACACCAAATTTCAAATTGACAGCCCTAGAAATGTGGAGAAGATATTACTAAGACAGGTTGCAAGATCATAGAGTGGCACAGGTGTGCATGAAAAACAGGTCATGCACATCTACTCTTACTGGTGAACATGCACAAATTTCAAATCAACAGTCCTAGAAATGTGGACATAGTTCGGTCACAAGATTATGCTATGAAAGCCCATAAAACCACAGAGCAGGCATGAAAAATACATCAAACATGACTACCCATGGTACGCCAAGTTACAAATTGATATGTGGAAGAAGTTCACGTCACAAGATTTCTTCAACAGACCAACCAGCTGACAAACTGACTAACTGTAAGATGACTCCTATATACCCCCGAAAACAGTTCAGTGGTAGTGTATAACATGATTTTTAAGGTTGTCCAATAAAGACAAGTGAGCCAGGGACAACAGGCATGACCTAATTGTGAGTTGTATAATGGTAAACCCAATTTCATTGTGAGAGGAGTTACTCTCTCTCTCTCTCTATAAATATATTGCATGCATATATATTCCAGTGAGTGCTTTCCGGTCATTGTCACCATATTTATCCATGAAGAAGTGTACAGTATTGTACAGCAACAATCAGTGCTTTCATGGCACTATCAATAAATACACTTGCAGCAGAAAACACAGGAAAAGACAAAACTTTTTTTCAGCTCCAAACCAATTGAAATACAGAAACGGAGAAGGGAAGAGATTTTGCAAAAATAAATCCATTAAGCAAGTCTTTGTAAAGGAGACAGAAACTGGCTCAATATTACTGCAGAACAAAAATATATCCATTAAGCAAGTCTCTGTAAAGGAGACAGAAACTGGCTCAATATTACTGCAGGACAAAAATATATCCATTAAGCAAGTCTTTGTAAAGGAGACAGAAACTGGCTAAATATTACTGCAGGACAAAAATATATCCATTAAACAAGTCTTTGTAAAGGAGACAGAAACTGGCTCAATATTACTGCAAGACAAAAATATATCCATTAAGCAAGTCTTTGTAAAGGAGACAGAAACTGGCTTAATAATACTGCAGAACAAAAATATATCCATAAAGCAAGTATTTGTAAAGGAGACAGAAACTGGCTCAATATTACTGCAGGACAAAAATTTCTATGTATAGGATAGGTGTCACAAACTGAGGAGATACACCCAGTTTGTAAACTTTCTACAGACAAATAATAGATCTTTTCTATAGAGATTTAATGAAAAACAAATCATGGTATTGGTTGAAATTGCATAAATATTGCATTAATATAGAAATATTCTCTACAATATGTATAATGAATTTAACCTAAATTTTACAAAATGTTAATGGAACTGATCCAAACAAATAAAGGAACATACTAAATACATACTTTCTGAGTAACACCATTTAATGGCAAATCTCCCTAACAAGAGGAAGCGGGACTTCAAAATACAACATGAAACCATTAAATAAACAAAATATCATATATACATAGTTTATAAGCTTTATCACATTCTTTGTATCAATGTTAACAGTATACTTTTGTTGCAATTTATTTTTTTTTTTGTCTAAACCAAAACATCAGAATGTAAACTAATAGAGGCTACCTTAGCATTAAATACTGTTTTGTACCTTTTTATATGAAACAAGAGGGCCAAGATGGTCCTAAATCGCTCACCTGAGTCTCACTGCTCAAGTTACAAGGATTGTTATTGGTTGTTATGGGTGTTTGCTGTTCCCAAGTTTGAATAAGTTTGAAGACATTTGAAAACAATAGGGTTCTTTTACTGAGTAAGGGCAATCATCCTATGAAGTTTGAAAGAGGTAAAATGATACTCCAGTTACTGAGCAGGAACAGTTTTCACTCTAGAGGTCCCTGTCAACTTGACCTTTGACCTATGGACCAAAAAAACAAAGAGTTCTTCTAATACAATCTAATACAATTACCCTATAAAGTTTGAAGGCTTTTGGTGTAATGGTACTACAGTTAATCAGCAGGAATACTTTTCACTCTACAGGTCTCTGTGACCTTGACCTTTGACCTACTGACCTAAAAAATGTTAAGGTTCTTTTATGGAGACATAACAATGAAAAATTGAAGGTCTAGCCCTTGGTGTTTCAGAGCAGCAGATTTTTTAAGTTTTCCCTGTGTAAGTCTTTGTGTAAAATCAAATATCCCCCCAGGTGGGGTCAGTTTTGACCGCACGGTCATAATCTGAATAAAATTGGTAGCGGTCCACTAGATGATGCTTCATACCAAATATCTAAGCTCCAGGCCTTGAGGTTTTAGAGAAGAAGATTTTTAAAGATCCAACTTTTAAATTTATTTTTAGCTCCAGTGATCCAAAAATGCAATGGACCAGAACTATTTGAACAATCTTGGTAGAGCTTCAAGCAAGGAACTTACAAGGCAAGTTTCATTAAATTTGGCCCACTGGTTTCAGAGGAGATGTAGTCTGAATGAAAAGATGATGACGGATGGATAAAGACCGATCAGAAAAGCTAAACTTGAGCACTTTGTGCAGGTGAGCTAAAACTGATAAGATAAATGCTTCAAAATACTACCCTGATATTCTGGAAATATTGTCTACTGTGCAGCAGCATGATCAAGATATTAGATGTAATCTATGAATATAAAACTTCCATCAAATGACAAACTTGAGCATCATAATTATTCAACTCTTTCTGACTAGACTGCAAGTAGTAGAACATAATTTGCAGTTCTACATTGTACTGTGATCTATAGTGCATAGACTGTCAGTCATCAGGGCAAATTTTCTGCAGACACTGGTACATCATTTGTAACATCTCATCCAGCTGGCCACCAAACTGAGTCAATGTTGCTCTGAAATACAAGAAAATACTTGTTTAGTAAAACATGTATCTCAGAAATACTAGAAATATGAACATAATGTCTCTCAAAAATACTAGCTACACAATCAATGTCTCTCCTCAATAAAAGAAATACTGACTACAGAGTCAATGTCTCTCTGAAATACAAGAAATATCAGTACATAGCCTGTGTCTCTCCTAAACAAGAGGGCCATAATAGCCCTAAATCACTCACCTGAGTCCCACTGCTGAAGCTTCATAATTATAGTTGTGTTAATTCTTTCTTAAAGATATACTGTACCCATCTTTGCATAAAATACTTTTATAACAGAAATTAATTGAAATCTAGGAAATTCTTACTGAATATGTCTAATTAGGCTACTAGAATACACACACTATGTATGGGAGGCTGCATTCCCTATTACAAGTCATGTTATGTTGGTGCTTTCTTAGAAACAAGAGGGCCATGATGGCCCTGGATCGCTCACCTGAGTACTTTGGCTGTAGGTTTGCTGCTAAGCAGTATTAATAACTATTTCATTTTTTAATTGAAAATATGGAAGTGCCTACAAACCAAATATGTAAAATATCAGTCAATAAACAAAGGCTCTATGACAGAAAGTAGAAATATCTATTATAAGCTATGGTGACCTTGACCTTGACCCAGTGACCTCAAACCCTACCCATGGGTAGACATCCATGCAAGGAACCTATATACTGAATATCAAAGATATTGGTCTATAAATGAAGGCTCTATGAGGTACAGTAGATAAATCTATTTTTAGCGTCCATGACCTTTAACCTAATCTAATAATTTCAAAAAGCTTGATAAAGCTTGCTTCATGCCAAATTTTAAAATTCTAGGCCTTGTGGTTTCAGACAAGAAGATTTTTAAAGATTTTCTTCTATACTGCTATTTTAAACTTATGACCCCTCGGGCAGGGCCAATAGTGACCCCAGTGACATTTTTCAAACAAACTAGGTAGAGGTCCACTAGAAAATGCTGCATACCAAATATCTAAGCTGTAGGCATTGAGGTTTCCAGTAAGAAGATTTTTAAAGATTGCCTTTTTTACATATTAAGGGCCCCCGGGCGGGGCCAATTTTGACCCCAGGGCCAACATACAAACAATACTGGTAAAGGTTCTCAACACAATACTCCACACCAAATATCTAAGGTCTACTCCTACTAGTTTCGGAGAAAAATGATTTTTCATGTTTTTCCTATATAACTATACGTAAACCAAGAGAACACTGGGGCGTGGCAAATTTTGACCCAGGGGACATAATTTGAACAAACTTGATAGACATCCACTAGACAATGCTGCATACCAAATATCTAAGCTGTAGGCATTGAGGTTTCCAGTAAGAAGATTTTTAAAGATTGCCTTTTTTACATATTAAGGGCCCCTGGGGCGGGGCCAATTTTGACCCCGGGCCAACATATAAACAATACTGGTAAAGGTTCTCAACACAATACTCCACACCAAATATCTAAGGTCTAGTCCTATTAGTTTCGGAGAAAAATGATTTTTCATGTTTTTCCTATATAACTATATGTAAATCAATAGAACCCTGGGGCGTGGCCAATTTTGACCCAGGGAATAATTTGAACAAACTTGATATAGGTCCACTAGACAATGCTGCACACCAAATATCTAAACTCTACGCCTTGCGGTTTCTGACAATAAGATTTTTTAAAGTTTTTCCTATATAACTCTATATAAAACATTTGACCCCTGGAGGGGGGGCAATTTTAACCCAGGAGCCATGATTTGAACAAACTTGGTAGAGGTCCACTGGACAATGCTGCACACCAAATATCTAAACTCTAGGCCATGCAGTTTCTGACAAGAAGATTATTTAAAGTTTTTCCTATATAACTCTATGTAAAACATGTGACCCCTGGGGCTGGGCCATTTTTGACTCAGGAGCCATGATTTGAACAAAATTGGTAGAGGTCCACTGGACAATGCTGCACACCAAATATCTAAACTCTACGCCTTGTGGTTTCAGACAAGAAGATTTTTAAAGTTCCAACTTTGAAAATCTATTTTTAGCTCCTGTGGCCTAGAAATGCAATAGACCTGAACCATTTGAACAATTTTGGTAAAGCTTCATGCAAGTAACATTCCTGCCAAGTTTCAGCAAGATTTGCCCAGCATTTCTAAAGAAAAGTTGTTTGAAGACGGACGGACGGACAGACGACGGACATCAGGCGATAACAAAAGCTCACCTTGAGCACTTTGTGCTCAGGTGAGCTAAAACAATGCCATTTTTTTGATGACACTACGTATTTATACCCAAAATATGCCTCTTGTGGTCCCCATACCTCTGAAACCCATGACGGGATCAGGTTGGTTTAGGAAAAGAAAGGGGATCTATTGTTTATAAACCTTTTGTGAAAGTTTGGTTGAAACTGATTGGAATGTGAGCATAACACTATAACGTAAGGTGGAAAAATCCATTTTTAACCTCTGTGATCTTGATTTCCACAATGGAAATAAGGGATTCTCTTCTCTTTTTTGTGTTATCCTTGATATTGATGTGACTGACATGGTTCATTTCATTTAATATATCATTTCATTCTTATATTTGTTTTATATACTTTTATGTCTATTTTAAATGTTTTGTATCCATGTTGCTTACACAATATTGAAATAAATCTATCTATCTATCTACCCCCAGTGACCTCAAATTTCACCTAGTAGTATAGGTCTACACCAATTTCCTACCAACCAAATACCTTAAGAAATCAGTCAATAAATGAAGGCTCCATAACAGTAAGTAGTGAATCTATTTTTAACCTTGAACTTGACCCCACTGAATGGCAGAGATTCATGGAAGGTGCCTATAAACCAGATATCTCAAATATAGGCATGACAGAAAGTAGAAAAATCTATATTAGCCTTGGTGACCTTGACCTTAACCCACTGACCTCAAATCCCACCTCACTGTAGAGGTCCATGCAACTTACATACAAAATATCTAAGATACATGTATTGGCAAATAATGAAGGCTCTATATGGTTAAGAAGAAAATCAATTTCTAGCCTTGGTGACCTTGACATTGAGTGGTAATCTCACACCCTTCCTTAGGGTTGAGGTTCATATACAGAACCTACATATCAAATACTTAAGATATTGGTCAAAACTGAAGGTTTTATAGAGGTTCATGGAATGTGCCTATAAACCAAATATCTAAAATATTGGTCAATGAGTAAAGGCTTTATAAAAGGAAGTAGAAAAATCTATCTTTAGCCTCAGTAACCTTGACACTGACCCTGGAGACTTCAAACCATGCCAAAGGATAGAGGTACATGTACTTGCAACTTACCAACACACCATATATCTAAGTTACTGGTCAACTAAGGCCTAAGGGCTTCTAAATTTTATTTTTCTATCAAAGTTTATAAAAACAAGAGCCACACTTGACTTTTTCCTATTTCCACAGGCAAACACATAAGATGAAGAACATTGTGGTGAAGGGATTTCAAATGAAACATCATTTGGAATATAATTATCAAATTCATCTATACCAATTTCTGCAAAATTCAATAATTTGATCTTGCCTCTCAAGGTCATTTAAAGGTTAAGATCATACTTGAAAGAATCAAAATGTCTGATTTGTCATAAGTAAAGTTTAGTCCAAGTATGAATCAAATTCATAAAAAAAATCAAAGGACTGAAGTTCCCGAGAGCCGCCAAATGATATACAAAATTTTGTCCATTTATTCTATGATTCATGGAAATATCCTTAAGGAAAACGTGACATGACAACACAACACCCAACACATTGTTTACCATATGAGAATAAGTTGTAAATGTCTGAACCATGGTGATGACTACTATGCAAAGGAAGACTTAAGACGATGCAGTGCAGATCCTGGATTTGTTTCAATGTCACCAGCAAGAAAAAGTAGAAGTGACGTTAGAAAAATACCAGAAAATACTATACGTTGCCACACTACTTGTTGTAAACAATGTTTCTTATTCAACAGCCGCAGATTTCCATGCTGTGACGGGCAAAAAAGATTTCTCTGGCCCGCCAAGACACCATATCTATGCCCATTACTGATATCTATATGCCTCACGACAGGTGACCTTATCATTTTTACTGTATAACTGCACGTAAAAAACTTTCAGTTTGTAGCTGTTTCTAAGAAATCTACCAGTGTCTATGACAATTAGGTATACATGTTTACTGTTTATTTCTATCTCCAAGGAATTCACACAGTTTTCTCTCTCCAAGAAATTCATTGAGTATTCTATGTCCAAGATATTCAATGTATGCTTTAAATGTATAGTAAATTTGCGATGACTCAAAATAGCATGAGGGATCGCCTTTTTGTCAAGTCATCGCATCTGTCGAGTCACTGCATGTCGTGTCCAGTTTGTACTTTCTCTGGGATAACAACTTGATCTAACAACTCTACTATCTTTTCAAGATAAAAAGTGCACTTAGTTCCTGTTAAACTGCTTATGTACACTAAGAGTCTAGTTCCTGTTAAACTGCTTATGTACACTAAGAGTCTAATTTTGATTTCTGTACACTAAGTTATATGATAATAATAATAATAAAAAACGTCAAAGTCCCGGATGTTGAACAATCTCAATAGCTAAATGCCGGGTTTGAAAGTCCGGTAAGCAAGCAAAACGAAAAATAGTATGCTATGTTTACTGCGCCATTCTCTCTTCTGCTTCATTCATTTATATGAGACACTTTATTTCACTTCTGTTCCTTTTAATTTTCAATGATTTTAAGTTCATAACCCGTTATTTTCCTTTTGAAGTTCACCACAGACTGGGGCGAATTAGGGGAGATAACACAATCTTATATTGCTTTCCGATTATTTGCAGTACGCACATTGACCACCTTTTTCCATGTCAAATGACGCTTACGATTTTGATTGGCTAAATTCAGGTCACGGATTGCTGACATGGGCGATGTCGCTCTGCCAACAGATTTTTTGGTGAAATGCAGAATAATTTTGGCCTACAGGCATACATCTTTTATATTCATAAAAAATTACTTTATTAAGATTAAGGTTTAACACTGCTGTAATCGGGCTTTCGAAATTCCAGACGTTTCATACTGATCTACTTTTTAAGAGTACTTGTACTCAATGTTGGTAAAATGCCGAATACGTGAGTAAAGAAGGAAAACAAGTCCGGCCGCAAACTGACTGCAAGGAGCCTGGTGGCTCAATGACAAAGTTATGACAATTTAAGCAAAATTCAATCATCTGACCTTGACGGTGATGGTAATTTTAAGGTCATGGTCATATTTGAGTTATTCAACATGTCGGTTTTGTCATAAGTATTGTTTTGTCCAAGTATGAATAAAATCCAACAACAAATAAAGTTATGGCAAATTTTAGCAAAATTCAATTATTTGACCTTGATTGTCAAGGTCATTTTAAGGTCAAGGTCAAACATGAAAGAATTATAATGTTGGATTTGTCATAAGTGTTGTTTTGTCCTAGTATGAATCAAATCCATAAAACTAGAGCTGTCACTGGAAATTGACATATGCCCTCGAAACGTAGCTTAGAATTGAAACTGTTGTAAATATATAATTGAATATGCCTGTGAAAAAGAGATCAGACAAAAAATAGAGCATGAACTGAAGGTAAATGGTTTTCTGCTTCTGATTCTTATATGAAGGTTGAAGGCATAATTACATGTATTCAATGAAATAGAAAGCCGTGATTTTGGTCTTGAATACGAACAATATTGTTTTATTCCCAACCCCCACTGATGTTTTGTACATAACAAGGCTTGGTGACAAACATTCTGGTTTCAATAAAATCCCCCAAGCGGTTTTGGAGATGTAGCTTGGACAAGATTTTAATTTGAAGTTATAGTAAACAAGACCTGTCCGCAGACAGCACACTCCACTTCTCTCATTGCTGGATAATAAATTATAAGCCATGTCAAACAAGAGGTCCAAATGAAAAATATATTTGAGTGGGGGAGGGCAAGTACCTAGTCATATAAGATGGAAAAAAATCTGGTGTGTGTGGTGGTGGGGGTGGGGGTACTTATGTATTTAAAAAAAAGGGGGCCATTGGCCCCAAAGCGCTCAGCTGAGGACAGACTGTTATTTGTAAGAAAGCGGAGAAAGCTAGTGTTTATTACTAGAATTTGAACAATGTTGGTCACTAGACCATACTTCATGCAAAATATATTTTTAAATCTTTACTATATACATGGTCCAAATTTAAAAGCTGTACATCAAAAAACAAGAAAGTAGGTCAAAATCTAGGCCAGCTCATATCAAAGTTCAATTCTACATCTGAAACTGTGCACATGGTCCAAATTTCATAGCTGTATATCAAATAACAAAAAAATAGGTCACTAGGTCAAAATTTAGGTCATCTAACATCAAAGTTCAATTCTACATCTGAAACTGTGGAAATGGTCCGGTCCAAATTTCATAGCTGTTCATTAAAAAACAAGAAAGTAGGTCACTAGGTCAAAATCTAGGCCAGCTCATATCAAAGTTCAATTCTACATCTGAAACTGTGCACATGTTCAATTAAAATTCAATCATCTGACCTTGCCGGTCAAGGTCATTTTTAGGTCATGGCCATATTCGTGTTATTCAACATGTCGGTTTTGTCATAAGTGTTGTTTTGTCCAAGTATAAATCAAATCCAACCATAAACAACAAAGTAATGGCCAATTTTAGCAAATTTCAATAATTTGACCTTGACTATGAAGGTCATTTAAAGGTCAAGAGCATACCTGAAAGAATCATAATGACCGAATTGTCATAAGTGTTGTTTTGTCCAAGTATGAATCAAATCCAACAATAAATAACAAAGTAATGGCCAATTTTAGCAAAATTCAATATTTTTACCTTATAGGTGAAGGTCATTTATGAGTCAAGGTCAAGTTTAGTATGGTCTACTTGAAGGTCTTGTCCAAAGGGTTGTTGTGTCCAAGTATGAAGACAATCCATTTACTCATATAAAAATTATGATCAATGATAAAGTTTTCGGAAGGGAACGGCAACTGCAGTGGCAACGGCAACAACACCATGGCAATAGCAATAACTCAACTTTTTCTTTGAACCTCCTAACCCATAGGGTGGTGAAAATTCTGACCCCAGGGCTATGGTTTGAATAAACTTAGTAGAGGTCCACAAGGCCACAATGCAAACCAAAAATCTAAAGTCAAGAGTTTGTGGTTTCTGACAAAAAAGTTTTTCTCCTATTTAATTTTGAACAAATAATACCTATTTTGGCCCTTTAAGAGGCCTTTACATTTTTTACCCTGGTGCCAATGATTGGGATCTGGATCTCTTTCTTTGGTTCAAAAAAGGAACCAAGATCTACTACTGGTCAATGTTTTGTATAATTTGGTTGAAACAAAATCAAAAACAAACAACCAAAAACCATTACAATGCAGAAAAGGCAAAATATGCCTCTTTTGCCCCCTATTAGGAGAGCATAACTCTATAATGCAAGATGGGATCAGGCCGTTTCAAAAAACAAACCCAGATCTACTGGTAATACATGTTCGGTGCAAGTCTGATTCAAATATAATAAAAAATAAAACTTCTATCATGCAGACAAGGCAAAATGATTTTGTAAAGCAAGATGAGATCAGGCCGTTCCAAAAAACTGAGTTCTACTGATGATACAAGTTCTGTGCAAGTTTGGTTCAAATAAAATCAAAAATGGAACTTCTATTGTGCAGACAAGGCAAAATATGCTCGTTTTAGACCTTTCGGGGGCATAACTCTGTAATGCATGATGGGATCAGGTCTTTTTAAGAAAGAAACCAGATCTTCTATTGATACAAGTTATGTGCAAGCTTGGTTCAAATCAAATAAAAAATGAAACTTCTATCATGCAGACAAAAAATTGTTGACAGATGCATGCACTGACGACGAACATCAATCAGTCACAAAAGCTCACTATTACCACAAAGTGGTCAGGTGAGCTAATAAAGAAATACTGACTAAAGAGTTAATATCTCTGCATAAAAAAATACTGACTATATGATCAGCATCTGTCCTAAATACAAGAAATGCTTACTGTATGGTCAATGTATCTCAGAAATACAGGAGACTTACTTAATGAGATCTGAAAACTGATAATTTAGATCACAGCTATTGTATGTTTCTGCCTGCTTCAATAATATTTAAGATCAAATTATGAAATTACAGCCTGATAAAATTGCTGACTTTAAGTGTATAATCTTTGCTGTTCAAAGAAAACAGACTAACCTACCTGTATTCTGGTTTACTGTATATTACAAGCAAGTGAATTGGTGTGATTGTTGCATCAGCTTCCTGGAACAAAAATATTTTCTACACTTGACTCAATATCAGACATATTTATCTGTGAATTCAGCAATAAATACAGTCCCAAGCTTTACCCTGACAAAAGGTACTAATTTAGTATGTTCTATTGCAAAAGGTTAATACAAACTCAAGTTACTGATCTGAAACAGATTTTTGACAATTCCAACCTGTTTACATACTATCTACTTTATGTGCTAACTTTCATTTCAGTAACTATCAAGTAATTCAGTGGAAACTGTTTCCTTTTGATTAACTGTTGTGACCTTGACCTTTAAGCCCCAAAGGCAATCACAACCTTTGTCTTCAGACCATCTACCAACATTTGATAGAATTTGTTAGCTGCTCCATCCCACCCCACCCAAAAAAGGCCAAATACCATCCTGAATCCCCATAACTAAACCCCATCCTAGAAAGCCTAATACCATCTTAATTCCTCATTACTAAACCCCTTCCCAAAAAGACCTAATACCATCTTGAATCCACATTACTAAACCCTTCCCCAAAAAGACCTAATACCATCTTGAATCCACATTACTGAACCCCTCCCCAAAAAGACCTAATACCATCTTGAATCCACATTACTGAACCCTTCCCCATATAGACCTTATACCATCTTGAATCCACATTACTGAACCCTTCCCCAAATAGAATTAATACCATCTTGAATCCACATTACTAAACCCTTCCCCAAATAGACCTTAGACCATCTTGAATCCACATTACTAGACCCTTCCCCAAATAGACCTTAGACCATCCTGAATCCACATTACTAAACCCTTCCCCAAAAAGACCTTAGACCATCTTGAATCCACATTACTGAACCCTTCCCCAAATAGACCTAATACCATCTTGAATCCACATTACTAAACCCTTCCCCAAAAAGACTAATACCATCTTGAATCCACATTACTAAACCATTCCCCAAAATGATTAATACCATCTTGGATCCACATTAATAAACCCTACCCCAAAAAGATAAATACCATCTTGAATCTACATTACTTAACCCTTCCCCAAAAAAACTAATACCATCTTGAATCCACATTAATAAACCTTTTCCCAAAAGATTAATACCATTTGAATCCACATTAATAAACCCTTCCCAAAAAAGACTAATACTATCTTGAATCCACATTACTAATCCCTTTCCCAAAAAGACTAATACCATCTTGAATCCACATTACTAAACCCTTCCCCAAAAAGATTAATACCATCTTGAATCCACATTACTAAACCCTTCCCCCAAAAAAAGGTTAATACCATCTTGAATCCATATAAATAAACCATTCCCAAAAATGATTAATACCATATTGAATCCACATTAATAAACCCTTCCCCAAAAAGACCTTAGACCATCTTGAATCCACATTACTAAACCCTTCCCCAAATAGACCTAATACAATCTTGAATCCACATTACTAAAACCTTCTCCAAAAAGATTAAAACCATCTTGAATCCACATTACTAAACCCTTCCCCAAAAAGATTAATACCATCTTGAATCCACATTACTTAAACCTTCCCCAAAAAGACTAATACCATCTTGAATCCACATTAATAAACCCTTCCCCAAAAAGACTAATACCATCTTGAATCCACATTAATAAACCCTTCCCCAAAAAGACCACAGACAATCTTGAATCCACATTACTAAACTCTTCCCCAAATAGACCTAATACCATCTTGAATCCACATTACTAAACCCCTTCCCCAAAAAGACCTTATACCATCTTGAATCCACATTACTGAACCCTTCCCCCAAATAGACCTAATACCATCTTGAATCCACATTACTAAACCAATCCCCAAAAAGACTAATACAATCTTGAATCCACATTACTAAACCCTTCCCCAAATAGACCTAATACCATCTTGAATCCACATTACTAAACCCTTCCCCAAAAAGACTAATACCATCTTGAATCCACATTACTAAACCCTTCCCCAAAAAGACTAATACAATCTTGAATCCACATTACTAAACCCTTCCCCAAATAGACCTAATACCATCTTGAATCCACATTACTAAACCCTTCCCCAAATAGACCTAATACCATCTTGAATCCACATTTACTAAACCCTACCCCAAAAACACCTTATACCATCTTGAATCCACATTACTAAACCCTTCCCCAAATAGACCTAATACCATCTTGAATCCACATTACTAAACCCTTCCCCAAAAAGACTAATACCATCTTGAATTCACATTACTGAACCAATTCCCAAAAAGACTATTACCATCTTGAAGCCACATTACTAAAAGGTCATGTGACATGACTATAGCAACTTTGTCTGTTCAAAATAATCATAATGTACTGATAAAAATGGTTTAATTGTGATATTATGAAAATATTGCTTTTGATAAGAAAAAACGTGTTTTTGATAATCGGCTATTTCCGTTTTGAAATCGGTAGTTTCCGCTGCAATTTTTGGCTGTGACGTAGATTTATCCCTACTGTACCAGGCAGCAGTGCAGAATTACACTGCTCATAACACATCCGTTTTTAAATGAAAAAAAAAAAACACTAAACCACAAATGCAAGAAACACAATAAAGGCACACTTATAAAAATAAAATGCTATAAATTGTAAATTTAATAAAATAATGTGATTACTTCTCGATTTTTTGTAAGTAAATTCAAACTTTGTGCCGAGAGAACAGGTTGTAATTTTACCTTGTAAACAATAAATATTCCAATTTCTTACATGTTGTGGTTCTATATAAAACTATCTCCTCCACGTTTTAACATGCTGCGTAACCCTTCCTCACTTGATGTTTACGTCATAAACAAATTCTTTTCATTTAAGTGTAGTAAAATTGAAGTGAATTTAGGTGATCTAATGTGTTAACATTTATTTCACTGGAATGGAAATTTACACTATAGTGTATTTTCACATTTGGATATTGTTTGAAAAATAATAATATGGCATGTCCATCAAGTAGAAATTTGTGACTGCTTATAAATTAATATCCAATGAAATGTCAAAGTTCCATAAATCACGCCTTATACTGTGGGATTTATGCAAATTAACCTGCCCAAATGGGATCCTTGTATATTCTGCATAGCTGTCAAAACAAAGCAATAAACTTTTTTATGACCCAATCAATGATAAAGTTGAGACAAATAGCAAAATATTATGGCAAGTGATCTTACAAATTGATTTAATTACTTTTGATCAGTCAAACTTGAGAAAACATTATGTAATAGCTTGTTCCAATTAACATGTCTGAATGATTTTTAGTTAAGAAGCTTCCATGCAGATACATATTTTAATTAGATAATTAAATGTAATAGATCTATTCATGATGAAAATAAAAATCATTTGACTTCTAAATGTGAACAAATTTAAAAAACAATGTGTTTGTGTAATAATTTTGACATACTTTTAGCCCTTCTTCATATTATTTGTTTTTTGATCATTATTGTTTTGTTTAAAAACAAATGTAGAATGTATAAGCCAAAAAAAAGATATGCATTTATAATGAAAAAAATCATAGATCTAGTCAAAGATTACTTACACGTACCTCAGGCAAAATATACCACAGACAAATAAGCATCACACCACTGTAAGGAGAATGTTTTTACGGAAAAAAATCTCTCGATTGGAGTTAGTAAGTCAAAACTGCATCAGATAAAAATAAGCATGTTCAAAATCTTTTTGGATCAGTTACTTGAAAAATATCTGTAGACATTTTCACTGATGTATCTTTTAATTCTATAATCAGAAGATATTTTCACTGATGTATCTTTTAATTCTATAACCCTGATTAAACTAGCCTCTATATAGTATTGCTCATTGGCTTCGTAATTCCATCAAAATTTCAAATGATTTATTTAAAAAATCTTCAATGTATATTCATGATGTTAGCTTATCTTGTTCAATTTTGTTGTTTTTTTTCTACACTTTCATTTTCCATCATAATTTATAAGTTTTTGTTAACAATCCAGGCAGCTGTGTCAAGTGGCAAGGGATAAATGTGCGTCACTTCCGGTTTCGCTCGTGACAGGTGCACGCGACCAAGTGCGTAAAATATGGATTTTAATTTGCTAAAAAAACATATCTAAGATGAAAATTACCTGCGGAATTTTGTAAAACTGTCATAGTTAGATATATAGTTTTCGCTCATATGAAAATTTCGAGGTCAAAAATTCGTGTCACATGACCTTAAACCCTTCCCCAAAAAGACTAATACAATCTTGAATCCACATTACTAAACCCTTCCCCAAAAAGACTAATACCATCTTGAATCCACATTACTAAACCCTACCCCAAAAAGACTAATACCATCTTGAATCCACATTACTAAACCCTTCCCCAAAAAGACTAATACAATCTTGAATCCACATTACTAAACCCTACCCCAAAAACACCTTATACCATCTTGAATCCACATTAATAAACCCATTTAAAGTTCATCTTATCTACAATCAGCATAGTTATTTCAAATCTACCACAATTTCTTAATCTCTTAGCTCTAATTAAAGACTACTAGAGAAAAGGTTGAAAATTTCAAAAGAAGACATTAGTGTAAAGGGGGTATCTGAAATGATGAAAGTGATTCTATGAAGTTTTCCAAAAATATTTACCAATATTTACACAACTCTGTTGATAGTTTCCCCGAGATTATATCAGGGCTAGCCATTTAGTCTGATGTGCCTTTTATACAATTGTATGCTTTTTGTTTAGCCTGTTTGAGTTTGGGCAATTTATGTCCCTAATTTGTATTTTCAGGTTTTCATGATGACACTATTCTCTGGAACTAGAAACAGTCACCATGAGTTACCATGATTTTAGAGCATGGAAGTTTAAACCTTACTCATTTAAGACAAATAATTCTGTACTTATTATAAAAAAAAAATCATTTTTCACAAATTTAAAACAAACGGGAAAAATAACCAGAGGGCAAATGATATAATTTGAAAAAACTTAGCACAAGTCCACCAGACAATGTTACACAGCAAAATTCCATACTCCAATTGTGGTTTAAAATAAAAAGTCAAGTTTTTCATTCTAGTTGCAAGTTCTGTATGGAAAGGAAAACTATGGTTGAACTTCACACAAGGAACATCCCTGCTAAATTTCATCAATTCTGATCAAACAGTTTCGGAGAAAACACTGCTTCAAGCAAAAGTTGATGAAGGACACTGGGTGATCATAAAAAGCTCATTATAAGCACACTGTGCTTAGGTGAGCAAAAAAAAAAAAAAAACAAGAGGGCCATGATGGCCCTGGATCGCTCACCTGAGTACTTTGGCTTGCTGTTATGCAGTATTTCATTTTTTAATTGAAAATATGTAAGTGCCTACAAACCAAATATGTAAAATATCAGTCAATAAATAAAGGCTCTATGACAGAAAGTAGAAATATTTATTATAAGCTATGGTGACCTTGACCTTGACCCAGTGACCTCAAACCCTACCCAAGGGTAGAGGTCCATGCAAGGAACCTCTATACTGAATATCAAAGATATTGGTCTATAAATGAAGGCTCTATGAGGTACAGTAGATAAATCTACTTTTAGCCTCCGTGACCTTTAACCTAATCCAATAATTTGAAAAAGCTTGATAAAGCTTGCTTCATGCCAAATTTTAAAATTCTAGGTCTTGTGGTTTCAGACAAGAAGATTTTTAAAGATTTTCTTCTATATTGTTATTTAAAACTTGTGACCCCTCGGGCGGGGCCAATAGTGACCCCAGGGACATTTTTCTAACAAACTTGGTAGAGGTCCACTAGACAATGCTACACACCAAATATCTAAGCTCTATAACTTACGGTTTCTGACAAGAAGATTTTTTTAGATTTTCTTATATAACTCTATGTAAAACTAGTGGCCCCTGGGGCGGGGCCATTTTTGACTCAGAGGCCAGGATTTGGACAAGCTTAGTAGAGGTCCACTAGACAATGCTACACACCAAATATCTAAGCTCTATAACTTACGGTTTCTGACAAGAAGATTTTTTTAGATTTTCCTATATAACTCTATGTAAAACTAGTGGCCCCTGGGGTGGGGCCATTTTTGACCCAGAGGACAGGATTTGAACAAACTTGGTAGAGGTCCACTAGACAATGCTACACACCAAATATCTAAGCTCTAAAACTTACGGTTTCTGACAAGAAGATTTTTTAAGATTTTCCTATATAACTCTATGTAAAACTAGTGGCCCCTGGGGCGGGGTCATTTTTGACCCAGAGGCCAGGATTTGAACAAACTTGGTAGAGGTCCACTAGACAATGCTACACACCAAATATCTAAGCTCTATGCCTTAGGGTTTCTGACAAGAAGATTTTTTAAGATTTTCTTATATAACTCTATGTAAAACTAGTGGCCCCTGGGGCGGGGCCATTTTTGACCCAGAGGACAGGATTTGAACAAACTTGGTAGAGGTCTACTAGACAATGCTACACACCAAATATCTAAGCTCTATAACTTACGGTTTCTGACAAGAAGATTTTATTAAGATTTTCCTATATAACTCTATGTAAAACATGTGACCCCCGGGGCGGGGCCATTTTTGACCCAGAGGCCATGATTTGAACAAACTTGGTAGAGGTCCACTAGACAATGCTACATACCAAATATCTTAACTCTAGGCCTTGTGGTTTCTGACAAGAAGATTTTCAAGTTTTCCCTATATAACTCTATGTAAAATCAACTGACCCCTGGGGTGGGGTCAGTTTTGTCCCCAGGGACATAATTTGAACAAACTTGGTAGAGGTCCACTAGATGATGCTTCATACCAAATATCAAAGCTCCAGACCTTGTGGTTTCGGAGAAGAAGATTTTTAAAGATCCAACTTATAAAATCTATTTTTAGCTCCAGTGAACCAGAAATGCAATGGACCAGAACCATTTGAACAATCTTGGTAGAGCTTCATGCAAGGAACATCCCAGGCAAGTTTCATTAAATTTGCCCCATTGGTTTCAGAGGAGATGTCGTTTGAATGAAAAGTTGACGACGGACGGACGGACTGACGGACGTCGGACGACGGACAAAGACCGATCAGAAAAGCTCACCCTGAGCACTTCACCCTGAGCACTTTGTGCTCAGGTGAGCTAAAAAAAAAAAAAAAGTAGAATCATGAGAACAAAACAAAATTTTTTAAATTTTTTCTATAAAGATAATTATAGCAAATTTACCTGAGAGTTTAACTTGGAAAGGAATGTTTTACAGATATAACTCAGAGCTGTAAACTCCTCCTCATGATTTTTTAAATCATCAACTGGCAATTCCAGCAGACTGCAAAATAAAAGAGAGATATATCAGTAAATCAAAATGCAAACTGTGTCCATACTGATGTTCCCACTGTTACTTCACAGTCAATCTTGTGCATAAAAAATAACACTCAGGTATATTTATCAAAAAAGTTCAAGACTTGTTTTGTTAATCGTGTAAATCATCCCAATATTTAAAACAATAAAGAACAAGATCCTGTGTTTGGTAAACACACTGCCCCTCGAAGCAATCTTGTCAGGAACCAAACACACACTGCCCCTGGAAGCAAACTTGTCAGGAACCAAACACACACTGCCCCTGGAAGCAATCTTGTCAGGAACCAAACACACACTGCCCTTGGAAGCAATCTTGTCAGGAACCAAACACACACTGCCCTTGGAAGCAATCTTGTCAGGAACCAAACACACACTGCCCTTGGAAGCAATCTTGTCAGGAACCAAACACACACTGCCCCTGGAAGCAATCTTGTCAGGAACCAAACACACACTGCCCCTGGAAGCAAACTTGTCAGGAACCAAACACACACTGCCCCTGGAAGCAAACTTGTCAGGAACCAAACACACACTGCCCCTGGAAGCAATCTTGTCAGGAACCAAACACACACTGCCCTTGGAAGTAATCTTGTCAGGAACCAAACTTAAGATCATCACACAGCCAATCTCCTATTGTTAACACATGTTATAAACTAAATTCAGGATTTTGTAATGGTCATTAAATAAACTTGCAGAAAAAAGATAACCTATTCTCTAAATTTAGAAAAGGGAGAATACTGCATAAATGTGACAGACACAGTATGTAACTTAACAATGACATGACCATTTGTACTGGTCAGTAAATTCATTAACTGTCTACTATTTGTACAAGCTGAAAAATATCCACTTTGCCAAAAAAGGTTAACCTATTCACTAAGTTCAGCAAGGACTTATTACTGCAGAAAAACAGCTGACACAGTTAAATAACCTGACAGTGTCATGACCTATTGTACTTGTTAGTAAAAGTGTAAAGTGCCTAGTCATTGCTATTTGTTGCTGCTGAAAAATATCCACCTTGCTGAAAAAAGGTTAACCTAACCTACATTCAGAGTGCATTAAGGGGAGGGAGTTTACTGGAGAAAAATGAATGCCGCACTAATGTTACTTTCCAGAATCATAGCCTTTGTACTGGCAAGTGAGTGTCTTCAATGTGAGAACATTGGTTCTAGTAGATATTTAGATATATCTAACTTGGCGAAATAGGTAAACAGACCTATTTTCAAAGTGGATAAAGGGAAGATTACTAGGGAAAAATGGATGGCACAGTTAAGTCAGTTTCCAGGATCATGGTTTTTGTATTGGAATGCAGGTGTGCATAGTATGAAGGCATTGGTACAAGTTGAACTTAAGGGGGCAAAAAACAGTAAACCATGAAAGTTTCTTTTTGAACTAAATCTTTATGGAAGTGTACAAAGAGCTGAATAAGTGGGGAGGCATAAGGACTTAGTATGTATGTAAACTGTAACGCAAACAAGAACTTGTAGTCAACACCAATTAATATGGGAAGCAATAAACATGAAGTCCAAACATTTGGAAAAAGAAACCTGAGATGATGGCCCTGGATTGCTCACCTGTGTACTTTGGCTGTTGGTCTGTTGTTGAGCAAACAAAGTTTCAAATAGGCCTGCCTCCCTCCCTGGCAGGGTCAATTGTGACTTCAGGGACATTACTTGAACAGACTTGATAGAGGTCTACTAGACTATGCAACATACAAAATATATAAGCTTTAAGGCATAGGGTTTCAGATCAGAAAATTTTCAAAGTTTCTCCTACACAACCCATTATAAAACAGGTAACCCCTGTGGCCCAGTACATTTGTATTTATACAACTTTTGTGGAAGTTTACCAGAAAATACTACATACAAAATAAGATTTTTCATACATAAGTCTATGTAAAACATATTCCCTAGGGTGGGGCTGATTTTGACCAAGGGGCAATAATTTGAACAATTTGGGTAGAGGTTTACTAGACAATGTTATTAAATATCTAAGGTCTGTGACTTGTGGTTCTAGACAAGAAAACTTTTTCATTTCTGTAGCCTTAGCAACTCTTGTTTTGCATATAATTCATTTGCTGAACAAGTTTTGTAGACCACCTATGCAGGAACATTCATACAAAGTTTCATCAACTTCCATCCAGCCGTAAAGGAGAAGATGATTTTTAACTGAACAGTTGATGACAAGCAAATAAACAAACCACAGATGACAAAGTCCGGTCACAATACCTCACCATGAACACTTTCATGCTCAGGTGAGCTAACAACAGAATACTACAGCATGTATAATTCTGACAAAAACAACAAGAAGATTATGCCTACTGTCTGCCATTCTTAGCTCTTACCCAGTGTAGTATTTACGTAAATCCAGCGAAGACGACACAAGCTCTTTTAGAACTGGTTTCATGTTTGTTAGATCTGTAGTAGGGGAACCAGACAATGTTTTGTAGAATTCATTGCTGAAATTATCATAAAAAAGACTGTAGCTATGTGTTACTGTGTTTATAGTCATACAAAACAAAAGAAGAGCCACCACAAGCGGGGATCACATTCAACTTTTTCCCATTTCCAAAGGCAAACACATCTGAGGAAGCACATTGTGATGAAGGGATTTCAAAGGAAACATCATTTGGAAATAAAATAATCAAATCCATTCATAAATATCACAGTTATGGCCAATTTTAGCAACATTCAATAATTTGACCTTAAATGTCAATTTTAAATAAAGGTCAAGGTCAAGTTCAGTTTAACCTTCTGTGGAAGTACTGTCTAAAAGGTAGTTATGTCCAACTATGAAGACACTTTATCCATTAATAATAAAGATATAGTGAAGTTAAGCAATGTCAAGGTCATTTAAAGGTCAACATCATACTTTAAATAGTCAATATGTTTGTTTTATTCTCAGTGAAATTTGGTCCCAGTTCGAATCAAATCTGTCCAAAAATAACAAAGTTTTGGCTTTTTCAGCAAAATTCAATAATCTGACCTTGAAGGTCTAGGTCATTTTAAAGTCAAGGTCATACCTGAATAATTTAATATGTAGGTTTTATCATAAGTGTTGTTTTGTCAAAGTATAAATCAAATCCAAATAAAATTACTTGACCTTGAGCTCAAGGTCGTTTTAAGGTCAAGAATATATGTGAATTATTCAATGTGTCAGTTCTGTCATAAGTGTTGTTTTGTCCAAGTATAAATCAAATCCATAAATAAATGAAAAAGTTATTAGAATTAAAGCAAAATTCAATCATTTGACCCTGACAATATAGGTCATTTTAAGGTCAAGGTCATACTTGAATGATTTAACATGTCAGTTTTGTCATAAGAGTTGTTCTATCCCAGTATGAATCAAATCCAATCATGAATAACAAAATTATGGCCAATTTTAGCAAAATTCAATAATCTGACCTTAGTTAATAGTTTAACTTGTAGGTTTTGTCATCAGTGTTGTTTTGTCCAAGAATGAATTAAAAAGAGCAAAAACAAGAGGGCCATGATGGCCCTGGATCGCTCACCTGAGTACTTTCGCTGTAGGTTTGCTGTTAAGCAGTATTTCATTTTTTAATTGAAAATACGTAAGTGCCTACAAACCAATTATGTAAAATATCAGTCAATAAATAAAGGCTCTATGACAGAAAGTAGAAATATCTATAATAAGCTATCTTGACCTTGACCCAGTGACCTCATACCCTACCCATGGGTAGAGGTCCATACAAAGAACCTCTATACTGAATATCAAAGATATTGGTCAATAAATGAAGCCTCTATGTTGTACAGTAGATAAATCTACTTTTAGCCTCCTTGACCTTTAACCTAATCTAATAATTTGAAAAAGCTTGATAAAGCTTGCTTCGTGCCAAATTTTAAAATTCTAGGCCTTGTGGTTTCAGACAAGAAGATTTTTAAAGATTTTCTTCTATACTGTTATTTAAAATTTGTGACCCTTTGGGCGGGGCCAATACTGACCCCAGGGACATTTTTCTAACAAACTTGGTAGAGGTCCACTAGACAATGCCGCATACCAAATATCTTAACTCTAGGCCTTGTGGTTTCTGACAAGAAGATTTTTTAAAGTTTTTCCTATATAATTCTATGTAAAACATGTGACCTCTAGGGCGGGGCCTATTTTTACCAAGGGGCCATGATATGAATAAACTTGATAGAGGTCCATTAGATAATGCTGCACACCAAATATCTTAACTCTAGGCCTTGTTGTTTATGATAAGGAGATTTTTAAAGTTTTTCCTATATAACTCTCTGTAAAACATGTGACCCCTGGGGGGGCCATTTTTGACCTAGGGTCCATGACTTATACAAACTTGGTAGAGGTCCTCTAGACAATGCTTCATACAAATATCTTAACTCTAAGCCTTATGGTTTCTTCTGTGAAGATTTTTAAAACCTTTTCCTATATAACTCTATGTAAACAAGTGACCCCCATGGCTGGGCCTGTTTTGACCCAGAGGCCATGATTTGAACAACCTTAGTAGAGGTCCACTAGACAATGCTACACACCAAATATCTAAGCTCTATAACTTACGGTTTCTGACAAGAAGATTTTTTAAGATTTTCCTATATAAATCTATGTAAAACAAGTGGCCCCTGGGGCTGGGCCATTTTTGACCCAGAGGCCATGCTTTGAACAAACTTGGTAGAGGTCCACTAGACAATGCTACACACCAAATATCTAAGCTCTATGCCTTAGGGTTTCTGACAAGAAGATTTTTTAAGATTTTCCTATATAACTCTATGTAAAATCAACTGACCCATGGGGTGGGGTCAGTTTTAACCCCAGGGACATAATATGAACAAACTTCGTAGAGGTCCACTAGATGATGCTTCATACCAAATATCAAAGCTCCAGGCCTTGTGGTTTCGGAATGAAGATTTTTAAAGATCCAACTTATAAAATCTATTTTTAGCTCCAGTGAACCAGAAATGCAATGGACCAGAACCATTTGAACAATCTTGGTAGAGCTTCATGAAAGGAACTTCCCAGGCAAGTTTCATTAAGTTTGGCCCATTGGTTTCAGAGGAGATGTCGCTTAAATGAGAAGTTGACGACGGACAGATGGACGATGGACGACCGTCGGACGACCGACAAAGACTGATCAGAAAAGCTCACCCTGAGCACTTTGTGCTCACTTTGTGCTCAGGTGAGCTAACAAGAGTGCCATGATGGCCCTAGATCGCTCACCTGAGTACTTTGGCTGTAGGTTTGCAGTTAAGCAGTATTTCATGTTTTAATTGAAAATATTTAAGTAATGTAAATATAAATCTGTAAATATGTAAAATATCAGTCAATAAATAAAGGTTCTATGACAAAAAGTAGAAATATCTATCATAAGCTATAGTGACCTTGACCTTGACCCAGTGACCTAAAACCCTACCCATGGGTAGAGGTCCATGCAAGGATCCTATATACCGAATATCAAAGATATTGGTCTTTAAATGAAGGCTCTATGAGGTACAGTATATAAACCTATTTTTAGCCTCAGTGACCTTTAACCTAATTTAATAATTCGAAAAAACTTGATAAAGCTTGTTTCATACCAAATCTTAGATCTCAGGGCCTTGTGGTTTCAGACAAGAAGATTTTTAAAGACTATATAAGCCTATGTAAAATCAAATGACACTGGCATAATTTGAGCAAACTTGGTAGAGGTCCACATGAAAATGCTACGTACCAAATCTTAAGGCTCAGGGCCTTGTGGTTTCAGACAAGAAGATTTTTAAAGTTTTACTAAATAAGCCTATGTAAAATCTATTGACCCCTGGGGCAGGGCCAATTTTGACCCCAGGGGCATAATTTGAACAGACTTGGTAGAGGTCCACTAGACAATGCTACATACCAAATCTTAAGGCTCAGGGCCTTGTGGTTTCAGACAAGAAGATTTTCAAAGTTCCCATAGCAACCAGAGTTCTTGATGGAATTGAATTCTTTGAACAACTTTGGTAGAACTTCATGCAAGGAATATCCCATATATCCAAGGCATGTTTCATCAATGTTGGCTCAGTGGTTCAGGAGGAGATGTTGTTTAAGTCAAATTGTTGACGACGCACGACGCCGAACAAACAACCATCCTAATAGCTCACCCTGAGCTGTGCTCAGATGAGCTAAAAAGTTATGATCAATGTTAAATTGTTTTGGACGGGAACGGCAACAACAACGACACCATGACTGTAGCAATACTTCTGTTTTTTCTACAAAAAAGTCGAGCTAAAATGGACACATAAATGCTACCATGCATGAATAACAATTATTATTCTACTAGTCTCCAATTTTTTAACATTATAATTGTATTCTACTTCACATTCATAACAAAAGGGCCATGATGGTATTATATTGTTCACCTGAGTATCACTTGTTGAAATAAAGCAAGGCCAATGAAAATCAAGGTAAATTCACCCAAAGCTGAAGTTGAAATCTACATGGAAAATTGTACAACTTGTCCATATTTCATGGACAGGGCTTCAAAAACAGTAAGCAGGTCAAGGTATATGTAGGCCGAGGTTAATGTTGATATCTGCAAGCAACATTATAAATATAGTTCAAATTTTTATACTGTAGTCACAAAATCAATTACATCTGCAGGTCAAGATAAGAGTCAAGGTCACAAAAAGGTCAAGGACAATATTAAATATATGGACATGAAGAGTCTTTAAAACAAGAACTGTCACTGTAAGATGACGATGCCCCCGAAGTGGTGCTCTGACTTTGGGCTGAGGACCAGTCATTCAAGGGTCAAGGTGAAATAAGTATAGGTCAGTGGGAAGGTCTTGTCCACAGTGGTGTTGTGTCTAAGTATGAAGTTAGTCGACTTTCTAATATGGAGGTCATGGCTAATGTTAAAATTTTGGACAATTGGATCTTCCAGGTAAAGGTCATTCAACGGTCAAGGTCTAATAAATATAGGTCAGTGGGAAAGTCTTGTCCAAAAGGGTGTTGTGTCCAAGTATGAAGTAAATCCACTTACTAATAAAAAAGTTATGGTCAATGTTGAAGTTTTTGGACAATTAAACCTTCAAGGTGAAGGTCATTCAGGGGTCAAGGTCAAACAAATATAAGTCAGTGGGAAAGTCTTGTCCAAAGGGATGTTGTGTCCAAGTATGAAGTAAATCCATTTACTAACAAGAAGCACCGCAATGCGACGAAAACCAGGTTTACAACGACCAAGTATTGATGTGACAGGAATTAGGAAGAAATATGGCAGTGAAGTAAAAAAGATGCTGTTATTTTGGTACCAACACAGAAAGTTGGTTTCAATAGTTCAAAATAAAAATAAATCAGACAGCTGAGTAGCAATGCCAGGCTGTATTTTCATGTAAGCTACACACATGCCAAGTTGAGTATCAATAGGTCAAAGTGTGCTGAAGTTATTGAGTAGAAGCTGAAAATTCTATTGTAAGCAAGTGACCTTGACCTTGCTCCCAGATATCTAAGTAGCAATCCCAAGCTGCATCTTAATATAAGCTACCCACATGGCAAGTTTGGTGTCAACAGTTCAAAGTAAACTCAAGTTATTACGTGAAAACTGAATTTCTTTTTTAAAGCAACAGTTACCTTGACCTTGTTCACAGACACCTGGGTAGCAATCCCAAGTTGCATCTTGATATCAGCTACCCACATACTAAATTTGGTGTCAATAGGTCTAAGCAAACTCAAGTTATTATGTGAAAACTGAATTTCTATTTTTAGCAACAACGACATTTACCCTGATCACAGACATCTGGGTAGCAATCCCAAGTAGCGTCTTGATATAAGCTACCCACACACCAAATTTGCTGTCAAGTAGTCACAGCTAACTCAAGTTATTATGTGGAAACTGAATTTCTATTTTTAGCAAGAGTGACCTTGACCTTGATCATAGACACCTGGGTAGTAATGCCAAGCTGCCTCTTGATATAAGCTACCCATACACCAAGCTTATTGTCAATAGGCCAAAGCAAACTCAAGTTATTGAGCGGAAACTGAATTTCTATTTTTAGCAACAGTGACCTTGACCTTGATCACAGACATCTGGGTAGCAATCCCGAGCTGCCTCTTGATATAAGCTACCCATATACCAAGTTTGGCGTCAATAGGCCAAAGCAAACTCAAGTTATTGAGCAGAAACCAAAAGTTGACGCCCGCCCGCCTGCCTGCCGACTTCAGCATTACAATAACAAGTTTTCGTTGAAAACCTGGTTAATAAGGAAGTTATGCTCAATGTTAAAGTTTTTGGACAATTGGATCTTCAAGGTGAAGGTCATTCAGGGGTCAAGGTCAAATAAATATAGGTCAGTGGGAAGGTCTTGTCCGAAGGGACAAAGTATGAAGTAAATCCACTTACTAATAAGGAAGTTATGGCCAATGTTAAAGTTTTTGGATGGACTGACGGACGGACAGAATGATGGACTGACGGACGGATGGTTCAAAAACTGTATGCCTCCCTTTGGGGCAAAAAAATATCTTGGGAATTATTAGTATTTCGAAACAAATCTTTATGAAATTTAACACACATTGGACAGGGTCAATTTTGGGAAATAATCTGAAATTTCTTTGTGGTGGCTGACAAAAACTGCTAAACACCAAATTTCTTAGTTCTAGGGTTTATGATTTTTGACAAATACATTTTGAATGATTTTGCAATGCTACAAACGATATATATAAGGCATAGGGCTTCTGGTTTCTGACAAGAAGATTTGCAAAGATTTTACATTTTGCAAAATTAGGACCCCCCAAGGGTTGGGGACAATTTTGACTCCAGGGACATTTAAACATTTTTGGCAGAGATCAACTAAAGAATGCTACATAACAAATTTCCAGACACCAAGCCATACAATTTTGAGAGAAGATTTTCAAAGTTTTTCCTATATAACTTAATGTAAATCAACTGACTCCTGGAAATTTTGACCTAGGGAAATAATTTTATCAGTCTTTGTACAGGTCAGCTATACAATGCTACATACTAAGTATCTAAGGTCTAGCACTCATGGTTTCTGACAAGAAGATTTTCAAAGATTTTATATTTTACATATAAAGGACCCCCATATAGGGGCCAATTTTGACCCAAGGAAAATAATTTGAACGTCTGGTGGTCAACTACACAATGCTACACACTAAATTCCAACACCCTAGGCCATGTGGTTTTAGAGAAGAAGATTTTTTAAGTCCTATATAAGTCTAAGTTAATCAACTGACCCCTTGGGTTGGGTCAATTTTGATCCATCGGACAAAATTTTGACAAATTTGATAGAGGTCCACTCTAGGCCTAATGGACAAGGGACAACCAGCCTACCAGAACAGCTCACCTTTGAGCATTTTGTACTCAGGTGAGCTAAAAAAGCACCTTCAAAAGAGAAAATTTCTAATCATAAATGTTATTAATCATAAGATATGTTGCTTTTAGAAATCACCAGTAATTGTAAATGAAGGTCCAGATCTGTGAAAACACTTTGCCAGCAATGAATTCAGCCTGTTCTGCTTGAGAGTTTTGGTTTCCTGCATTTGAGCCTTTCTCTGCAACACTTGTATCGAGACTGGACACAGACATTAACACACAGCCATTTTGAGCAACTGAGGTAGGTGTGTTTATCACATCTGTTGGGGTCAGCTCAGCAGTACCCAGTGGGCAGTTACTATGGGGAGTCTGTATAACTGGCTGCTGGACACTTCCTGACTGACCATCAACCTATTATCAGATAAGTTCAGTTTTTTGCAAAAAATACTTATAATCTTAGATAATAAGTTATATGTACTCAATAGATGTTGGTGTTTTAACCTTTCAACCAAAAAAAATCAATCTAGGTATTGTACACAAGAGGGCCCTAATGGCCCTATATTGCTCACCTGAGGACCACCAGTAACTAGAACTGTGTCCATAGGACACGGATGCCCCCACTATGCATAAGTGCTCATAAACAAGAGCATGTATATCCTGTATGTAAGATTTTTTCTGTACATATACGTAAAATGATCTACAGGTAACCTTATGTACATGTTAAATGTAAAATTTATATGTTCAATTATTTATATGGTATATAGTGAAAAAATCAACAAAGGGCCATAATTCTATTAAATTTGGTCACAGCAAAAATTCCTTCCATTACTATCATCTACACATTAAAGCTGTTCATCCCTGGAAGTTTAAGCAAAATCTGCCATCCGGTTTAAGAGGAGTTGCGTTCACAAAATTTCTATATGGTATATAGTGAAAAAATTAACAAAGGGCCATAATTCTGTTAAATTTGGTCGCAGCAAAAATTCCTTCCTTTACTTCCATCTACACATTAAGGTTGTTCATCCCTGGAAGTTTAAGCAAAATCTGCCATCCGGTTTAAGAGGAGTTGCGTTCACAAAATTTCTATATGGTATATAGTGAAAAAATCAACAAAGGCCCATAATTCTGTGAAATTTGGTCGCAGCAAAAATTCCTTCCTTTACTACCATCTACACATTAAGGTTGTTCATCCCTGGAAATTTAAGCAAAATCTGCCTTCCGGTTTAAGAGGAGTTGCGTTCACAAAATTTCTATATGGTATATAGTGAAAAAATCAACAAAGGCCCATAATTCTGTGAAATTTGGTCGCAGCAAAAATTCCTTCCTTTACTACCATCTACACATTAAGGTTGTTCATCCCTGGAAGTTTAAGCAAAATCTGCCTTCCGGTTTAAGAGGAGTTGCGTTCACAAAATTTCTAGTGAAAAAATCAACAAAGGCCCATAAATCTGTGAAATTTGGTCGCAGCGAAAATTCCTTCCTTTACTACCATCTACACATTAAGGTTGTTCATCCCTGGAAGTTTAAGCAAAATCTGCCATCTGGTTTAAGAGGAGTTGCGTTCACAAGATTTCGGGACGTACGGACAGACGTACGGACGGACGGACGGACGGACGGACGGACGGATGAACGGACAAGTGCAACGCTATATGCACCCCACTTTGTGAGGGCATAAAAATGCAAGATCAATGAAGCAATAAAGGTAATTTCACCAAATGTAAAATTTTAAATTTACATGCAAAACTGTATATCTGATCTAAATTACAGACACATCTTCAATTAAAGGAAGCACAGTCGTCTGGTGATGAGTCATGCAATGACCTGACAGGTCTGTCTGTTGCTCGGTCCCATTATTTTTCCTAATATTTTCCATATCAATTGAATGCAATGAGTTGAAATTTGCTGACTCGAAAATTTTTTGTAAAATTTGATTTTCTTTTCATATAGTTGTTACTTTGTTAACAGCTGTATTAACATTTATGTTAAAATAAAAGAAAAACCAAACAAACATCCCCCTTAAGTTCAATTTTATTCTATCAAGCAAATTTCACAATGTGCTATAAACACAACACAAAACTGCAAACAACTAGAGATGTGTCCATAGGACATGGATGCCCCCACATTCTGCTGTATTGTCACAAAAAATACTGTATACTTACAGGTGTGTATAAACATTGTCCTTAACATTAAGACAAGAGCCACCGCAAGCGGGGGCCACGCTCGACTTTTTTTCTATTTCTTAAGGCCAACACATCAGAGGAAGCACATTGTGGTGAAGGGATTTCAAATGAAAGATTTGCAAAATTTAGCAAAATTCAGAACTTTGACCTTAAATGTCAACAAAGTTATGACAATTTAAGAAAAATTCAATCATTTGACCTTGTTGGTCATGGTCATTTAAAGGTCAAGGTCATACTTGAAATAATGATAATGTCGGAATTGTCATCAGTGTTGTTTTGTCCAAATATGAACCAAATCCATAAATAAACGAGAAAGTTATGACAACTGATAGAATAATTTGAATAATCTTAGTAGAGGACCTCTAGATGATGCTCCATGCAAATATGTAAGCCCTAGCACTTGGGGTTTCAGTGAAGAAATTTTTCAAAGTTTTCCCAATAAAAGCCTATATTAAATCAAGTGACCCCTGGGGCGGGGCCATCAATAAACCCAGGGGCTGAACAATATTTGCAGAAGACCTCTAGGTGAACCTGTATGCCAAATATCACATCCTTAGGCATGGTAGTTTCAGACAGTAAGATTTTTGAAATTTTTCCTTTATAAACCTATGTAAAATCATGTTGCAGCTCCAATTTTGACCCTGGGGTCATGATCTCAACAAACTTGGTATAGGTCTGTTAAACCATGCTACATCTAAGCTGCAGGCTATGCAGTTTCAGATAAGATTTTTAATTTTCGCCTTTAAAATCTATTTTCAGCTCCTATGGCCCAGATCTAGAATGGATGGAAACCCTTTGAACAACTTTGATACAGCTTCATGCAAAAAATATATTCCAGGAAAGTTTTTTTACATTTGACCTGGTGGTGTCAGACATGTCCTTGGAAGTAATTGTGGATGACTGATGCTGATGGACTTACAACCAGCGATCCTTACAGCTCAGGAGAGCAAATAAAATCTTAAGACATCTATAATAGCTAAATGAAAGTGAGAGACTTTATTTTGTGTCATTTTATTGATTACCTTGGAGACCAGGAACTGGTCAAGACTAGATATGGATGATACACTAATGCTGCCATTTCTGATGCTCTCACAAAGTTCTCCCACAGATATCACAGTCTGGACAACTTCAGGAATTCTTGGACCATATCTGTATACAGTAAGATACTTCCTGGTTATCTGACATTCAGTTTCAGAGCAATCCAAACAATAATTCTCAATCAAAACCACATTTTACATTTAAAACTGGCACTTCCAATAAAACACATCAGTATTAGTTTCTAGTTTAAAGGTATGTGTTTAAATAGGTAAATTCAATCTGAAAAATCAAGACAATGGAAACCAGTAAAGACTTGTTCCAGAAAATTGTGAAATATGTTCTTCTAACCTTTTTAGTAAACAGCCTTTGGCATTCCACACCTCAGATGGTCCACTATTTAACACAATGTATCTTCATTATTTAATGGTACCATTCACAGCAGAGTGACCATATCAGGACAAGCCTGACCCTGCATTAAACTGCTCTTGATTTGTACTCAGGCAGTCTAAGCTGGAGGCCACACAGGATGTGCATATTTTTCTCTCCCAGGAACACATTATAAATCGACATGTCACTATTAGAGGCATTTAACTCACATCTAAAGGCAAACCTAAATTAAACAAAAGACAGCAGTAATCCTTAGAACAGCAAATAAATGAATACCCCACATTTACTTACACATTTTTGTTTTTAGCTTGTAGGAGTATCTCTACGCTCTGCTCACACATGTCAGTGACAACATCAAGTGTCATTTTTCTTGAGCTGGTTAAGTGTTCAGTGAGTATATCTACATTCTTACTGAGGTGTCTTGAAAAAACAAACCCAAACACAGCAATCCAGTGCCTACAAAAAAATAGAGTTACATGCTTCAGTATCTGTATTTACTATTCAAACAGCAACTTAATCCGTAACATGTGAGGTAAGAGTTTATCAAAATGAATGACATGATATTTGTATTGGTACAAATTGACTGACATCTAATAATTATTAATATGATATGACCGAAGTCACAGGAAAAAGCGCACTACGGCATTAATTATTAGTATTACTGAAATAAACTGAATTGAAAATCAAGAAAAAAATGGCAAATTTTAAATACTCTTCCAATGTAAACTTACAGTAAAATAGTGATAGCCTGAATATTGTCCTTCATAAAAATGACTATTTTGTACCAAATTTCTTGATGACCATTACCATGGCAACAGTTTTTGGGGACACTTCTTTCTTGTGTTAAATGTTATCACCTGAACAAACGCACATTTGAACGGTAACAATTATAGTTTAGTAAAAATAATATTGGATACATTGAAAAGGTATAGAATTTTACAATGAAAAAAGTAAAATCTGAGTATCTAAAATCTGCCATGTTAATATAGTTCCAACGGGAACGTAGATAGAATCTGACATCAAATTAGGGTAAGTGATGTCATTTATGGAATATCAAATGTGTCCATTATGTTTGTCTTAAACATAAAAGTACATCGTGTTTGTTCTACGCAGGAAGCTGGAATCTTCAGACATTTATTCTGGGATATCATTTGTTCAAAAAAAGTGAAAAGGTCAATTTCCAAAAATTATGTCTGAGTTTCTTTTTCCCCATGACATCTGTTATATCATATATTTACCAGCCTTGAAAAGAAAATTAGATGTAAAACAGTAATACTGTTATTATACTAAATTTAGTCAGTGCTGGACTGAAACAAGAACTGCCATTAAGGTAACCCCTCAAAGCAATACCATACAGAAATAAAAAGTAAGAATATGTATAACCTGAAGACTTGGCAAATGGGTACTTATCAAAACTAAGGTCTTATCAGGACAAGCCTGACTGAGAATCAAATTGCAATCTCCTGATCTGTATTCAGATGGGCTAACCACCAAGTCATTGTGGACAAGCACACATAATTAAGACTACATAAATATGGTTTGTTAAGGAGATAATTATTTATATACATCAACAAGTTTTATCTTACTTTCTCCAACACTGGAAGATATCTTCTACACTCCAAGGAGGTTTTCTGTATAAAATATCTGTCCTGTAAATGTAAGTTACAGTAATTTTTCAAAGGCAAAAACTGACAATATAGTTTTACATTCTGTACAAAAAAGAGGCATGGTAACATTCAAGGATTCAACATGGAAACATCGAAGCATTCACTGACTCACAATTCATTAAACCATAAAATGTAGGTGACATGAACCACTTATGTATCATGCACATTTTCTATGAAATTAGGTTAAAGGTGTCCATGGGAGAGCAAGAAAACATAAGGGTCATGATGCCCTGGGTTGCTCACCTGAGCACTTTGGCTGTGAGTCAGCTGTTGAGCAAGCATCTTAAGCAAAATAACATGTTCTGAATAGAAGAATTTCAAAGATCTTATCTTTTATATGAACAGAACCCTGAGGCAGGGCCAATTTTGACCACAGGGACATAACTGTAACAAGTTTAGTATGTATCCACTATATAATGCTAGATAAAGCAAGGCTTTATGTCAAATTTCAGAACTCTGGGCCTTGTGGTTTCAGACAAGAAGAATTTTAAAGATTTTCCTCTATATTTCTATGTAAAACATGTGATCTCTATTGCAGGGCCAACAGTTACCCCAGGTAAATAATTTGAACAATCTTGGTAGATATCCACTAAATATTGCTACACATCAAATTTCAGAAGTCTCGACCTTACTGTTTCCGATGAAGATTGTTTAAAGAGTTTCCCTATATTAATCAATATAAAAGCCTATGTAAAATCGAGCGACCCTCTGGGCAGGGCTATTAATAATCCAAGGGGCATTATTTGAACAATCCCCGTTGAGGACCTCCGGATGATGCTCCCTTAGGTCTAAAATTAAAGGTTTCTCACAAGAAGATTTTTAAAGATTCAGTACTTTTAACAAATAGGACACCTTGGGAGGGGCCAATTTTACCCCAGAAACATTATTTGAACAAAACTTGGTAGAGGTCCACTAGACAATGCTATACACCAAATTTCAGACCTCTGGGCCTAGTAGTAGCAACCAGAGTTCAGCATGAAATGGAATTCTTCAAACAACTTTGGTCAAGCTCCAAGCAAAGAACATTCCTTCAAAGTTTTATCACTTTAAACTAAGGTTTAAGAGATGCTGTTTAAAAAAGTTGACAGCACAAGCCTTATGGTTCACAATGCATGACTGACACAAGGCAATCACAAAAGCTCACCTTGAGCACACAGATCTCTTCTTATAAATGATGATTATCAATTATAAACTAATATAAGGTAAGAGAATAACAAGAGTGCCATGATGGCCCTAAAGTGCTCAACTGAGTATGTGTGCATGCAATGTCTATATAATTATATTCATGTTTGTCATTTATCTACATATAAATATCAGAGAAGATTTTTTAAAGTTCCAACATAGACATATATGGAAGATAAGCTTGGCCTGTGGAAGCCATGTTTTTTGATGGATCAATTTAAGTTTTATAACTTTTACATAGGGTTACTTAAAGAAGCTTTGTTCCAAATTATTTTCGAATCAAGCCAGCAGTTTGTAAGCCAGCATTTTGAAAGCCAGCAGTTTGTAAGCCAGCACTTTGTAAGCCTGCAGTTTGTAAGCCAGCAGTTTCTAAGCCAGCAGTTTCTAAGCCAGCAGTTTGTAAGTCGCATATTTTTAAAGCTCCAAATATAAGTAAACAAGAACTGATACTGAAAGATGACAAATGCCCCTGAAGAGCTGCTTTAAACTTTGAGCTGAGGATCACATGAAGACAAATTGTAGTTCCCTCAAAAGAAGTAGTTGTTTTTTTTGACAACTTGACCTAAGGTTAAGGTCATTTAAGGGTCAAGGAGAAATAAAGATATATGTGACCAGATGAAAATAAACTGTAGAGCCTTCATAAGAAGTGGGTTTTTTTTACAATTTAACCTCAAGGTCAAGGTCATGTAGGGATCAAAGTCAAAACAAGAGGGCGTTATATAGCTTGCATGAGTACCACAGAATTCAGACTGAAGTAGCAAGGCCAAGGTAAGTTCACATGCAAAACTGTACATTTGGCCCAAATTTCATAGAGAGAAAATAGGTCAGAAATACAAGGTCAATGTCACCTAAAGTCATAGCAGAAATACAATTTCTGACAAGAAGATTTTCAAAGGTTTTATATTACCCACATATAGGACCACCAGGGCATGGCCAACTTTGGAGCCTGAAAATAATCTAAACAATCTTGACAGAGGTCAACCACACAATGCTACACACCAAATTTCTAGACTGTTGGCCATGCAGTATCAGAGGAAGATTTTTAAAGTTTTTCCTACATAACTCAATGTAAATCAAGTGACCCCTCAGGTGTAATCAATTTTAAACCAAGGGATATAATTTTGAATACTTTGGAACAGATTCACTAGATGAAGCTACAAACCAAATCCTGAAGCTGAGAGCCTTGTGGTTTCAGAGATTTTCAATATTTTTCCTAAATACCTCAAAGTTCTTTATATGTCTATGAAAAACTTATGATTCCAAAGGGAAAAGCCAATTTTGACTCCAAGGGTTTAATCTAAATAATCTTGCTACAGGCCTACTAGACAATGGGGCATACAAAATATTTAGACTCCAGGCAATGTGGCTTAGGAGGAAATAATTTTTCAAGTTCTTCCCAAATATGTCTCTATTAAACTAAGTGACCCCCGAGGCAGAGCCCATGATGACCCATGAACAATTTGAACAATCTTGGTTAAGGACCTCTAGATCATGCTCCTTGCAAAATATCTCAGCACTAGGCCTTGTTGTTTCAGACAAAAAGATTTTCAAAGTTTTTCCTATTTAATTCTAAACAAAACATGTGACCCCTTGGGCAGGGACAATTTTAACTCCAGGGACATAGTTTGAACAATCTTGGTACAGGTCTGCTAGACAATCTGACACACAAAATATTTAGACACAAAGCTATGTGGTTTAAGAGGAGTACACTTTCAAAGTTTGTCCTATATATGACTTATTAATAATTAAACTAACCCCATGGGCAGGGCCATCATGCTCAAAGCAAAATATCTCACCTCTAGGTATTGTGGTTTCAGACAAGAAGATTTTCAAAGTTTTTCCTATATAAACAAGAGGGCCAATGGCCCTAAAGCGCTCACCTGGGTTCAAAGATGAAAGAAATTTTTATGAATGTAATGATGCAGATCACAGAAATGGACCAATGCATAAACAAAAAGTTGGCCAGTAGTCAAAAGATAGGTAATGAGATGACATTTTTGAAATCGGAATGAAAAGCTGTACACACAGTCCAAATAAGAAGATTTTTTAAAGTTTTTCCTATATAACTCTATATAAAACATTTGACCCCTGAGGGGGGGGTGGAATTTTTGACCCAGCAGCCATGATTTGAACAAACTTGGTAAAGGTCCACTGGACAATGCTGCACACCAAATATCTAAACTCTAGGCCTTGAGGTTTCTGACAAGAAGATTTTTAAGTTTTCCCTATATAAATCTATGTAAAATCAACTGACCCCTGGGGTGGAGTCAGTTTTGACCCTGCAGTCATAATTTGAACAAAGTTGGTAGAGGTCCACTAGATGATGCTTCATACCAAATATCTAAGCTCCAGGCCTTGAGGTTTCGGAGAAGAAGATTTTTAAAGATCCAACTTTTAAAATCTTTTTTTAGCTCCAGTGAACCAGAAATGCAATGGACCAGAACCATTTGAACAATCTTGGTAGAGCTTCATGCAGGGAACATCCCAGGCAAGTTTCATTTAATTTGGCCTTTTGGTTTCAGAAAAGATGTCATCTGAATGAAAAGTTGACGACAGACGGATGACGGACAAAGACTGATCAGAAAAGCTCACCCTGAGCACTTTGTGCTCAGGTGAGCTAATAAGGGAGTTATATTATTAAGGATTTCTGACAACTGGACCTGTGAGGTCAAGGTCATTCCAGTGGGAAGAAGTGTTGTGTTCAAGTATGAAGAAAATCCATTAACTAATAAGGAAGTTATGGACAATGTTAAAGTTTTTGGACAGAATGATGGATGGACAGGTAAAAAAATATATGCCCTCCTGAAGGGGCATCAAAAGCTCTCCCCCTGCCTGGGATGATTTTTTTCCAGATCACAATAAATTTTACAATTTACATAGAGAGTCACCCAAGGGAACTTTTTGCAAAATTCTTTTCTAACTGGTCAAGGGGTTACTGAGAAGAATACCTTTGAAGTTTTTCCTCCTGGCTGTAATAGCAGCCAGAATTCTCAATGGAATTCAATACATTTAAAAATCTGACAGGAGACTTTGCAAGGATCATTCAGGGAAAGTTAAGTTGAAATAGGCCTAGTGGTTTCTGAGGAGATGTTTTTTTAATGCAGTTGTTGACAGACACACCATATGACAGACAGACAACAGACAGATGACAGATGTGGGACATCAGGCAATAGCCTAATAGCTCACTTGAAACAGCTTCCAATTGTGTTTGATCATTTCCACGTGATCAAGTTGTAAGTTTCTACAACTTTTTCAGATTTTTTTTTATTTCAACAAAGTTTCAAGAAAATAAATAATGTCTTTAACAAGTATTTGTTAAAGCTTGTACTATATAACTGCATACACTATGTCTTAACAAATACTTTGTTAAACATAAACCAAATTGTTGTGGTATAATATCAATGCTTTTTAACAATTATATGTTAAGATCGCTTTTGCTTAGACTATCATCAATTGGACATCAGAGTTTAACAAATCTTTGTTAAACTATTCTCGTCACTTGACAGAGATGTGGAAAGAAAATCGGCTGAATTGTTAACAATTATTTGTTAACATCTCTGTTCGCTGTTACTGAATCTACCGTCAGTCAGAGTTTAACAAATCATTGTTAAAGCTTATACCATTCTCAGTGAAATAGATGCAGAAAGAAAATATGCCGAATTGTTAACAATAATTTGTTAACATCTCTGTTCTCTGTTACTGAATCTACCATCAGTCAGAGTATAACAAATCTTTGTTAAAGCTTATACTATTCTCTTCACTTGACAGAGATGTGTAAAGAAAACTGGTCGAATTGTTAACAATAATTTGTTAACATCTCTGTTCTCTGTTACTAAATCTACCATCAGTCAGAGTTTAACAAATCTTTGTTAAAGCTTATACTATTCTCTTCACTTGACAGAGATGTGGAAAGAAAATATGCCGAATTGTTAACAATAATTTGTTAACATCTCTGTTCTCTGTTACTAAATCTACCATCAGTCAGAGTTTAACAAATCTTTGTTAAAGCTTATACTATTCTCTTCACTTGACAGAGATGTGGAAAGAAAATTGGTCGAATTGTTAACAATAATTTGTTAACATCTCTGTTCACTGTTACTGAATCTACCGTCAGTCAGATTTCAGAACATAACAAATATTTGTTAACGATTATATGAGAATCATCAGTTGGCAAAGATATTCAATCGGCATCGGCTGGATATCAATGATTTTAACAATATCTGTTAAGATGTTTAATCTTGAATGTATTAACATTCTGATTTCAGAAATAAACGAACCTTCATAAAATTTTATCATTGTGATTATTAGTTATTAATGATGAAGAATTAATATCAAAGTGATGCATATTTCCCATTTACATATTTGTCAAAAAAGCTAAAATACTGAGTGAATAAATCTTGAAAAATAAACTTAATATGGCATTAATAGAAACAATTATTAATTTTACCGGTTTTAAGCCATTACAAATATACTGTGAACAATGTGTTTTGCTGATAACCATGAATTAAAAAAGATATTATATAAAAGGCCTTCACTTTTATCGGTAAAAAATTTACCCCTTTAGTCACGGGGTAAATACTTTAGTTATAACATTAATGTTGAGGTAATCTAATAACTAGATGCCGTGGCTCAGTGGTCTAAGTCGTTGCTCTATATTAATTTACCCCTTTAGTCACGGGGTAAATACTTTAGTTATAACATTAATGTTGAGGTAATCTAATAACTAGATGCCGTGGCTCAGTGGTCTAAGTCGTTGCTCTATATTACTGACCGAAAGGTCGTGGGTTCGAATCCTGGTAAAGTCAAAACTTTTTTTTCAGTTTTCATGGTGTATAGAAGCATAATATTATATTTTTTCCATAGTATATTAAATCCTCTTAAATTTTAAAGAATAAAAAATTTCAGCAAAATTTTGTGAGTCAGTCGCTTTAAATAACCTTTACCCATAACAAAATTATATCCAGTCAATGCTGTGTAACATTGTCTATACAAATATATCACTGTATCTAAAATCTAAAAATGAAAGAATGCAACCGTTAAGCAAGAAAACATAACATTCAACTTGAAAACACAAATTAAATTCGTCCATATATATAATTTCCTTTACATTTCAGTCAGTATTTTCTACTTAATTAAAAGGTACCAAAAACATTTTTTTGCCTGACCATTATAATATTGCAAATCCAACATTACTTACTTTATTTAACACAATCTATTGATGACCCGAATTCACCTTGAAGATGAAATGTCTAAGCACACTGATTTTTTCTGTCCGAAGTTTAATTACCACTAAACCACTAAATTTATGCCTTCTTTTCTTCTCTGAGAGTGTTTAAATTATTGAGCCCTTTACAAAATGAAATCATTTGGTACTGTGGTGTAAATAGGACACTTTTGGTTGCTACTCACTCTTTGTTTACACTATTCAGCATTTTATGATCTCCATGGGAATTGTCTTGATTTGTTGAACTGTGGCTGTTCAAGCATGTAATGTTAATTTCACCTCAAGCAATGAAAATCCCATTTAACTTAGTCATGGCACTGGTCAGAAAACCAGATTCATATATACAGTCCTATGAAATGCCAGGGAAAATCGGCTCAATCTGAGCCAAGTCTTATCAGTAAGCATATCAGTGAGATTGCCCCTTACAGTTATAAATCAATTAGCACCAGCTTGTGTTTGTTTATAGTCTGCTGACCACTCAAGTAATGTATTAATGTTATTCCTAAGATTTTACTGCAGCAACATCTTCATTATCTGTGTTTAACCAAATCATGTAGAAAATTAGAAAATAAAATTATAAGTAGATCTATTGATTGTTAGCAAACTATTCATTTTTGAGTAATAATGACTTCTTTAATACAACAAAATCAATTTTAATAATTGATTTTGTTGTATTATTTTTGTTACAAACAGGATGAGATCATTAAATTTAAAATGAAGCCTTTTTATTTGTATACATATAGGATATCAAAGTGTTTTTGAGATTTTATTATTTTATTTTGCTTTGATTTTTATCATACCTGAATTAAAGAAGTACTTTATTTCTGGTCATGAAATAAGAGATTTTATTGTGTTTGTTTTCAGCCCTTTTCTGAACTACATGTTCTTGAGAATAATGACAATATGTTAAAGCCAGTGTGTGTGTGTGTGTGTGTGTGTGTGTGTGTGTGTGTGTTGTTTAAAAACAAAATACTTTAAGCCAACCAACACGCTTGTAGAATATTTCAATTTCACAAGGGAACTAAAAGTCGAAATAAAAACCATAAATGAGCAGGAAGTTATTTGTGTTCAAGGACTATTCCGACATATAAAACTGCAGAACATGGTAATCAACACGAAGACAATAGATTAAAGTATCAAGGTTTTATATGACACATTAACTGAATCTAGTATTATGAAGATCTTAGGACATTTCACTATATGAAAGCAATATTTTATTTTTAAGCTCAATTTATTAACAGCATTTATTGAAAAGAAATGGAAAAATATATGTATGTTTGAAATCACCTCATGATGTCAAATTCAATAAATATTGTGAATAAACTTATGAAGACCTGCTTGAGAAAAAATCAAACAACCTTCAAGATTTACTGAAACTGAAGAATTTCACCGAAGCCATTACGAAAAATGTCAAAACAAAAGGCTAAAACCAGAACGGATAGAAAATTAGCTGGAGAAGAGAGGGATGGAATAAAACTGAAAGCAAGATATTTGCATATACCTCAAATCTTAGATTTTTTGTTTAAAGAAAAAACATTCCAGAAACTGTACAGTCCTCAATAATTTTATGCGCTGTGTTTCATCATGCCGCCACCCTGCAGACATAAATGTTTATATAGAAACAAATTCAAATGATCTGGAAGAAAACATTAATATTGCAAAACTTTGTGCATTGCGGTTGCTCAGAATGCACATGGAAGATATGACACAGATGATCTGAATAACACATTTAAATATTGAAGACATATCTCTAGTTAGAGGCATCTTTTAAAACGAGTCAAGTTCAATACAGAATTCAGTATTAGATTTATTAGTGACAGAAAGTGTTGAAGATACTGATGGCAGATTATATGAAGCTCTACAAGAAGAAAATGAAATGAACAATTTCATACACACTCTTAGTTTTGAGCCACATAGACCACCTAAAATGATAACTTTGCACCCTCCACCAGTGACTGGAAGAGATGATGCCATAACAAAGCTGCAAGAGGTTTTAGAGGATATTCTCATCAAGGCAGATCTTGAAGATCGGAAAGGCAGTATGAAATATCATTTGCACCTGACAACAAAATTGGAGCAGATTCATTCAAAGCAGGAAAAGAGACAGAAGTACCATCAATTTCTTGTAGAATTTCCTGTTATGCATCTGAGAAAATCAACAAGAGGGCCATGATGGCCCTGGATCGCTCACCTGAGTATGACTGCTTTTAACAAAGTTGCTATGGATCTGGTTAATTGACCCCAGATGACCCATATTTGAACTTGACCTAGAAATTATTGAAACTATCTCTAAATTTCCAGGATATTTGGACTGAAAAAGTAGCATCTAGAGTGTTAACAAGGTTTCTCGATATTAAGGCTCTGTGACCTAGTTTTTGACCCCAGATAACCCATATCCAGCTACAAATCATCAAAACAACCTATCTGACAAATTTCCAGGACATTTGGACTTAAAATGTAGCCTCTAGAGTGTTTACAAAGTTTTTCCATATTTGGGCTCTGTGACCTAGTTTTTGACCCAAGATGACCCATACTCCAACTTGAGCTAGAAATCATCAAAAAAACCTGTCTGACAAATTTCCAGGATATTTGGACTGAAAATGTAACCTCTGGAGTGTTTAAAAGTTACATATTTGTATCATGTGACCTAGTTTTTTATCCCAGATGACCCATATCCAAATCTGAGCTAGAAATCATTGAAACAACCTTTCTGACAAATTTCAAGGACATTTGGATTAAAAATGTAACCTCTAGAGCTTTTACAAGGTTTTTCTACTTTCGGGCTCTGTGACCTAGTTTTTGACCCCAGAGAACCTATATTCAAAACTGAGCTAGAAATCATCCATAGAATCTTTCTGACAAATTTCCAGGTTATTTGGACTGAAAATGCTACCTTTAGAATATTAACAAGGTTTTTCCATATTTGGACTCTGTGACCTAGTTTTTGACCCCAGATGACCCATACTTATACTTGAACTTAATCTAGAAATCCTCAAGGCAATTTTTCTGACAAATTTCCAGATAATTTGGGCTGAAAATGTGACCTCTAGAGTGTTAACAAGATTTTTCTATTTTTGGGATCTGTGACCTAGTTTTTGAACCAAGAAGACCCATATTTGAAATTTTGCTAGAAATGTTTGAAGCAACCATTCTGACAAATTTCCAGATAATTTGGGCTCAAAATGTAAACTCTAGAGTGTTAACAAGATTTTTCTATTTTTGGACTCTGTGACCTAGTTTTTGAACCAAGATGACCCATATTTGAACTTGAGCTAGAAATCATAGAAGCAACCTTCCTGACAGATTTCCAGATTATTTGGTCTAAAAATGTTACCTCTAGAGTGTTAACAAGGTTTTTCAATATTTGGGCTCTGTGACCTTGTTTTTGACCCCAGATGACCTATATTTGGACTTGACCTAGAAATCATCAAAGCAACCTTTCTGACAAATTTCACAAATATTTGGGCTGAAAATGTAACCTCTAGAGTGTTAACAAGATTTTTCTATGTTTGGGCTCCGTGACCTAGTTTTTGAACCCAGATGACCCATATTTAAACTTGAGCTAGAAATCATGATTAAAACATTTCTGACAAATTTCCAGATTATTTGGGCTGAAAATGTAACCTCTAGAGTGTTAACAAGATTTTTCTATTTTTGGGCTCTGTGACCTAGTTTTTGAACCCTGATGACCCATATTTGAACTTTTGCTAGATATCTTTAAATCAACCTTTCTGACAAATTTCCAGATAATTTGGGCTGAAAATGTAATCTCTAGAGTGTTAACAAGATTTTTCTATTTTTGGACTCTGTGACCTAGTTTTTGAACCAAGATGACCCATATTTGAACTTGAGCTAGAAATCGTAGAAGCAACCTTCCTGACAGATTTCCAGATTATTTGGTCTAAGAATGTTACCTCTAGAGTGTTAACAAGGTTTTTCAATATTTGGGCTTTGTGACCTTGTTTTTGACCCCAGATGACCTATATTTAAACTTGACCTAGAAATCATCAAAGCAACCTTTCTGACAAATTTCACAATTATTTGGGCTGAAAATGTAACCTCTAGAGTGTTAACAAGATTTTTCTATGTTTGGGCTCCGTGACCTAGTTTTTGAACCCAGATGACCCATATTTGAACCTGAGCTAGAAATCATCATTAAAACATTTCTGACAAATTTCCAGGATATCTGGACTGAAAAAGTAGCCTCTAGAGTGTTAACAAGGTTTTTCTATATTTGGGCTCTGTGACCTAGTTTTCCAACCCTGATAACCCATGTTCGAACTTGTCCGAGATATTAATGAGCCAAACATCCTGACCAAGTTTCATGACAATTGAGGCAAAAATGTGACCACTAGAGTGTTAACAAACCAATTGTTAACGGACGGACAGACGGACGGACGGACGGACGACGGACGACGGACAAAAGGTGATCAGAAAAGCTCACTCTGTCACTATGTGACAGGTGAGCTAAAAATTATAATTCCTGTAAGTGCATATACAGATGCTGACCTACTTCACACTTTTAAATACATGAGAGGCGATGAATGTATAGAATGGAAAAAGCTGATGTCAGTAGAACACATTGACATTGTCTAACTGTAGGTTTTCAGCTGATGTCAGTAGAACACATTGACACATTGACATCGTGTTCTGCTGCGACTTTGGGGTCGTCAGGAGTTACGCAATATGGGGAATTTATCTAAAAAAATAATAAGAAAGTGATCCTCCTTTTCCAGCTTTAATGTTTATTTATTTAACGTAAGAATGTAATGGCAGAATGATACTAATGTTGAATACAAAGGCAGAATAACTAGATTATACTTATATAAGTAGTACATTAAATTTGGAATTAAACACAATATTTTAATGTATACTTTTTTGTAAAATATAACACTCACAACAAATACAAAATCTAATTAAACCTCTATTCAATTGAATACAGAACTAGAACTTCCATAATCAACATGTTAACTATTTATGAATTCATCATCAGAGTTTAGTAGATAAAAATAGAATTAACCATAAAACAAGGAATGAAGGAGTTATGCTCATTACAGATTTAAGTATTTATCTGTAAATACATTTTTTTCAAATCTGATAAAAAGGTTATAGTGAATAAATCAAAAGAAATGAATTCCTATCTACTTTAAGAAATTCTTACAATATAAAAGTTTCCAAATACTTATCAAAACTTATCAAACAGTGCATGTTGCACTTATAAATTTAAATTCAAAATGACTTTACAAAAACAATTCATGAAAAAATAGCAATATCTAAAAATCATAAAAACCCAAATTAGAACAAAATGAACTTGTACCTTTAAATTTCAAAATAGTAAAACATTTCCTTTAAATTTCAACATCTAATAAAAAGGTATAATAAAATAACACTTACCTAAAAAAAATAATAAGAAAGTGATCCTCCTTTTCCAGCTTTAATGTTTATTTATTTAACGTAAGAATGTAAGGGCAGAATGATAACTGCCAGCTGGAAAAGGGGTCTTTTTATGGAAACTTCTCGCTAGCGATTGGACCTCAGCATTCGACCAATCCATTTCCTGAGTTCGGGGATTACCTGGGGAAGGTGGGGCTGTGAAATTGTTGGCTTAGTGCCTTCAAAACTGTGAAAAATCTTAAATGTTTGTAGGTGATAAAATTGGTATTATGAAAACAAAGCCAGTTAATACCTATTTAACACCAAACTTTTGGCATTTCTATTGTCAAGGTACATTGTTAAGAAAACTAAGTGATCTATGTCACTGATATGAGACATTTCAAAGACAATATAATCACCTTAACAATGGATGCCTGGAAATGGCTTTTAAAAGATTAAATCTAACAGTGGGAAATTAAGAAATTTCCTTCCTGAATATGTTGTTTGAAAAATGATTGTTTAAAATTATGTGACTTAAAAATGAAAAGTTAGAAAAAAAGGAAAAATAAAATAAAAATAAAATAAATAAATTTCCTTAAAATTGACTGCATAACATTACCTCCCCCTTAAAAAATACTTTATTCCTATAAAGTGTGAAAAATGATGATTGGCTGGCCAGCGAGAGACTGATTGGTGTTGTCAATGTAGTACAAACAATGTTTACATACACAATACCATACAATAATACATTCATAATACAAATCCGGAAAAACAATAATAACATACAATGATACATTCACAATATTATGTTGTCAAAAATGGGCAATAATTGCGCACAATACCATATTCATTATACTGTGTTGTCAAACCTGACAAACATTGATATATTTAACAATATACAATAATTAATACATTTACAATATTAAGTGCATGCCATGTATTTTTTTATAGTTCCAAATGATGACTCTGCAGTAAGTTATGAAGATTAAAAACCATTATTGTTCCAAAGTACAAATAAGTATAACTCCGTTAACCAATAAATGCAATACATCATGGACTACAATACATACGTTCATAAACTGACAAATCAACATATTAAACATTATTCTTATTTAAATATTACACTTCAAATTAATAAATAAATTTCCTTAAAATTGACTGCATAACAATTGTCTAACTGTAGGTTTTCAGCTTGCATTAATTCAAAAATTCTCTCTGAGTCGCACCTCAGCAGAACAATAATTATATCAAATCAATTATTTCAATGCAGATTTCTGAAGAATCAGGCCAGACTATCATGATTTCATAAAAAAAGAGGTGAAAATAACAATGGCACATTTGCTCTTCATGTTGAAAGTATGCGTCATTGTCAAGCGATATTTGCAATTGATTTTGCAGAATGACTAGAAAGAGCAGAAAAGTACTTTCTACCTCTTGCAGCTGATATAGATTTGAAGTTTCAAGAACCAAAGGAAAGCTGCTGCTATCAAGAATGCTAAGAACGGAAAGTTGCTACTTTCATTGATTCTGACACTGACACCATTAAATTGTTTCTATTTAGTTCACCTTTTTATAGCACATGTTTTTACAGTGACTAACACACAGTTCATTTAAAGGTGCATAAAAAGGCAAATGTTTATCGACATTTATGTAAATATTGTGAAAAGCACATGTTGGCTTGTTGAAAAACATCAGAATTCAAACCTTTTCATACTTTTATTGATATGTCTTACCCTGGTAGTCACAGAGGAGAGACTGTCTTCATATGTCCTGCATTAAATTCAGTAGTTAGTGTGCTGTTGCTTTTATGGTAAACCACAGTTTCAATGACTGGAATTGCATGGATCTGAGTCCTCTTCAAGGGAAAATACATTTATCTTGCATTTTTTAGGTGAATAGAAGGATGCAATTACACTGTATATTTACCTCTCTTCGATTTCAAAAAAAATATTTGTGAACAAATATATTAGTAGCTTAAATTGCAATGTTATTTTTGTCTTATTTACTTCATTTAAAAAACTGTCTTACTTAAACCTTAAAACTGATAAATATAGAACCGTTATGTTAAAAAACAGACAGTTAATATATAATGTATTCATATTAAATATGTTATCCCATACGCATCCATCATCTTTTGGATTTGTTGAATATAGTATACCCCCACCCCACCCATTTTGTGGTGGGGGTATAATAACTGTTTAAGAGCGACAGTAAACAGCGACCTTTTTTTAATTTAATTTGACGACAAGAAAAACTGCTGTGTGACAGGTTTTATGTTTCATATTGTTACATGTTTCATGCATTCCAAATCCCTATTTAACACTTTTCAGTTTCAAGAATTCATGCATTCCAAAATCCCTATTTAACATTTTTCAGTTTCCAAAATGAATTCTAACACTATCTGCATTTCGCCGACACTTAACAAAGAAGAAATTAACCTTTATATATCATACATGTTATATCACACAAAACACAAGTCACAGTTGACGTCACAGCAAACATCACCGTTAAATAGTGCACGTACTTTGCCCCTTATAAATACACGTACGTGTTAGAATGGACTAGATTTTAAAATTTTCATGATCTACTCTCGTATAAATCATGGTTTCTCATTCATAAGCATATTCATCTAAATTAAATTACTATGCATTTGAACTAGACACTGTGATAATATTCAATGGTATATCTCTCAGACTTGAAATTTATTTCCGAGTTAACACCAGAACAAAATGCTTTGACAATTTTTCATGGAGTATAGTTTAATAATATGCCTCATAGTTTGTATGATTGCATATAAAGTAGATATTGCAATTTAATTTTAACTACTTATGTTACAAAACAGTCTTACAAGCTAAAATACATTCTGGAGATAAAAATATAAAGTGGAGAACTATTAATCTCTGATAGGTAGCTTCAATTTACAAAATCAAATGTTGTAATCACAGTCAAAATTAAAACCTAACAGTTACTATTCATGCTAAGAAATTAGGATAATACCATCACTTATACAACTTTATGTTAAAACACTGGGGCTAATCTAGACTGGTTTCAGGCCCAGCAATTAATATGCTATTCCATAGTTATTTTAATTACTATTAAGTCCCTTTCAAATTACAGCTCTATCTTTACTTGGCTGGGATTATATGATTGCTAGGAGAGGAAAAATGTTGTTATTAGAGGGGTAAAAACATTTAGTATATCAATGTGTTAACATAAAAAGAAAAGGATCATACAGCCTGCAGCCAGGCTAGGGCTTATCAACTACACATTGCACTTGGTTTGACCGATAATCAGAGGTCAAGTTTGTAACATGTTACATGTTAGCACATGCAGAGTGTGATCAGCTAGAAATTGAGAAAATTAGGCACAATTAAAAATGCTATGGAAGATCAAACATAACGAAAAAATTTACAAACTGGTTTAAGACAGAGATTTACATCAGGAAACAGTTCTACTTATATCATATACTAATTTTCTTATAAAGAAGGCCACTTCAAATATCAGCTTGTTCAAGTAAATATTAGGGGATTACAATTAAAGAGACTCACTCAACAAATATAGCTGAATTTTTTTTTAAACTATACTATATATGGAAAAACATAACATGTGCTTCTCTACACCAAGAAAACTGAAAAAAACATTCGTACCCATGACCTTTTGTTCAGGAAAATAAAGAGCGGAGTTCTACACCACTGAGTCACAGAGGCTCGTTATATAAGATTTGTCAAAATCAATAAAATATCTACCCCGTGACGAACAGAGTAACTTTTTTTCAATAAAACTGTGTAAAACTTTATAATGTGATGTGTTTTTGTAACAAAATATAAGTCAGCAACTTAGTTTAGTTATGTTCTTCACAAAAAAACAGCTAGAATTTCTAGGTGTATTAACATTATTTTTTTGCATTGTCGACCTATCTGTGAGTCAAAACAGTCGACAAAGAATGATCTCCGTTATGATTTCAACAAATAACTCTAAGGTATTGACAAACTTTTTTAGGTTTTGATAGAAATTTTAAATGCATTTTGTTCCAAATTTGAACAAATATTGAAATTTAGAAAAAACTTTATTTACATGGTTGATGGCATGTTTGATCAACTGAAATTTACAAGAGGACAGTTTTCTGGAAGGGAGAGCATATAGTCGCCGCTTTGTCTGTCTGTATGTTCGTCCGTCCGTCCGCATTTTCTTGGCCGGGTCATAACTCTGAAACTACAATAAGTATCAACAAGAAACCTTTTAGGTAGATAGATCTTATTGAGTAGAAGTGCAGTGCATAAGAACAATAACTCTGCATTGCCTATTTTTTTAGTTATTGCCCTTTGTTCAGTTTTACACTTTGAACTTTGTCCAGGACATATCTCTGAAACTACAAGAGGTATCAAAAACCTCTGGTTTACTTGTCATCAGCCTACTTCAGTGACCATGACACTTTCTGGATAGGACTGCCACTGTCTTAGTTGATAGAAAAAAATAAAGAATAAAATGGTAACTGTCTTACATTCTTCATTGCGTATTTAATCAGTTTTAACCTTTTTTCCAGCAACTACGAATAACATAATATCTTTATGCTGAATTTGGAAAAGACTTTATGAACATACTATTCTGTGTCTAAAACCTGTTCGAGGAGCATCACCCGGTTCGACCGGCTCTTGTTTTTAATTACAAACCTACTATCAGTAAATTGAAAAAAGTCTAGTTTAAAATATACTACAGTTAGTTATAATATTGTGTAGATCATACAATTTTTCCAGTAATGTCCTATCATGTATATGTAAAGCAGTTTTTATTAGATTAATCGAAAAAAGCATATATTATTGTAATATCAAAAATTTTGGAAAGAGGATATTTAAATAACAGTCAACCGATTTCAATGAATTTTTTATCAGCTTTACCTCGCGGAAATTTAATGTTTTACATAAACTTATGTTGAAATCAGGGAGTGGATGAGTTTGCACATGAGTGTGGTAACGCACTAAACCAGCGGTGGCGAGATCGATCCTCCTCTCCTCCACTAACATTACTAAATGTCTTCTGGTTGAATGCAATATATCAGTGCTGTACAATGAGCATGCAAAAGAACCCCAGGGGTGTGTCTGAATGGGATGCTTTTTGATCTTGCACTATTCTCCACTCATATAACTTATCTCTAAAGGGGTTGTCGATCATATGATCAACTGGTACCAATGATAAATAAACTCAAATAGAAAGATAGAAGAGAGAATCACTTTTACAATTAGATTCCTGATACCCTACATCCACTCTTTAGAGTATTTAATTCCATTGATTTGTGTAGGATTTAGACATTTTCACAAAAGGACATGCGTTCAAACCCCACTCAAGCCATTTTGTCTCTAGTTTTGGGCAGTTTTACATTGTTTTGGTTTTATTACAGTAGCATAACAGCCCGAATTTATCATTTATATTTTTTTTCTAATTTTATCATTATTTCTCTGCACCGATATTCTCTTTATGGTAAGAGTAGAATAATCTTACAAGAAAAGAAAAATAAAAGTTTTCATATCACAGTATGGAAGTATAGTGTAAGATACTTAGTTCAGTTCAAACTGAAGTTCATATGTTTTTTTTTCATTTGAAAAATATTTGAAAGCAATAACATCTTAAGAAACAACATGCTAGTTGTATGATACACTCTTTCTTACTACACTTTACAATTAATTGATACATAAATCTGAATTATTCAGACAGTTGTGTGTTAAGTTTCAAAGTATGATTTTTCAACTTAAAAGTTATGACAATTTTATCTGAACAATTCAGACTATTGTCAAATTGTATTATACCTACCAGTTCAGTTTGTTGTTTGTTTGTTTGTTTATTGGGATTTAATGCCAGGTTTAACAGCTGTGGTCATATCCCGGCAGTCAGTCCACCTAGCCAGTGTCCCTGGGTATTCAACCAGTTTACTAAACAATTTCTCCTCAAGTGACTGACTACTTCCTCACTTGTTTCAGAGGTGAGGGACAATGACCTTCAGAACCACTGCCTGACATCAATTACCACGGAGAAATTTTGCCAGTCGTGATAGGGATCAAACCAGGAACTCCATGACTGACAATCCGATGCTCTACCGACTGAGCTAGCCAGGCCGGCAAGTTCAGATATTAGTCGCTTCATCCATTTGGGTGAAATGCCTAAATGTTAATCTTCGCCTTTTTATATTTTATGATTATGTTTGTCATGTAAATGACATCAGATAATAATAATAATAATAATATTACTATTAAAGGATAAATAGTTCATGTTCAGAAAAATATCATGACTTACTACAACAGTTATTAATAGGTTGATGACGTCGTGAAAATAGTTCGTGCTCTTAAATATATAAGCTAATATTACGCTCCCTCAGAGCAGCAATGAATACACTACCGTTTCTTCACACCGCTGCTTTAAAACTAGTAGATTTATGATATTGACCTTTACAATGAACTTTTAAACAACCAATGAAAGTGCACAAATATCCCTAAAACTGAAAAATCTTTAAACCATTTTTCATTGGTTTAAACGATCATGTGATTCCAAAAATTATAAATAGATGGGTGTTTTCTGACAAATTTGTAAACACATTTCAACTACGCCTTTACGTAAACATCTTAATACAGCAATTCAACGTCTAAAAACAACCATACCATCATGATTTTAACCTTTTTGATAGTTTGATTTGTTTTATTTACGTATACATGTTAAAAAACACTTTCTACGTAAGTAACTTGCAGACTTGCATTGTTTGTTTACATTTGGGTTGTCAATTGTATGTATGGACATTTCGTTGTAAGCTAGTCACTGATTGGCTGAAAAGTAACCGTGGTTTTCCCTGTCTAAAAATAAAAATATCGTTCTGAAAATTGAATTTTAGCAGAGGTTAGAAAGTGAAACATTCGACCGATGCGCAGGAGAGTAAAGCTAATATGTGCATAGCTGACCACATCCATAGAGCTACATAATAGAGTAAATTTATACCATTTCACTTTTATTTCATCACTTATATAACTTATGTTAAATTTGCCTAAATATTCTATCAGTTTTCCTGTATGGTTATTACACCATGCACATTTAGTGAGGACACACTGTTTTTTAAAAATGTAATAAATCAAAACTTGTTTTTGTTTCTTTCTTTTAAAGGGGCTGTGCTCCAGATGACAAAAACAAGAAAGTTTTCTTGTATTATAAATTTCTTGTAATATTTATGACTAATGATTAAAAAATAACTTACTGACAAAAAATAAGTCAAATAATTACATTATAAATGGATTTTTTTCCCTTTCAAAGTGCTATACCGTAACGCGACGGTGCGACGATGGTGGTGACAGTAAAAGCTTTTGAAATATTTTGTTAACATGAGGGTCCAGAGTTCAAATCAGGCTGGAGCGAAAATATTTTTTTTATTCTGTTTTGACTTTTATAATCAGTTTTGAAGTAAAATTTTATGTTGTTATAATCTCACGGCATCTAAATATATAATTTATGGAAAAAAAAAATGTTTATGTCAAATCTAAAGTACAGCCTCTTTAAAGACTGTTCATACATGAAAAGTAATTTTATTTCCTCAAGTGGTATAGTACAATTGAAAGTTAGTTTTCTAGAGTATACCTTTTCATCATTTTTTAAATTAATTTATGTTTAGCCCAGTAAAAGGAAAAATTAACATTTTCCTATTTCATAGCTCTGAAAACGTAACTGTAAAAATAAAGTGGTCAGGATAACATTAATAATGCTTGTCAGTGCTCAGCAGGTCATCTAATATTTATAACAACTTAATTGACCAGGCAAATTAACTACATTACACGCCCAAGCATTTTCTAGATGCTTGTAAAATTTCTGCTGTGTGCTATCTTACTCTGTATCAATACAAAGAGTAACACATCCCTGAGAAATAAGAGGTCACAGACAGGCCATAATGTCATGCTGAGAAGCTAAAGATAATGCAAAAAATTCTGGAAGGGTTAACCTTGTGAAAATTGCTACAGCTCTGTGTTAAGATATTCAAAGCTGTTTATCAAACATCGTAACCAATTAGATCTCATTTTCGAGTAATTTTGAAAGAGGCAGAATTTACAAATGATACTGTTGCTCCATGTATCCACACCAAAAATGCTAATTTATGTCAGGATACATTCATTCCAGGTATTTCAAATTTTTACTTTACTTCACAATATCAATATCTGTGTAAATCTTCCGATGAAATAACCATCACTATTTTTTTAAATTGCAAAATCTAATAACGTAATTTTGACATTGGTTATGTTTTTCTGTACGGAAAATTGCCAGTATTATATTCCTATATGTACAATTGGAGCGGGGCTAGTGTTATCCAATATTATGTAATTCTATGTTTTGATTGGCTGAAAATAATTATCATCTTGATTGTAAATTTGAATCTTCATTATCTTTGTAGCGAATTTTTTGTGTTTTTTTTTTTTTTTTTAAAACTATGTAAGTAAAATAATTATTTGACAAGTACTGAATAAAATGTTGTAAATAAAAATTAATATAAAATTTTACTAGCTTTGTGTTTACACACAAATTAATTTTATTTTGTTTTTGGGGACTTGATTTGATGAAGATATGATTCAATTACTGATGTGATCCAGAGTTTGATAGGGAAAAATATGATTTATATAATATCTTTTTAGAAATTCTATGATTATCAGCAAAACAAATTGATGACAGTATATTTGTAAAGGCTTAAAACCGGTAAAAGTAATAATGGTTTCTATAAATGGCATATAAGGTTTTTTTCAAGATTGATTCACAGAGCATGTTAGCTTCTTTTTAAAATCTGTTGACGGGAAATATGCATGGTCACTTCGACGTTCATTCCCCATCTTTACAAACTAATAATCACTATGATATACTTATTTTTTTTTTATATAAAACATTCGTTTATTTTTGAAATCAGACTGATAATATATTAAAAATTAAACATCTTAACAGATATTGTTAAAATCATCGATATCCAGCTGATGCCCATTGAATATCTTTGCCAACTGACGATTCTCATATAATCATTAACAAATATTTGTTATGTTCTGAAATCTAACTGACGATAGATTTAGTAACAGAGAACAGAGATGTAAGCAAATTATTGTTAACAATTCGGCATATTTTCTTTTGCATCTCTGTCAATGAGAATAGTATAAGCTTTTAACAAAGATTTGTTAAACTCTGACTGACGGTAGATTCAGTAACAGAGAACAGATATGTTAACAAATTATTGTTAACCATTCGGCCTATTTTCTTTCTGCATCTCTGTCAATGAGAACAGTATAAGCTTTAACAAAGATTTGTTAAACTCTGACTGATGGTAAATTCAGTAACAGAGATGTTAACAAATAATTGTTAACAATTCAGCCGATTTTCTTTCCACATCTCTGTCAAGTGACGAGAATAGTTTAACAAAGATTTGTTAAACTCTGATGTCCAATTGATGATAGTCTAAGCAAAAGCGATCTTAACATATAATTGTTAAAGAGCCTTGATATTACACCAAAACAATGTGGTTTATGTTTAACAAAGTATTTGTTAAGACATAATGTATGCAGTTATATAGTACAAGCTTTAACAAATACTTGTTAAAGACACTATTTCTTGAAACTTTGTTGAAATAAAAAAAAAATCTGAAAAAGTTGTAGAAACTTACAACTTGATCATGTGGAAATGATCAAACAAAATTGGAAGCTGTTTTGAGCCTATTGGTTCAGGTGAGCTAATTATGGAGTGTAAGGTCAAAATGTACAACAGGATGCCAACCAGATATCTTCATATGCCTTCTTCATTTCCACCTCAAGTATTCGACCAAATGCTTCATGTAAGACAGACTTCATTTTACTGTACATCTCTTCGACCTGGTGAACAAAAGATAAAAGTAACTAAGTCACTGCACACAGCAATTAGTGTTTGAACATAAAAGAAACTAAAACTGCAATACAACTGTCTGGATGTATTATTCAACTGAAAGAAGTAGTTCTCAACAAAAATTCTGTCCAAAATGAAAAGAACAAAAAACTTGTGAATCTTTCTAACTGGACTTCAACATTTATAGCTGAAAGAGTTCAAAACTGAAAGTTTGACTTGATACAATGCAAACAGTTGTCAACCAGCACAATGCGTAGACTATACATAATATGTGCTGGTGCAAAGACAATTATATTAGCCATTAAACAGGTAAGAGGTAATTGAGAAAATAAGCAATTAAAGCTGAGCTCAATTACTCCTGTTCTATTTAAGAAGAAAACAAGACTCTAAGTTTAGTAAAAATGTATGCCCCTGGTAGCATACTGTGTCATAATACAAATTTAGAATCATGGCACAGCTTAATACCATTAAGGTAAACACATACATGTTTTAGTAGTGGAATAGTGTTATGGGTCATTGTAAACATTTAATACTACAAAATTCAGATAATGGACAGTCTGTTTGCTGAGATTTTCTTGACATCAACCTGGGGCCAGACCTTGTACATAAAAGAAATATGACAATCAGCTAGGGCTGAAGTTTTAGGAAGCCAGCGCCCAAGCATTTTACATTTATTGATCAGAAACCATTTTGCTTTTCAAGGTCACTGTGACCTTGGCCTTTGACCTAGTAATCTGAAAAAACATAGGGTTCATCTACTTGTCATGATCAAGTTACATACCAATTTTGAAGAACTTGGGCCTAAGGATTCTCTATATATTGATAAGGGAAGGTTTTCCTTTTCATGGTCATTGTGACATAGGTTTTTAACCTAATGACCACAAGTCTAAAGGGGTCATTTACTGGCCATGACAAACCTGTTTATGAAGTTTTGGGGAGCCTGGGCCCAAGTGTTCTATAGTTATTGATTGGTACTGTTTTGCTTTTCAAGGTCACTGTGACCTTGGCCTTTGACCTGGTGACCTTAAAAGCAATAGAGGTCATTTACTGGTCATGAGCAACCTACACATCAAGTTTGAGGAACCTGTACCCAAGAATTCTACAGTTATTGATTGGAAACTGTTTTGCATTTCAAGGTCACTGTGACCTTGGTCTTTGACCTGGTGGCATAAAAAGCAATATGATCCATCCTCTGGTCATGGTCAACATACAATCCATGTTTCAGGAACCTGTACTCAAGCATTCTATAGTTATTGATCAGAAACCATTTTGCTTTTCAAGGTCACTGTGTCCATAACCTTTGACCTAATGACCAAAATATCTATGTGGATCATCCACTGGCTATGATTAACCTGCGTATGAAGATTGGGGCCAAGCACTTTATAGTTATTGATCAAAACCATTTTGTTATTCAAGGTCACTGTGACCTTGGCCTTTTACATGGTGACCTGAAAAATTATAAGGGTCATCTACAGGTCATGATCAGCAAACATTACAAGTTTGAAGAAACTGAGGCAAAGCTGTCTATAGTTATTGATTGGAAATTGTTTTGCTTTTCAAGGTAATTGTGACCTTGGTCTTTGACCTAATGACTCAACAATCTACAGGGGTCATCTACTGGCCATGTCCAACCTGCCTATAAAGACTAAAGAGTCGGGGCCCAAATGTTCTATAGTTATTGATCTGAAACCATTTAAGTGGCAAGACAAACCTGCTTATGAAGTTTTGAGGAGCCTGGGCCCAAATCTTCAGACAAGAAGATTTTGAAAGATTTTATTCTATATTGCTATGTAAAACTTGTGACCCCTCAAGCAGAGCCAATAGTGACACCAGGGACATTATCTGAACATACTTTGTAGATGTCCACTAGGCAACGCTTCATGCCATATTTAAAAACTCTAGGCCTTGTGGTTTCAGACAAGAAGATTTTTAAATATTTTTTCTATATTGCTATGTAAAACCTGTGACCCCTTGAGTGGGGCCAATACTGACCCCAGGGACAGTATTTGAACAAACTTGTCAATACTGACCCCAGGGACAGTATTTGAACAAACTTGGCAGAGGTTCACTAGACAATCCTACACACCAAATTTCAGACTTCTGGGCTTAGCAGTTTTAGACAAGAAGAGTTTTAAAGTTTTTCATTCTTGTTGTCATAGCAACCAGAGTTCTTCATGGAATGGAATTTTTTTAACAACTCTGGTAAAGCTTCATGCTAGAAACTATCCTGTAAAGTTTTATCATCTTCTTTACCACGTGGTTAAGTTGTTGTTTAAAGTAAAAAGTTGACAACACACAATGCACACAGGGCAATTTTACAAGCTCACCTTGAGGACAAAGTGCTCAGGTGAGCTAAAAAGGTAGCCGCAGTTAAGTAACTTGTCAGGGTCAGAACATATAAACTGGTTAGTAAGTGTGTAAACTTTCATGCCACTGTTGTTTGTAGAAATTGAGAAATATCAAACTTGCTGAAATAAGTTAAGGAGATGTATGGTTCAATCACTAGATGTTGGGGGCATAAAATCTTATTTTTTATCAAAATCTTTCCAAGAATCCTTATTGCAGTTACTAGACAACAACACCCTATACTTACCAATGAATCTACAGTGTAAAGACTTTTTTCTTTACGTAATCTGTCCACCAGGCATGTTTGTTTTCTTAGAACACAGGCTGGGCTTTGATTCTGAACACCTGAAGATGCTGGACTCTGTAAAAAGACTGGGGTTTGAACCGGAGCACTTACTGGGGCTGACTGAGCACTTGGTTGCAAGCCAGATGGTGTGTGACATTTTGGATGGGATAATTGACAGTCCGCAACATTCTGTAGACCTGATAGTATATCCTACAAGATATTATAACAATGTTAAATCACACATGGCAATAACTTCAACCCCTGTGAAGATAAGAACTTCTGTGTGGTCATTTACTTGATCATGTATCAGCATTAAAACTGATTACTTTAGCAGTGAATAAAACTTTTACACTTCTGGACTTTACTTCCAACATAGAAATTTCTTTTTGTTACAGAAAACCAATTTTAGCACTGTTAGCTTGATAATGGACAACAGAATGAAAAATGTATCATAATCATTGTACTGAGATACACTGACTTAGATGCTGTTGTCTTTAACTTCAAATACTATTAACAATAAACAAGGTAAATTTACATGTCTGAAGTTATGTTTTATGTTTTGCCATTTTACTAAAGCTTTCAAGGTTGTGCATAACAGCAAGGGTCATGCCTCTGAATTCTATACAAACAGACCTTTCATTGTAAGTCCTCTTTAGAACTCAACAAGTGGTTTTCAATAGTACTTAACAAATGGTTGCAAAAACTTGTTATAAAACTGTGTAAACAACTAAATTTAAACTAGACTAAATTAAATTACCTTTGCATTAAAAGCAGGTACACCACAAACTACGGCCTTGTTTATCAGGTTCATGTCATTTGTCAACAATACAACACATGGCTCTGAAAGAGTTAAATACAATACACTGATGCAGTAGGTAAAATAAACTGACAGAGTTAAGTACAATGAACTGACAGAGTGACATACAATGCACTTACAGAGTGAAGTACAATGCACTGACAGAGTGAAGTACAATGCACTGACATACTGACATACAATGCACTGACAGAGTGAAGTACAATGCACTGACAGAGTGAAGTACAATGCACTGACAGAGTGAAGTACAATGCACTTACAGAGTGAAGTACAATGCACTGACAGAGTGAAGTACAATGCACTGACATACTGACATACAATGCACTGACAGAGTGAAGTACAATGCACTGACAGAGTGAAGAACAATGCACTGACAGAGTGAAGTACAATGCACTGACATACAATGCACTGACAATGTGACATACAATTCACTGACATAGTAAAGAACAATGCACTGACAGAGTGAAGTACAATGCACTGACATAGTAAAGAACAATGCACTGACAGAGTGAAGTACAATGCACTGACATACTGACATACAATGCACTGACAGAGTGACATACAAAGCACTGAAAGAGTGAAGAACAATGCACTGAGATTGAAGTACAATTAACTGACAGAGTGAAAACAAAATTATGGAATGACAGAGTGGAATATGATGTGGAATACAATGAACTGACAGAGTGAAATATGCTACCCTGAAATATGATAAAATGACAGAGTGAAATATGATGAACTGACAGAGTGAAATATGAAACACTGATGGAGTCAAATATGGATGCATGGACATAGTGAAATATGACACCCTGACAGACTGAAATATGATAAAATGACAGAGTGGAACATGCTGTGCTGACAGAGTGATGCATTGATGAGGTGGAATATGATAGAAAGTGGAATATGATGTGCTTACAGAGTAAAATACTGGGCACTGACAGAGTAAAATATGGGCATGAGGTACTGACAGAGTAAAGAACAATAAACTGACAGAGTAAAATATGGGCATGAGGTACTGACAGAGTAAAGTACAATAAACTGACAGAGTAAAATATGGGCATGAGGTACTGACTGAGTAAAGTACAATAAACTGACAGAGTAAAATATGGGCATGAGGTACTGACAGAGTAAAGTACAATAAACTGACAGAGTAAAATATGGGCATGAGGTACTGACAAAGTACAATAAACTGACAGAGTAAAATACTGGGTACTGACAGAGTAAAATATGGGCATGAAGTACTGACAGAGTAAAGTACAATAAACTGACAGAGTAAAATTTGGGCATGAAGTACTGACAGAGTAAAGTACAATAAACTGACAGAGTAAAATATGGGTATGAGGTACTTACAGAGTAAAGTACAATAAACTGACAGAGTAAAATATGGGCATGAAGTACTGACAGAGTAATGTACAATAAACTGACAGAGTAAAATATGGGCATGAGGTACTGACAGAGTAAAATATGATGCAATTATAAAGTGAAATATTCTTGCATATCAAAGAGGATTTTCTACTGTTTACACAGGTGCTAGACAAACCCATCTTACACCCATGTAAGATAAGTCGCGTGCTTTAAATGACATCACTCCATTATAAATGAAGTTGGAAAACTCATGTGCTACTAGCTGAATAAAAACATTAGTTTTCATTATTTTCTTCCGAACTTTAATGTATGTGAGATATGCAAGAAAAAGAATCATACACTGGTTGCCGGTACAGACAGGAATATCCAGCTCTTGGGTAACTGTTAAGCTTCTCGGCAGAGCCTCGTGACTGCCTAAAACAGTTACCCTCAAGCTGGATATTCCTATCTATACTGGCAACTAGTGTATGATTCATAAAAGATGCACTAACAGAGGGAAATATGCTTCACTGGCAGAGTGAAAGACATAGTACTTAGTGAAATATGGGGCACTTACAGAGTAAAGTACAATGCACTGAAACGGAGAAATATGGGACACTGACAGAGTGAAATATGATGCAATTATAAAGTGACATAAAATTTTCTTACTTTTTAACTTTTGGATTTTTATGCTCCAGCTGAACAACACAAGCAATTATAGTTCAGTATTAAAACTATAGGAGGTGTGCACAGAAGCAATATTAAGTAAAATTAAACAAAGGGCAATAACTCTTCAAAAAATTAATTGCAAAAACCTGAGTATGGGCTTCTGCACTTCATAATGATCATTCTGTGAAAGAATGGTGAAAATTGCATGAGAAATGTAGGAGTTGTGTACAGAAGCAATATTAAGTAAAATTTTACAAAGGGCAATAACTACGCCAAAAATAATCAAATCACAAAAGCATGACAAGATGAACTGCAGCACTTGATACTGATCATTCTATGAAAGTTTGGTGAACATCATATGAGAATTGTAGGAGCAGTTGTGCACATAAACAATATTGAGTAAAGTCTAACAAAGGGCAATGACTATCAGTTCCCAAGGCAAAGGGTTGGGTTCTGGGTTGTCTAAGTATCTGTTAATTAAATGAAAACCCCCAGGTGCACAACCTTACTTGCTAGTATATATTCCTGTAAAGTTTTTTGACCCAGGGGTTTGCAAAAGTGTTGACTGAGTGTGTGACACTGAGTTTTTGGTAGTGGTTTTAAGTAAATCTAGAGCCATAACTCTGCTATGCTCTAAAAGGATGGAAACGAAAAACCCTTAGTGCACAACTTCACTTGCTGATATATATCTCTGTAAAGTTACATGACAATGGCTGCAACAGTGTTGGCTAAGCATATGAAACAAACTTTTGGGTAGCTTTTTTCACTAAGTCAGGGGCAATATCTCTGCTTTCACTGGGAGAAGGGAGATGAAAAACTCCAGGACTTCAACTTCATTTGCTGATCTATACCCCTTTGAAGTTTCATAAGAATGGTGTACCATGCATGTATACACTGTACAAGATAATTCATGTGACACAGGACAAGATAATTACTGTGTATAATAAACAAGTCAATAGATATACATGCTGGACAAGACAATAAATGTGTAAATACCTGACTTCTGACACTGTAAACAAGCCTGCAGTATAACATCATCATTGCAGTGAGCCTGAAAGTTGTTGGATGCCATATCAGCCTGTAATAAACACATAACAACACTACCTGTAAACGCTTCGAATATAATATGCACTTTTTTTCAAGAATTTTCAGTATCCACAAAGGGGTGCGTATTATACACGAGGGTGGGCCATCAGAAAATTTTTTCCACCTTGAAAACCCGTAAAACACCAACCAAAAGTCAATAATTTCTGTCCAATTATCATGTTTTCTTTTTTGGTGCACCTTCTTTTTTCAGAGTGTTATTTAGGGGAGAAAACCAATGTCATCAGTATCGGTATCGTAAAAGCCGTTATAATGCTTTTTTTTTTTCTCTAAATGTATAACTGCTAAAGATTCAATCATATAACCAATGCTTACCGGTATTATGCCCTGTCAATATTCGCACTCACACAATTATCGACCAATTATTTGGATAATGGAGTCGTCCGTATATTGTTAAACAAACACAATAATAAGTGTCGTTTGATGTCGCCATAATTACGAGATGTTTGTTTACACATTCAAAAGGTATTCAGAAGGTGTTGACACTTTGAGATAATGCCATGTTTATTCGATATTTCCGAAAGAAAGAATTTCTGGCACTAATTGTCCTTAATGAAATGAATGGTTATATGCAACTGTAACGATATTCATGGGATGTAATTGTTACGCACTCTGACAATGGCCGCTTTCTGAACGAAAAAACATGAACAAATGGTAACTTTATTTCCAGACGAAATTTGTGTGCGTATTATATTCCAATTCAAGCTTTTTTTTCCCAGATCTTGAGGCCAGACCAGGGCTGCGTTTTATACACGCTAGCGTACAATATTCGAGCATTTACGGTAATATTCTGAAGACTTTAAAAATAAATCTTTTCAGTATGAAGACAAAATCACTAAACTATAAACAAGGATATCTTTGGAAATGATGGATGCTCCCCAAAGGTACATGGAAATTGGATGAATGTGTAACTGAGGAAGGTGTAGGTGGGAGGAGGTTGGGAAGCATGTTGTGCAGTTATAATGATATTGACTGGTGTTCTTCATTTCACAGAAATAAAATCAGGAGAAAATAATTATTTTATTACATATTATTATGTCAACAGTGAAAAGTGGTTAAGCAAATATTGAAATTGCTTCCAGGACCAGATCACAAGTGAATACTTGAACGTTTGTTTGTAAGGCTGTTGTTAGTATAAAATGATAGTAGTTATACTAGAGAAGTGTTATTAGACATGTACCTTTACATGACAGACTGGATAGTCCAAATAATCTGACGATCTGAGAAGTATGGCCTAATGTGTTGTATGAATGGGTTGATGCTTCGAGAAACAAATACCTGGTCAAGAGTAGAGCCATTGTTTGTGGTAGCAAAATAAAGGGGAAATAATTAAAAAAGTAACCAAAACTTATTGTTCTTATTCAATGCATTTCCTTTCAATGTATTCTTTCATTTTATTAACTTTCAAAACATGCCTTCAGCAGCTTTGAAGTTAAAGTGCAAATAAATCTGGTCAAAAAAAATTCAACAAAAGAATATAAGTTAAATTTAATTAAGGGAGATAATTCAGAAAGTGAGCCAGACAGAGTTATGGTTCTTGCACAAAGCAAATCCTCTCATTGTATTCTGCCATTGTGTAAACTTTCAACAAAATCACTAAATGAAAAGGCATCAGGGCATAAATCTATGAAAAATCACTGAACCAGAACATGCCGGTAAATGGTAGTGCAGCTTTCTTATGAGTTTCAATGAATTCCAGTCAATGGTAGCTGAGGAACAGTTTGGACAAAAATTATTGCTTAAAAGCATCAAAGAGGCATAACTTTCTGAAAAATCACTGAACTGGAACATGCCTGTAATATGCTCACCTCCTCTTGGTAATAAAGCTTCCTATTGAGTTTCAGTGAATTGCATTTAATAGCTGCTGAGAAATAGTCCGGACAAAAATTACAACTAACAAGAGGGCCATGATGGCCCTGGATCGCTCACCTGAGTACTTTGGCTGTAGGTTTGCTGTTAAGCAGTATTTCATTTTTTAATTGGAAATATGTAAGTGCCTACAAACCAAATATGTAAAATATCAGTCAATAAATAAAGGCTCTATGACAGAAAGTAGAAATATCTATTATAAGTTATGGTGACCTTGACCCAGTGACCTCAAACCCTACGTATGGGTAGAGGTCCATGCATGGAACCTCTCTACTGAATATCAAAGATATTGGTCTATAAATGAAGGCTCTATGAGGTACAGTAGATAAATCTACTTTTAGCCTCAGTGACCTTTAACCTGATCTAATAATTTGAAAAAGCTTGGTAAAGCTTGCTTCGTGCAAAATTTTAAAATTCTAGGCTTTGTGGTTTCAGACAAGAAGATTTTTAAAGATTTTCTTCTATATTGTTATTTAAAACTTGTGACCCCTCGGGCGGGGCCAATAGTGACCACAGGGACATTTTTCTAACAAACTTGGTAGAGGTCCACTAGACAATGCTGCATACCAAATATCTTAACTCTAGGACTTGTGGTTTCTGACAAGAAGATTTTTCAAGTTTTTCCTATATAATTCTATGTAAAACATGTGACCCCTAGGGCAGGGCCTATTTTGACCAAGGGGCCATGATTTGAACAAACCTGAAAGAGGTCCATTAGATAATGCTGCACACCAAATATCTTAACTCTGGGCCTTGTTGATTATGACAAGAAGATTTTTAAAGCTTTTCCTATATAACTCTATGTAAAACATGTGACCCCTGGGGCGGGGCCATTTTTGACCAAGGGGCCATGACTTGAACAAACTTGATAGAGGTCCTCTAGACAATGCTTCATACAAAATATCTTAACTCTAAGCCTTATGGTTTATTCTGTGAAGATTTTTAAAACCTTTTTCTATATAACTCTATGTAAACAAGTGACGTCTAGGGCTGGGCCTATTTTGACCCAGTGGCTATGATTTGAACAAACTTATTAGAGGTCCACTAGACAATGCTACACACAAAATATCTAAGCTCTATGCCTTACAGTTTCTGACAAGAAGACTTTTAAAGTTTTTCCTATATAACTCTATGTAAAACAAGTGACCCCTGGGGCGGGGCCATTTTTGACCCAGAGGCCATGATTTGAACAAACTTGGTAGAGGTCCACTAGACAATGCTACACACAAAATATCTAAGCTCTATAACTTACAGTTTCTGACAAGAAGATTTTTAAAGATTTTCCTATATAACTCTATGTAAAACAAGTGACCCCTGGGGCAGGGCCATTTTTGACCCAGAGGCCATGATTTGAACAAACTTGGTAGAGGTTCACTAGACAATGCTACACACCAAATATCTAAGCCCTATGCCTTACAGTTTCTGACAAGAAGATTTTTTAAGATTTTCCTATATAACTCTATGTAAAACAAGTGACCCCTGGGGCGGGGCCATTTTTGACCCAGAAGCTTTGATTTGAACAAACTTGGTAGAGGTCCACTAGACAATGCTACACACCAAATATCTAAGCCCTATGTCTTACGGTTTCTGATAAGAAGATTTTTTAAGATTTTCCTATATAACTCTATGTAAAACAAGTGACCCCCGGGGCGGGGCCATTTTTGACCCAGAGGCCATGATTTGAACAAACTTGGTAGAGGTTCACTAGACATTGCTACATACCAAATATCTTAACTCTAGGCCTTCTTGTTTCTGACAAGAAGATTTTCAAGTTTTTCCTATATAACTCTATGTAAAATCAACTGACCTCTGGGGTGGGGTCAGTTTTGACCCCAGGGACATAATTTGAACAAACTTGGTAGAGGTCCACTAGATGATGCTTCATACCAAATATCAAAGCTCCAGGCCTTGTGGTTTCGGAGAAGAAGATTTTTAAAGATCCAACTTATAAAATCTATTTTTAGCTCCAGTGAACCAGAAATGCAATGGACCAGAACCATTTGAACAATCTTGGTAGAGCTTCATGCAAGGAACATCCCAGGCAAGTTTCACTAAATTTGCCCCATTGGTTTCAGAGGAGATGTCGTTTGAATGAAAAGTTGACGACGGACGGACGGACGGACTGACGGACGACGGAAGACGGACAAAGACCTATCAGAAAAGCTCACCCTGAGCACTTTGTGCTCAGGTGAGCTAAAAAGAGCATCAAAGGGCCATAACTTTGTGAAAAATCACTGAACCAGATCATGCCTGTAATATGCACACCTCCTCTTGGTAGTGAAGCTTCGTATAAGGTTTTGATGAATTCCAGATGGTGGTTGCTGAGAAATAGTCCGGACAAAATGTCAGTTGAAAGGGCATTAAAGGGGCATAACTTTGTAAAACAAGAGGGCCATGATGGCCCTGGATCGCTCACCTGAGTACTTTGGCTGTAGGTTTGCTGTTAAGCAGTATTTCATTTTTTAACTGAAAATATATAAGTGCCTACAAACCAAATATGTAAAATATCAGTCAATAAATAAAGGCTCTATGACAGAAAGTAGAAATATCTATTATAAGCTATGGTGACCTTGACCTTGACCCAGTGACTTCAAACCCTACCCATGGGTAGAGGTCCAAGCAAGGAACCTGTATATTGAATATCAAAGATATTGGTCTATAAATGAAGGCTTTATGAGGTACAGTAGGTAAATCTATTTTTAGCCTCTGTGACCTTTAACCTAATCTAATAATTTGAAAAAGCTTGATAAAGCTTGCTTCATGCCAAATTTTAAAATTCTAGGCCTTGTGGTTTCAGACAAGAAGATTTTTAAAGATTTCCTTTTTTACATATTAAGGGCCCCCGGAGCAGGGCAAATTTTGACCCCAGGGCCAACATTCAAACAATATTGGTAAAGGTTCTTTACACAATACTCAACACCAAATATCTAAGGTCTACACCTATTTGTTTGGGAGAAAAATTATTATTCATGTTTTTCCTATATAAATCAATGTAAACCAAAAGAACCCTGGGGCATGGCCAATTTTGACCCAGGGAAGATAATTTGAACAAACATGGTAGACATCCACTAGACAATGCTACATACCAAATATCTAAGCTGTAGGCATTGAGGTTTCCAGTACTAAGATTTTTAAAGATTGCCTTTTTTACATATTAAGGGCCCCCGGGGCAGGGCCATTTTGACCCCATGGCCAATATATAAACAATACTGGTATGAGTTCTCTACACAATACTCCACACAAAATATCTAAGGTCTAGTCCTATTAGTTTCTGAGAAAAATGACTTTCTATGTTTTTCCTATATAACTATATGTAAACCAAGAGAACCCTGGGGCATGGCCAATTTTGACCCAGGGGACATAATTTGAACAAACTTGGTAGACATCCACTAGGCAATGCTACATACCAAATATCAAAGCTTTAGGCATTGCGGTTTCTGAGAAGAAGATTTTTAAAGATTGCCTTTTTTACATATTAAGGGCCCCCGGGGCAGGGGCCAATTTTGATCCCAGGGCCAACATACAAACAATACTGGTAAAGGTCCTCTACACAATACTCCACACCAAATATCTAAGGTCTAGTCCTATTAGTTATGGAGAAAAATGATTTTTCATGTTTTTCCTATATAACTATATGTAAACCAAAAGAACCCTGGGGCGTGGCCAATTTTGACCTAGGGGACATAATCTGAACAAACTTGGTACACATCCACTAGACAATTTTGTAGAGTTCCATTAGAGGGTGCTAAATGCCAAATATCTAAGCTCTAGGCCTTGTGGTTTCAGACAAGAAGATTTTCAAAGTTTTTCCTTTAAGTTGCCATAGTAACCAGGGTTCTTGATGGAATTGAATTCTTTGAACAACTTTGGTAGAGCTTCATGCAAGGAACATCTCAGGCAAGTTTCATCAAATTTGGCCCAGAGGTTTCAGAGGAGATGTCATTAGAATGAAAAGTTGTTGACAGACGACGGACAAAGACCGGTCACAATAGCCCACCATGAGCCAAAAGGCTCAGGTGAGCTAAAAAAAATCTATGGACCGGAACAGGCTGCTAATATGCACAGCTCCTCTTGGCAGTGAAGCTTCCTATTAAGTTTTAGTAAATTCAAGCCAGTGGTTGTTGAGAAATTGTCTGGACAAAATTTCGGGATGGACGGATGGACAAGGCGGTGACTAAATGCCGTTGGGGAGCATGTTTAGAGATTTCTTTTAAGACCCTTTTAACTTCAGTCTTCCAACAAAATCAAATTTCTGTGCAGTGAAACAATTAAGAACATCAGCTAACAAGAATCCCACTTCATTTTACAATAGATGTGAATATAAACATCCTGTATTCTATATAACTAATTCTGTTACTTGATAATTCTGCTGTAATCAATTAAGATTGTAATGATTCAATGTTTTTCCCCGAAACAGTATTACGGCTTTACTTTAAGAACAGTGTTTTTTTAATGTAAAATTTGTAACTTTTTCCAATATAATTCTTTGCAAAACATGTGACCCCTGGGGCAGGGCAACTTTGACACAAGGGACAAAATTTGAACAATCTCAGTAGATGTCTACTAGACAGTGTGACACACAAAATATTTAGTCTCAAGTAGTTTAAGAGAAGAAGACTTGTTAAGATTTTCCTATATATGTATAAAACTAAGTGACCCCTGCGGCAGTGCCATTAATGACCCCAGGGATATAATTTGAATATGGATGGGAATGAATGTTCGAATATTCGAAAATCGGCCGAATATTCGAATCTGAATATCAAATTCGAATATTCTATAATCAATTTTTTTCTAATAAGGAATCGTGGATTATTATAAATGTAAGCATTCTGATTATGCAAAAAAAAAACAGTCTGTTTGGCATTGTGTTTGTTTATCGCATGTCAAAAACGATCCAATTAACAATAAAATTGCATTGCATAATTGGCAGGGGCAAACGTCACGGATAAACAGTTTGCAACAGGCAAAATTGTGATACCTTTTAATGGTTTGTTCATTGTATTTGGCGGCTGTTTATTTCACAAATTTTATAAGTTGTTTGTCTCACAATATCCAAGGATTAACATCATGATTTACGAAAATAAACAACTAGTCACACTTATAACTGTATTGATATTACTTTTTAGTTGCCTAATCAGTAGAATAGCTCAAATATTTTCCTCTTATAAGTATATTTGAAAATAAAAAAAAATCATCGTTTTCTGTTTGATCATCGCAATATTGAAATAAGCTGTATAAAAAATGCCCCCTCTCGGAATATACAGTAAAAACTCACAATGCGACCAACTCAATATACAGACCAACTCAATATTACGAACATTTTCTTCTGGTCCCGATTTTTTTACAATATATTCTATTGTTAGTTAAACCCAGTAATAAGACCAACTCAATATTGCGTATTGCGACCGCAATTTCCGGTCCCGAATGAAAATACAAACCTTTTTTGAACTCGAAATTACGACCACGACCAGAACGAAACAAAACAGGCAGCTGTTGACTTCAGCTATTCATCAAAAGTCGAGGTCGGCAAACTTGTTTACACAAACATGTACATAATGGGCACCTCGTGTTAATCTGTGTTAAATGATGATTTGACAGGTCAAAAGGATCCAGGTGTGGATAATTTACTTTAAGGTTGGTAGTTATCGGTTTAATTGTTCTTGACACCCTTATTAGAGTAGACTGCGGCTTACTGCACGATAAATTTTCTATTGTTATAGTCACTAACTGATGCGCAAACGAATTAATGCAACACTAAAATCCAAAATTTTGTGAGATTTACGTATCACTTTACATTTTTATTTTGATTGATACACATTGTACAAGTTGATTACACAAAATATTCCTCCTGAAATTTAACTAAAATGAGCAAAAAGCGGACAGAGCTTTCTCTTAAAGAGAAAATAAATTTGATAAATGAAAGCAATGGTCAGAGTCAGAGAAAGTTAGCTGAAAAGTACGGCATTGGGAAAACTCAGGCGATTAAATTTGTATTAGTTTCTGGGCTTATTAAAATATGATAAATAATTTTTTACTAAGCTGAACTAAGTGCTGCATAATTTGTATGTTGCATTAAATTTTAATGATAGCCGAGCAAAAGTTACTTAACAGACTGAAAGAAAAGTATACGCAAACAATATTTTTTGCAATTTATGTAGATTTAACCATATATTGACCATTATTCTGATCAAATCATTAGTTATCAAAGTAAGGACAAATAAAACAAATAAGTTATGCTCAGTGACACTACAATTGACACAAAACACACACTGGGTCGATAAATCTACCATACACCTTCATGTCATCATCTGAACTCAATTTTAGGACCAACTCAATATTAAGACCACTTATTGCTGGTCCCAGAGGTGGTCTCATTATTGAGGTTTTACTGTATTATGTATTTCCAATCACTTAATAAGTATTTAAAACTTCCATTAAAAAAAACATTTCTACATTTCTACGCCATTTCTAGATAATACACAGCAGTTTCCCTAACAACGTACAGGTGATAAAACAGTACCAATGTTCGGATACCAAAATTCGGGAAACTGACTGAACTGAAAAAAACACGAATATTCGAATATATTCGAATATGGCAAAGCAAATATTCGAATATTGATATTAGTATTCCTTCCCATCCCTAAATTTTAACAATCTTTGTACAGCACCTCTGGACGATGCAGTTTTTCCAATATGATTCTTTGCAAAACATGTGACTCAATTTTGGAAGGGCCAATTTTGACACAAGGGACATAATTTGGACAATCTTGGTAGAGGTCTTCTAGAGGATGCCTTACACAAAATTTCAGAGCTATGGGTCAAGTGGTTTCAGACAACAAGATTTTCTAAGTTTTTCCCTTTGGCTGCCATAGCAACTAGAGTTCTGCATGGAAATGAATTCTTTGAATAACTTTGGAAGAGCTTCATGCAAGGAACACCCATGCAAAGTTTCCATTAATTTCTAAGAAATTCACTGCAACTTTCACAGAAAGACCATTTACAAAATGTTTGTCAGGCAATAATTGCAGATAAGGTATGTATCATCCTGATGATACATGAAATAAACCATAACAATATCTTTAGGTACATATGCCTGTGTTGTGCATTTATTTCACAGCCTAATATGTCTCCATCAGAAGGGCGTGATGGGGGCGGGGGGGGAGGAGAAAGAGACATAACAATGACAAATTAAAGGTCTAGCCATTGATGTTTCAGAGCAGCAGATTTTTTAAGTTTTCCTTATATTTGACCTTATGTAAAAATCAAATGACCCACCCCCCACCAAGTTTTGACCCCAGGGTCATGATTTGAACAAACTTGATAAAGGTCCACTTGAAAATGCTACATACAAAATATCTCAGCTCTATGCCTTTTGGTTTCTGATGTGAAGATTTTTTAAAACTTTTTCCTATATAACTCTACGTAAACTAGTGACCCCCAGGGCAGGGCCTATTTTTACCCAGTGGCTATGATTTGAACAAACTTAGTTGAGATCCTCTAGACAATGCTACACACCAAATATCTAAACTCTAGGCCTTGCAGTTTCTGACAAGAAATTTTTTAAGTTTTCCCTATATAACTCTATGTAAAACATGTGACCCCTGGGGCAGACCATTTTTTACCAAGGGGCTATGATTTGAACAAACTTGGTAGAGATCCTCTAGACAAAGCTACACACCAAATATCTAAGCTCCAAGCCTTGCAGTTTCTGATAAGAAGATTTTTAAAGTTTTCCCTATATAACTCTATGTAAAACATGTGACAATGGGCGGGGCCATTTTTTACCAAGGGGCCATGATTTGAACAAACTTGGTAGAGGTCCACTGGACAATGCTGCACACCAAATATCTAAATTCTGGGCCTTGTGGTTTCTGACATGAAGATTTTTAAGTTTTCCCTATATAAATCTATGTTAAATCAACTGACCCCTGGGGTGGGGTCAGTTTTGACCCCAGGGTCATAATATGAACAAACTTGGTACAGGTCCACTAGATGATGCTTCATACCAAATATCTAAGCTCTAGGCCTTGAGGTTTCGGAGAAGAAGATTTTTAAAGATCCAACATTTAAAATCTAATTTTAGCTCCAGTGATCCAGAAATGCAATGGACCAGAACGATTTGAACAATCTTGGTAGAGCTTCATTCAAGGAACATCCCAAACAAGTTTCATTAAATTTGGCCCGTTGGTTTCAGAGAAGATGTCTTTAGAATGAAAAGTTGATGATGGACAGACAGATGGACGACAGACAAGGACTGATCAGAAAAGCTCACCCTGAGCACTTTAGGTTAGCTGAAAATCAGTTCACCAAAAAAAAGCTCACTAGTATGGTGATCATCTCTTGCACTTGTTGTACACTAAAAAAAGGACCCTACCTGTCTGGCTGTTTGCCCACGAACCCCTGGATGATTAATCTTAAACAAGTTCTGCAGGAATAGAATGCCTCTTTTTGCCTTTTTCTGTGTAGCAAGTGACTGAAATATATGTGTTTTCTTTAAAAAATCTATTGCTGTGCAATATAAATCTCAATCTTGATCAAATGATCAATAACCAAAGTCCATCTAAAAGGAACAAATCAAATCTTGAGCAGTTGAAAAATTATTACAGACAGATTACAACTATTTTGTCTATTTTATTAAAAAGGATCAACTTTATTCTAACTACAAATACAAAAAACATCACATATGCTCAAGTATCCCTGTTTTTGTTTGATTTTGTTGTTGTTGCTGTTTTTTTTTTGGTGGGGGTGGGAGGCGTATCCTGCTCATGAAGTAAACAGCAGCACATGACACCCAATTTGTAAAACATACAGACAGACAAACAAAAGCAAATCAAAGTGCCTCCTAATAAAGGAACAAAATGTATTAGGAATTTCAAACTTATGTAAGATATGTAAGCAAGATTGTCTGGTTATCAGGTTTCTTATTGACTAATGTTTTGCCTCTTTTTTACAACCAGTGTCTGCTAATTCTTGATTTCATCCTACAGTACATTTCAAATAAATCCACCAATATCTACCAAGCTAGGTCTGTCTGGCTTAACTGTTTCCTTCAGTGCATCTAACTCACGCAGTACAACCCACGGGATAAACAAACATGGCCTCAATTTAGTTCCTGAAATAAATGTTAATGGAAACTTCACAGTGGCTGCAAATAACAAAAGGGTGCTATTTTTTGTCATATACTGATATAAGTCAATATATATTTTTTATATAATCTGACATAACTACTTAGCAACAACACCCAGAGATTTTTCTTTTCCACGTGTGAAAAAAGAGCTGAAAAGTGAACTAACATGTAAAACAATTAAGAGGGCCATCATGGCCCTAGATTGCTCACCTGAGTATGACTGCTTTTAACAAAATTGTTATGGCCCTGATTAACTGACCACAGATGACCCATGTTCGAACTTGATCTAGAAATTACCGAAACAACTTTTCTGACAAATTTCCAGGTTATTTGGACTGAAAATGTTACCTCTAGAGTGTTAACAAGGTTTTTCCATATTTGAGCTCTGTGACCTAGTTCTTAAACCCAGATGACCCATATTCAAAACTGAGCTAGACATCATCAATCCAACCTCAGTGACAAATTTTCAGGATATTTGGACTGAAAATGTAACCTCTGGCGTGTTAACAAGATTTTTTCCATATTAGGGCTCTGTGACCTAGTTTTTGATCCCAGATGACCCATATTCAAACTTGTGCTATATATCATAGAAACAACCTTTCTGACAAATTCCAGGATATTTTGACTGAAAAAGTAGCCTCTAGAGCGTTAACAAGGTTTTTCAACATTTGGGCTCTGTGACCTAGTTTTCAACCCCAGATGACCCATATTCAAACCTGACCTAGAAATCATTAAAACAACCTTTCTAACAGATTTCCAGGATATTTGGACTGAAAATGTAGCCTCTAGATTGTTAACAAGGTTTTTCTATTTTTGGGCCTTGTGACGTAGTTTTTCATCCCAGATAACCTATGTTCGAACTCATCCAAGAAATTAATGAGACAAACATCCTGATCAAGTTTAATGACAACTGAGGCAAAATTGTGACCACTAGAGTGTTAACAAACTAATTGTGGACAGACGGACGACGGGCGAGCGACGGACAAAAGGTGATCACAAAAGCTCACTCTGTCATTACATGACAGGTGAGCTAAAAAGTGAAAGTCAAAGTGGAACACACAATGGATTTACATATTCTCAGACTTTCACTGCAATTTCAGAATATAGTATGAAGACAAATATTATGTTAGAGTGATAAGCAATTTTCATAACATGTTAACAAATGAAATACTCCACTACAGACACACTTTACAATGTAAAGCATCTGCACTCCTCAGTGGAACATTTTACAACTGATGACATGTGAGAAAACTGACCTGGTACTTCCTGCTCCTTCAACTGGTCAAGTAGCTTCAAATCATTGATCAGAACATTTGTATCTACAACCACAGTAATCATCTGAAAATGTTTTAAAAAACAGTGACTGGAGGATGCTAATCAGGTCAAGCTGAAATGTCAAAGACCTTATTGATTCATTCATTTAGATAAAATAAAATTCGATAATTGTTTTTACTATTAAACCAGTTGAAGAGTATTCTTATCCACTGTCAATGGAAACACTTGCCAATAATAAACATAAAGAAATGTTATATTTTTACATTCATTCAAAATACCAATGTTGCTTTTAATTTGGATATTTTAAGCAACAATAAATGGAGATCAGATATGGGGCATTCAAGTACTATTTATATTTTTCTTTTACATCAGTCTATTCATTCTTTTGGTTCCAGCTTCTAGTCAGTATGACATTTTACTTTAAATGACATGATCATGCTTCTACAAGTAGTTTATTTATAGATTAAAAGTTTTGTGTTTTCCATACCTGATCACATTTCTCCTCTCTCTGAGAAGTGTTGCTTTGTGACAAACCAGAAACAAAGCAGCCCTCATGTTTGTTAATGCTCTGACACACTTGTTGTCGCACTTCAACCAGCATCTCCTCTATGTCCATGGATTCTTCCTCATTTTCCCTCGGAGATGACACAGGCAGTAAACACTCATCTATCTCTGAGACAGCAAGTTCTCTAGAACTCTCAGCTGGCTTTCTCAGCTCTCCAGGCCAGCCTGCAGAAACAATGGGAGTACTGCTGCATGACACCAATTGGGTAATTATCTAAATTTGACTTATCAATTTGTATTTTTAGTTTTTTCCAGTTATATGAACTGTAAATGAATTAAACAGTTATATGAGTATCAATTACTTTAAAAACATTTTTTATAATGTAACTATGATTAAGTATAGTCAAAATGAAGGTTACCTCGTTTTGTTGGGGCTGGAGCAACTTTACCTGGAGATATGTAACCACTGTCAATGCTCTCATTTACCTGACTGAAGTTTGCCTGCTTAAATAACAATAAAAGAACAAATCATTGTTTTTCTTTGCCAGCATATAATTTATAGTAAAACTTAACAATCTTCAAGCATTTTACCCAATGTGGGCTAGCTTTTAATATAACTTAAAAATCCTCAAGACAAACATTCTGATTGATTGTTTCTGATGATTGTACAGAAAAATGTGGCCAGTATACAGTTAACTAAGGTTTTGTTTTGATTTGGCCTGGTGACCTAGTTTCTGTACTAAATGACCCAGTTTCTAGTTTCTGAGCCTTCATGACCCAGTCCAAACTTGTCCAAGATATCATCAAGGAAAATATGTTGAACATCTTTCATTAGGACTTGATCAAAAACAACAGCCACCACAAGCGGGGGCCACAATCGACTTTTTCCTATTTCCAAAGGCAAACACATCAGAGGAAGCAAATTGTTGTGAAGGGTTTTCAAAGGCAACATCATTTGGAAATATAATTATCAAAACCATCTATAAATAACAAAGTTATGGCCAATTTTAGAATATTCAATAATTTGACCTTGAAAGTCAAGGTCAAATAAAGATCAATGTCAAGTTCAGTTTAACCTTTTTTGGAGGTATTGTCTAAAGGGTAATTATGTCCAAGTATGAAGACCATTAATAACAAAGATTAGCACATTTTAGCAATGTCAAGGTCATTTAAAGCTAAAGAATATACTTGAATTATTCAACATGTTCCTTTTATTCTCAGTGTTGTTTTGTCCCAGTATAAATCAAATCTGTTCATAAATAACAAAGTTTTGGCTATTTTAGCAAAATTCAATAATTTGACCATGATGGTCAAGGTCATTTTAAGGTCAAGTTTTCAAATGTCAGTTTTGTCATAAGTGTTGTCGTGTACAAGTATTAGAGCTGTCATTGATTTAATGCAAAGCATATGGACGATGTATCGATATCAGGATGACAAATATCAACCATACGCCTATATATCGATAATAATCTATAATTTCATGTCTATAATTCACTTTCATACCTTAATGATTTCAGTAAAATGCATGTTCTGTTCATACAATGATGATGTGTCTTGTTTATAAATACACATTGCATGATTTTTTTCTGACCATGTTTTGTCATCACTGCTATGAAACATGTCCTTTACGTAATTACAACAAAGGTTTAGACATGGATACCTGCTTCCTTATATGTTTTGGGTGAATTTTTATAATTTCTAGACATGTAATTAATTAGCCAAAATTATCGATTTTTTTCAAATGTGTATTGATTATTGATCAACAGAAAAATATCAACGATACATGAATATCATTTCTATCGATGACAGCTCTAACAAGTATGAATCAAATCCAATCATAAATTACAAAGTTATGGCCAATTTTAGCAAAATTCAATAATTTGACCTTGACTGTCAAGGTCATTTTAAGGTCAAGGTCACACTTGAAACAATAAAAATGTCAGAGTTGTTGTAAGAGTTGTTTTCTCCAAGCATGAATCAAAACCATAAATGAATGAGAAAGTAATGATGATTTGAGCAAAATCTTATCATTTGACTTTGATAGTAAAGGTCATTTTAAGGTCAAGGTCATATTTCAAGAACTTAACATGTTGGTTTTGTCATAAGTGTTGTATTTGTCTATGTATGAATCAAGTTATAACAATTAAAGCAAAATTCAATAATTTGACCTTGATGGTCAAGGTCATTTAAAGGTCAAGGTCATATTTGAATTATTCAACATGTAGGTTTTGTCATAAGTGTTGTTTTGTCCAAGTATGAATCAAATAACAAAGTTATGGCCAATTTAAGCAAAAATTAATAATTTGACCTTGAAGGTGAAGGTCATTTATGAGCCAAGATCAAGTTCAGTCTGTCTACTTGAAGGTCTTGTCCAAAGGGTTGTTGTGACCAAGTATGAAGACAACCCATTTAGAAATGAAAAAAACTTAAGATCAATATTAAAGTTTTTGGACCAGAACGGCATGGCAACGACACCATGACTGTAGCAATAGCTCAATTGTTTTCTTCAAAAATGTCAACCTAATGAGGTCTCTTCAGCTTGGTGACCTAGATTTTTATCCAACATGACCAAGTTTGAACTTGATCTAGTGACAATCAAGATAGAGATTCTAACCAATTTTTAGAATGATTTGGTGTTAAATGTGACCTGTAGAGTGTTAACAAGGTAAATAACTAGTTTATATCAATGCTCGAAGTTTTTGAAAGATGACACAGTTATGTAAAGTGTCCTACTACAGTAGCTTGTCACTATAAAGAAGATGTTAAAGGCTGAAAAAAGTATGTTCAATTTCAATAAAGATACTGGAAATTATTATGATTTTTAAGGAATTTTCTAGGTTGAAAAGCAGGCATAATTCTGAAAATAAAGAAGATAGAATTACATGTATATAACTTATGGCATTCATGAAGGGTGTCATTATAAAGAGTTAGTTTGAGTTAGAAGAGGATCTGTGAAGTTATGGCAGAAATTTTAGAAAATGTCAAAGTTTTTACAAGTAGATGACGATGCAGATGACTAAGAGCTATGACATTACCTCAGTGTTTCCTTCGAAAACAGTTGAACTAAAAATGCATGTATTTCAGCAACAAAAAACATCCATTCTGGTACAACTGTATAACTATAGCGAATCATGAAATTCAAATAAAGATAGTAAATAAGGTGTTGTGCAATAATATTATGCCAAAGGATTAAAAAATTCTTTTGCCCCAAGTAAAGCTTGAACCTGTGACCCCTACTTGCAAATGAAGTACAATAAGCTTCCAATGCTGATGCAAGTACTTAGTATCTGTAACAGACCTGTATGATAAGCTAATCTATGACTGAGCATACATTATTTCTTACACAACATAAAGTCCTTAGAACTAGACATATACCACCTTTATGTGTAGTGAAGGACTCTCTGAGCCTGTGTCCTCTTGTAGATTATTGATCCATGACTGGATGCTCATCAACTTGTTCTTATCCCCAATGAACAACTTAAACTCTGTGTTACTTGTACAGTCAGAAAACGATGTAATGCCGCTATCATCCATGTCATGAATAGAACAGTCAGTTACTTGCTTCTTTACTTGTGCTCACAGTCAGGTCAAAATCAGATGATAACTTGTCATTTCTTAATGCCTAGTAGGAGCTTTCAAGAGTCTTTTATCTTTCAGTGAAACATGACGACTATTAGTAGCCAAAGACAGACTGGATTTTACAACTTTACGTTTGTCAGTTATTACTTGTTTGTCCGTATCTAATTTCTTTAAAAGATTTTCAGAATCTTCACACGTATTTAATGGAACATTCATCTGTTTCTCTAAGTTCTTTGAAGAGGGAACAGCTTTCTCTAAACTACTTACATTTTCTAATTCCACTTTGTATTCTACTTGTGTTGGTCTTAGTTTTTTTGTTGGACTTGTTTGCTTTGCATTAACATTACCATGTTTCCCAGTTTTTGTTTCATTCTTTTTACTGTTAGAATCTGGAGTCAAAGAACTTGCAAGGGTATTTACACACTCTCTAATGGCATTCAATGACCTATTAACTGCTGTCACTCCTTGAACCTTTTTTTTATTTGACTTCTCATTTGATCTGAAATTTGCATCAGAAAAATCCTTCCGTTTTGCATGAGAAAAATCATTTGGTTTTGTTGTGTTTACTGTTTCTGAAGACCCAGATGTGCCTTTCAAACTTTTTTCAGGCTGTTCAGTTGATGTGAGAATAGGATTAATCTTTCTGTGCTCCGACTTTCTGTCTTTCTGAGGAAATATCTGATTCTGTGCATTTTTACTTGCATCTGTTTGACCTCTATCTACAAGGTTAGCACACTTGTCTTGGTAATTTTTTGTCAAGTCCAAGTGCATGAAAGACCAAGTTTTCTGCTCAGATCTGACAGTCTCTTCTCATTTACTGAACTTTTCTTATAATGTTTACAAATGTTTTCAGGTACTTTTTTCTTAAGCCCTAAAGAAACGGGTCTAGTTGAGGAAGACGACTCTCTGTTACAAGTGTTTACTGGCTGAATCTTGTGGAGGTAGGAAGTTTTGCCTCTTGTGCTGCAGAGCTTTTCTTCCTGGACCCAGAAGCCATCTGAGGTACTTTTCCTTTAGGAGGTACATTAGATGTAGCCAGGTCAGTCTTCTGCAATGAGACATGATCAGCTGATGCATGCAATGGTTGCAGCAGTATGGATGACAATACTGGGGGATTACCAGAACTCCCTTGCCCATTCTGCAATAAATATAGACCTGTTGATAATAATTAGCTTATACAATATAACAAATGTAAATACTGAAGGAGCCCTTTAAAAAATCCAGGTGGTAAGATATTTCATGATCAGATCTCCTGCTACTACTGCTGCTGCTACTGCTGTTCTACCTATTTTCTGATTAGATCAAGAAAGGCAGTGTTTTCAGGTACGTGTATAATCAAATTTGGTTTGTTTAAAAAATAGGATGGTGTAAACAGTAAAGCTGAAAGCTACTTTCCTAAAGCAGCCACTCATAGCATCACAGTTTTGTCAAAACATGTCATATATGTTCATTAGAAAACCATGTTCTTTTCTTACCACATAATGCTGCAGCAGATCTGGAAATTCCCAAGTGCTAGCACCAGTGTTGACATTGAAATAGTAAAGCCTATCTGGGTATGATCTGGACTGTTTCACAACCCAACCAAATGGCAACTCTGGCTTGTTATCGGCCATCTGCAAATAAAAATGTCATATCAGGAATGTTATAATGTAGTAATCAGTAATATCATAAATAAGGGATGTCAACGAATACCTAAATCAGTATCCGGATATCCGTATAATCTATTCAGGATACTATCCGGATACTCGTATAAAATCGAACGACCATACGATCTCAATGTTCCTATTCCTACAGCCAAACATAACATTTGACGTCTGTTTTACATATTGTTCCAGTAATCCTATTACTTGTGTTAAGACAGTTTTACAAAAATAATAACTGTCATTGCGGGTAAATAAAGTTAATAAAACCAAAGATATGTTGTTTACTGTTTTTATTTTCCTCGTGTGTCTTGAAGTATATTTTTTCCCGCCAATACTCACATGCGTTAAGTCTAAGTGTCTAATCGAAAATGATATGCGTCTGTTTTTTGTTTTTGTTTTTTTGGGATATTTTTTTTTTTGCATGGTCTGTCTTTTTAAAAAAAAAATAAACTATGTAATTTAACAATATCATTCAAAATCACCGTAGATCAAAACGCTGTTTTATTTGTGGCCTCAAGTCTATGTCACATTATCGTGTACAATGTATTCATGCAGCTTACATGACTATGTGAGCGCCAACAAAATAAGACAAAACAGTGATTTCAGATGTGTCAGAAGTTTTAAATAGGTTTAATATTTTTGAAGGGTTCAAAGTTTTTAATGTGAATGCTCTAGCGAAGAATGATTGTTTGACACATTAAAATCATAATGCCTGTTTTAGCAAATCGTTGTTTGGATACATCATTTGAGTAATCACATTTTGATAGGACATACTTTTATTAGTCTTGCGTTGAAACTATCATAGAATCATTTGCGGACGTTACCTTGAAACCCTTAATTGGCATATTTGACAGTGCTAACTGATTAACAAAGGGGCAATATACTCTAGTATAGGTTATATAAACACCATGGATTAAAGTAATTGCTACACAATGGGATGTTGCATTAGGTCCCAGCAGTTTGCAAGACGAATAAACCCATTTAAGGGCATGCGACAGATAAACGCTTTATCAATAAACCAATCATGGAATATGCCGCGGGTGGTAAATAGACGCGATTATGTTTAGCGTTATGAAATTGCCAGATTAATTTTGCCAGTGTTTGAATTTTTTATCAAAGTTAAATTTCACCAGTTGTTTTTTTTTATTTTGCATACGAATATTCGGATAACAAATTTGTATCCAGATATCAACATAGTATCCCGATATCCGAATACTCGGATACTCGTTGACATCCCTATCATAAATGCTACTAATTATGACATTTACAGTCAAACTTGTGAATAATGACTGGTCAAGGGAAATTAGCAGAATAGCTGTTGGTCCAGTGTTATTAAATCTTCATTCTCTTGTCACAAAGGAATTGGTCACATGATAAAGGTAAACACATTTCAACATCTGGAATCATTTTTACAACATACATATTTTATAAATCAATAATAATATATTGCTGATCCCATTCATGAATTTAACATGAAATCCACCATGACACTCTCATTTATACATGTATCTGCCTACTTAATGGAAAACATCAGGTTGTTATTCAACATGATCCATACTTTTCAAAGATAAAAGGCTTTATGTGACCATTTTCCTCATTGTCATTTCACTCCTGTATCAGCCCTTAAAAATAAATCAAACTCAAGCAACCAGTTTCTAAGAAGATTTTTAAAGTTCCCATTTAGACATATGATGAAAATGAGCCCTGACTATGGCAGCCATGTTTTTTTCATGGAAGGATATAAATTTTACATTTATACAGAGGGATAACTAAAGAACCTTATGTCCCAAACTTATTCAAATCAAGCCAGCAGTTTCCAAGAAGATGATTTTTAAAGTTTCCAATATAGACATAAAAGAAAAATATGCCCACCCATGGCAGCCATGTAATTTCACAAATAAATGTAACAGAAGAAATGTAAGCCTATGTAAAATCATGTTACAGCTGTCAGCAAACTTGAACAAACTTGGTAGAGGTCCATTAGGTGATGCTACATACCATACCAAATATCTTAGCTCTAGGCCTTGCAGTTTGGAAGAAGTTTTTTTAAGTTTTGACTTTTAAATTTTTTTTAAGTTCCTTTGACCCAGATCTGCAATGGACTGGAACCATTTGAACAACTCTGATAGAGCTTCATGCAAGGAACATTCCACAAAAGTTTATCAAAAATGACCTGGTGGTTTCAGAGATTTTCTTTAAAATAATTGTGGACGACGGATCAGAGGATGATGGAGGATGACACATGAACAGACACCAGTCCTAAAAGTTCACATAAGCACTCAGGTCAGGTGAGCTAAAAATGTCCAGTTTTGAAGCCAAATCCTGTTCTGGCACAACAAATTTATCACATATACCTGATTGATTACAAATGTTATATACCAAAATATGGACATAGAGAAATATTCAAGATTGATAAGAAAAGCTTAACAAAACAAACAAGAAAGTTGTTAAATTTTATTTAAAGCCAAAACTTTTTTTACAGAAATTTATGACAGAAACTGCTCTGTAACACACTTTTTCCAGATAAATATGGATGTAGTTATACCCTTTTTGAGGTGAGTGCTGGTAAGTTTGGTAAACTGAGTTATATTGTTTATCTATTTGAGATTATTTATCGTTGATACCTGTTACCAATATGACTAACGCACCCTGCAGAGATAAGTTACTTAATGTTATGGGGGATAGTGCAGAAGGCTTCCCATTCCAGAGGCACCCCTGGTTCTTTTGCATGCTCAGTGTACAGCAGTGATACATGGGACCTCGGTTTTATGTCTTATCTGAAAGACAGTAATGTTAATGGAGGAGAGGGGGTTCGATCTCGGGAATAGCTTGAAGTAACTGGTAAAAAGGATTCTTAAGAGAAAGTGATAATTGGATGATTGATGCAATTAACTATGTAATCTAGGATAATTATCGCCTTATGAACTTATTAAAAAAATGTTTGAAATATCAACAAAGAAAATCCACCATTTAATCGTGAAAAAAAAATCAGAAGTTGATGTCTATTTTTAAGTTTACTCTTTTGAATTACATCCTGAATTGAATTCAGTTACTTTTTAATTTTAACAATATTTAAATGAGAAAAGAATAAAAATTGCTATTTTTGAAGTATGCTTTATATTCCTAGAGTTGTGGGCATTTCTAAAAAAAAGACGAGTGACGTGTGATGACGTTTGAACAAGTATGGGAATTAAATCAAAATCATTACATACCTGTTACCTGTACTGTCATCAAATTTCATGACTCTCTCATGGTCAATTACCAAGATTTAAAGTAATTTTTTATATGTACCACTTTGCATTTCTAGGGATGCTGCTTTTCCTTGAGTCATGGGTTTGGCCAATTTCAGCAATATTGTGTAAAACTAGAACTGTGTCCATAGGACACGGATGCCCCCACTATGCATAAGTGCTCATAAACAAGAGCATGTATATCCTGTATGTAAGATTTTTTCTGTACATATACGTAAAATGATCTACAGGTAACCTTATGTACATGTTAAATTAAATTACAAATGTAAAATTTATATGTTCAATTATTTATATGGTATATAGTGAAAAAATCAACAAAGGGCCATAATTCTATTAAATATGGTCACAGCAAAAATTCCTTCCATTACTACCATCTACACATTAAAGCTGTTCATCCCTGAAAGTTTAAGCAAAATCTGCCATCCGGTTTAAGAGGAGTTGCGTTCACAAAATTTCTATACGGTATATAGTGAAAAAATTAACAAAGGGCCATAATTCTGTTAAATTTGGTCGCAGCAAAAATTCCTTCCTTTACTACCATCTACACATTAAGGTTGTTCATCCCTGGAAGTTTAAGCAAAATCTGCCATCCGGTTTAAGAGGAGTTGCGTTCACAAAATTTCTATATGGTATATAGTGAAAAAATCAACAAAGGCCCATAATTCTGTGAAATTTGGTCGCAGCAAAAATTCCTTCCTTTACTACCATCTACACATTAAGGTTGTTCATCCCTGGAAGTTTAAGCGAAATCTGCCTTCCGGTTTAAGAGGAGTTGCGTTCACAAAATTTCTATATGGTATATAGTGAAAAAATCAACAAAGGCCCATAATTCTGTGAAATGTGGTCGCAGCAAAAATTCCTTCCTTTACTACCATCTACACATTAAGGTTGTTCATCCCTGGAAGTTTAAGCAAAATCTGCCTTCCGGTTTAAGAGGAGTTGCGTTCACAAAATTTCTAGTGAAAAAATCAACAAAGGCCCATAAATCTGTGAAATTTGGTCGCAGCGAAAATTCCTTCCTTTACTACCATCTACACATTAAGGTTGTTCATCCCTGGAAGTTTAAGCAAAATCTGCCATCTGGTTTAAGAGGAGTTGCGTTCACAAGATTTCGGGACGGACGGACAGACGTACGGACGGACGAACGGACAAGTGCAACGCTATATGCACCCCACTTTGTGGGAGCATAAAAACTCATTAAAATTGCAATAAACTACTGAAAATCATTTGAACAAAAATATAGCTGAAAAGTATCGTCTTTATTGCAATTTAACAGGAAATGATTTATATATTTGGCTCCTAACAGTATTAACTAGCAGCATTGTAGACACAGAAATAGCTTTCAAATCATTTGTTGTCAGAAATGAAAATAAGATATGTTATTAAATTATTGCTGGTAGCATATGATTCGTTGGGATTTATAAGCTACTGATATTTTTGCCACACATTTAGGTAATGCATGCTCCAAGTCCTGGAAACAAGCATCTGTCATTGCTGGTGCCCAAGACGAATGAAGGAAAACAGCACAATGATAGTATAATAACAACTGAATAAGACAAAATATGTAAACAAATGTCAGTTACACTGAATACCGAAATACCGACATTTTTACTTGAATATACCGGAACAGACTTTCGATTACCGGAATCAGGGTCCTATTTGAAAGAACCTGCCAGAATAGACCTATTACAGATAAATTATGTTATAAAATGCATAAAACATTTGGCCATATTACAAAACGTAGGTTTATAGAGAGGTGTAGCAAAAAGAACTTTGAAGACTATGTTTTTTGTTTATTTCTGCCACTATAAAATGGAAACGTGAAAGGCGGTGCGTGTTGGCGTGTGAGAACAGTGTATTTGTGTAAATTACCTTACAATTTCAACTGTTTTCTATTAAATACTAATAGCTGACTAAAAAAATTGCAATAACATTAAAATAATTGATCATATTAAATTGTATTGATTAATATGTATATAGTTTAAGATTAAAGTTACAGAAATAGAATATGTGTTGCCTTTTTTATTCCTTCCTGATGGAGCAATAATAAAATAATGAAATCGCCACTGCCATTACAAACAGATGTGTATATGCTGGAGTATCTGGTAACTGATATTATCAGATGATGTTCTTTCTTGTAAATACTGGAGTGAGGATATTGTCCCCCAAAATTTAGCTTGAAAATGCCATGCTGAAGGAAACTAATCAAATACTTGTTTCTGTTTTACAGTGATATTTTTTAAAGATAAATAAAACTTCTCCAAAGTATAAATTCACATGCTGATAAAACATTTTAGTATATGATAGGATTTTAGTTTTCTAAGTAACTGCATGAAGGAAACCATGAAAATTTCTTGCAAATATTTATGTTGAGATTTAATTAATAGGATGAGTAAATCACAGTAGTTATTTAATTTAAGTCCAGATCTGTGCTGTCTGTCTAATTGTAAATAAACAACAATGACCATTAAACCTATTATACATGTAAGGCACTTGCTACATCCTATTCATGTGTTGTTATGATGGCAACTGAAAAACTCTATGTCCCAGTACTTGCGGTTAATCGACAAATAATTAACATCTTATGAGAATTCATTATTATTTAAATTAGTTACTAAGTTTCACAGCCTGACCGATACTTACCTGTATGTATTATGCCATCATACTAGCAAAAATATGATAATCCACATGCCTGAAAATAATTTAAATCTTAAAAGCCAAGTCGTTACAGTTACTATTTGTCCCATTCTGCTCAAAACCATTTTTTACTTAGTAACTTATACTATGTTTATTCATTTTTTGCAGCTTGAATTATTAATCTGAGTGTTAAGATGATTTTTTTTTTTAAAACTGGCTAGTCAAAAGTCATTGTCAATAATAATAATAACATGAGGGCCATGATGGCCCTGTATCGCTCACCTGAGTATGACTGCTCTTAACAAAGTTGTTATGGACCTGGTTAATTGACCCCAGATGACCCATATTCGAACTTGAGCTAGAAATCAATGATACAACCTCTCTAATTTCCAGGATATTTGGACTGAAAAAATAGCCTCTAGAGTGTTAACAAGGTTTTTTGATATTTGGGCTCTGTGACCTAGTTTTTAAAGCCAGATGACCCATATCCAAACTTGAGCTACAAATCATCAAAACAACCTTACTGACAAATTTACAGGAAATTTGGACTCAAAGTTTTTCGATATTTGGGCTCTGTGACCTAGTTTTTTACTCCAGATGACCCATATTCAACTAGAGCTAGAAATCATTGAAACAATCTCTCCGACAAATTTCAAGGTTATTTGGACTGGAAATGCTACCTCTAGAGCGTTAACAAGATTTTTCCATATTTGTGGTCTGTGACCTAGTTTTTATCTCCAGATGACCCATATTCGAGTTTGAGCTAGAAATCATTGAAACAACCTTTCTGACAAATTTTCAGAATATTTGGAATGGAAAGTGGCGTCTAGAGTGTTAACAATTTTGTTTCCTATTTTTGGGCCCTGTGACCTAGTTTTTCATCTCAGATGATCTATATTTGAACCTGAGCTAGAAATCATTGAAACAACCTTTCTGACAGATTTTCAGGTTATTTGGACTGAAAGTGTTAACTCTAGAGTGTTAACAAGGTTTCTCCATATTTGGGCTTTGTGACCTTGTTTTTGACCCCTGATGACCCATATTCGAACTTGAGCTGGAAATCATTAAAGCAACTTTCCTGACAAATTTTTGGGATATTTGGACTGAAAATGTAACCTCTGGAGTGTTTACAAGGTTTTTCTATTTTTGGGCTCTGTGACCTAGTTTTTGACCCCAGATGACCCATATTCGAGTTTGAGCTAGAAATCATTTAAACAACTTTTCTGACAAATTTCCAGGTTATTTGGACAGAAAATGTTACCTCTAGAGTGTTAACAAGGTTTGTCAATATTTGGGCTCTGTGACCTAGTTTTTGACCCTAGATGACCCATATTCAAACTTGAGCTAGAAATCATTCAAACAACCTTTCTGACAAATTTCCAGGATATATGGACTGAAAATATAGCTTCTGGAGTGTTAACAAGGTTTTTCTATATTTGGGCTCTGTGACCTAGTTTTTCAACCCAGATAACTCATGTTCGAACCCGTACAAGAAATTAATGAGACAAACATCCTGACCAAGTTTCATGACAATTGAGGCATAAATGTGACCACTAGACTGTTAACAAACTAATTGTGGACGGACGGACGGACGGACGAAGGACAAAAGGTGATCACAAAAGCTAATTCTGTCACTACGTGACATGTGAGCTAATAAAAAGACTGCCACAGATTATGTTGGCAAAAGCTGACCATTAATGACCTATAAAATAAATACCACATATAATAATCTTTTTTCTCATACACTGTAACTGTTACTGTTAGTAATTCTGTGAAGATAAGCTGTTGTGTGTCTGTAAATGTCATGCAACAAAATTTGTACGACAACAAAATCATTTTAATTCCTATAATCACTAACAGTGTAATAATTAAGTGATATTTTGATTTATTAAATTTAATATTTATAAGCTTCTAAAGTTGATGTCTTTAACACTATTAAGTTTTTTTTATACATTAATTACATACTTCAGCTGTAATAAGTCTATATTCCTGTAAAAATGTCTATTTTGGTATTCAGTGTAACCCAACAAATGTCAATCATTTTAACTCTTTGACGATAAATACCTGTACGACTCAATGAAAACCAGCCATACACCTTTGATCAATTATCCTCAAACACTCCATAATTGCCAGTGATATGTGAATAATACACATTATGTACTATTTTGCAATGCATTTTTTTGCTATATCTGTGTTTGCTAATGAAATACAGCACCGTAAACATCTAGCAGTTTTGACAAAAATACAGTAATTCATTGATCATCAATGTTCCGAATTTCGGGTGGTATCAGTGCTAACAGACTTGATAAAAACACTAAACAATAATTGCATCCCATTCTACTTGAATGATATTGGGATCTGAATATAAGGTTTCCAACCTTCTCTTAATATTAACTTCAAAATGGACAGTTAAATATTGTGCTTTCATCAAATCAAGGCAGATTTTTTACACACAAAAAGAACAAGAGGGCCATGATGGCCCTGTATCGCTCACCTGAGTATGACTGCTTTAAACAAAGTTGCTATGGACCTGGTTATTTTACCCCAGATGACCCATATTCGAACCTGACCTAGAAATTATTGAAACAATCTCTTTGACAAATTTCAAGGTTATTTGTACTGAAAATGTTACCTCTAGAGTGTTAACAAGATTTTTCCATATTTGGGCTCTATGACCTAGTTTTTGACCCCAGATTACCCATATCCAAACTTGAGCTACAAATCATCAAAAACAACCTTTCTGACAAATTTCCAGGACATTTGGACTGAAAATGTAGCCTCTAAAGTGTTTACAAAGTTTTTAGATATTTGGGCTATGTGACCTAGATGTTTCGACTCCAGATGACCCATATTCAAACTTGACCTAGAAACAATAGAATTAAGCTTTCTGACAAATTTCCAGGTTATTTGGAATTAAAATGTTACCTCTAGAGAGTTAACAAGGTTTTTCCATATTTGGGCTCTGTGACCTAGTTTTTGACCCAAGATGACCCATACTCCAACTTGAGTTAGAAATCATCAAGAGAACCTGTCTGACAAATTTCCAGGATATTTGGACTGAAAATGTAACCTCTGGAGTATTAAAAAGTTTTTTACATATCTGGACCATGCCACCTAGTTTTTGATCCCAGATAACCCATATCCAAATCTGAGCTAGAAATCATTGAAACAATCTTTCTGACAAATTTCAAGGACATTTGGACTAAAAATGTAGCCTCTAGAGCATTAACAAGGTATTTCTACTTTCGGGCTCTGTGACCTAGTTTTTGACCCCAGAAAACCTATATTCAAAACGAAGCTAGAAATCATCGATACATGTAGAACCTTTCTGACAAATTTCCAGGTTATTTGAACTGAAAATGCTACCTTTAGAAAGTTAACAAGGTTTTTCCATACTTGGACTCTGTGACCTAGTTTGTGACTCCAGATGACCCATATTCGAACTTGATCTAGAAATCCTCAAGGCAACTTTTCTGACAAATTTCCAGATTATTTGGGCTGAAAATGTAACCTCTAGAGTGTTAACAAGATTTTTCTATTTTTGGGCTACGTGACCTAGTTTTTAACCCCGGATGACCCATATTTGAACCTGACCTAGAAATTGTCAAAGCAAGCTTTCTGACAAATTTCCAGATTATTTGGGCTGAAAATGTAACCTCTAGAGTGTTAACAAGGTTTTTCCATATTTGGGCTCTGTGACCTAGTTTTTGAACCCAGATGACCCATATCTGAACTTTACCTAGAAATTGTCAAAGCAATTTTCTGACAAATTTCCAGATTATTTGGGCTGAAAATGTAACCTCTAGAGTGTTAACAAGATTTTTCTATTTTTGGGCTACGTGACCTAGTTTTTCAACCCAGATGACCCATATTTGAACTTGAGCTAGAAATCATTCAATAGAACCTTTCTGACAAATTTCCAGGATATTTGGACTGAAAAAGTAGCCTCTAGAGTGTTAACAAGGTTTTTCTATATTTGGGCTCTGTGACCTAGTTTTCCAACCCTGATAACCCATGTTCGAACTCGTCCGAGATATCAATGAGACAAACATCCTGACCAAGTTTCATGACAATTGAGGCAAAAATGTGACCACTAGAGTGTTAACAAACTAATTGTGGACGGACGGACGGACTGACGGATGGACGACGGACAAAAGGTGATCAGAAAAGCTCACTCTGTCACTACGTGACAGGTGAGCTTAAAACGTATTAAGTTGTTGTCTTTTACTCATCCGCTTTCAAAGAAACATTCTGTTGTTGCAGTAAAAAATTAGATATTATAAAAGTCAATATTCTTCTTTCTTGCATTCTTTTAATTTTAAAAATCAACCCATTTTTTGATAAAAAAATACTGATGTTTTTGTTAACTAGGTATGAGCATTTTATGCCAACTTACCGCTAACCAACGATAGATAATTACAAAAAAAGAGAGAAACGTATTGAGTTGGCTTGCAAGAAAAACCTCCATTTATGGAAGTGAAAAATAGAAATAAACAAGGGCGATCAGTGATCACATGTGTCGCCTGATGATAGCCAATTAAACAGTAGTATTGAGAGGTGATTGGACAGTTTGTAGGCTAAAACGCATTTTTTTATTCAAGGGCCTTTACCCAGCCAAAAATCATTCAACCAAAAAGCCTGTAAGACATGCGCAAGTATTTGAGGTACAGAACAATCCTGTAACATTTCATTTAAATTGCTTTAGTAGTATAAGAGAAGTAGTCCGGACAAACTTTAAAAATAAAAATCATTAAAGGGCCATCACCCTGAAAAAAATCATTGAACTGGAAAATGCTGACAATATGCACAACTAGACTTGGTACTGATCATTCCTTTAAAGTTTGGATGAAATCGCACCAGTAGTTTCTGAGGAGTAGTCTGGACAAGTTTTGTGATGGACAGACAGACAGACCGATGGACAGAAAGACAGACAGATAATGGGGAAGTGATCGCTATTATGTCATGGCTACTTTTTATCATGTCGCAGCTACTGTGAAGCCTGCAACACAAAATTCATTATTTGGCTAAAATGCCTTTTCACTCAAGGGCCATGCTTCTGCCAAAAATCATTCAACCAAAAAACCCGTTAAATATGCGCAAGTACTTGAGGTACTGATCATTCCTGTAAAATTTCATTCAAATTGCTTCAGTTGTATAAGAGAAGTAGTCCGGACAATCTTTAAAAATAAAAATCATAAAAGGGCCATAACTCTCACAAAAATCATTTGACTGGAAATGCCGAAAACATGCACAACTACAGTGCAGCTCCCGCGATATGTACATTTTTCTCTTTAACTCCACAGGAGGAAAATCGCGGAGAAACGCTGAGAAACTACCTCAATCGCGGAGGCGTTGCGGAGACGAATTTTGTCTGATAAATGACGGTATTTACTGTGAAGTTGCATTAAATCTATCCTTGGCGAATCTCAGCGATTTGTTTATGCATTCAGTTGACTGAATTGTTTATTTTCTAGTGAAATTTCATATTTACTTACTCTTTTCATCTTCATGTTTTAGGATGCCTTATATTTTTATTAAGTAACAATGTTTTTACAACAGACTTAAAAATACATGATATCATGTGTTGGTCTCATGACCTATGATCTGTACATGCATGCTATATTGTTAATTGGTTCCTAAATATAAGATATGACCTTTAACATTGAGCGACAGTAATTTTCCATAAATGGTTTACACATTACATCACTTTACAAGCTTCAGACACCACGAGCTCTTTAGAGCGGGAAATGTGCCACGCTTTTTCCCTGAAAACCAAATTTTTAATGATGTTTTGCGAATAAGAAATTTAATACCTTTGACATATATCTGGATATTTTTTCATTTAGACAATGTTGGCTTTGTTGACTGAACAGGAAGTTTGGTTTTGTACGACTCAATCATTAATACTGAATGCGTGAAATGAGGGTATTTGTAGAAAAGAAACATAGTCGATTATGAATAGATTCACACACCTTCCTGACAGCTTGTTAATTAACTTTAATTTCTGCAATTTATATATTTTCAAGTTTTTAATCGGTGCCGCGCTTGCGTTAATCCACTCGCAAATAAATTACAAATGATAATCAAACTGCGAAAAGTTAATACATCTAATCTAAACAGTCAAAATTCGAACAAATGGGCTCTAATTCTAATGCAATTGTGTACGAACGCTCCTATTTGTTGAAAAGAATGACATTTCAAAGCAATTGCTTCACCAAACAGCTGATCATATTTTCAGAAAATGAACTGACCGGTTTACAATCAACATGTGTTAAACTGCTTTCATTTTTTTAAGAAACCTAAATTGCTGCGACATCTGTATAATGCTTAAAAACACAGCGATTGTGTGTAAACTTAAATCGCGGAGATTCTGAGCGTTTTTCAAGGAGAAACTCTGCGGATTGCGACGACCGCGATCGCGGAGGAAGTACAAAATTTGTATATATCGCGGGAGCTGTACTGTAGACTTGGTACTGATCATTCCTGTAAAGTCTGGATGAAATCGCACCAGTAGTTTCTGAGGAGTAGTCCGGACAAGTTTTGTGACGGACGGACAGATGACGGAGAAGTGATCCGTATATGTCGCGGCTACTTCGTAGAAGGCGACACAAAAAGGTCAATATTTCTTCTTTCTTGCAAGTTTTAAATTTTGAAAATCTGCCCATTATTGAAAAAAATACCAATATCAAGAAATGTCTTATTAAGACGGATACTACTTCAATATCCCCCACCCCCCATTTTACGATACATGTCAGACAGGCTGAAAAAAAAGAATTTTCAGGGGTCTTTCGATAGGACTGCAAAATTGAATATTTCAACTAGGTCCAAGACAAAGTGACTGTAATTTGAGGGCCCTACAAATGTTTTACCTTTCATCCTGTAGCAATTCATTTATCGTGTCACTGTTTGTTAAACTTGGAGGAACACGAAGATTTCTTTAAAAGGGAAACAACTGTGCAAGTATCAAAATCTACGATTAGTAGTGTCAGGAGCAAGTAATCCAGACCAAACCAGAGACAGACTTTAGACACTGTCTTACACATTATGCATTATAGCAACATCTGCCTCAAACTGAAATATTAAAGAATTCTGGGAGTAGAAATACACAAATTATTCAGTTCATTTCATGCAGTGAATAACTAAGTCAAAGTTTCAGTTGACAATGGAAATTCATAACTAGCTCAAGTTTGATTCATACCCCAGCATCATCCCCCAGGACTGAGTATCAATCCTTCCTCTGTTAGGTATTTAAAAGCTTCTTATGTGGTTAAGGGTGACAAACTGGCTGATATAACAAGTGAACCTATAAACAATCAGTAAGAAGAAAGATCATTCGATATGGATTATAGGCATTTCCTCGCGCAAAGTACCCAACTCGGTATGTCCTTACCTGACAGAGAGCTGGATGACATTATTCCGTCGGACGATCCTGTGATGTATCAAATAGTGGAAGGTGGCACCAAGTGGCGTGGTTTATCAAAGCTTGTTAGTATTGAAGGGAATTTTTTTAAGGATTACTTCTCAGCAGGGTCTTTCTTATAGCATTTTGAAAGACCCTGTTCTCAGAAATAAATTATATGTATTTTTATCGTTACAGCCTTCAAATTACTATAAAAAAAAAGTGAAAGTATATCTATTTCAGTTCTTCCTACTATTTTTTAATTGTTTATTTCTGAAAAAAAGTATGTATTTTCATTGTTCCGGTCTTCATATCAATGCTTATGTAAGTACATTTTTATTTCCATTCCGACTGACGATATATTTTAACTGTATAACCAAATATTCTAAAAAATTTATGCATAAATGCATTAATTCAACAAATCAAAAGACGATTTCATAATTACCCTCTTTTTTCAATTATAATGACAATAAATTATTAATTATGTAAATGTGTTTGGTCACACATGTCAAACACATTTATACAAACTTCGACAGTTACATGATCAGTTCTCATTTAGACTTTAAATTAAGTTTGATGAAACGACTTCGGGAGCAGGAGCGGACGTGGTCCAGTGGTTATGCGCTGGACTGGTAAACTAGGAGTCCCGAGTTCGATCCCCCGCTCCTCCCATAACATTACTAATACTCTTTGTGTCAGTGCTATGCACTGAGCATGCAAAAGAACCAGGGATGTCTCTGGAATGGGAAGCTTTCTGTATCTTGCACCACCGCCACTACATAAGATAACAAATCTCTTCAGGTGGCGTCGGTCATATGGGCAACCGGTACCGACGATAAATAAGCTCAAATAGATAGATAGACTTCTGGAGCGGCTTAGTGGTGCAGTGGAAATGCACTGGACTGTTAACCCGGGGGTCCTGATGCCTCCACTAACATTACTAATTGTTTTCCGGATGAGACGTAAATCCGGGGTCCCATGAGCATATAAAAGGACCTTGGGTGCCTCTGGAATGGGATGCTTTTTGTATCTTGCTCTATCTCCACAACATAAAATAACTATGCAGGGGGGCGCCGGTCATATAGGCAACCCGTACCGGCGATAAATGAACTGAAGTGTACATAGATACACTTCTCACACCTACTATATAAATTGTTTGGCGAACTGTTAGTTTGACGAAGCTACCGGCATCTCTCGATTTCAGATTAGGCTGGTAATGTGAAAGTATTGATGAAAAGGCATAATTATGTTGTAAGAGCTCAAACTAATACGGACCAAAATATTTTAAGATGACAGACTCCAACCACTTTTTCAAAACGGCACCTGTTATAGTGTCATTCCAATGTCTTCATGTATTCGTGAGGGCTAAGTTTTAGTACACCTCGTGTTCCTAGCATACACAATGATCTCCAACGCAACATCGGCTTTTATGTCCGATTGCAGATGATGCCACAATGTATCTAGCTCTGATATAGTAGACTAATAGGAGGGATCAGTGATCCAGTGGTAACGGGCTGGACTTGTAACCCAGGCGGCGGCGATGTGAGTCAACGAACGGGGTGGCCACGGTCAGGGAGCGGACACCTCCCTGTTGCATTTAGAAAATTTTTGACAAATTAATAAGCAAATGGTCCAATTTTATACTATAGTTTTCGGTAGTTGTTTGCACAGGAAACAGACATTTGAGACATAAGATCGACAAAAGTTGAAAAATAATTTAATTGGCAGTGCTAAATCATCATATATTAACATTGCAACACGACAAACATAGCGTTTCACCGATGTAACGCGTCTGTTTAGGGAGGGTGATGTGACGTTCTAGTGTTTCTCGATGACTGTCAGACGTCTCTTGCTTTCTGAATTTGGTCGTGGTTTCTTTCCAGTAGCTGAAACCAGTTGACAGGAAGCTCTTCTCTACTTTCGAATTGGAATCTTTCCCTCCTTAGCTTCCTGCATACAAACAAAACAGAAGGCGAGGTCCCGGCTCTGAAAATAACAAAAAGAAATAGATGATTAACTACTGTCAATACAAAATATTTTACATCTTTTCGTATTTATCCTCTTATTTTGTCTTGCGCGCGCGTGTGTGTATGTGTGTGTGTTTTAGATATCATTTATAATGATAGCCGATAAAAATATCTGGTAGTTAAGTATGCACTATTCATAAGTCTGCTTAATTTGTAAGGCTATTACTTGAAATCAAATAAACACCTACCCCATCATAATGAAGCCATGAATGGCTATTGAACCAATGTGTATTCAATTAACGATGATCAGGGTTCTTTTTGCCAAAAGATCTCTTCGGGAAATTGAAGTTACAAGGCTGGTTAGCTTTGTCCATGTTGAAACTAACATACCAGAAAAAATAAATTACATAAGACTTTTTGAGTTAAAACAATTTATTTTCATGAAAGTAAGCATTTTAGCACTACAATTGTCAGAACTTGAGCAATCACAATAATTGAATATACCAGTAGTTAAGTTGTCTTTGTAGGTCGCCCCAACAGTGGATGAAGTGTTTAACAGTTCGTGATAATTGAAGTTAGATCTAATGAGCTTATGACCGACACCGTCGATATGGTATACACAGTTATTTAATAAGAGGCGTCGCACCTGGTGCGTCGATATCGTACAGCCTAGGAAACCGGCAACCTTTCACCACTCTAAAATGCAGATAACCTAATGTTACATTAGAAATTCTACAGAGAAACGTTAAGTTCAAATACCACCCGATTAATTCCCTGTAAAATTCACTCTTTTATTCAAATTTTCGAATACTTGTCCTTTTTCAAGAATAAAACCAGAATTATATTTTGAGCAACGTTAAATGAAAATGGATGTAAGTTAGTTTCTATGTAATTCTGGTTTTATTCTTAAAAAAGGACATGTGTCCGAAAATTTGAAAAAAAGACAAATTCAGGAAAAAACTTTCAGATGATGATACCACAAGCCTTTGCTGAAAGAGGAGCAATGATCGATGGAAAGAGCTCCAGACTCCTCGAATCACCAGGGATAAGAGTCTTCAGTTGCGTTCTGCATTCCACACTTCTGTCGCAGGTACTGATTTTCAATAACCTATGATATGTAGTCATCGAGCGGGATTTATTGAAGTTTCAAGGACTCGCTAAAAGAGATCTACTGGATCTTTTTTTCTGTTGATAATACTTCAGTGCTAAACTTGAGTATGATACAAGTTGTTACGACGCTTTATTCCGAAACAACTGTTTTGAATAATCAGCCGCATGTCCCAACCTCTATCTTTTACATAAACAGTCATCTTTTCAGTCACTTTTGGTTCATTTGTCCTTTATGCGTCGTGAGATTACTTGTTATCTTCAAATACATTGTATCTGCGAGTCTGTGTTAAACCAGGATTGATCACAAAAGCTCAAAAGCTTATTCCCAAAGTTTTATCTACATACTAATGGTGCCTAATGAATAGATTACAATTTAACCTTAGAAAGGACGAAACCGAAGGGACTGTAAAGTCTGATATTGCCTCGAAATATTACCTCAACAAATGCTTTTCTAGCTTTATCCCAAATATATTTCTTCACAGATTTTTGTAAATTTATTTGAAGAGGAGCAGTGGTTGAGGGGTTAGAGTGCAGGACTCCTGTTCCGAAGGACGCTGATTTGAATCCGGCCACCAGGGGTGAAAGTCTTCAGTGAATTTTCGCATTCCTCACTTTCGGCGAGGGTACTGGTTTGAATCCAGGAAGTAGTCATCGAAAGGGATTAATATAAGTTGTAAGATCTTGCTTCCTGATCGATGTAAAATAAATAAGTTTAAGGTAAAAATTATTTATTTTATAGTTTTCTTAATGTGTTCATGCAGGCAGTAACTTCAAAATGTTTGAAGTATTTATCTTGATTTATCAGCCTTACTGACAGCTGATACGCACCGCCCTTTCCACCATCCTTATATCATATGATGCCAAACACTAAGATAAAAGTTTTAGAAAATAAACATACTTCTAAAAAGGATGTGAAGTTCATGCAGCTTATGGAAAATATGAAAAGTGCTGAACAGTCAAATTTTATCTTTAACTAATATCATTTGTTTACAGTTTTTCAGATTAGTTCTATGAAATGTGTGACATTAGTCAAGTATTTTTTTGTAATAATAATTTGTTGCTAATCTGGTAAAAGGCATACACAAATGACAAGTAATTTAACTCCTCAGTATATTCACTTTAATTAAAGTTATCTAGTCAAAGTCTTTATCTTTGCTAAATTGTACTAGTTCAGCCAGTATTTTTTAGAATTGACTTTTCTTCACGAGGACCCCATTGGAAATAAGTTGAAAAACTTAATGGCTTATCCTGTGTAATATATATGTAATATGTCTCAAAAATTCAGAGGCTTAAATGTAACTAAAGTGTAATTTGTGATATTTGTAACTATGGACATCTGTGATATGACCTTGTCTATTTTGTGATATTCAGTCTGTGATAATTGTTTGTAAATGATGACAAACATATTCAGAAATCAATCTGTGTCTATACATACATCTACATCTACATCAGTACGTTAAACTGTCACAAATTTGACATTTCTTTAACGGTGCGCAAGAGAAAAAGACAAAGAGAAATAAAGATAGGATAGTCAGAAGAAAGACTCGGACTGTGATGCAAATAAGTTACAAAAGGAAGAAATAACAGTATAGTTGTGCACAGTTACTTTTCGGCCATCAAGGCAAGACCAATCCAGCTTCCGTGGCGGAGCCCGGGTACGAGACCCTGCTGGCATAGCTCGAGCCCGTCAATTGGCGGTACTTCGTAACTGTGCATGAAAGTCCCCATTAAAAGGTCAGGTTTGACAGCTCATTCTTGAAGGATGCCAAAGAATGAGCCTCAGCAACAGATGCTAGCAGGTTGTTCCACAGCGGGATACATCGAGGAAATGTTGAATATGGCAGGAAACGGATACTGTGTGGCGACCTTGGTCTGGCTTTAGTTGGTGTTAAGTAAGGACCAGAGTCTATCTCTACGAGGTGGTTGACAATCTTGTATAGCATAGTATAGCATAGTGAGTTGGAGCTTTTGACGACGAACTTCCAGAGTTTCCCAATTCAAATCATGTAACATATCTGTGACACTACTGGTGTTATGGTACCTGTTTGTGGTGAAACGTGCTGCTCTTCTCTGTACCATTTATTTCCACTTGGTATACAAGGTTTTTGAAATGGGGGTTCCAAACTGTGCAGCAGTATTCTAAGTTTGATCGAACAAGAGATATGTAGGCGTTTGTTTTAGTTTTCTTGCTTGTGTTTCTCAAATTACGTTTTAGGAAGCCTAGCATGTTGTTTACTTTTTTGGTTATTTTGTCAATGTGTTGTTTCCATCCAAGGTCTGATTGTAAGTCCACAACTAGGTATTTTGATGTTTGCTCTTCAGCCAGAGTTATGCCTTTCAGGATGTAGTTGGTCCGGAGAGGAGATTTCGCCCTTGTTACCCGCAACACGCTGCATTTCTGAGGGTGGAAGTCCATGCCCCACAAGTGTTCCCACCTAGCTAGGGAGTCTAGGTCTTCCTGTAGCAGCTGTTGATCACGGATGGACTTGATCTGCCTATATAGGATGCAGTCGTCTGCGAATAGCCGGGTCTTGGAGAGTAGTCCATCTGGGAGGTCATTTATGAATATCAGGAATAAGAGAGGTCCCAATACTGAACCTTGAGGGACACCGCTCACAACTGGGGCTTCAAGTGATTCCGCAAGTTCATGCACGAGGGTGAGGAGTTGAGTTTCACAGCTCCTTCTTGCTCTGAAACCATGTTGGCAGTCATGAAGGATGCTATGTCTTTCCAAATGTTCCATGGTTTGGCTGACGATGACATGTTCAAAGAGTTTGCAGCATAGGCTTGTGAGGGAGACCGGCCGGTAGTTTGCGGGGTCCTGTCTTAAGCCTTTCTTGTAGATGGCCGTGACGTTTGCATGGGTCCAGTCGTCCGGTACATTACCTTCCTTCATGGAGGTTTGGAAGATCATAGTGAGGATTGGGGCCAGATCAGTTGCACAGTCTTTTAGTATACGTGTTGGAATGTTGTCTGGACCTGAAGCCTTCCTTGGGTTGATGTTGTTTAACAACTTCAAGATGCCCTCTTCATTGATCTGTATGATGTCCATGTCCGGGAAAGGTGTTCCTGCTGGTGTTGAAATGTTACTGTCTGATTCATACCACTGTACTGACTGACTGATTAGGATTGTTTATCCTTGGTACCTGCCTAAGCCATATGACCGAGCGCGACTTATGATAATTAAATTTGCTTAAATGTTTATAGTCACGTGTAGGAGTGTTGATTATTTCTATTCGAGGAAGTGTTACCCTCAAACAGACTTAGAAGTACCACTGTGGTATACAGCAATTCTTTTTAATGACCGTCGAACACCTGAGACCGGAGTCCATCGGCTAGTAAATCCATAAATCAAATTAGTCTGGAGTTCCTTCCCCTGCCACTACTATTACGTAGGATAGTACGCTGGGAACCGGACTAGACGTACTATTACGTAGGATAGTACGCTGGGAACCGGACTAAAATCAAATCCTTTAGACGATTGGTTTGCAATTTTTCGTGAAAAACAAGCGTTTATGTTATTTGAAGAGGAATTTACACGCAGCCTAAAAGAAATTTTGACACAGTTTGCATTATAATGTGACAAAATTACTATTAACCTCTAAAATAGTTATGCAGAAAAACACAGTATCAATAAATCTTGGTTATCCCCAAGACTCCGATTATAATTCCTTCAAAAGCCAGTCATGGACCAGGGTATGATTTTATTTCCAGAATTTTGACGTGTCTTGCAGATTCGCAGCTGTTTTCTACATTTTGTGTAATCGGTTTGATGAACCTTTTCAAATGTTCAGCATTGAACTGTGGCTTTGCAGCAGGCCAAAACTGCCTTTAGACTTAGTTGCATGGCAGATGAAGCATTAGCCTAATTTATATTGATCTGATATTTTTTAGTTGTTCAACCTTTAAGTCTAATTTTAAACTGCATATAACCGAGCGGATATCGTTCGGCACAGTTTTTACCCTGTCCTGATTATCTATTAACCTAGAACACCGAGCATTCTGATTGGCAAATTTTGAATAATCAGGTACGAGATAAGTGTTTCAGTTCTATACTTATGTATTTGTGTGTTTTCTTGGATTACAGGATCAGGTACGAATTAAGTTATCATATTTTATTATTTTTGCCTTAAACTCTGTGAACTGTTGGACAAACGAGCCATAAAAAGTGCCCAATTGCCTACGACTGGGCGAGTCCGCTTAACCAGATGCAGATCAAAGTGAGACGTAGAAGGTGAACAGCTATAAAATATCAGCCTATAAAATTGGTTCACCTTTGGAGACAAAATAGTGAGACTAATGAAGCATATCGCACTTTTTTGGAAAATTGTTTGAAATTCTATTCTGTTTCAGTAATAGTCTCACTGTTTTGCCTCCGAAGGTGAACCAATTTTATAGGTTGACATTTTATAGCTGTTCACCTTCTACATTTGACTTTGATCTTCAGCTAATCAAGCGGATTGCCCAGTCATATGCGGTTAGGCACATATTATTGCTTGTTTGTCCCATATTTTTTGCCAACTTTACAACAAAAATGAAGATGTTAAGATAAAGTATGATATCTTTAACCATACCAGCCCCTTTCATTTAAGAGAAAAACAAACAGGTGATATAAACTGAAACACTTGTTTGTATCTGTTAATCCCCCATTTTATTTAAAGGTCATGTGACACAAATTTTTGACCTCGAAATTTTCATATGAGCGAAAAATATATATCTAACTATGACTGTTTTACAAATTTCCCTAGGTAATTTTTCATCTTAAAGATGTTTTTAGTGCAAATTAAAATCCATATTTTACGCACTTGGTCGCGCGCACCTGTCACGAGCAAAACCGGAAGTGACGCACATTTATCTCTTGCCACTTTACATAGCTGCCTGGATTGTTAACAAAAACTTTAAAATTATGATTGAAAATGAAAATTTAGACAGAAAGTAGTAAAAAAAAACAAAATTGAACAAGTTAAGCTAACATCATGAATATACATTGAAGATTTTTTTAAATAAATAGTTTGAAATTTTGATGGTATTACGAAGCCAATTATCAATATTATATAGAGGCTAGTTTAATCAGGGTTATAGAATTAAAAGATACACCCGTGAAAATAAATAGACTAAGAGATATTTTTCAAGTAACTGATCCAAAAAGATTTTGAACATGTTTATTTTATCCGATGCAGTTTCTTGTAAAACTTGATAAACTAACTCCAATCGAGAGATTTTTTCCATAAAGAACATTCTCCTTACAGTAATGTGTTGCTTATTTGTCTGTGGTATATTTTGCCTGAGGTACGTGTGAGTAATCTTTGACTAGATCTTTGATTTTTTTTTTCATTAAAAATGCATATCTTCTTTTTTTCTTTTTTTTAAATAATTCATTCTCCCTTTTTTTGAAAACAAAACAATAATGATCATAGAACAAATAATATGAAGAAGCCCTAAAAACTATGTCAAAATCATAACACAAACACATTGTTCTTTATTTTTGTTTTTTTGTTTTTGTTAATTGACGAATGATTTTTATTTTCATCATAAATAGATCCATCAAATCTGATTATCTAATTAAAATATGTATCTGTATGGAAGCTTCTTAACTAAAAATCATTCAGACACGTTAATGAGAACAGGCTATTACATAATGTTTTTACAAGTTTGACTGATCAAAAGTAATACAATCAATTTGTAAGATCACTTGCCATCAAAGTTTGCTATTTGTCTCAACTTTATCATTGATTGGGTCATAAAAAGTTAATTGCTTTGTTTTGACAGCTATGCAGAAAATACAAGGAACCCATTTGGGCAAGTTAATTTGCATAAATCCCACAGTATTAGGCGTGATTTATGGATCTTTGACATTTCATTGGATATTAATTTACACAAATTTCTACTTGATGGATATGCCATATCATTATTTTTCAAACAATATCCCAACGTGAAAATACACTGTAGTGTGAATTTCCATTTAGTGAAACAAATGTTAACACACTAGATCACCTAAATTCACTTTAATTTTACTACACTTAAATGAAAAAGAATTTGTTTATGGCGTAAACATCAAGTAAGGAAGTGTTACGCAGCATGTAAAACGTGGAGGAAATAGTTTTATATAGAACCACAACATGGAAGAAAATGGAATATTTATTAATATTTATTAAGGTAAAATTACAACCCGTTCTCTCACCGCAAAGTTTGAATTTACGTATAAAAATCGAGAAGTAATAACATCAATTTTATTTAATTTATAATTTATAGCATGTTATTTCTATAAGTGTGACTTTATCGTGTTTCTTGCACTTGTGGTTTAGTGTTATTTTTTCATTTATAAGCGGATGTGTTATGAGCAGTGTAATTCTGCACTACTGGCTTGTACAGTAGGGATAAATCTATGTCACATCCAAAAATTGCGGCGGAAACTGCCATGTTGAAACGGAAACAGCCGATCATCAAAAACACGTTTTTTCTTATCAAAAGAAATATTTTCATAATTTCGCAGTAAAACCATTTTAATCAGTACATTATGATTATTTTGAATAGACAAAGTTGCTATAGTCGTGTCACATGACCTTTAAAGTTTGGCATTCGGAATTCCTCAGTGTTGAACGCAGTGATGTGATTGTTGTAGAGGAAATTAGCAGAGGTGTACCTTCTCCGAGATTTCCACTCAGTTACATGTATATGCAGTTTAAAATTAGGCTTAAAAATTGAACAACTAAAAATTATCAGATCTATAAAAGCGGTTCAACACTTAATAATTAGCATAATAAATTAAGCTAATTCAATCAGGGCCCTAACTGAAGAGAATCAACACTCCTTATCTATCTAAGGAATAACCAAAATATGCTGTCGCAAACTCTCCCATATATAAGATAATGGAAAATAAATCGATAGTTAATCAATCGTTGATTAGTGCTAATTTATCATAAATACAAATACAGGTACAATGTTTTTTTAGGGTCAGTATGATTACTGATATTCAAATTATATCACTTCTAAAGCTCCAGACACCACATGCTCTTTAAAGCGGGAAATACACCTCGTGTAGCACGCTTTTTCCAGGAAAATTGATTTAAGGATGTTAACTGAACAAGATACTTAATATCTTTGAAAAATATGTCGATATTTTTATTTAGACAATGTTGACTGAAATGAGAGGCGTCAAAAATTTAGTACGACTCAGTCCTTGATTCAGAATGCGTAAAACAAGGGTATCTGTAGAAAAGGGACACTGCAGACCTTGAATAGATTTACAGCAAAACTACTTAACACCTTCCTGACATCTTGTTAATAAACTTAGATTGCTGTGATTTACATATTTTCAAATCTTTAACTGGTGCCATGCTAGCATTAATCCACTTGCACAAAATTACAAATGATAAACAATCTCTGAAAAGGTAATAGATGTAATTTAAACCATCAAAATACTAACAAATGCATTAGCAAAACAATACATGTATATTCTTGATGAAAATATTTCATGTGTATAAATATCATAATGATTATTTTTTTTACACCTTTATAAACCATTCCAGAAATTAGTACCTCCCTGATTCTCTCCCCTGCATCCACTGTTAAGGCTCTGTGCACTGAAATAGTTTTTAATTTTGTCATTCTGTCCATTTTAACAGTTTTCAGAGATGTTTAAATAATTGAAATCATTTTAAACTTTCCAATTTCAAAATGTGTTTTACGCATCTCAAGTTTCCATTACGGACAGTCAATGGTCTTTTTTTTTCACAGACTTTCTATTGTATATGATTTAAAATGAATGTATATATAATAAAAATGTAAGAAAAGTATTAACATAATGAGCTTCTAATGTCTAGATCTAGATTAAAATAAAAATGAATGCAGTTCTAAAGATGGCACATTAAGAGTGAGTTGTACACTGTCCAATATCTTTTTTTCTCTTTTTGTTCTTTTTAAATGATTTTTACTGATTTCATTGATTCAGTTGCTTTGGAATTTGTGTATGACTAGGTGAAGGAAACCTATGTTAACACAAAGTTAATAATATATTCAGGTTGGTAATAAAACATCTAAAATAGTAATGATAAAATACAATTAAATTATGTGAATTCTACAACAAAATTCACACACTAGATGGCAGGATGTAACCTTGAAATGTGCTTAAATTATACAGACTTCCAGCATCGTAGCGAGGTTTAGCAGACCTTTAATGGGGGATGGGTCATGTGACCTTCGTAATGGGGTAAATCAGTTTATCAGTTTTGGAGTGGTCTTTAAAATGGGAAATATTTTGTCAAAACTCTGGTGATAAAGCTTTAAAATATTCACAGAGAATCTTTGCGGGAATGCTGTAACCCTCTTTAAAACACGGTGATTGTTTGTGTACATGTAACCTTAAATTGCAGAGATTCAGAGCGTTTTTCAAGGAGAAACTCCGCAGATTTTGGGAGTTTGTGTTGACCGCTATCGCAGAAGAAGCACAAAATTTGTACATTACGTGCAAGCTGTCCTGTACATATTGTATCTGATAAAAAGTTTATTGAAAAACACAGCAAAGCCACAGTTAGATAGCAAAGCACATGGACAACATGCATATGTGTGTACAGAACTGAAATGAAATGAGGCATCTGAAAATAAGCACATGCAACAAAGCAGGATTGGTGGAAAAAAAAACCAAAGAAACAAAAATAATGAAAGGGAGCTAAGTTAAGTTTGCACTACAGGCACAATGCTCACTCCTAGTTTAAATTAAAAAAAAATCGGTCATTTTGTCAATAATAAGCAGATTGTCAAAATATCTGTGTTTCACTGCAACAGATTAAGTTTTTGTTTGCAAGCTGATGAGAAAAAGACAAGTATTTTTTCAAAAACAATGGTCTGCTAAGTGCTAAAAATAGCACAATATTGAACCATCCATTTTGAAGTTTATATTTGAGGAAGATTGCAAACTTTATATCCAGACCACAATATAGACCAAACAGAGTCTGATGAAATTTATGTTTAGTGCCTTTATCGAGTCTATTTGCACTGATGATATCTGAAATTCAGGACAGTGTTGACCACTGTTACACTGTTTTATTTTTTTGACAAAACTGCTATGTTTATTGTGCTCTGTTCTGTAAACAAACCCAGATATAGCAATAAAATACAAGGCATTGCAAAATTAATACATAATTTTTAGGCTGAAGGGCACAGGAGATTTATTAAAATAACTGATCCTTGTCTGCAAATTTCATACTGTCAGAACATTTCTAAGTCATATTGTTAAACTGAAAAAAAACATACAATTTTTTCAGTCATGGAGAAGGTTGTCCAGTCTACAGAGAACTGTGATCCTTCTGGCTGTTTGTGTTGGAGGTCTATGTCTGATCTACTTCCATCCCAGCATCTGGCCTAGCAGATCAGAGGCAGCAGACAGCCCAGCAGACATGTTTCCTGTTCAAGATTTAAAAGTTATTGAAAGGGAAAAGAGGAAGAAACTGGATGAGCTGAAGAGTAAAGCTCAAGAAGAACTGGATAAAATCATGGTAAATACATACAGTCAGCAATACTAAGCTAATCATGGTAAATACATACAGTCAGCAATACTAAGCTAATCATGGTAAATACATACAGTCAGCAATACTAAGCTAATCATGGTAAATACATAGTCAGCAATACTAAGCTAATCATGGTAAATACATACAGTCAGCAATACTAAGCTAATCATGGTAAATACATAGTCAGCAATACTAAGCTAATCATGGTAAATACATACAGTCAGCAATACTAAGCTAATACTATACAATAATAAGCACAAAATACAATATGAAGCTGTACATGAACTGTTTACAAACAGAAATCCATGAATGTGAATTTACTCTGATGCCATTCATTAAAACAGATTTACGGGGTAATACTCAGTCTGTTGATTGTTTAGATTTATGTTGGGAATTTCTGTATCAGTGTCATTCAGGCATATACATGGAAATAAAAAAATAAAAAATATGCATGGAAGTACTTCAAATGTATTAATTCTGCTCCAAAACAAGAAGTATTTCTATGTCTGGGACCATTTCAGTTCATGATCAACCAATACAACATTGCAGTCAGACCATGGTCTTGACTGATTGCTTATCCATGTTTATTTTCATTGAAAACTTCATAAGAAGAATACAACACTATCATAGAAATGTAGCCAGGTAAGAGTTATTGTATAATTTTCTTTGGAATGTATTAACAGAACAAGGTGGGGAAATATGAGGAAACTGGGGGTGTGGTTGACAATTTACCAGCACATGACAGCAGAGTAGAGAAGCCAAATAAACCAGACAAGATATTAGATGAGAAACAGAGTGTGGAAGAGAATAATCAGGTATGAAAGCTGCTCAAACTTAATAGTAGAGAAAAAGCAATGGAAATATTCAAACAATGATCTAAAAATTGATATGAACATCATTCTTTGTTCAAAAAAGTTTTACATGTACATGTACATTTGATGTTATGTTGATGTATGAATGCTGTCTTTTGATATTTGTCTTAAATTACATACCTGTTTTAAAAGAAGGATAATTAGAGGTCTCATAAGTAGTATTTTAATTAGAGTTTAAAAATAAAAAAATACAGTGTTGTTGCCCTATTCAGTTTGTTTGTGTTATGGTTTTCTCAGATAAGTTAGAAATGCAGATTTTTGAATTAGGCATCATTCATACAGTTAAATACATGTACTTTAAAAATTGATATCCTTATTAATATTTTCCCTACCTGTTTCTTTCTCTAGTTGTCAGTTTGTGGTTTGTGACAAGGTTTTGAAATGCCTTTTTATTATTAGGCAGTCTTGCTGCATAACAGTTTTGTAGGATTTTATTTTGAAGGAAAAGAAGTTTGAACAAGATGCTGTGAAGCCTGCAATAGAATATGACTTCTTTGATCGTAAGTATGAGCCATACCAGTCAGAATTAGTAGATTTAATGAATAACAAGAGGCAGAAATTAGTTATTTAGAGATATTGTGAACCACTCATGTAGACAGACTATTGTATTGTCATTGTATGACTTGTAATTTATTTAAGTGAAAGCTCATTCAAATATTAGCAAAGTACACTAAAGATGTTGCAGATTTATAGGAAGTAGCCAAAGCAATTAAATTTAAGTACACAATTTCCTTTTAGTTAGATCTGAAGACAACCAGTTTAGTTTCTGTTTCTTGATAACTTGGATTTCCAGTGTTGTTATTGGTATTCTATCTAATGAGATTGCATCTTATGATGCATCTTGATGGTTTAACTGTGACAGTGTACACACAATGTGTTAATTGAGCATGTAAACTTCTGTAGCATGATGATGTTTAAATTATCAGACTGGCAGGTGATCCCAAATATTTTGAAAATACCTGAATGTGTTTCATTGGATAAAATGAATTTTCCTTTCCATTCATATAATTTTATTCAAATTTGTTTGTATTTATGGAATGAACATGTGAGCATAGTGACAGAAATATTTATGAAAGTAGGCCTGCTCTATTTTGGTTTACATGTAATATCTATCAAATGTCTGTTGGAAATGTTCCTGTAGATACAGTTATCTCAAAATTTTACAAGATTATATCATAAATTTGTGCAGCTGCAATATGTTAATGGCAGAAAACCTTGTACATGCATCAGTTGTGTTACACGGGATCCCAGCAAAAGGACATTTTTACCAGTTGATTAGAGATGCTTCCTACAGCTCCATAATGATAGAAACATTTCTTTGATTTGCTGATAGAAAGGTCACGAGAACGTGACTTTCTATCGGTTGTCCCCAGATCCTCATAGCATAGCAAATGTTGGGATATGATTTTAGCCAAAGTAAAACTAAAGTATATAGTTAATGAAATATAAATGTAATAAATGCATTTAGTTCAAGATACTGTGGCCTAACATAGTAACAATAATTCTAAATAACACTTAACTTACTGTAACTTGTAAACACATTATTTAGCAGAAAATTATGGCATATAATCTTAGTCAGCATGGTGAAAAAACTGTGTCCATAAATTTAAAAAATCTGATAATTAGTGTATTTTGCCAAGGAAAAATCACTGTATTTTTTTTTATTGAATTGCTTGTTTTGCAGCAAGCAGAAAACACAACACTCAGCAGAGGGCAATCATTGAGGCCTTCAAGGAGTGTTGGTCAGCGTACAAGAAATACGCATGGGGTCACGATGAGTTCCATCCAGTATCTAAACGTCATTCTGAATGGTTTGGTGTGGGACTAACAATAGTAGATAGTATAGATACAGCAATCATTATGGGGCAGAAAGAAGGTAAAAATAACATCCTAAATTAAAACTTCAAAGTAGTTTATTTTAACTTCTTTGTGAGTACCCAAATGATGTGGTATTTTTAAACAAAATAAATATTGAAATATATATTTATCTTAAATACTGTATTCTTTGACAAGTAGCTGTATATACATGTGAAGAATGTGTGTAGCATTTATCAATTTAGCTTGTGTCCTACACTAATTTTTGTTCAAATGGATTTGCCATAGTATCATATAACAGGGATTATTTGTAAATGACATTCGGAAGAGTATTGTGTTTGAAAATTCTGGCATGACCTGGCACTATGAATCAGTGCAACACACCATACCTTTCATTATTGCTACACATCCACATTTGGTTGAACCCTGGTCATGCTGCAAACATTTCTGATGGACACACTTTATATTCTGGCTTCAGTGTTTGAGGTGAATGTCCTAACCTCTGAGCTGTTGAGACTCAGAGGCTAATTTTGCTTCTAACATAAGGGGAGTTCTTCATACAAAGTTATGAGAAGTTGCATTGCAGTGTAGCAAAAGAAAATATGTATACATCAACAATCTGTCTGAATCTTAAAGGATGAGTTTGCTTTGTTAGAAATTAAAGGTCTGAAGTCATCATCTACCACATAGATATGTATACACATCTGGCAATACTTAGCTCTAAATGCTATTAGCCACTTAGATATGTAAACACTTTTATTTTCACAGAGTATGAGGAAGCACGGGAGTTTGTAGCAAACAGCTTATCATTTGACAAAGACAAGGATGTGAACTTATTTGAGATTACGATTCGAGTACTGGGAGGGCTACTAAGTGCATATCACCTATCTGGAGATGAGCTCTTCAAAATTAAAGCTGTAAACTATTTTATTCTAGTCTAATTTTGATCAGTTGGTAATGGAAATCCTGTAGAAACTCTTTCTTTAACCAAGTTATATTCTTGTGTGGTTCATTTTACTGAAAGTTTACTACTGATTATATTTAATGAAAGATGGGCAAGATTTTACAAGCTGCGTTTCTGATTAGGAGTGCAAAGCTGGTTTCCTAATATTTTTAGCTCAACTATACCAAGTATGTTGAGCTACTACCATGGCATAACATCAATGTCGGCATGGCAATGTTACACCTTAGTTAAGGTATTGCATGCAACTTAGTGTTTAGACTAAGAAATATTGGTTAAAGTTTTGCATGCAAGATACTGTCATGCTTATTTCTCAGCAGTCATAAATGGGATTGAATTGAAACTTCACAAAGTGTTATGGGACATCAGACCTCCAAGTAAGATAACTCTCAGCAGAATTTTTAAAAAAAATTATTGCCCCTTTTTAAACTTAGAAATTTTGGTTGAGGTTTTTGATGCAAAAAAAAATCCATTATAGTCTTGAATATAGTTTACTATAATGCATATATTTTTATAAGCAGCCATGGTTATCATTTTAATACTTTATTCAGGTCTTCAGGCGCATTTAAACAAACAAGCTAGATAACTCTTGACCAAATTTGATACAGATTATGACCCTTTATGAAACTGTTCACAGATCATAACTTGCTTTCCTTATTTTCTACCTGTGTGAAAACTTACTCATGGACTTCAACCTCATCAAGGACGATTCCTTTTATTTGGGAGTCAAACCATCATAGGTCAAGGTGACAGTGGATAGACATAAGAGAACAGTTTCCAGATCATAACTTGCTTTCCTTATCATCTTCCAGCATGAAAGTTTACAGATGGACTTGCCCCATATCAAGGATGATTCCTTTTGCTTTTGGGATTAAAAGGTCAAGGTCACAGTGCTTGGCCTTATTGTTTTTTATCAAAATGTTACCTATATGTTTCACAAGCAACTGTAAACTAATAAGCTGTGAATAGTTGAGAGAGCTGTCTTATATATAACTCTTGTTATATTGGGAATATTGTGAGCTATGCTTACACATGGTATTATCTCATGTTCTTTAGGATAGTAAGGGTAAAGAAATAAGACCTTATTGTTTTAGTTCATAATTGGGTGCATTATTGCAGTAGTGTACATTTCTATAATACAGGTAAAGAGAGGTGGGTCATATCAGCCAGTAGCTTGTTCAAACTTACCAGTAATTAATTAGTACATTACACGTGCTAGCATAGGTTCCACAAAGTTTAAAATAAAACAGAATTAATATTTATCTAACAGTAGCTTAGAATTTTTTTAAAGCACTTTTGAGTTATGTCAGTGTAAAAAGGTAATGAATCTAATGACTTCTAGTTCTACTTCAATATTTTATTTACAGACTGACCTAGGGAACAGACTATTACCATGTTTCAACTCACCTTCAAGGGTACCATTCTCAGATGTGAATTTACGGACAGGTAATGCTCATGCACCAAGGTGGGGACCAGACAGCAGCACTTCAGAGGTTACAACTATACAGATTGAATTTAGGGATCTTTCAAGGGTCACTGGAGACCCAAAATACAAGGTAAACTTTCCACATACCACTTGCATTTATTTTATTTGAACATTCTTGAATATTGAATTTTTTAGCTCACCTGAGCACTTAGTACTCAAGGTAAGCTTTTGTGATCGCCCTGTGTCCGTCGTGCCTCATCAACTTCTTACTTTAACCAACATCTCCTCCTAAACCGCTAAGTGGAAGATGATCAAACTATGCAGGAATGTTCCTTGCATAAAGCTTTATCAAAGTTTTTTAAAGAATTCCATGCCATGAAGAACTACAATGGCTAAGGCAACAGGAATGAAAAACTTTAAAAATCTTCTTGTCTAAAACTGCTAAGCCCAGAGGTCTGAAATTTGGTGTGTAGGATTGTCTAGTTAACCTCTACCAAGTTTGTTCAAATAATGTCCCTGGGGTCACTATTCATGGATCCACAGCATGACTCTTAAATCTTATAACAAAAAGTTTTACCCCCAAACATTAACACATGTTCTTTTGTTATATAATTGTTTGTGGTAAAAATATAACTATAAATGTGAGGGGTCAGGGATCCATCAGTTGGCCATGCCCAAGGGGTTACAAGTTTTATATAGCAGTATAAAAGAAAATCTTTAAACATCTTGTTATCTGAAACCACAAGGCCTATATTTTAAAATTTGGCATGAAGCATTGTCTAGTAGACCTCTACCAAGTTTGTAAAAAATATCTCTAGGGGTCACAAGTTCTACATACCCATATAGAAGAAGTTGCTTTCTTTTCTGAAGCACAAGGCCTATATTTTAAAATTTGGCGTGAAGCATTGTCTAGTGGACCTTTTCCAAGCTTGTTCAAATTGTTAGAATGTGGTAAAGGTCACCAAGGCTAAAAATAGATTTATCTACTTTACCTCATAGAGCCTTCATTTATAGATCTTTGATATTTGGTATGTAGGTTCCTTGCATGGACCTCTATCCGTAAGTGGGGTTGAGGTCACTGGATCTAGGTCACCATAGCTAATAATAGATATTTCTACTTTCTGTCATTGAGCATTTATTTATTGACTGATATTTCAGATATTTGGTTTGTAGGCTGCTATAAATCTTCAGTTAGAAAATGAAATCCTGTTTCTTATGTTTGCTTAACAGCAAACCAACAGCCAAAGGACTCAGGTGAGCAATCCAGGGCCATCATGTCCTTCTTGTTTGATAGGGACCTAGTACTGACACTGCTAATGGAGGATATAGCAGAAATTTTTTATGAAAGCTTAACAGACTCAGTGTGCTTAATGAATTTTACAAGAAAATAAAGTCTTTTCTTACATGAATATCAGAGACCACAAACTCTGTTACATATTACTGCAGCATATACAGTAAACTCTGTCGCTATTTATATAGCTTCTGTCTGTACAGTATTGATACCTGAAATTTTTTTTGGTTTGTTTTGGTATCTAATTTTTGACCTCTGACTGATAACTGTAAGCTTACAAAATGATTGGTTTTTAAATGAACCCTTAAAAGATGAGAAGTAATAAGCAGTTTTGTATTTAAAGGGATTGTTGGTTGATAAGATGCCTTAAACATGTTTAATTGTACAAACATGTAGGAGGCAGTGGATGAAGTTTACCAGCATGTACACAGTGAACCAAAGAAAGATGGACTAGTTCCTATATTCATCAATGCTCAGAGTGGAAAGTTACGTAACTCTGCAACAATCAGTGTTGGGGCAAGAGGTGATAGTTACTATGAATACCTCCTCAAGCAGTGGTTACAGACAGGAAAAACAGAAATGAAGTAAGTGTAACAATATGATTTGAACTGACTGTAAATATGGTCCTTAAGATTTTTAGCTTACTTGACTGAATGTTTTAGTATGCTGTTTTGGCCGTCATCTATCCACAATTGACTTTAAACAACATCTACACCTATACTACTGGGTCAGTTGTAATTAAACTTTATAGAAATGATCCTTCTACAAAATTTATACAAATCATGGCCCCTGGATCAAAATTGGCCCCAACCCAGGGGTCACTTGATCATACATAGAATTATATACAAAAAACAGTTTAAAAAGATCTTCTTGTCTGACACCACAAGGCCTAGAGCTTACATATTTGGTAGATAGTATCATCTAATGGACCTCTACCAAAGTTACTACCAGCTACAAACTATAATTCATGGCTGTGAGTTAAGAATTGGCCCATGCCCAGGGGTCACTTTGATTTTACATAGACTTATAATTATAGGAAAAACTTAAAAAATCTTCTTGTCAGAAATCATTAGGCCTAGGATTTAGATATTTTGTTTGTGCCATTGTCTAGTGGTCCTCTACGACGTTCATACAAATTATGACCCCTGGATCAAAATTGGTCTTGCCCCAATTGTCATTTGCTTTTACATTAAGTTTTATTGGAAAAAGTTTTAAAGAGAGTGAAAGACCTTGAGCTGAGATACATATGATACAGCATTGCTTAGTTAATTAGATGGGCTTTAGAAGATCTTACCCTCACCAGTGTATCCAGCCCCCACCCACCTCACCTTGTACCCTGCACCCTCCAAAAAAAATCATTGGATAGTGTAGGAAAGTACTTAAGCTTCATCCTCCTTTGTCCTTGACCTTCATGTGACTAACAGACCTACTTCCTTGTTTTTTTAGCTCGCCTGAGCAAATGCTCAGGGTGAGCTATTGTGATCACCCGGCATCCGTTGTCAGTTGTCGGTTCTCAACATTTCATTTTAAATGACATCTCCTCCTAAACCACAAAGCTATTTGTAGCCAAACTTTACAGAAATGTTCCTTATATACCCTTTTCTAAAATGGCTAAAACCATTCCGCTCCATTGCACATATGGGCTATAAAAGCTAACAATATTCAAACAACATCTCCTCCTGAACGACTAGGTGATTTTCCACCAAATTTCACAGAAATGATCCTTACATAGCCTTTTATTAAAATTGATAAAACAGTTCCGCTCCATTGAACAAAATGGCTGCCAGAGCTAAAAATAGATTTTCATCAATATTTGGCTTCAAATGACCTCTCCTCCAAAACCACATGGCCATTTTAAACCAAATTTGAAAGAAATGTTCCTTATATTGCCCTTTTCTAAAATTGCTCGAACCATTCTGCTCCATTGCACATAGGGGCTGCAAAAGCTTAAAATAGAAAAATATTCAAACAACATCTCCTCCTAAACGACTTAGTGATTTTTACCAAATTTCACAGAAATGTTCCTTACATAGCCTTTTATTAAAATTGCTCAAACAGTTCCACTCCACTGAACAAATTGGCTGCCAGAGCTAAGATAGATTTTTGTCAATATTTGACTTCAAATGACATCAGAAGACATTGTTTTTGCCCTGTCCAGCTGTCCTTCTGTCCATCTGTCACACTTTGTTTCTGCTCAATAACTGGACTACCGTTTGACCCAGAGCCTTCAAACTTTATAGGGTGATTTATTTAGTAGGAGAACCCTACTGATTTTGGGGTCAGTAGGTCAAAGGTCAAGGTCAAAGGGGCCCTAGAGGGAAAACCGTTTCTGCACAATAACTGGAGTTCTATTTACCCAGAGCCTTCAAACTTCATAAGGTGATTGCCCTTATTGAGTAGAAGAACCCTATTGATTCTGGGCTCAGTAGGTCAGAGGTCAAGGTCACTGCTGGAAGGACACTTTTCGACCATATATATGTTAAAAACATGGACTGCATTGAAGCTGGTGTTACTCCAATACATAACAGCTACTACGATGTAACATATGCTGTCTTCCACACTGCCGTTGATACAAACAGTTCCACTGTGATGTCAGGTGACGTCAACCGTGCCTAGAGTAAGATTTGAAACTATCATAACCATACATATGTTAACATGTATATATATAATGTTCTTTATACCATAATAAATGTCTTCCTTGGCCTTCCTTCCATCGGGTGCTGGGGGGAGACATGCGTTTTTCACAAAAAACATATAGTCTTGAAATTGCCTCTGCCTCATGGTTTTTTTGGGTATAAAATATGAGATCTTTGAAAATCTTCGGTTAGAAAATGTAATGTTGCATCTGATGTTTGCTTAAGGGTAGACCCTCAGCCAAATTACTCAGGTGAGCGATCCAGGGCCATCATGGTCCTCTTGCCGAAGCTACATCAATAAAACTTTATTTGTATAAATTTGCATGCACTTTTCAACTTTGACCTTTGCTGACCTTGACCTACTGACCTACATGTACTTCCTTGTTTTTTATGCTCCCACAAAGTGGGGAGCATATAGCGTTGCACTTGTCCGTCCGTACGTCTGTCCATCCGTCCGTACGTCTGTTCGTACGTCCCGAAATCTTGTGAACACAACTCCTCTTAAACCAGATGGCAGATTTTGCTTAAACTTCCAGGGATGAACAACCTTAATGTGTAGATGGTAGTAAAGGAAGGAATTTTTGCAGCGACCAAATTTAACAGAATTATGGCCCTTTGTTGATTTTTTCACTATATACTATGTAGAAATTTTGTGAACGCAACTCCTCTTAAACCGGATGGCAGATTTTGCTTTAACTTCCAGGGATGAACAACCTTAATGTAGATGGTAGTAAAGGAAGGAATTTTTGCTGCGACCAAATTTAACAGAATTATGGCCCTTTGTTGATTTTTTCACTATATACCATATAGAAATTTTGTGAACGCAACTCCTCTTAAACCGGATGGCAGATTTTGCTTAAACTTCCAGGGATGAACAACCTTAATGTGTAGATGGAAGTAAAGGAAGGAATTTTTGCTGCGACCAAATTTAACAGAATTATGGCCCTTTGTTGATTTTTTCACTATATACCATATAGAAATTTTGTGAATGCAACTCCTCTTAAACCGGAAGGCAGATTTTGCGTAAACTTCCAGGGATGAACAGCTTTAATGTGTAGATGGTAGTAAAGGAAGGAATTTTTGCTGTGACCATATTTAACAGAATTATGGCCCTTTGTTAATTTTTTCACTATATACCATATAAATAATTGAACATATAAATTTTACATTTGTAATTTAATTTAACATGTACATAAGGTTACCTGTAGATCATTTTAGGTATATGTACAGAAAAAATCTTACATACAGGATATACATGCTCTTGTTTATGAGCACTTATGCATAGTGGGGGCATCCGTGTCCAATGGACACAGTTCTAGTGAAGATATGTGTTTGAAATTTTAACTACTGTACATGTATTTGAATTTGCAGAGGCAAATTTTAGTGGAAAGGTCCATTTTGGGGGTCTATACAAATATTCGCGCTATTTTGAATTCGCGGAGGTGACTGCCAAAAATCATAAATTTGCATAGACCGCTCAGGTTAAAAAAATAAGGGAAATTACTCTTACTAGATTTTGGAATGGTGTAAAATACATGTACAGACGAATGCAGACGATGTTACAAATCAAAATACAATGTATAGTGGTAGGAGTAGGCACTGGTTTTTGCAAACAGCCTTCATTCATTTTACATAATGTTTACTGTAATCATTGTAGGAGTTCACAGTTATTTTCAATACCTGGTGTCAAACAATACACTGTTGTACAGAACAAAGACATTGTCTAGCGGACAGATTATGGCAAACAAAAGAATGCCCGTTAATGTGCATGAATTTTCACAGTTTTACAAAGTTTTACACTGCACTGAATGAAACCTTAATCTTTTCACCTATCAGTAACGTTACACAGTATTTTAATAAAATCGTATGTATTGAAAGCATATAACACACTGATATACATTGTTCTATAGAAGCGCGAAAATATGACTATTAAGAAATTATTGGTGTAGAAATTTTCGCGCTAAACTTGAATTCGCAGATCGAATGTCACCACAAAGATCGCGAAAATTTGAAGCCCACGAATATTTCTACACATACAGTATTTGTATAAGTTTGCATACAGACTTCAAAATTGACTGATTAACCTTGAACTGTTAACCTTTTTTTTTGGTTTAAAAATAATTTTTTATGTCCCCCCCATTGAAGTTGAGGGGGCATAAAGTTATGTAAATGTCGGTCAGTCGTGTGTAGGCTGGTCAGGACCATAGATGACCCATATAGTTTTTCAGGTCACCAGGTCCAAGGTCAAGGTAACAGTGACCTTGAACAGCAAAACGGTTTTCGATCAATAACTATAGAAGGCTTGGTCACAGGTTCTTCATACTTAGTATGTAGTTTGGTCATGGCATGTAGATGACCCCTATAGTTTTTCAGATCACCAGGTCAAAGGGCAAGGTCACATTGACCTTGAATAGCAAAACGGTTTTTGATCAGTAACTATAGAACCCTTCGTCCCAGGTTGTTCAAACTTAGTGTTTAGGTTGATCATAGCAACAAAATGACCCATATAGATTTTCAGGTCACCAGGTCAGAGGTCAAGGTCAGAGTGACCTGGAATGGCAAAACGGTTTCCAATCAATAACTTTAGAACCCTTGGTCCCAGTTTCTTCAAATTTAGTATGTAGGTTGGTCATCACTTGTAGATGATCCTTATAGTTTTTTCAGGTCACACGGTCAAAGGCCAAGGTCACATTGACCTTGAAAACCAAAATGATTTCAAGTTAATAACTATTGAACGCTTTGTCCCTGGTTCCTCAAACTTGGTATATAGGTTGGCCATGACCAGAAGATGACCAGTATAGCTTTTCAGGTCAAAGGTCAAGGTCACAGTGACCTTGTATAGCAAAATAGTTTCTAATCAATTACTTTAGAATGCTTGAGCCCTGCTCCTCAAAACTTTATAGGTAGGTTGGTCCTGACAATTAGATGACCCCTGTAGTTTTTTTGGGTTATTAGGTCAAAGGTCAAGGTCACAGGCACCTTGAAAAGCAAAACAGTTTCTCCTGAATATCTAGGGAATCCTTGGTCAAGGTTCGTCAGACTTAGTATGTAGGTTTGTCATGATTAGATGATAACTGTCGTTTTTCAGGTCATTGAGTCAAAGGTCAAGGGTCACAGTGACCTTGAAAAGCAAAATGGTTTCCTATGAATAAGTGTAGAATGCTTGGGCCCATTTTCCTCAAACTTTGTATTTAAGTTGTTCATGAATTATAGATGAGCCCTTTAGTTTTTCAGAACTGTCTGCCATTTGACACATCGCTTAGGTGAAAGCTGACATGCTTGAGGACTGTCAACAAATTCTGCATGGAATGTTTTACTTCTTGTAATGGTAGATGAAGCTTTGAATTTTCCAGAAAATACTCTGTTAAAGGTCCCTTTCCTGCTTAAGAAAGAGACACAATTCCTGACCATGGTCATGTCAACGTAATGGACATAGAGTAGGGCATTTACCAGATTTTTTTTATACCCCCACCTTAGTACATGACACTTTTTCATGTGCCTGCTGTCATAGCAACCACATCTCTACCTCAAATGTCAAGGTCACACTGAAGAATTTAAAGGTAATCAAACTCTGTATATATGTGCACATTTGTGCCTGGACTATAATTCTCTTATGCACTGAGGGATTTTAAAATAACTTAGCAAAGGTATTCAGCACATCAAGACGATTTTTTTTCATGCAAAACCCATGTCCCTACTGCATATGTCAAAGTCATGCTTTTATAATAATTTTGTATTTTTACACACATAGTGCCCAGACTGTAATTTTCTTTTGCATTGAAGGATTTTAAAATAACTTTGCACAAGTGTTCAGCACTTCAGCATGATGTGTTGGGTACAGTATATCAAGGTCACACTTTTATAATTAAACTGAAAATAGGTACGTGTAGATGGTGACAAGAAACGTAACTGCCTGGTGTCATTTTTATGACCCAAAGGTGGGCATATTAAAATCACACTGTCTGCCATCTGTCCATCCTTCAAATTTTTCATGTCTGGGCTGTAACTTTGTTGTGGAAGGATTCTGATATGATATGGCACAGGTTTTCATTTTAAAGTCAAAACTAGGTTTTAACTCAGTTGATAATCAAAGAGATTTGGTAGGTAGATGGGACATCATAGGTAGATAAACCATAATATTTTTTGGGCCCACAAGGTCATAGGTCAAGCTCACAGGGGCCTGCCCTTTGAAAACAGTTTCCAATTAGTAACTCAAAAAAAATATGCACCCAAGACTCAGATTTTACAGGATGGTTAAGTCTGATGCTTAGATAAACTCTTTCATATTTGGGCCCATACAGTCAAAGGTTAAATCTACTGGAGCCCACATTTTTAAAATGTTTGCCCAATCAATAACTCAAGAACGTCTGATCCAAGTACCTTCAGACTTTACTGGATGGTAGGGAATGATTAGTAGATGACTTCTTTTGTTGTTTTTTTAAGGGTCAGAGATCAAGCTCACAGGGGCTCATGCTAAGAAAGCTGTTTCTGATCAATAACTTTGAAATAATTACTTCTTTGACCTTCAAGGTTTTTTTACAGGATGGTTTGGCATGTTTAGATGAATCCTATTTTTGTGTCCTCACTGTATCAAATGTCAAGTTCACAGGATCCAGTATTTCATAAGTGATTATCAGTTGCTTAAAGATGAGAGTCAAGGAATTTAAATATGGTTCAGCTTTATCAGTAGATAACTTGGCAACTTGTTTTAGGATTACTTTGCTAAGTCGTTGATCATGGGAATTTCTGAAGGGCTTAAGGTTGGGGCATAATGTCATTCTGACAGTTCTTGTTGCCGGGGAGTTATGCTTTATTTTCACTGATATCTTTATACATGTACTAATATACTGTGACATATTTGTTCATGTGGGATGAATTTTCACCTATTTTGCACTTGAAACAATACCATGCTTACAAAACTTACAGGAATCATAATATTATCTGAATTGAGTATTTGCATATCAATTTTGCCTCTTAACTTTCACATTTAACCATTGTTATTTTTTCTGCCAAAATTATTTCAGTTTTCTAGCATACAGTACACGCAGCGCGGACTTTGACTAAAATGACCACCGCGACAACCGCCGAGGGGTATGAACACCGCGTGTCGCTGTGATGGAACGCCGCGTGTCCCCGCAATGTTTTGACTTGGAGATAACTGCATTTAAACATACTGTGCGTACAGTATTTGTATGTGGTTTTCATTTTACTCATAATTATTTTACTTACATCTATTTTGTGGCCAACTTCAGTTGGTCAAATTAAAACCAAATTTCAAATACATTTCCGGTGTATGTTTATTGAGTACTTTCGTTTTTGGAATTGAAAAACGCCTGTTATTATATAGCCAAATCGATCAATAATTTTGCCAAGCGCCTAGACGATACAGAAGTTGAAAGCAGTTAAACACGTGTTGATTCATTTTCTAAAAATACGGTCAACTTTTTCCGGAAATAACTGCTTTGAATTGTCTTTTTTGTGTAACAGATAGGAGCGTTTATACACAAATGCATCGGAATTAGAGAGGATTTGTTCGAATTTTGACTGTTTAAATTAGATCAAACATCTATACTTCCCTATTACAAAACCTCCTAAATTTCAATCTTCAACAGATGGTCACTACTCCCACGAGAGGAAATAACACTCTTGATCTTTTCTTAACAAATATGCCAGGTCAAGTCCATAGTACCACTACACTACCCCCACTAGGAACCTCAGATCACGACATTGTTTTCCATGAGATGAAGGTTAATAGAGGCCGCCCTATTTAAACCGTAAGAGAAGTTAAGTGTTATAAGAAAGCAAATTGGTCATGTCTCAAAAAAGACTTTAATGTTTATGCTCGATCCTTCCTGGCCCAAAACCATACTGACTCGAATTCTGCTTGGTCGTCATTTAAGAGGGAGCTAATACGTTTAAGTTCCATCCATATTCCTACCAAGTTAACTAAGACACGTCGTGATCTGCCTTGGATAAACCATCATACGCCAAATAAGGAAACGTGATCGACTTCACTCCAAACTCAAAAAGTCAACCACTCCATCACCTGCCCTGTTAAATAAGTTTAAGAAGCTTAGAGGCCAAATCCAAAGAGTTATTAGGAACTCATACTGGTTGTATTTAGACAAGGTCATATTCTCAAATGACTCACAACCAGGGGCGAATAAGAAATTCTATTCTTTCGTCAAATCAAATAAGACTGAAAATTGTGGAGTAGCCCCCCTCAAGAGTGATGGTCAAACATTCACCGACGCCAAGACCAAGGCGAACATACTAAACAAACAGTTTGAGTCGGTATTCTCTCGTCCACAGCCACTAAGTCTTGCTCAGTCCTGTAAACAAATACTCACTCCACAAAATCATCCAAGGATGCCCAATGTCATTATCACCGAGGATGGAGTACGGAAACTCCTTAAAGGTCTAAACCCCAGTAAAGCCTCGGGACCCGACCAGCTATCCCCAAGGTTACTAAAGGAACTTCATAATGAAGTAGCCCCAGTCCTTACTTATATCTTTCAAATCTCCCTGAAATCAGGTATTGTCCCCAATGACTGGAAGCATGCCGTCATTGCTCCCGTTTATAAAAAGGGCCCAAAATGCAAACCCAGTAATTATAGACCCATCTCCTTAACCTGTATTGCCTCTAAGCTCATGGAGCACATACTTGTCTCCAATATCATGTCTTTTTATGACAAACATGATATCTTAAGTCCACATCAACACGGCTTCAGGTCAAAACACAGCTGTGAAACCCAGCTCATAAGTTTTTCCCAGGAAGTCCATGACAACTTAGAACAAGGCCAGCAAACCGATATTATAGTCATGGACTTCAGCAAAGCATTTGACAAAGTCGATCATCATAAACTTCTTCTCAAACTTGAGAGATTAGGTATTAATTCCGAGAGTGTTTCTTGGATCAGGTCATTTCTTTATGGTCGCACCCAGCAGGTTGCGGTAGAAGGTTAAAACTCGGAAAGCCTACCAGTCCTATCAGGTGTCCCCCAAGGCTCGGTCCTTGGGCCTTGCCTATTCCTCTCAAACATTAACGACCTACCTGACAGTGTAAAGGGCAAAGTTAGACTATTCGCAGACGATACAATAGTATATCTAACCATCAAATCCACCCGAGATGCCGAAACCCTTCAAAATGACCTTCATAGTCTTGAAAACTGGGAATCTGATTGGTCCATGGAATTCAACCCTGACAAATGTGAAATCCTTAGAATCAGCCGAAAAAAACATCCTATCATATTCCCTTACAAACTTCATGGTATTGAACTGAAAACCACAGAGGCTGCTAAATATTTAGGCGTAACAATAAGTAAAGACCTTTCCTGGACCAATCACATCAATAACATAACATCTAAAGCCAAAAATTCACTCAGGTTCATTAAAAGAAATGTTAAAACTTCAAATAAAAAGGTCAAAGAAACTGCCTACAAAACTTATGTAAGGCCCCAGTTAGAATACTGTTCTAGGGTTTGGCATCCTTGGCAAAAATATTTAATCTATAAATTAGAACAAGTTCAAAGATCTGCCACCAGATATGTAACTAATGATTATAATTACACCAGTAGTGTGCCCCAAATAATGTTGGATCTAAAATGGCAAACTTTAGAACAAAGACGTAACATCAGCTCTGTCACTTTTTTGTATAAGATCCAACACAATCTTGTTAGGGTTGACCATCACCACCTGACACCCACAAGAAACCTGAACTATCTTATACCACATTCAAGGACACAATTTCATTCCCACTCATTCTTCCCAAGAAGTATTCGTCTGTGGAATGGTCTACCTGTGGCCTTGCAAGCTAGTCCCAGTATAGACACCTTTACTGGGAAGCTGCATCCTTTCCACCAGTTCTAAATCTATACACTGTTTTTACCTTTTTAACTTTAGTTCTGTAGTTCTTTAATCTTGAAATTCTAGTAACTTTGCACTTAACATATCCTAACAGCTATTCCCAGACAACGCGCCTGCTTAGTATAATCAGTTGTTGATTGTGAAGCAGTACAATGTAGATGTAGATGTAGATGTAGAGATCTATTAACTTTTCGCAGTTTGGTTATCATTTGTAAATTAATTTCGAGTGGATTAACGCAAACACGGCACCGATTAACGACTTGAAATATATTAATTGCAGCAATTAAAGTTTATTAACAAGATGTCATGTAGGTGTGTAAATCTATTCATTATCGGCTGTTACTTTTCTACAAATACCCTCAATTATACAACCAAACATCGATCGTCAACAAACAAAAATTAAACCGGATGGGGTATTAAAAAAAAAGAAACAACTTCAACTGGTAATAATTACGTGTACTATGTTACTATTTTGAAAAAAAAAAAATTTGGGAAAGGAAAATTAAGTTGTGGCTTCATTTTTTCGGACACTGCAAACCCCGCGATCCGATGCCGCGACACGCCGCGGTACTGAACACCGCGAACGGCCGCGCTGACCACCGCGTTTTATACGATTGAACACTCGATGCGTTGGTCATTTTAGTCCTCAGCGGGGACAGTAAAAATCGCGGGGACGGGTGTTCGTTGTCAAAGTCCGCGCTGCGTGTACTGTAATAGCACACTTTGATTATGAAGACCAACTTAGATGACACATATTTTTTTCATTTTTTTTTTTTCTTTTTAAAAAATTTTCCTGTTTGGTGAACACAGTCAAAACATAAAATCTTTGTCATCTGTCTTTAACAGGTAGTTGATAATAATTACCTGAATAAGTTAAGAAATTATTCACATCGGGCATTGTTGTTTGAGTTTAATTGTGGTAAGGCAACAGTTATAAAAACTCTCATCAGACTTTTAGACTTTTATTGTCTATCGCTCTTTTATATACTGTGAAATCATTAATATTCGTGGGGGATTAATTTTCGTGGATTTCGTGGTTCAGGTAACCCACGAAATCAAGTCCCGACGAACAAATTGTGCCCAAGATAAAATTAAGTATGCCCAATCAGTCAGCAGCACCAAAAACGGCATGAGACTTGGTTCGTAGTAGGTACATCATATGTAGACAAGTTGAGTGCTTACCTGCGGATTTTTTGTACTTCATTCAGTGAATCAACGATAAACATAGGTATGAATCGGATACTAAACCGATAGATGATTTTTTTTCAGGTGTGTACCCGTATTTTGTTTGTTTATTAAGTGCATCCAAACTGAAAGTAGAAATTGTAGTGACGTAGCGTCACGTGTCTGTCAAATCGCACTATACTGCGGATGCTATTTGCAATTATACGGTCCCTGAATGAAATGTTTATTTTTACTGATATTGAGTAAACTATTATTACTTTAGAACTTATTACTTAGTATAGTAAATTGACTACTGTATTTTGTTGTACTAATTACAATGCTGTAAACAAAAAGGTTAATTGGCGCTAATTTAGGTTGCATTATCAAAGACGGAAGGCCGACGTTTTTCACAGCTTAAAAAATCATAAAGACCGTTTTCACACACCAATGAAAAAGATGCGCAACATATCACAAAGTATAATTGACCCTTGACACTTGTTAATTGAGAAGACCGATCGATAGGTTAATTACCTTAGTAACGAATCGTCGGTTGTTTGGTCGGGTGGAAAAACGTTAACTTTCACGTGTCAACAATTTCAAAGCACAAATGCCGGATATTACCGAATGTTGAAATCAACGAATTTTCGGCCCCGTATTTTTTTTTTTTTACCTGGCAATAGAACTCCACGAATTTACGACCCCACGAAATTGCCTTCTGCCGGCAAACCACGAAATTTTATGCCCTCGAATTTAAATGATTTCACAGTATTACCGGTATTTGTTTCTATTAACTGCCAGTTAACAAACAACAGGACCTGTCAGTATTGTTAATTCAAAGTGGAAAGCACAAATTGACTTGTATACATGTGACTGTTAGTGATTTCGAACAGAACAACTGTTGTCTGTTGTTTTTTTAGCTCACCTGAGCATGCTCATGTGAGCTTTTAGGATCCTTGATTGTCCGGCGTCCGTCCGTCCGTCCGTCCGTCCGTCGTCCACAATTCATTCAAACGACATCTCCTCTGAAACCACTGGGCAAAATTTAATGAAACTTGCCTAGAATGTTCCTTGCATGAAGCTCTACCAAGTTTGTTCAAATGGTTCCGGTCCATTGCATTTCTGGGTCACAGGAGCTAAAAACAGATTTTAAAAGTTGGATCTTTAAAAATCTTCTTGTCAGAAACCACAAGGCCTGGAGCTTTGATATTTGTTATAAAGCATCATCTAGTGGACCTCTACCAAGTTTGTTCAAATTATGATCCTGGGGTCAAAAATGGCCCCGCCCCAGGGGTAACTTGTTTTACATAGAGTTATATAGGAAAAACTTTAAAAATCTTCTTGTCAGAAACCATAAGGCGTAATGCTAAGATATTTGGTGTGCAGCATTGTCTAGTGGACCTCTACCAAGTTTGTTCAAATCATGGCCTCTGGGTCAAAAATGGCCCCGCCCCAGGGGTAACTTGTTTTACATAGAGTTATATAGGAAAAACTTTAAAAATCTTCTTGTAAGAAACCGTAAGGCATAGAGCTTAGATATTTGGTATGTAGCATTGTCAAGTGGACCTCTACCAATTTTGTTCAAATTATTCCTCTGGGGTCAAATTTGGCCCCACCCTAGGGTCATTAGTTTTACATAGGTTTATATAGGAAAAACTTCGAAAATCTTCTTGTCTGAAACCACAAAGCCCTGAGCCTTAAGATTTGGTATGTAGCATTGTCTAGTGGACCTCTACCAAGTTTGTTCAAATTATACCCCTGGGGTCAAATTTGGCTCCACCCCGGGGTCATTGGTTTTACATAGGCTTATATAGTGATAACTTTGAAAATCTTCTTGTAGAAGGAGAAGTAACATTTTCAGTCCAAATAATCTGGAAATTTGTCAGACAGGTTGTTTCTATGATTTCTAGCTCAAGTTCGAATATGGTTCATCTTAGTTCAAAAACTAGGTCACAGAGCCCAAAAATAGAAAAACCTCGTTAACACTCTAGAGGTTACATTTTTAGTCAAAATATCCCAGAAATTTTTCAGAAAGGTTGTTTGATGATTTTTAGCTCAAGTTTAAAATTGGGTCATCTGGGGTCAAAAACTAGGTCACAGAGCCCAAATATGGAAAAACCTTGTAAACATTCTAGAGGTAACATTTTCAGTCCAAATAATCTGGAAATCTGTCAGAAAGGTTGTTTCAATGATTTGTAGGTTAAATTTGAATATGGGTCATCTGAAATCAAAAACTAGGTCACAGAGCGCAAAAATAGAAAAAAACTTGTTAACACTCTAGAAGCTACTTTTCAGTCCAAATATTCTCCAATTGTCAGAAAGGATGTTTTAATGATTTCTAGCTCAGATTTGAATAAAGGTCATCTGGGGTCAAAAACTAGGTCACAGACCCAAAATATGGAAAAACCTTGTTAACACGCATTGATGTAACATTTTCAGTTCAAATAACCTTGAAATTTGTCAGAAAGATTGTTTTAATGATTTCTAGCGCAGTTTTAAATATAGGTTATCTGGGGTCAAAAACTAGGACACAGGGCCAAAAAGTAGAAAATCCTTGTTAATGCTCTAGAGGTTACATTTTCAGTCCAAATGTCCTTGAAATTTGTCAGAAAGGTTGTTTCAATGATTTTTAGCCCAGGTTAGGATATGGGTCATCTGGGATCCAAAACTAGGTCACAGAGCCCTAAAATGTTAAAACCATTTTAACATTCCAGAGGTTACATTTTCAGTCCAAATATCCTGGAAATTTGTCAGACAGGTTGTTTTGATGATTTCTAGCTCAAGTACTAATATGGGTCATCTTTGGTCAAAAACTAGGTCCCAGAGCCCAAATATGGAAAAACCTTGTTAACACTCTAGAGTTAAGATTTTAATTCCAAATAACCTGAAAATTAATCAGAAAGGTTACTTCTATGATTTCCAGCTCAACTTTAAATATCGGTCATCTGGATTAAAAAACTAGGTCACAGAGCCTAAATATCGAAAAACTTTGTAAACACTCTAGAGGCTACAAATTTTCAGTCCAAATGTCCTGGAAATTGGTCAGAAAAGTTGTTTTGATGATTTCTAGCTCAGGTTTGGATATGGATCATCTGGGGTCAAAAACTAGGTCACAGAGCCCAAATATGGAAAAACCTTGTTTACACTCTAGAGGCAACACTTTCAGTCCAAATAACCTTGAAATTTGTCAGAAAGATTTTTTCAATAATTTCTAGGTCAAGTTTAAATATGGGTCATCTGGGGTCAATTAACCAGGTCCATAGCAACTTTGTTAAAAGCAGTCATATTCAGGTGAGCGATATAGGGCCATCATGGCCCTCTTGTTTATTTATTGTTTTTTTTTAATATCCCCAGAGGGAGCATATTGCTTTTGGTCTGTCTGTGTGTTTGTTTATCACAAAACTTTAACCTTTTTGAGGCCCTGCCAGGGGCATGGTGTACATTTGAAGGTAGTGCTTTTTTTTTTTTTTTTTTTTTTTTTTTTAGCTCACCTGTCATGTAGTAACAGAGTGAACTTTTGTGATCACCTTTTGTTTATCGTCTGTCATCCGTCCGTCCACAACTAGTTTGTTAACACTCTAGTGGTCACATTTTTGCCTCAATTGTCATGAAACTTGATCAGGATGTTTGTCTCATTAATTTCTCAGACGAGTTTGAATATGGGTTATCTGGGTTGAAAAACTAGGTCACAGAGCCCAAATATAGAAAAACCTTGTTAACACTCTAGAGGCTACTTTTTCATTCCAAACATCCTGGAAATTTGTCAGAAAGGTTGTATCGATGATTTTAGCTCAAGTTTGAATATGGGTAATCTAGGGTCAAAAACTAGGTCACAGAGCCCAAATATTGAAAAACCTCGTTAACACTCTAGAGGTAACATTTTCAGTCCAAATAATCTGGAAATTTGTCAGAAAGGTTGTATCGATGATTTTCTAGCACAAGTTTGAATATGGGTCATCTTGGTTCAAAAACTAGGTCACAGAGCCCCAAAATAGAAAAACCTTGTTAACACTCTAGAGGTTACATTTTCAGTCCTAATATCCCGGAAATTTGTCAGATAAGTTGTTTTGATGATTTCTAGCTCAAATTTGAATATTGGTCATCTGGAGTCAAAAACTAGGTCACAGAGCCGAAATATCGAAAAACTTTGTAAACACTCTAGAGGCTACATTTTCAGTCCAAATGTCCTGGAAATTTGTCAGAAAGGTTGTTTTAATGATTTGTAGCTAAAATTTGGATATGGGTTATCTGGGGTCAAAAATGAGGTCACAGAGCCCAAAAGTAGAAAAACCTTGTAAATGCTCTAGAGGTTACATTTTCAGTACAGATATCCTGGAAATTTGTCAGACAGGTTGTTTTGATGATTTCAAGCTCAGGTTCAAATATGGGTCATCTTTGGTCAGAAACTAGGTCACAGAGCCCAAATATGGAATGACCTTGTTAACACTCTAGAGGTAAGATTTTAATTCCAAAATAACCTGGAAATTTTTCAGAAAGGTTGCTTCTATGATTTCTAGCTCAGGTAAGAATATGAGTCATCTGAAGTCAAAAACTAGGTCACAGAGCCCAAATATCGAAAAACTTTGTAGACACTCTAGAGGCTACATTTTCAATCCAAATGTCCTGGAAATTTTTCAGAAAGAGTGTTTTAATGATTTAGCTAAAATTTGGATATGGTTTATTCGGGGTAAAAAACTAGGTCACAGAGCCCAAAAGTAGAAAAACCTTGTTAACACTCTAGAGGCTACTTTTTCACTCCAAATATCCTGGAAATTTGTCAGAGAGGTTGTTTCGATAATTTCTAGCTCAAGTTCGAATATGGGTCAATGGGGTCAATTAACCAGGTCCATAGCAACTTTGTTAAAAGCAGTCAAACTCAGGTGAGCAATACAGGGCCATCATGGCCCTCTTGTTGTTATTTTTCTTCATTATTAAAAATGTCTGAAATTGGAAATGCCCGAATTTAGGACTGGATGATTTTACCATTTTTGCTGTTTGCACGAAATTTCATCCCAGCATATTTAAATGATTTCACAGTATGCTATTATTTGTATCTTATTATATAGGTACAAAAATGATTATTTGCAAGCTGTTGAAGGCATGAAAACACATCTAATCAGGAAATCAGAGCCATCTAAACTCACTTATATAGGAGAACTAATGAGTGGAAAAAACTTCAGTCCCAAAATGGTAAGTAGATGGATGTTATAATGTCACACATTGTATTTGTGTCTTTGTTATGAAAAATGATGTAAAACTGTCTGCATAGAAGTTGTATTTTACAGCTTTGTATTAAATATCGAGTTCACTACTGTATATCATGAAAATAATTTTATCTCTTAATTCAGTAGCATAGAATTAAGTTCATGATTAAATGCTCTGAATGTTGACATTGCTCAGATTTCTTACATGGATGTGAGAGATTTTGTATATTTACAGTGCATGATTTCTGGTTTTGAGACAAAAGCCACCAGTTCAAAAGCTCAGAAATTTAGCTTGTAACATTGGCAAGTGGACCTCTACCAGATTTGTTTAAATAATGTCCCTGAGGTCATTATTAGCCTAAATCATAGGGTCACTTGTTTTACAAAGAAATATATAGGAAAATCTTTAAAATTCTTCTTGTATGAAACCTGAGGGCCAGAGTTCCGATATTTGGCATGAAGTATTGTCTAGTTGACCTCTACTACGATTGCTCAGATCTGCTGCTTGGATAATTTTTGTCTCTGCCAGGTGGGGCCCGATGTTTTACATTGACATATATAGACAAACTTCTTAAAAATCCTCTTGTCAGAAATGGTGGAAGTGAGACTTTTGAAATTTCATTGTATAATTATTTAGTAGACTTCTGTCAACTTTGTTCAAATTATGTTGCTTGGGTCACTGTTGGCCCTGCCTGAAAGGTCAAATGTTTGACTTAAAAATACAGAGGAAAATCTTTGAACTTCTTCTTGTAGGAAACCACAAAGCTTAGAGTTCTGAATTTGTAGCTCACCTGAGCCATAGGCTCATGATGAGCTATTAGGATCGATCAATGTCGGTCGACCATCATCTGTCGTCCATCGTCCATCCACTCTTAATTTGTTAACACTTTAATGGTCACATTTTTGCCTCAATTGTCATGAAACTTAGTCAAGATGTTTATCACAGTAATTACTCAAACAAGATTGAACATGGGTTATCTAGGATGAAAAACTAGGTCACATGGCCCAAAAATAGAAAAATATTGTTAACACTCTAGAGGCTACTTTTTATGTCCCCACAAAGTGGGGTGCATATAGCGTTGCACTTGTCAGTCCGTCCGTACGTACGTCTGTCCGTACGTCCCGAAATCTTGTGAACGCAACTCCTCTTAAACCGGATGGCAGATTTTGCTTAAACTTCCAGGGATGAACAACCTTAATGTGTAGATGGTAGTAAAGGAAGGAATTTTCGCTGCGACCAAATTTAACAGAATTATGGCCCTTTGTTGATTTTTTCACTAGAAATTTTGTGAACGCAACTCCTCTTAAACCGGATGGCAGATTTTGCTTAAACTTCCAGGGATGAACAACCTTAATGTGTAGATGGTAGTAAAGGAAGGAATTTTTACTGCGACCAAATTTAACAGAATTATGGCCCTTTGTTGATTTTTTCACTATATACCATATAGAAATTTTGTGAACGCAACTCCTCTTAAACCGGATGGCAGATTTTGCTTAAACTTCCAGGGATGAACAACCTTAATGTGTAGATGGAAGTAAAGGAAGGAATTTTTGCTGCGACCAAATTTAACAGAATTATGGCCCTTTGTTGATTTTTTCACTATATACCATATTGAAATTTTGTGAACGCAACTCCTCTTAAACCGTATGGCAGATTTTGCTTAAACTTCCAGGGATGAACAGCTTTAATGTGTAGATGGTAGTAAAGGAAGGAATTTTTGCTGTGACCATATTTAACAGAATTATGGCCCTTTGTTGATTTTTTCACTATATACCATATAAATAATTGAACATATAAATTTTACATTTGTAATTTAATTTAACATGTACATAAGGTTACCTGTAGATCATTTTAGGTATATGTACAGAAAAAATCTTACATACAGGATATACATGCTCTTGTTTATGAGCACTTACGCATAGTGGGGGCATCCGTGTCCTATGGACACAGTTCTAGTTCAGTCCAAATATCCTGGAAATTTGTCAGAAAAGTTTTTTCGATAATATCTAGCACAAGTTCGAAATATGGTTCATCTGGGATCAAAAACTAGGTCACAGAGCCCAGATATGGAAAAACCTTGTTAATACTCTAGAGGTAACATTTTCAGTCCAACTATCCTGGTAATTTGTCAAAAAGGTGGTTTTGATGATTTCTACCTCAGATTCGAATATGGCTCTGCTAGGTCAAAATCTAGGTCAAAGAGCCCAAATATGGAAAAACTTTGTAAACACTCTAGAGGCTACATTTTCAGTCCAAATACCCTGAAAATTTGTCAGAAAAATTGCTTTGATGATTTCTAGCTCAGATTTAAATATGGGTTACCTTGGTTCAAAAACTAGGTCACAGAGCCCAAAAATAGAAAAACCTTGTTAATGCTCTAGAAGCTGCTTTTTCAGTCCAACTATCCTGGAACTATGTCAGAAAGGTTTTTTCAGATAATATCTAGCACAAGTTCGAAATATGGTTCATCTGGGATCAAAAACTAGGTCACAGAGCCCAAATATGGAAAAACTTTGTAAACACTCTAGAGGTAACATTTTCAGTCAACACTAACTCTGCTTACATGCGCCATCATGTTTATGTGATAACACTAACTCTGCTTACACGTGCCATCATGTTTTTGTGAGAACACTAACTCTGCTTAAACGCGCCATCATGTTTATGTGAGAACACTAACTCTGCTTACATGCGCCATCGTGTTTATGTGATAACACTCAAATTTGGTGTGTAGCATTAGTGGTGCTGTATAAGTTTGTTCACAATGTCCCTTGGGTCATTATTGGTCAGACATAGGGGTCACATGTTTTAATGTAGAAATATATAGGAATGTCCTTTATAACATTTCTTCTCTGAAGCAATAAGGCACAGTGTTCTTAAATTTTGTATGTAGCATTACCTAGCATTACCCAGTAATCCAAATACAAATAGTATACTGTTCAAATTTTGCACCTAGGATCATTTTGGTCTCCACCCTGTTGGTAAGATGTTTTACAAAAAGAGATTTTTCTTTTTACAAAGTTTATTTTTGACTGTATTTTGAATTTGAGCTTTCCATTTTACACTACCAGTTTGTCCTTACTTCTCAGGATCATTTAGTATGTTTTATGCCGGGTACCCTGGCTCTTGGATACAAGAATGGTCTACCAGAAGACCACCTTGACCTAGCCAAGGAGCTTGCTCACACATGTTACCAGATGTATGCCAGAATGCCAACACAGCTTAGTCCTGAGATAGTGTACTTTAACCAAGCTCTAGGTGCCCCTGAAGACTTAATTGTCAAGGTATGTATATAAGGTTTTTGCCTGATAATGTCTTCAAACATCTTTGGGTTTGTATAGCTGAGTGTTTATGCTTCTTTCTTTTTCATAGAGCCTTGAAAGCCTACCGTCCACATAGGTTGCATAAAAGAATAAATCATTTCTTTACCTGAAACCATCTTCTTAATTTTTCACACTCTAGAATGTCTACATTCATGTATATTTATAAAACTTGTTTTGTTATGAAAAAAAACAAAAAACAATTAAATGTCTTGGCTTTTCCTCCAGTATGGTCGTTTGGTAATTCTAGTTTGTATGAAGCTAATATGTTAAAAATGTACATTGTAATGTGGTAGACCTTCATTAGAAGATAAGAATAATCTATTTTCATAACATTTCAATCATTTGTGTGATTGTTTTTCAGCCTCTTGATGCACACAACCTCCTACGCCCTGAGACAGTAGAAAGTTTGTTTTATCTGTATAGAATTACAAAAGATGAAAAATATAGAGAATGGGGCTGGAAAATATTTCAAGCATTCAAGAAACATACAAGAATTGAGGGGTTTGGATATTCCTCTATAAGCAATGTGAAGAATGCAGGCAGTCCAGGGTTTAGAGACAAATTAGAAAGCTTTTTCCTAGCTGAGACATTAAAATATTTATACTTATTATTTAGTGATGAATCAGACTTGATACCACTTGATAAATTTGTTATAAACACAGAAGCTCATCCATTACCCATCTATAAATCAGCCTGGTGAAAAGTGACCATGTGATAGTCATAGACAAGTCAGTTACGAGATTATTAAGCTTGTGAGTGCTGAGAAGATCAGATGTTGTTGGCCATATATATGGCTACAGTCATAATTACATGTATGTTCCAGAATCCTAATTTTGAATTGAAGGAATCACCAAAGTAAAGAGAAAGTTTCAGTAGATGCAATTTACTCCATTTCCCTGAGGACTTAAGTTGGTTACAGTTTAAGAACCTCACAGTGAATTGCAAGTAAGTTCAGTATAGTAGCTGTTGTTCCAGGTAAGTGACTACAGATTGCTACAGGGTTTCCTGCATCAGTGAACGTGTAACTTGGTGACAAAAAAAAACAACACTGTCATACTAGTCTGATATACATTGTGTATAGTGAAGAACTATGTGTGTGTCTTAATTATTCCAGAGTCTGTGATTATAGTGTAATGGCCATGTAGATGATCATAGTGAGTAGTTTCATTTACAGTCAAAATGTTTTTGTCATTTAACTTGTAAACTTCATAAGGAAGTTTGCCATGTCTTTATAAGTTGTTTTTGAGAAGTTCTTTTGTATGTTTACTGTGGTTGTACAAAATAACCATTATGTTTATAATTTAACAAAAAAATCAGGCCTACAGTCCTGAAAGGCAGTTTGTTAGGAAAGGATTTTTGTTGAAAGAAGTGTTAAGAAGTGTGCATGTTAAAAGAACAATGACACAAAACAGAACATTGAAATTGCTGGTAAAATAGTTTCTTTTATAATGACCTTAGATAGTAAAAGGCTTGCTAATTGCCATTAGGAATCTAGGCTTAATCATGTTAGTAGATAATGCTGTTGAAGTTGAGGGGCGTTAGGACAAAGGTCAGTGTCAAGAAGACATGTATTATGAACCTGTTTAACTAGAAATATCAAGATTGTAATTGTGGTCAAAGTGGCCATATTTTTATGCTCCCCAAAGGGAGAGCATATAGTCGCCACTTTGTCCATCCGTATGTCCGTCCGTCCGCATTTTCTTGTCCGGGACATAACTCTGAAACTACAAGAAGTATCAACAAGAAACTTTGTAGGTAGATAAATCTTATTGAGTAGAAGTGCAGTGCATAAGAACCATAACTCTGCATTGCCTAATTTTTGAGTTATTGCCCTTTGTTCATTTTTACAGTTTGAACTTTGTCCGGGACATAACTCTGAAACTACAAGAGGTATCAAAAACCTCTGGTTTACCTGTCACCAGCCTACTTCAGTGACCATGACACTGTCTGGATAGGACTGCCACTATCTGAGTTGATAGAAAAATAAAGAATAAAATGGTAACTGTCTTACGTTCTTCATAGCATATTTAAACAGTTTTAACCTTTTTCAGCAACTACCAATAACATAATATCTTTATGCTGAATTTGGCAAAGACTTTATGGACACACTATTCTGTGTCCAAAACCTATTCGGGGAGCATCACCCGGTTTGACCGTCTCTTGTTTTTCTTTAAATCAGTTTCCACTGATGTATATCTTTTCAAATACTAACATTACCAATCTTTATATGTAATTAAGAAAAAAAGGTTAACTTCCATTGACTAAAGTTAAATATGGTAATAAAATTATAACTGACCTAGTCATAAATGAAATTTACAACTAAACTGGTTGGTATATTGTCATTTATGTATCTCTGAAAGTGAAATAAATCTTTGTAACATTTAAATGATTTCTGAATGATCCTGTTGTCAACATATATCTTGATAATGCATCTTGATCATTTTGAGCACTTGTGTAACTTAAAGTCTTTCTATGTTACAACTGAATGGCAAACAGACTTTTTCTATTAGACATATGTTTCCCATAGATGTATCAGTTTGAATAGTGCCTACATTGTCATTCTCAAATTGTAGAATAGGGTTAATTGAAGTTTGTTAATACAAAAGTAGTAAAGTTATTATTTATGTCATCTGTGTTGTTCAAATACATAATATATGTCCCTTATTTATTTGAAGTACTTTTTGTTTGAGTGATGCAAAAATCATAAAGAATGTATATATTTATGAAGGCATTATGTTATGTTGATTTTATCATATTCATTATATTCGACAATGGTGTAAAATGTTGAAGTTTATGTTCGTAGTATTGTTTATGATTCTCATTTTTGTACCTGTAAAACAGCTTCACTGTAAAGACCTCACTGAAGATTATTTTTGAGACAAAGTAGTATTTATATTTTATACCTTTCTGTGGTAGCAGTAGTAGTAGCTCTGTCCAGAATCAGTATCTTTATTTCACTGAATACTTTGACACAACACTATTTCCTGAGGCTTTGTTTAGCCTCTGTGATTGTTATATTCTGTACGAATGGCATAAGCACTTATTTTCAATCTTCAGAAAGTTTGTGAATCAAAATTACCCAGTATTTTGCAAGCTGAATTTTTCACAAATCTTACTACATGTTACTGAGATGGCACTGACATTGTGCTTTCTGAGAAATTGCTGTAATTTTCATAAAGATTTCATTTGAGTCTTGTGCACAAGTTTGTGGAACTCGCAAATAATGTATGCTTGTTAATTTATTTCATTATTTTTGATAGATTTCATGGTTGTGACTGGTTTATTATATGAAATTATGACTACTGTAATTAACTATGCAAAATACCTCGAAGTTGAAAATTCACTAAATTTCAGTCATGTTAAAATATCTTAATTTACAATAACTGAACTTAAGTAACTTGTATTCATTTTATACTGGCACTATATTTATGTCTCCACTAATTTTTGTCAAATTTGAATACTGTTGGGCATATATCCATAACCATTGGTTGGATTTTAAGGAAACTTCACAACAATGATAACGACCAAGTGTAGTTATGCATATTATCACTGTGTTCCTGTTGGATGATTTTTTGCGCTTCCCCCCCCCCCCCCCGACAAACTAAATTTTTTTTTCATTACACTTTTTTATTAATTTTTTTTTTTTTTAAGTTTTTTTTTTTCATCTTATTTGACTAGGCACTTGCCCTCCCCCACTCAAATTTTTTTTCACTTGGGCCTCTTGTTTGACCTTGCTTATAATTTATTATCCAGCACTGAGAAAAGTGGAGCGTGCTGTCTGCGGACAGATCTTGTTAGTGGTGTTGCACTGCTTTTTTGGTCCAAAACTGAGCACATTTCAGCATATCTCCATAACCGCTGGTCGGATTTAGACCACTTGTTGGATTTTGATGGCATGTTGGGGAGACATGTTTTCTTCCAAAACAGTCTCAGTTTAATTTTAGTGATACCACATGCTGAAGATGTTATTTAATCACTGTTCTACTAGTTGTACGGTAAGTCTTTGTCATATTTGAACGTGCAGTTTCAGGTTATTTTTATATTAGCTTTATGAATTGTAGCTATATTACTCTTCAGCTGTCAAAACTGTTGAAATAAAGGTTTATATTATATTTATAATGATAAATCATTTGTATTTCATATTTCACAGTTGAAACATTATCAGTCATATGGCAGTAGAACTAAGTTATACTGTAATACTAAAACTGTCTTTCTTTCATTCTGTCCTTTCTGCTAGGTATGAATAAATTGATACAACAGAAAAAGAGACTCTTATGTAAAACAAAGAATGACCAGGTTTGCCACCATTTCAGAGAATATGGTCTTGACTAGGATTTCTGATGATTAAAAGACTGTTTAAAGCAGAAGTAAGCTGCTGCTTATTTTCATAATCAGTGTGTGTGTGTGGTGTGTCTTTTTTTCATTTGATGCTTTATCAATATGAAGAGCACAGCTCTGGGTGAGCTTTTAAGGATCGTTGAATGTCCAGTGTCTGTCATCAGTGTCCACAATTGGTTCATTAACACACTATAGGTAATATTTTTTACCTAATTATAATGAAACTTGATCAGATTGATTGTCTCAATAAGATCTTGGACAAGTTCGAATATGAGTCATGATGGACTGAAGACAAGGTCACAAGACCAAGTCAAAGGAAAACTTGTTATCATTCTAGAGCTACATTTTTAGCTCACCTGTGCAATATGTGCTCAAGGTTAGCTTTTGTGATTGCCCTGTCTGTCATGCGCCGTCAACTTTTTACTTTAAACAGCATCTTCTCCTAAACCACAGGCTCAAAGATGATAAAACTTTGCAGGAATGTTCCTTGCATAAAGTTTTACCAAAGTTGTTCAAAGAATTCCATTCCATGAAGAACTCTAGTTGCTATGGCAACAAGAATGAAAAACTTCTTGTCTAAAACTGATTAGCCCAGAGGTCTGAAATTTGGTGTGTAGGATTGTCTACCAAGTTTGTTCAAATAATGTCCCTGGGGTCACTGTTGGCCCTGCCTGTGGGTTCAGAAGTTTTACGTAGCAATATAGAAGGAAATCTTAAAAAACTTTATTCCTAAAATAACAAGGCCTAGAGTTTTAAAATTTAGCGTGAAGCATTGTCTAGTTGACCTCTACCAAGTGTGTTCAAATTATGTCCTAAGGGTCACCTTTGGCCCCACCTAAGCGGTCACCTGTTTTACATAGAAATATAGAGGAAAAATCTTAAAAAATCTTCTTGTCTAATATATTATTAGTTATATAGATTCTTGGTGGGGTATGCGACCTCGTATAGCCTGGTTGAATTGATATAACCCGAGCTGCCAGCCAAGAGTCTGTATAATGAATTTATAATACTGCAGATTATTTTAAAAACAGAACCTGGTCTATTTTCTTCATAGAATATGAGCATAATCATGTTTATTTGTGTACCCCCCTAATGTGCCTCCCTGACCTTGTTCTTCCAAGACATTCATGGAATAAACTGAAATTGTTTTTGATAAGAAACAATTTGTTTTTGATTTTGACATAGATATTTTAGAATTTTATCATCAGTGTTTCTATTCAGATTTATTTATTTCTAAAAACAACAAATTTATACATTGCCATCTCAGTAAAGAAAACTTTAGTGACATCATACTGTCGTCATTACTACAGTGTCACCTTTATGATTCAGAGAACTTTTACTTGAACAATGCATTGTTGTTGTGGATTAAAAGAATCTGACAGCTGGCTTCCCATGTTGGATGAATGGGGGTATGAATTGAAATGAAATTCTGAAATGATTTTACTAAAGTAATCTTCTGTGTGAAATTTACACAGCCACTTCAGAAATGAATTCCCATCTTTGATAGAGCTAGTTTGTAGATCGAGTGCCTTAAAAGAAAAGGACAGTTCAGTTGATGCAGCATAAGTAAGTTTATTCAAAGGTTTGATCACATTAATAAAGTATGAAACATGAGATAAAAGATCTTCATTGTTTGTGAATGGAACACAAAAAATAAGGTTTGCTCATTCATTTTGAACCTCAAGCAGGAATAGGATTACATTAATATAGGTAGATTCTAGTTTAAAATCTAGTCTAATAGTCTATACAGTAGCATTAATATAGGTAGATTCTAGTCTAATAGTCTAAACAGTAGCCTTAATCATGTAAAAATTAAGTTATATTTTGTATTTCTCTTCATTGTCTTGGATACTGGACTGACTCATGCCTAAGGTACTATTAATGTGAACGTATTGTCATTTAAATTTTTGAATCGAGAGAAAAAATGGCTGCCATTTTGTTTTTTTGTTAACAAAATAATGAGAATGAGTATCGAATCAGAAGTTGAGAAAGTGTCAAAGCTTTTTAGGGAAAACCATTGCTTACGGTATATACAGGTTTTGCTCATGGTATATACGGCATCGTATACAGATGGTCTTAACCAATCAAATGTCATCAAATTTATCTGTGGTATTATAAAAGGTGTTATTCTCAGGTGAGCGCTTTAGGGCCATCATGGCCCTCTTCTAATAACATGAAAACTTGTCAGAATGTCTTGTCTTGATAATATCTAAGTCAGGTTCAAATATGGGTCATCTTGGGTCAAAAATTAGTCTCAGGGTCAAAACATAGAAAAACCTTGTTAACACTTTAGAGGCTACATTTTCTTTTTACATGTCATAAAAATTTGTCAGAATATTTGTCTTGATGGTATCTAGGTCAAATTTTAATATGGGACATCTGGGATCAAAAATCTAACTCATTGGATTTACCTTCTTAACACTCTAGAGGTCATTTTTAGCTTGACTATAGTAAGTATATGGAGAGCTGTCCTCATCACCCACATCATATATGTAAGGTCCATAACTCTAGCACCCATATTTCCAGAAATATCTCCCCTTTAAACTTAGAATTTTCCTTAAAAATTGTAATATTTTACTATAACTTCATTATTTCTTGAGGGATTCTTAGAATTTGATGTGTATCATTGTCTAGTGGACCTCTACCATGTTGGTCCCAAATCATGACCCCATGGTCAATATTGGCCCTGGGGCTAAATATAGTTGTATAGGAAAAACTTTGAAAATCTTCTTCTCTAAAACCACTTGACACAGATTTTTAATTTGATGTGAGGCATCCTCTTGTGGACCTCTACCAAGATTATTCATATTATGTCCCTGGGGTGAAAATTAGACCCACTCCAGGAGACACTTGGTTTTCCATAGACTTATATAGGAAAAAACTTTTAACAGAAAGACACAGAGCCTAGAACTTATCTATTTATCTATATGGGATGGGAAGGTACTTCCCCACCCCCACACACTCTGTATGGATACCCCCCCCCCCCCCCAATAAAAAAAGAAAAGGTAAAAAAAAAATCCCTTCCCCAAACTCTGACAGAGCCAGCCCCCCTTTTTTTAGCTCACCTGAGCTGGCTCATGGTGAGCTGTTAGGATCGATCAATGTCGGTGGTCCGTCCACACTTAGTTTGTTAACACTCTAGTGGTCACATTTTTGCCTCAATTGTCATGAAACTTAGTCAAGATGTTTGTCCAAGTGATTACTCGGACGAGTTCGAACATGGGTTATCTGGGTTGAAAAACTAGGTCACAAAGCCCGAAAATTGAAAAACCTTGTTAACGATCTAGAGGCAACATTTTCAGTCCAAATAACCTGGAAATTTGTCAGAAAGATTGTTTCAATAATTTCTAGCTCAGGTTCGAATATGGGTCATCTGGGGTCAAAAACTAGGTAACAGAGCCCAAATGTGGAAAAACCTTGTTACCATTCTAGAGGCTACTTTTTCATTTCAAATATCCTGGAAATTTGTCAGAAAGGTTGTATTGATAATTTCTAGCTCGAGTTAGAATGTGGGTTATCTTGGATCAAAAAGTAGGTCACCCGACCCTCTCATACCTATTACTGGGGTGAATAAACGGGGTTACCCAGTTGAGGCTTAAAAAAAAAAAAAAAAAAAAATTGGGAGTGACAACAGAACAAATTTTTGAATGGAAACTTAAATTTTGATATTAAGTAAGTCTTGGTTCTGTAGTATAACAGTTACTGTGCCTGTGTGGTATACATGAATTTGTCCAGCTATAGATTTTTCTCTACTTTCTTTAGGCTTGTCTTGAATTGAGTTCAGACGTTTTAAAACCAATATGTTGTGCATAAAGTTTCGATGAAAAAGTGTTCATCTGTATAAGAAGTCACACATCCTTTGATACTGAAAGGGAAGAAAGTAAAAATCAGTATCTACATGTAAGAGTTCAAGTATGATTTAATACTAATACACCTGTACAGTGTGAAATATGAGTACTTGGTTATTATTTGTTGAATCTGATAATAAATTTATAAGAAAAAAAAAAAAAGGAGGTCACAGAGCCCAAAAATAGAAAAACCTTGTTGATACTCTAGAAACTACTTTTTCAGTCAAAATATCTTTGCAATTTGTCAGAAAGGTTGTTTCAATGATTTCTAGCTCAGATTTGGATATGGGTCATTTGGGATCAAAAACTAGGTCACAGAGGAGCCCTAAAATGTAAAAAACCATTTTAACACTCCAGAGGTTACATTTTCAGTCCAAATATCCTGGAAATTTGTCAGACAGGTCGTTTTGATGATTTCTAGCCTAAGTAGTAATATTGGTCATCTTTGGTCAAAAACTAGGTCACTGAGCCCAAATATGGAAAAACCTTGTTAACACTCTAGAGTTAAGATTTTAATTCCAAATAACCTGAAAATTTGTCAGAAAGGTTGCTTCTATGATTTCTAGCTCAAGTTTGAATATGGGTCATCTGGAGTCAAAAACTGGGTCACAGAGCCCAAATATCGAAAAACTTTGTAAACACTCTAAAGGCTACAGTATCAGTCCAAAAGTCCTGGAAATTTGACAGAAAGGTTGTTTTGATGATTTGTAGCTCAACTGGGGTCAAAAACTAGGTCACAGAGCCAAAATATCGAAAAACCTTGTTAGCACTCTAGAAGCTACAATTTCAGTCCAAATAACCTGGAAATTTGTCAGAAAGATTGTTTCAGTAATTTCTAGGTCAAGTTCGAATATGGGTCATCTGGGGTCAATTAACCAGGTCCAAAGCAACTTTGTTAAAAGCAGTCATATTCAGGTGAGCAATACAGGGCCATCATGGCCCTCTTGTTTTAACCTCTCCTCTCAAAAAAAATATTTAAAAATTTCTTTCTTTTTGTTTCTTTTCTCTTTTTTCTGGGATCATTAGGTACAGTACGTGCCAGGAGGAACTATCGTTTTCCTCGAGGTCGTCGCGGACTACCCATTCCTTAAAACGCGACCAAATCCGCCGCATTTCGAGGACGACCGCCGCGGACATGGTCACCAAATATCGCGGCGGACGTCCGCTAAATGGTTCCACGAACTTTTTCACAGGTAAGAATTGATGTATCGAGGCTCACAAAGTTCCTGATTACACGCATTTCGGCGAATTTTACGCTTTAAAATATTATTTAAATGTATAAAACTCTCATTCTGATGCATTTGTTTACGAATGCTCGTATTTGTTAACGGAAGGAATGACAATTCAAAACCGAAAGTAATTGCTTCTCGGAACAGCTGACCCTATTTTCAGAAAATAAATTGACTGGTTTTCGATTTACACGTGTTAAAACTGCTTTCCTATATTTAAAGAAAACATACAACATGTAAACCCTACTGCGACATCTGTATCGTCTATGCGCTTGACAAAATTATTGATCGATTTTGCTATACAATAACAAGCGTTTTCAACGATGGAAGTACACATAAACCTACAAATGTATGAGAAATTTTGGTTTTAATTTTACCAAATGTCACATAATTGGCAGACGTAAAATGCACAGTTTCATTACGGTCATTTCATTAAATGTTCAGCTTATCCAGGTGAGTTATGACTCTAATTATTTTCGCGCTGGTCGTCAAATATCGCCGAGATATTTCGCGATGTCGAGACATCGAGAAAATCCGTTTTTTTCCTCGATGTCGCGGCGGATATTTTTTTTCCGCGTCCGCGAAATAAAGCGGAAAATGTGAGTTCCTCCTGTACTTCCAAATTCTTTTTCATTTCCTTAGTTTACTTTTTTTTGGATGGGAAGGTACTTGCAAGTTGTTTCTGATAAATACAACAGACAAGTGTTGGTGCCGCTCCGCAGTGCTCTTATTTAATAGTTATCCCTTTCTTAACTATCCAGTACTTAGTCGAGCATGCTGTCTCCACTGACAGCTCTTGTTTTCAATCCAAATGGCATGAAAACTCGTCAGGTTGTTTGTCTTGATGAAATCTAGTTCAAGTTCGAATATGGGTCAACTAGGGTCAAAAACTAGGTCACAGGGTCAATAAATAGAAAAACCTTGTTAACACTCTAAAGGCTACATTTTCTTTCCAAATCTGAAAATTTGTCAGATTCTTTAACTTGATGATATCTAAGTCAGCTGGAATAGTGTCATCTGGGATCGAAAACTAAGTCATAGGGTCAAAAATAGAAAAACCTTATTTTCTCTCTAGAGGCTACATTTCCATTCCAAATGTTAAGAATGCTTTTCTTGATGATATCTAGGTCAGGTTTGAATATATGTCATCAGGGGTCAAAAACTAGGTTTAAAGTCAAAACACAAATTCACCTTGTTCACACACACTCTATAGGCCATTTTTTGTCCTAACACATGCAAACTTGTCAGAATGTTTTTCTTTATGATCTTTAGGTCGAGTTCTAACAGGGGTCATCTCTAGGTCAAAATTAGGTCACAGGGTGAAAATACAGATTTGTGAACAGTAGAGACTTAATTTTTAGCTCACCTGAGCTGGCTCAGGGTGAGCTATTGGGATCGATGAATGTCTGTCGTCCGTCGTCTGTCGTCCGTCGTCCGTTCACAATTATTTCGTTAACACTCTACTGGTCACATTTTTGCTCCAATTGTCACGAAACTTGGTCAGGATGTTTGTCCCAATAATTACTCGGACGAGTTTGAATATGGGTCATGTGGGGTCAAAAACTAGGTCACACAGCCTGTATATAGAAAAATCTTGTTAACACCCTAGAGGTAACATTATTAGCCCGAATATCCTGGAAATTTGTCAGAAAAGTTGTTTCCATGATTTCTAGCTCAAGTTCGAATATGGGTAATCTGGGGTCAAAAACTAGGTAACAGAGCCCAGATATGGAAAAACCTTGTTAACACTTTAGAGGTCACATTTTCAGTCCAAATTTCCTTGTAATATGTAAGAAAGGTTATTTGGGTGATTTCTAGCACAAGTTCGAATATGGGTAATCTGTGGTCAAAAACTAGGTCACTGAGCCCAAATATGGAAAAACCTTGTTAACACTTTAGAGGTAACATTTTCAGCCCAAATATCCTTGTAATATGTCAGAAAGGTTATTTGGATGATTTCTAGCCCAGGTTCGAATATGGGTCATCTGGGGTCAAAAACTAGGTCACTGAGACCAAATATGGAAAAACCTTGTTAACACTTTAGAGGTCACATTTTCAGTCCAAATTTCCTTGTAATATGTAAGAAAGGTTATTTGGGTGATTTCTAGCACAAGTTCGAATATGGGTAATCTGTGGTCAAAAACTAGGTCACTGAGCCCAAATATGGAAAAACCTTGTTAACACTTTAGAGGTAACATTTTCAGCCCAAATATCCTTGTAATATGTCAGAAAGGTTATTTGGATGATTTCTAGCCCAGGTTCGAATATGGGTCATCTGGGGTCAAAAACTAGGTCACTGAGACCAAATATGGAAAAACCTTTTTATCACTCTAGAGGTAACAATTTCAGCCCAAATATCCTGGAAATATGTCAGAAAGGTTGTTTTGATGATTTCTAGCTCAGGTTTGAATATGGGTCATGTGGGGTCAAAAACTAGGTCACACAGCCCAAATATGGAAAAACCTTGTTAACACTCTAGAGGTAACTTTTTTAGCCCAAATTTCCTGAAAAACTGTCAGAAAGCTTGTTAAGATGATTTCTAGCTCAAGATGGAATATGGGTCATGTGGGGTCAAAAACTAGGTCACACAGCCCAAATATGGTAAAACCTTGTTAACACTCTAGAGGTAACATTTTCAGCCCAAATGTCCTGGAAATATGTCAGATAGGTTGTTTCGATGATTTCTAGGTCAAGTTGGAATATGGGTCATCTGGAGTCAAAAACTAGGTCACACAGCCTGAATATGGAAAAACCTTGTTAACACTCTAGAGGTGATATTTTCAGCCCAAATATCCTGGAAATATGTCAGATAGGTTGTTTCGATGATTTCTAGGTCAAGTTGGAATATGGGTCATCTGGAGTCAAAAACTAGGTCACACAGTCTGAATATGGAAAAACCTTGTTAACACTCTAGAGGTAACATTTTCAGCCCAAATATTCTGGAAATATGTCAGAAAGGTTATTTCGATGGTTTCTAGGTCAAGTTCGAATATGGGTCATCTGGGGTCAAAAACTAGGTCACAGAGCCCAAAAATAGAAATATCTTGTTAAGGCTCTAGAGGCTACTGTTTCAGTCCAAATATCCTGGCAGTTTGTCAGAAAGGTTGTTTGGTTGTTCAAATTATTAGATTAGGTTAAAGATCATGGAGGCTAAAAATAGATTTATCTACTGTACCTCATAAAACCTTCATTTATAGACCAATATCTTTGATATTCAGTATATAGGTTCCTTGCAAGGATCTCTACCCATGGGTAGGGTTTGAGGTCACTGGGTCAAGGTCAAGGTCACCATAGCTTATAATAGATATTTCTACTTTCTGTCATAGAGCCTTTATTTATTGACTGATATTTTACATATTTGGTTTGTAGGCACTTATATATTTTCAATTAAAAAATGAAATACTGCGTAACAGCAAACCTACAGCCAAAGTACTCAGGTGAGCGATCCAGGGCCATCATGGCCCTCTTGTTTTGTCTAAATGTCATTAACTTGATTAAGACACTCCAGAGGCAAATGTTTTTAGCTCACCTGTCACGTAGTGACAGAGTGAGCTTTTCTGATCACCTTTTGTCCGTCGTCCGTCCGTCCGTCCACAATTAGTTCGTTAACACTCTAGTGGTCACATTTTTGCCTCAATTGTCATGAAACTTGGTCAGGATGTTTGTCTCATTGATATCTCGGACGAGTTCGAACATGGGTTATCAGGGTTGGAAAAGTAGGTTACAGAGCCCAAATAAAGAAAAACCTTGTTAACACTCTAGAGGCTACTTTTTCAGTCCAAATATCCTGGAAATTTGTCAGAAAGGTTCTATTGATGATTTCTAGCTCAAGTTCAAATATGGGTCATCTGGGTTCAAAAACTAGGTCACGGAGCCCAAAAATAAAAAAATCTTGTTAACACTCTAGAGGTTACATTTTCAGCCCAAATAATCTGGAAATTTGTCAGAAAGGTTACTTTGACAATTTCTAGGTCAAGTTTAAATATGGGTCATCTGGGGTCAAAAACTAGGTTACAGAGCCCAAATATTGAAAAACCTTGTTAACACTCTAGAGGTAACATTTTTAGACCAATTAATCTTGAAATTTGTCAGGAAGGTTGCTTCTATGATTTCTAGCTCAAGTTCAAATATGGGTCATCTGGGTTCAAAAACTAGGTCACAGAGCCCAAAAATAGAAACATCTTGTTAACACTCAAGAGGTTACATTTTCAGCCCAAATATCCTGGAAATTTGTCAGAAAGGTTGCTTTAAAGATACCTAGCACAAGTTCAAATATGGGTCATCTGGGTTCAAAAACTAGGTCACGGAGCCCAAAAATAGAAAAATCTTGTTAACACTCTTGAGGTTACATTTTCAGCCCAAATAATCTGGAAATATGTTAGAAAGGTTGCCTTGAGGATTTCTAGATCAGGTTCGAATATGGGTCATCTGGGGTCACAAACTAAGTCACAGAGTCCAAATATGGAAAAAACCTTGTTAACATTCTCAAGGCTACAATTTCAGTCCAGATAACCTGGAAATTTGTCAGAAAGGTTCTATCGATGAGTTCTAGCTCAGTTTTGAATATAGGTTTTCTGGGGTCAAAAACTAGGTCACAGAGCCCGAAAGTAGAAAAACCTTGTTAATGCTCTAGAGGTTACATTTGTAGTCCAAATGTCCTTGAAATTTGTCAGAAAGGTTGTTTCAATGATTTCTAGCTCAAATTTGGATATGGGTCATCTGGGATCAAAAACTAGGTCACATGGCCAAAAAATAGAAAAATCTTGTTAACATTCTAGAGGTTACATTTTCAGCCCAAATAATCTGAAAAATTGTCAGAAAGGTTGCTTTGACAATTTCTAGCTGAAATTAAGGTATGGGTCATCTTGGGTCAAAAACTAGGTCACAGAGCCCAAGTATGGAAAAACCTTGTTAACACTCTAGAGGTAACATTATAATTCCAAACAACCTGGAAATTTGTCAGAAAGCTTAATTCTATGGTTTCTAGCTCAAGTTCGAATATGGGACATCTATGTTAAAAAGCTAGGTTATAGAGCCCAAATATGGTAAAACCTTGTCAACACTCTAGAGGTAACATTTTCAGTACAAATAACCTTGAAATTTGTCAAAGAGATTGTTTCAATAATTTCTAGGTCAAGTTTGAATATGCGTTTTCTGGGGTTATTAACCAGGTCCATAGCAACTTTGTTAAAAGCAGTCATTCTCAGGTGAGCGATACAGGGCCATCATGGCCCTCTTGTTGTTCAAATGTCATGAAAATTTGTCAGAAATGTTTGTCTTGATGAAATTCAGGTCAAGTTGAATTATGAGTCACTGGGTCATGGGGTCAAAACATAGAAATGCCTTGATCTACTTTCTGACACAGAGCCTTTATTTAATGACCAATATTTTTGATATTTGGTTTATTGGCACCTATCATGAACCTTTACCATTCACTGGGGTAAAGGTCACCAAGCCTGAAAATAGATTTTTCTACTTTTTGTTATTGAGCCTTCATTTATTGACAGATAGCTTTGATATATGGTGTGTAGGTATCTTGCATAGACCTCTACCACTGGGTGGGCTTTGAGGTCACCAAGGTCAAGGTCACAGAGGTTTAATATAGAATTTTCTACATAACTTTTTAGTGTTATGTTGGTATTCGATAAAAACCAAACTCACATGGTTTTATAAAGACTGACATAAGTAAAAACTTTAAAAATCTTCTCACCAGAAATGACAAGGACTTGAATGAAAGTAGTTGCAGTTGTACTCAGGTGGGCGTCTTGTTTAGTTACTTTCAGTTAGCATACATTACATTTATAGCTAAGTAATAATCAAAACATTTTGTTGTGAACCAGAATGCAAGAACTAGACTTTTAAAATTGTCAGAAGTTAAATTAATGTAATTGTTCTTTTTGTTACCTGAAGAGAAACTGGATTGTAAAATTGTTAAAAGAGAATGATCCAGCATATTGAATAGATGCATTTAAGCAAAAAAAAAAATGTAGAAAAGCATGTACATTTCCAATTTTTTTTGTAAATGATTGTTTCCTTGTTGAGAAATGGTCATCAGGATTGCTAACTAGGACCTCGTGCTACACTTATTTTGACTGTCAAACTTGGTTCAGTCATACAATAAAAATAGAATGTATTTAATATTGAAAATATCCCTGTTGGTGCTGGCTTTCTTGGGGTAACTATTTAGTACAGAAACAATTAAAAGTTGAACAGTTATAAATTTGAAGCAGGTTGAGCAGGAAAGGAAGTTATCATCAGAGGCTCTGTTGCAACTGTAGATTGGTCCTGAAGCCAGTAAATAAACATTTTATTATGCTCCCCGAAAGGAGAGCATATAGTCGCCGCCTTGTCCATCCTTCCGTCTGTCCGTCACACCCTTGTCCGGAGAATAATTTGAAAGTATTAGAGGAATTTGATTGAAACTTAACACATTGATAGAGACCAGTGAGAGGAAGTGCAGTGTCCAAGAACCATAATTCTACCTTGCATAATTTTTTAATTATCTTCCTTAAGCTAAAAATGCTTGTCTCCTAACTGTCCACGATATCTCATTGAAACTTCAGAGAGTAGTCAGAGGAAGTGTAGTGTCAAAAAAGCATAACTCTAATTTAATTTGTTTTTGAATTATCTCCCTTTATAATACTTAATACTAATGCTTGTCAGGATATTAATTTGAAAAGTATTGAAGGAATTTCATTAAAACATCACACAGTCATTTATACTAGTGAGTATAAGTGCACTGTCAATAACCATATGTCTACCTTGCTTAGTTTTTTAATTATCTCCCTTAATGATACTTAAAATGTGTAGTAATGCTTGTCCTGAGTACAACTTCTAAACTATCAATGATATCTCATTGAAACTCCACACAGTTATAGAGACTGGTGAGAGGAAGTGTAGTGTCAAAAAACCATATCCCTACATTACTTAGTTTATGAATTATCTCCCTTTATGGTACTTAATTATGCTTGTCAGGAGAATAACTTCAAAACCATTTAAGGAATTTTATAAAAACTTCACACAATGATAGAGAACTGTGAGAGGAAATGCAGTGTTTATGAACCTTAATTCTACTTGCTTTATTCTTGAATTATCTCCCATAATGATAATTACAGAAGTTAAATAATGCTTGTCTGGAGTATAACTTCTAAAGTATCAATGATATCTCATTATATCTTCACACAGTTATAGAGACTAGTGAGAGGAAGTGCAGTGTAAAAAAAGCATCACTCTACATTACTTAGTTTTTTTATGTATCTCCCTTTATAATACCTAATAATGATTGTTAGGAAAATAACTTGAAAAGTATTGAAGGAAATTGAATAAAACTTCACACAGTTATACAGACCAATGAGAGGAAGTGCAGTGTTAAAGAATCATCACTTTACATCAGTTTTTTAAATATCTCTGTTATAAAACTTAATATAGCAACCCCGATTGATATATAAATCAATGGCTTATCAGCTGGAATTCTTGAGAACAACACTGATTATATGAAGTACAGGTCTACTTTTTACACCTGCCAGCCAAACACTTGACACCTCTTGTGATTGTAAAAATTCTGGCAAACATTCACAGATAAAACAAGTAGCAGGTAAATTTTGCAATAAATCAACTGTCCTTACAAATGTGGTTATTTATACTATAAATCCTCAAATATGTTTCATCATGATTATCCTTACTAAAACTTAAAAAGTATTTAATTTCACATGTCATTGAAATACCATTGATAGTACATTTCTTACTTTTCTGCCATTCTGAACAAAAAATACTTTGGGGAGCAATTTTTGGTTTTAGCAATTTCTTGTTTACTCTGACTTCTTGTTGATATTTATAAGAATGTTATCTAAATATACATTACAAAATTACTATATATTTTAATAAATAACTGAATCAAAGACAGTTTGCCTGTTACTGAAGCTTTTGTCATTTGTGTAATCCAGGTCTGTTACATTATGTAACACCCACACGCAGGAAGATGGATTTTTTGTTGAATGAAGGTATTTATTTTGTTTTCCCTAGTAAGAAACGTTACATTCTCTATTGATTTCTGGAATACACTTGAGATAATTTCATTACTGCCCAATATTTCCATTCTGGAAAAAATCTTGTGCAAAATGCAATCTTCCATATTGCATATGAAACATCATTTGTTCAAATTATGTCCGGGGTCAAAATTGGCCCCACCAAGGGGGTCCTATTTGTGCAAAATATTTAATCTTTAAAAATCTTCTTGTGAGAAACCATAAATTTTAGACATCATCTCGAGGTACTCTACTAAGATTGTTCAAATAATGCCCCTTAGGTCATTAATAGCCTTGCCCCTTTCAATTTCCTCAAATCTTTTTCCTGTATAACTCAATGTTAAACCAAGTGACCGCTTGGAAGGGCCAGTTTTGGATCCAGGGGTCATGATTTGTATAAACTTGCTAGAGGTCCACTAGACAGTGGTACGAACAAAATATCTAAACCCTAGGGCTAATGGTTTCTGACAAGAAGATTTAAAAAAAAAATCTTTTATAAGTCTATGTAAAATCAAGTGACTGAGCTCGGGCCAATTCTGACCCCAGAGCAATGATTTATATAAATTAGGTAGAGGTCCACTGGATGCTATCAACAATGATATGTAAGTTCTAGACCTTGTGGTTTCAGACAAGATCTCTTAAAACTGTTTTTCTGGGGCGGGACCAATTCTGATCCAGGAGACATGATTTGTATAAACTTGGTAGAGGTCCACTAGACAATCATACACACCAAACATCTTAAATCTAGGCCTTATGGTTTTTGAAAATATTTTTTTTTAAATTTCCTATAAAGGTCTATGTAAAATCAAGTGACCCCTGGGCTCAAGCCAATTCTGACCACATAGCCATGATTTATATGACTTTGATAGAGGTCCAGTAGATGATCCCATCAACCAAATATGTAAGCTCTAGGCCTTGTTGTTTCAGATAAGAAAATTTTTTAAGTTTTCTTTCAGTTGCCATGGCAACCAGAGTTCTTGGAATTCAATTTTATTTAACTTTGAAAGAGGGCCATACAAGGATAATTTCTGTAAAGTTTAATAACAATTGACCCTGTGGTATAGGAGGAGATGTTGTTCAATTGTGGACGATGGACAGATGGATGACAGACAAAACAGCATACTAAAAGACCTGACCTTTGGTCAAGTGAGTTATAAAGTCAAACAGATTTTTTTTGTAATATGCAATAATGTTCAGACAATTTGTTTTAACTTTATGTTCATATTCAGGTTCTCAATTAAAATACCTTTTGTTATATATACGTAAAAGATATAATTGTTTCAAACATACAGGGCAATTCAAACGTCATTGCGCTGCCTCATTTACACTGTAAATGATATATTAAGGTGATAATGTATAATACTTAACATGCATTTGTTGCATAAGTAAAACAAGAGGGCCAAGATGGCCCTATATCGCTCACCTGAGAATCATTGTACAGAAACATATAAATCAGGATGTAAGTTAGTAGGTCAAGGCCAAAATCATCCACGGTTAAAGATTTAATCTGCATGCAAAATTATCTAATGTTTCATTGTTGTAGCTGAACAGAACGTCTTCTAAGAATAGGCCCTGTGACCTATTTTTTGACCCTGGATGACCCATATACAATCCCATCCTAGATATTATCAAGACAAACATTCTGACCAAATATTAGGAAAATCGAAAGAAAGATACAGCTTCTATCGCATACACGAACTTTTTCTAAGATTTGACCCCGTGACCTAGTTTTTGACCCCAGATGATTTATATAAGCCTCAACCTAGATTTCATCAAGACAAACATTCTGACCAAGTTTCATAAAGATCCAATGAAAAATACAGCCTCTATCGCATACAAAAGGTTTATCTAACATTTGACCATGTGACCTAGTTTTTTTTTACCCCAGATGACCCATATTCAAATCCAACCTAGAACTCATCAAGACAAACATTCTGACCAAATATTAGGAAAATCGGATAAAAAATACAGCTTCTATTTTATACACAAGGTTTTTCTAAGATTTGACCCCATGACCTAGTTTTAGACCCCAGATGACCCATATACAATCCCAATTAGATACCATAGAGACAAACATTTTGACCAAATATTAGGAAAATCGGATGAAAAATACAGCTTCTATCGCATACAAAAGGTTTATCTAAGATTTTACCATGTGACCTAGTTTTTGACCCCAGATAATCCATAAACAATCCCAACCTTGATGTCATCAAGACAAACATTCTGACTAAATATTAGGAAAATCCAATGAAAAATACAGCCTCTATCGCATACACAAGGTTTTTCTAAGATTTGACCCCGTGACCTAGTTTTTGACCCCAGACGACCCATATACAATCCCAATTAGATACCATAGAGGCAAACATTCTGACCAAATATTAGGAAAATCGGATGAAAAATACAGCTTCTATCGCATACACAATGTTTTTCTAAGATTTGACCCTGTTACCTAGGTTTTGACCCCCAATTGCCCCATATACAATCCCAACCTAGATTTCATCAAGACAAACATTCTGACCAAATATTAGGAAAGTCGGATGAAAAATACAGCTTCTATCGCATACACAAAGTTTTTCTTAGATTGGACCCCGTGACCTAGTTTTTGACCCCAGATGACACATATACAATCCCAACCTAGATTTCATCAAGACAGACCAAGTTTCATAAAGATCCAATGAAAAATACAGCCTCTATCGCATACACAAGGCAAATGTGAACAGACAGACGCCAGACGACAGACAGACGACGGACATCCAGCGATCACAATAGCTCACCCTGAGCATTCGCTCAGGTGAGCTAATAAGAAAAAGAATGATTTCTTAAATAAAATAATGATCCTCGCTGTTAAAGTATTGACTTACAAATGGGCTGACGATGCATAAAAAAGAAAATGTTTATACATGTATATGTAAACACTCTAGTTGTAAAGAATATATCTAAATTTAATTACTGTCTCAGTTTTTGTTGCAGAAACTCATCATAAATTAAAGTTTTACACACTTTTATTGGTGAAAAATTTACCCCGTTAGTCACGGGATAGATGCAATGTTTATAATTGATAATTTTGACATTTGTATAGAACATTCCATAGTGGTTTTGGATCAGTGATCTAGGTCACTGCTCCTAATTATACTGACCTGAAGTGCATAGGTTCGAATCCTGTTTCTTCAGTTTCACAACGTATAGAAGCATAAAATTATGTTTTTATACACGAAGTTTAGGGGAGGGGTATATAGGAGTCACCTGGTGGTTGGTTGGTCGGTCGGTCTGCAGCAATTTCCTTGTCTGGAATACAACTTGAAAATACTGGTTGGAATTCAATGCAACTTCATGCAATGGTCAAACACAATGAGAGGAAGTGCAGCGTCGAAGAATCATAACACTATCTTCACTATTTGCTTAGTTATTGCCCTTTGTTGGTTTTCCTTGTCCGGAGTATAACTTGAAAACTACTAGTTGGAATTCAGTGCAACTATATACATTGGTCAAGCACAATGAAAGGAAGTAAATGTACAAGAGCTATAACTCTATCTTCACTATTTGCAGAGTTATTGCCCTTTGTTTTTTTCTTTGTCTGGAGCATAACTTGAAAAATACTGGTTGGAATTCAATGCAATTTCATACAGTGATCAAGCACAATGACAGGAGGTGCAATGTACAAGAGCTATAACTCCGTTTCAGTTATTGCCTTTTGTTGTATTTCCTTGTCTTGAGCATAGCTTGAAAACTACTGGTTGGAATTCAGCGCAACTTCATACAATGGTCAAGCACAATGAGTGGATGTGCAATGTACAAGAACCAAAACTATCTTTAATTGCCCACAACCATAACTCTATTTCAATTCTTTTACAAAGTATTCTGTTACTAACAGGTTCCTCAGTTCCGAAGCAGTCTTGCGGGGGTATTAATCACATTTAGTGATAGCTCTAGTTTTTGTTTGTCTTTTTTATAGTATAGTAATTTCTCTTTTATTAAAGAAAAAAAAAACTTATTTCTGTGAGTCACTCGCTTTAAAGCATACAATGCATTCAAAAATTGATAAGAGTCACTTCGTTCAACTGTTAACATTCACTTAAAATCAAAATATCTACATACCTGCCACTTGACAATACACATATCAAGTTTGCTGAAAATTTACTTGAGGTTTTTTTGAAAACAGGCATGGGAAATGACATAACATCGAAATCCAAATGTTTGGGAGGGCATGGGTAATTTTGTACTTGTCTAATTCCGAAAGAATTTCCCATTCTGTGCGGTGTTCTTTTACTTTTGTCAGCAAACATGACACACATTAATGTCAGGAGGCAGCTTGATATGGAAGAAATGAATATTGACATTGATATGCTTGAGACAGGGCTCTCACAGAGACAGATTGGACATCATCTTGCAGAGTCGCTGAGCATTATTGGCAGGATGTGGCAACGTTACTAGGCATATGGAGACGTCTTGCAAAGGCATGCTGGTGGTCACAGAAGATCAACAACCGATGCAAAAGACAGATTTATTGTTCTTCAAGCTCTTCAAGTTTTCAGAACTCCATCAAGCTACGTAACGACTTCAGTGCGGCTGGCATATATGCTCATAGGCCAACAACACTTACCCTTCTGCAGCAGCATCACATCAGAGAGCGTGAAGCACCTGAAGTGGGCAGGGGACCCTCCAGAACTGGACAGCAGTATGGTTCTCTGACGAGTTAAGGTTGTGTGTGGACTTCACAGATAGGGATGCCAGGGTTTGGTGGTCAAAGTGAGCGATTTGTGCAGGCCTGTGTAACTGAGCATGATCGTTATGGCGGAAGGTCTGATATGATTTTGGTGGACATCAGCATCCAGAGTAAGAAAGACCTTGATATCATAGAAAACATTACCTTTACGTCGGTAAGGTAAGTCAATCACATTATGAATGTTCTTGTTCATCCAGACGCTGGTGCAATTGGCCCAGATTTCATTTTCATGGATGAAAGTACCAATGCTCATAGAGCTCAAGTCACCAACCACTACCTCGAAGCAGAAGGTATTGACCTATGGACTGGCCAGCTCAATACTCGGATCTAAACACAATTGAGCATGTTTTGGACTTCCTTCAGACAGCCATTTCAGCCAAATTTATGCAGCCAGCTCAGACCAGCGTTGTTGGATGAATGAGCTCAAAACCCTCAGCAGATCGATAGGTGTCATGAGGTTGCGCTGTCAGGCAGTAATCAAAGTATACATCCAGTTCTTTTCAAAATAAATTTTCGCTTCTCGTAATGCACTTCTAGAATATCCAGTTTTTGACAATACATCATCCGTACATGCTTTATGCTTCAATGATCTATTGCTTTTAACATTTCTATTGGTTAATAGGTTTAGGAAATAATGAAATTTGCTCAAAATAGTTTATATTCATTTCCATTGCAATACATCGGCACATAGAAAACAAAGTGACCCCTAGCAAATTTTTAGTAGAATAGTATACAATGCATTCAAGCTAGATGTCCATACGAACATATACAGCTGTTTGGTTTGTAAAATACTCAACTGCTATAAAATCATTAACCATTTTCATTTAAAAATATCAATTAATTGATAAATATATATACTGAAAAAAAATTAGCAAGTTTTTATTTGGATGTAAATGTACAAATGAACATTTGTACTCGAAATGTTAATGTTAAAAGATGTCCCAGTCACTGAATGACAAATTTTAAATCCATTGTCTGCAGTAAATACTATGGTGTCTGATTTGTGCCATGTCGTGTATGAGTTAGTTTTGAGGGCGACAGGTTGAAAACATGCCAGTGACTTTGTCCTGTTTATGACCTTTCGCTCCGTCAAGGTGACAATACGACAGATTTATCGCGAAATTACGACACATCTTAGGACTCGTGTTTTCACCTTCTATCTGTCGTGTCTACGCGTCACCTTCTCGGGGCGCAAGGTCGAAAATACAAACAAACAATAAACGGTGACTGTCGTATTTTTGACCTTTCGCCTCGCAACACCAACAAATCACAAATCAAGTTCGTAACATAAAGATAACGGAAATCACGTGCACAATGAAATCTATAGATGCAAGAATGTCACACAACACAGGTCTTATTACATACACACAAAACAAAATGGGGCAGCAATGACGCTAGGTACACGTCAAATTTCCATTGTAGTGCTCGATGCTAGCATGACGGCAAGAGATATCGCTTGCTATTTTAATACACGAGACTACTATAAGTTGCCATAAGACTAGATTACAGCTGACAGGTAACATCTCTGATGGGCCATGATCTGGCAAACTGCGTAAAACGACGCCTCGAGAGAGGACCGCTAAAGTGGGCTGTCAGCGAACGAACCAGGTTCATATCTAGCCATAAGTTAGCTGCACGTCTAAGAAAACTGGAGTTTTTTACCTGTCCGGCAGGAATAGGGTGCGCGTTGCACACGGCTTCGTTGACGTCGACCTTACGTCGCACATGTTCATTGGGCTCGGATTCATCTCGTAGATAATAGAATGATGTTTTGCTCTCCGATGAATGTCACTTTAACCTATCCTTTGCTGACGGTAGGTGTATGGAGAAGAAGGGATAAAAGGCTAATCCCTAAAATGCATGCACTACCGATATTGGGACAGTAACGTCATGGTATGGTTTGGAACATGCCATGATTGCAAGACCTTTCTTGTCACAGTTCCAGGAATCCCTTAATGGCAGGAAGAGATATTGTGAAGATATCGTCCTGCCAGTTGTGGTACCTTTTGTATGTCAACGAAACATCGGGATATTCAAGCAGGATTATTCACCTATTTACTCAGCGAGGCATACACAAGATTTTACGTTAAAACAACGTAATCTTGCTTTCATGGCTAACAAAATCGCCAGATCTTCCATCAGTTGAACATCTGTGTGACCTCCAAAACCGTAAGGAACGTCAACAGCGTGCTCTTCATGATGAATGAGCCAGGATACCTCTACGTACCATCAGACCGCTGATATGTGGCGTTTGAGGCGGAGTTGTGTGACTGTTTTGGCAGCAGATGGAGGACACACAAGAAATTGACATTATTTGTGAGTTTTCCATTCTGACCTCTCTTTACAGGAGCTTGGTGTCATGCTTGTCTGAAAATGGATCAGAGTGATACAAAGGACCATCCAGAACTTGATTGCCAGGAAAACTGTAATTGATAGTCGTGTGTCACATACCAGATATTGAACCTCGAATAACTTGTCTTATTGTCGTTTGATAAAATTTAGAAAATGACCCCTAGTCGACGAAATCCCTGTTTTCCATCATCAAGCTCATAAGTTAATAAAATCCTTAAACAACAACAAATTGATAAATCAACCATTAAATTCCTAAAACGCACTAATAAACTGAAATATAGCCCTTCTACTGCTGAAAGTCAGTCATTTTATACAGCTTAGCAAAATTTGAGTAGTATATAATATTGCCCTATTCGTAAAGATATACATGTATTAACGTATCTTTATCTAACAATTCTATTTAAAACATAAAAGAAGCTTGCCGAAATATTGTTTCATTTTCAAATGTTTACTTTCGTGTTATCCAAATAGCGCTCTCTGACTGATTATTTTGCCGTCTATATGGATAAGAATGGAGAACAAAGTGACAGAAAAGAGAACAGTGCTGACTACAACGGATCAGCTAGCATAGATGTACACTATAACCATTGTGCACGTAGGTCGCAAAATGTAAACATTAATCTGCGTGTGCAGTATTCCCCGGTTATACCCCAACCGCAACATAGGACATCATAATATGTATATTGTACAAGAAGTAAGAATGTAGTTGGAGTCATAGTTAATCGGATCAACTCTTTGAGTAAAGAATTACATAATTATACAAAAGATACCTTCGGTTTTATTTGTGTTGCTGATTTAAGTTGATGGTCGTAAATCCAGAAAAGATCAGAGTTTGCAGCGTTGAAAATGTAAGGATAAAAGTATTTATTTAAGTATGGTAAATAGTGATTCTTTTATTTATTATCCACAGGTCATGTGTATATTTGTGTGGATATTTTCGTTCTACATGCCTTATTGCGTTTGGCTCAAAATAAAACGAATTCCGCATGCACAACTAGGGTATCTTTGGAACACTGTCGCGCATTTTGTCTCAAGGACACAACACAACTAGGGTTGCCTTGGTACACTGTCGCGCACTGTCCCACGGCCACAACACAACTAGGGTTGCATTGGTACACTGTCACGCACTGTCCCACTGCCACAGCACAACTAGGGTTTCCTTGGTACACTGTCGCGCACTATCTCGCGGCCACAGCACTACCAGGGTTGCATTGGTATATTGTGGCGCACTGTCTCAAGGCCACAGCACAACTAGGGTTGCCTTGGTACACTGTCGCGCAATGTTCCACGGCCAGAGCACAACTAGGGTAAGGTTGCCTTGGTACTCTGTCGAGCACTGTCTCAAGGCCACAGCACAGCTAGGGTTGCCTTGGTTCACTGTCGCGCACTGTCTCACGGACACAGCTTTGGTTAAGCCAATCAATACACTACCTTCTGTTCAATGTTTTTTTTTATTTCAACTTAATATTTTTTGTCACTTAACTCAAACAAGCTTTTTCCCAATTCTCCACCATATCTTTAATACTCTTTGTATGTCATAACCAGTTTACATTTGCCTCTATAGTTTTTATAATGGGTTTTAGTGTTTAGATTACAAGAACATTTTAGCTTTAAATATCACTGACTTCTCATTATTGCAATAGGTTACAAAAATACAGTATCATGAGTACTGTTTTATGTAACAAATATCCTGAACATATGTTGTGTTTTCTGAATGAAAATGTGAGAATCTTTTCATGAACTAGATATCTATATGATTTTAGGGGTCTGACATATATCCGGTTTGACGACCATTTGAACGATCTTGCAAATCAGCCATTTTACGTAAAAGCAACTTCTTGGATTATAACCCATAAAAATACATGTACATGAATACGAATTTTCAATGATATGAGTATATTAAAATGGTTCGAAATTGTTCCCACATTATTCAGTGGTTATACTCGAAGACAACCGTAATGACGTCTAAGTACCCGAGGAATCAACCCTTACCTGAACGTTAAAGTTCCCGAAGATCCACGACTTTGTGACCGAGGAATTAACCTTACCCTTTACGTCCTAAGTGACCAAGGAATTAACCTATACCCTTCACGTCTTAGTGACAGAGGAATTAATCTATTGCACCGCATCTAAGCGCCTGAGAAATCAACCTATACCCTGCAAGTCTTAGGGTGGGGGGAAATAATCTGTACCTGCACGTCTTAGTGCCTGAGGAATCAACCTGCACGTTTAAGTAACGAAGGAATTTCCCTGTACTCTGCACATCTAAAGGCTTGAAAAATTTACCGTTACCATTCACGTCTTAGCGTCTGGGGAATCAACATTTCTTCTACCTTTATCCTGCGAGTCTAAGTGCCTGAAGAATTTACATTTACCCAGCGCCTAGCAGCCGTTCTTGCCTTAACGACCACTGCATTTGCAGTCCAGTTATAATCTGCCCATTAAATTGAAAGATGAACTTGTCCATATAGCAGAGTTACGTTTTAAAGGGGCATACCCTAAAAAGTTTTGATATTTTGTTTCCTTTAAAATCATGTAAATGAGACCGATACTAAACGAATCTCTAGCAAGTATGATCCAACAGTTAAGCATTACAATTATCGTCTTTATATAGAGAGTAGCTGAAACGTTTTTAGATGGATAGCGATTTACTACAGATGAACACTTCCTTCGTGTCTGTATACTCTTGGGAGAACAAGTTTGCTCCTTAAAAAACAATGCCAATGGGTTATGCCCAATAATTGAATTATACATGTGATCACTTGCAATGTTTCTTGCGATATTGATAATTGTGTTATTGCATTAAAGTTCTGTCACTGTTAATAAATATTGTCAGTGTTAACATTCTGCCTCATGTGAATTTATACTCATTACTTGACTTGCACATTAAGCTTGAAAATTAATGCAACTTCTGGATTAATACATCTGTCTGTACCTTTGTGTCTGCATCATTAGATGATCTAGCTTTTTATTCCTCAAAGACAAGAGGTATAACAAAAAGCTTAAATTAAATTCGGATAGTCATTGTATAGAAATCCTGGTCAAAGAAATTATTACAGAGAGTAATTTAATGCGTGAAGTTGAAAAAAAAACTACCATCTCCGTGCACTATTTCGCACACACAAAACTAATGAAAATTATCTAATATATAAAAATAGTTAAGAAAATTGTCTCCTCTTATACCGCTAAGCCAACTTTGACGAAACATGCCTGGGATATTCCTTGCATGAAACTAGTACCAAAGTTGTTCAAAGAATTGAATTCCATCAAGAAATCTGGTTGCAACAGACAGGAAAAACTTGAAAATCTTCTTGTCTGAAACGACAAGGCCCTGAGCCTTAAGATTTGGTATGTAGCATTGTCTAGTAGACCTCTACCAAGTTTGTTCAAATAATATCCCTGGGGTCACTATTGGCCCCGCCCGAGGGTCCACAAGTTTTACATAGCAATTTACAAGAAAATCTTTAAAAAATCTTCTTGTCTGAAACCATAAGGCCTAGAGTTTCAAAATTTGGCATGAAGCATTGTCTAGTGGACCTCTACAAAGTTTGCTTAAATTATATCCCTGCGGTTACTATTAGCCCCGCCTGAGGGGTCACAAGTTTTATATAGCAATATAGAAGAAAATGTTTAAAAATCTTCTTTCTGAAACCACATAGGCCTAGAGTTTTAAAACTTGGCATGAAGCATTGTCACTGGACCTCTACCAAGTTTATTAAAACAGTTGTCCCTAAGGTCACTATTGGCCTCGCCTGAGGCTGTCACAAGTTTTATATAGCAATATAGAAGAAAATCTTTAAAAATCTTCTGAAACCACAAGGCATAGAATTTTAAAATTTGGCATGAAGAAAGCTTTATCAAGCTTTTTCAAATTATTAGATTAGGTTAAACGTCACCAAGGCTAAAAATAGATTTATCTACTTTACCTCATAGAGCCTTCATTTATAGACCAATATCTATGATATTCGGTATATAGGTTCCTTGCATGGGTGGGGTTTGTGGTCACTGGGTCTATAGCTTATAACAGACATTTCTACTTTCTGTCATATAGCCTTTAGTTATTGACTGATGTTTTACATATTTGGTTTGTATGCACCTGCATATATTCAATTAAACAAGAGGGCCATGATGGAGCCTAAATCGCTCACCTGAGTCTTCATTGCTCATGTTACAAATATCGTTATTGGTTTTTATGGGTGCAAGTTTAAATAAGTTTGCAATAAGTTTGAAGACTCTGGGTGTAATGGTACTCAAATTTTGAGCAGAAATAGTTTTACTCTACAGGTCCCAGTGACTTTGACCTTTGACCTACAGACCCCAAAACCGATAGGGTTCTTCTAATATAAATACCCTATTAAGTTTGAAGGTTCTAGGTGTAATGATACTCCAGTTACTGAGAAGAAATAGTTTTCACTCTACAGGTCCCTGTGACCTTGACTTTTGACCTACTGACCCCAAAAATGATTGGGTTCTTTTACTGAGTAAAGAAAATTATCCTATGAAGTTTGAAGGCTCTGGGTAAAATGGTACTCCAGTTACTGAGCAGAAAGTTTTCACTCTACAGGTCCTTGTGAAGTTAACCTTTGACCTATGGACCCTTAAACAATAGGGTTCTTCTAATACAATTATCCTATAAAGTTTGAAGGCTCTGGGTGTAATGGTACTACAGTTACTCTGCAGAAATACTTTTCACTCTACAGGTCCCTGTGACATTGACCTTTGACCTACTAATCCCAAAAACAAAAGGGTTCTTCTATTTAGTAAAAGAAATAATTCTATGAAGTTTGAAAGCTCTTGGTGAAATGGTACTTCTGTTATTGAGAGGAAACGGTTTTCAATCTTGAGGTCCCTCTGACCCTGACCTATGGAATCTAAAAACAAATAGGGTTCTTCTAATACAATTTCCTAATAAATTATGAAGGCTCTGTGTGTAATGGTACTACAGTTACTCTGCAGAAATACTTTTCACTCTTGAGGTCCTTGTGACCTTGACCTTTAATCTACTTACCCCAAAAACAACTTGGTTCTTTTATTTAGTAAAAGCGATCATCCTATGAAGTTTGAAGGCTCCGGGTGAAATGTTACTCCTGTTATTGAGTGGAAACGGTTTTCACTCTAGAGGTCCCTCTGACCTTGACCTTCGAACTACTGATCCAAAAAAACATTTTTTCTAACTCAGTAAGTGCAATAACCGTGTGAAGTATGAAGGCTCTGGGTCAACTGGTACTCGAGTTATTGAACGGAAAATGAAGTGTGACAGAGAGACAGACGAACAGACACCCATGGACAGGGCAAAAACAATATGTCGCCATCAGAAGGATGGGGTTGGGGGGAGACATAACAACGAACAATTGAAAGTCTAGCCCTTGGTGTTTCATAGCAGCAGATTTTTTAAGTTTTCCCTATATAAGTCTTTGTGTAAAATCAAATGACCCCCGGTCGGGGCAAGTTTTGACCCCTGGGTCATAATTTGAACAAACTTGGTAGAGGTCCTCTAGACAATGCTACATACAAAATATCTAAGCTGTCCGTCTTTTGGTTTCTGACAAGGATATTTTAAAAACTTTTTTTCTATATAACTCTATGTAAAACATGTGACCCCCGGGGCAGGGCCATTTTTGACCCAGTGGTCATTATTTGAACAAACTTGGTAGAGGTCTAGTAGACAATGCTGCACACCAAATATCTAAACTCTAGGCCTAATGGTTTCTGCCAAGAAGATTTTTAAAGTTTTTCCTATATAACTCTATATGTTATGGTTTATACTGAATATTGAAATGTCCTTGTACTATTCGCTTTTGGTTTTAAGTTAATAATTTTCCACACACAAAAAAGTGAGAAGAAACATTTGTTGAAATGATTACAAATATAATCAGCTATAAAAACAGAAGAGAACCAATCATCTGAAAAATAGACACTAAACTGAAACACACGGTACAGAACGTAGAAAATCGAAAAGTTCGAAAAGAATAAATGTTGGCACACACCAACCCTGAATCAAAGTATAACTGACGATAAACCACAGGTCATATGTGGAGGTAATGATATCGGATCTGTTATTATATGCTGTTGTCGCCTTTTCTTGGTTTTTAAAAAAAATATAGTTAGTCCTTTGAAATAAATGAAAGTTTTTTTTTTTATATAATTCTGTTTGTTTCCTACCGAGATACTAAATATTGACTGCGTGTGTGCGTACCTCCACTGGTTAATGTAGTTGAAAGATAGGCAGTCTTTCTTACTTACTTTATTGCCGAGTTACAATACCGACATCAGTATGTTAATAGACAAGCATTGACAACTGGTTACGTAGCTCCGCGGAGAAAGTACAACAATCGAAAACATTTCACTGGTCTCTTTGAAGTTTTCAAAAATGACTAAGCGATAGATAAACATTTGAACATAGAAAACTACAATTGCTCTTATCAAATTTGCGGATTTGCATTTTAAATCTTCGACTTAATTTCGATTGTTGATTTAAATACAACTAAATCTTTAGGCTGCATACAACTGCGATTTAAACTTGACGAAACATTATCATTTGAAAGGTTTAAGATTTAAGACACAATATTTCGGACTAACAATCTGCGTATACCTGGAAACGGTAGAACACAGCATTGACAAGGTGTGTTCAACTGGTTTTAATTCTACTAATTCTTTAAACATTTAAAGTCAACTTATGAATTATGAACACGTTATTTTTACGGTAATATTTTCTTACCGAAATTTATGCAGAATATATGTACAAACTGAATTTTAATGCGAGTACGTGCTATTCATAACAGGATTACTTTCTAGCAGTTTAGTGATAGAAATGTACAGACCAAAGTCTGCTCCTCTGGAAAACTTCCGGATACGATCTCCAGTGGGACGGGCATCAGATGATGATGGTGAGATTGTTAAAACAAAAAAGACGAGACACACATTAGAAGACAGAATGAACAGATTCCATACAACTGAACGTATGCTGCATCGAAAGCAAGAACGCCGACGGACGGAGGCTGATATTGTCGTGAACGAAACGCCGTCGGGTCTGCTTGCAATGGAACATCCAACCAGGAAAATAAGTCAGGTAGAACTGGAAAATGTTGTTGCTAGAGTTTGTCGACCAACGGCTTCGTACTCAGCCAGAATATCTTCAAACCGACGGATAAATGCAAAAGACATATATGTGCCACCAAAAGTTGTAAAAGTTGAATATTACAATATTGAACATGAGCGGTTCAAAGGAAATAGATCTTTAAGCAACAAATCACTGAAAGCCCTGGTAAACAGGCTTTCCAGTTATGACACCGAACGCCGACCACCAGAATCTAATCGCAGCCAGACGCCTGAATATCGGCAACGCCTTGGTTCATTGGCAAGTTACCGATGGCAAGGTCTCCAGAATTGCTAGACATCTCTGTGTTTATGGTGCTAAATCTCAACTGTGTTCTCTTTTCAGTATTAACTGAGAAATTGTAAGAAATAACAGGCGATTAAATAATGTATGAAAATTGTTTTGACTGAAATCGACCCGTGATCTGGATATGAAGGGTTTGACGCTCTTTTGTTGTAATAAACACCAGACTCGTCTTCCCACAAAATTGACTAAGGTGTGCTGGTTTCTGTGAATGTATGAGCTTGAATATGTTTTCGTAGAGTGGATCGGGTACTGATGACATTAAAGTGGACATACGGTGATTTTTAAAGATTCAATACCTGACATACATAAGTGTTCTCTTGAAAATGGCTGTCAAGTGCATGTAAATGCAAACGATGGATACCGCACCAGTGATAAGCGATTCATTTGACTAGTGATATTACTTGTCCAGAAACGTTCGACTTAATAATTGGTGAAAGCATTTTTGACATAATCACTTAAAAACAATAAAAAGCATTGAGTGTAAGCAACAAAACACAAATAAAGCCCAACCAATCACAAGCAGCTAAAATATCATAGACGATGCGATCAAATATTGCATTTTTGCGGTGCAGTTTACAGATCAAATAGTTTTAATTGTAGCATGATGGAAAATCAGAAGTCGTGCAAGAATCATACGTTTTTTAAGGCATTTTTTTCAGAATGGGCTAACTAACAAATCAGATGAGTGGCTCTAAAGAGTGTACCAACGTTACCTCTGTAAATGGTCAATCAGGATCACTCATAATTCAAAGACCATATACATTGTACACCATGCCAGATCAACCAAGTAAGCTGCTTAAAAAAGCATCCAATGCGTTATGCCCAATAACTTGATTGTACACGTGATCACATCTTGATGCAATATTTCTTCCGATATTGATAGTTATGTTCTTTCTTTAATAATCCTGTCCATGTTAGTGAATATTGTCAGAGTGTAAACAAAGTTGGGAAGTAATTTTATCACAAAATGTAATATTATAAGTATTTACAAGCAATGGATATAATGAATACATTATAAAACATCATCTTTGAGAACTGAACTACTATCATCTAATTTCAGAAAATAATTAAAGTACCGTAAATAGAGCTGAAAACAGAGAACAGTATAACGATTCTGAATTTTACATGACTTAAATTTATAATGTACATTATAATCACTTATCAGTTCCATGCACTTAGCATGGAAAAGCACCAGAGGTGTCATTTGAATCGGAAGCTTTTTGTGTCGTGCACTATCCTCCAACAACCTCTTCATAGGACGTCGGTCATATGGGCAATCGGTACCGACGATAAATAAGCTCAAATAGATAGAGCAATACACAGTTATTTACGGAAGTTCCGAATCGCCTGCTGGCATTATAGGCATTTTCAGAATCCTAGGAGATTTTAAGTCTGTTGTTGTACGTGCAATAAGTAATTTCAATTTCATTGCTGTCGTTATCAAAAATAATGCAAAATTATTTATCAATTAAATCAGTTATTTTGTTAATTTTAAACGCATCATTTACCTAAAAACACTAACAAATATTTGGTACTCTTGCTAGTAAACATAAAGAGAAATCTAATGATTGCAGGGGCGAAAATAGGGTCGCAAATAGGATCGGAGGGCCGCAGAATAAGGAATATCCGAAAATCTCTGCTTCATATTCTTTGTCATTAGACGTTCCGTCGCAGTTAGAAAATTCACCACTTAACTGGGCGATGCCCTAAGGGGCATAACCCAAAAATTACTTTCATTTAGGCAAATAAGAAACGGTAGCACGAAATACCCAAATACACTTGAAATATTCTACAGTACTGATGCTTGACGGATTTTTTTAACAGTAATTATTGACAAGAATGTCTCTTCATAGCACAAGTAAACTAGAAAATGAAAATCAACAGTGAAAATTGTAGATATTCATTCATACATATTAGAAGTAATTTGATATCATGATACCTTATTTGGAATTATCACTATGTTTCGTTTTCACAGCACTGTGTGAACAAACAACATTCAGAACACCTCGCGCGACTTCAGTAAGTCTTTATACGAAGTTGTCGGAAAAGGCTGAGTTGTTGCGATTCGACAAACAAATGAGTATAGGCACATTGACTGATGACATCACAAGCACCTGTTACCTACTATTTGGCAAAAAGAATATATACGTCTCTGGATGCACTAAGTTTAACCATTTGCAAACAAAAACGTAAACAGTTTTGACAATTATTTTTAAAATATGTAGAATATGAGTTTTCCGACCTTTTAAATGATATATAATATTGAATTGTTTGATGAAAAATGACTTTGAAACTGTAATCACAAAATTACTATGTTTTGCATTTTTATCAACAGTCATATTTTTGCAAACCTTCAAAAAGTTACCTTTATCTCTTATCAGTTACTTGTTACTATTAATAGATTTAAAAACAATAACATTCAACGTTGCTATTACCTGTAAAATAACTTTTTCAGTTACCATAACGTGTATTTTCTCAAATATTTGAAGTTTAGCCCTCCGTCTTGCTAAATTTATAAAAATACATTTAAAGTGTATTTGGGTATATTTGGGTGGATTTACCAACAAATCGGTAACACGACAAATCGGTAACATGATTTTATATAGTAAAAAAGGAGAAATCGGTAACAATAGAAATATTGTACGTACCAAGAAAGGTGATTAAGTTGGTGTGAAAAGGCATATTGGAGTAATATTAATTGATCAGTATAACACATCGGTGAGCAGGCAAAAAGACAAATATACTCTCTTGATTCCAACCAGAGGGATGAATACAAAAGCAAATTGTGTGCCTCGGCATGAACCTTTGCCTCCTAGTCCAGACGACAGTCTTACAGTGCTTTAAACGCTTTGATTTAGACTGTCGGCAACAGCTGTCTACTAGAACCGCAAATCAAATTCAGGCATCACGGGACAAGGCCACTTAAACATTGATATATTAATGCACACACACTGCCCACATGTTCGATTCAATACAGGAATGATCTCGTAATTCATAAATAGTCACACCTGCTATCCCTAAGTATATATATTGCGGTATTCTTTTGCCTCATCATTATGATTTCTTCAAACATTGTCTTATTGTCAGGTGTACACTATAAATGTGAAAAATACGTTTAGATTAAAGAAGAGATGTTTGTAAAACATGTATGCCCCTAGCTGAGAAGCTGGGACCAAGCGTTCTGTAGTTATTGATTGGAAACCATTTTGCTATTCAAGGACACTAGCTGTGACCATGGCCTATGACCTGGTGACCTGAAAAACTAAAGGGCTTATCTTCAAGTCATGAACAACTTATATACAAAGTTGAAAAACAAAGGCACAAGCATTCTACACTTATTCATCGGAAACCATTTTGCATTTCAACGTCACAGTGACCTGAAACAAGAGGGCCATGATGGCCCTGGATCGCTCACCTGAGTACTTTGGCTGTAGGTTTGCTGCTAAGCAGTATTTCAATTTTTAATTGAAAATATGTAAGTGGCTACAAACCAACTATGTAAAATATCAGTCAATAAACAAAGGCTCTATGACAGAAAGTAGAAATATCTATTATAAGCTATGGTGACCTTGACCTTGACCCAGTGACCTCAAACCCTACCCATGTGTAGACGTCCATGCAAGGAACCTATATACTGAATATCAAAGATATTGGTCTATAAATGAAGGCTCTATGAGGTACAGTAGATAAATCTATTTTTAGCCTCCATGACCTTTAACCTAATCTAATAATTTCAAAAAGCTTGATAAAGCTTGCTTCATGCCAAATTTTAAAATTCTAGGTCTTGTGGTTTCAGACAAGAAGATTTTTAAAGATTTTCTTCTATACTGCTATTTAAAACTTATGACCCCTCCGGCGGGACCAATAGTGACCCCAGTGACATTTTTCAAACAAACTAGGTAGACGTCCACTAGACAATGCTGCATACTAAATATCTAAGCTGTAGGCGTTGAGGTTTCCTGTAAGAAGATTTTTGAAGATTGCCTTTTTTACATATTAAGCCAATTTTGACCCCCGGGCCAACATATTAACAATACTGGTAAAGGTTCTCAACAAAATACTCCACACCAAATATCTAACGTCTAGTCCTATTAGTTTCGGAGAAAAATGATTTTTCATGTTTTTCTTATATAACTATATGTAAACCAAGAGAACCCTGGGGCGTGGCCAATTTTGACCCAGGGGACATAATTTGAACAAACTTGATAGACATCCACTAGACAATGCTGCATACCAAATATCTACACTGTAGGTATTGAGGTTTCCAGTAAGAAGATTTTTAAAGATTGCCTTTTTTACATATTAAGGGCTCCCGGGGCGGGGCCAATTTCGACCCCGGGGCCAACATATAAACAATACTGGTAAAGGTTCTCAACACAATACTCCACACCAAATATCTAAGGTCTCGTCCTATTAGTTTCGGAGAAAAATGATTTTTCATGTTTTTCCTATATAACTATATGTAAATCAATAGAACCCTTTGGCGTGGCCAATTTTGACCCAGGGGACATAATTTGAACAAACTTGATAGAGGTCCACTAGTCAATGCTGCAGACCAAATATCTAAACTCTACGTCTTGCGGTTTCTGACAATAAGATTTTTTATAAGTTTTCCTATATAACTCTATATAAAACATTTGACCCCTGGGGGTCATTTTTGACCCAGGAGCCATGATTTGAACAATCTTGGTAGAGGCCCACTGGACAATGCTGCACACTAAATATCTAAACTCTAGGCCTTGCAGTTTCTGACAAGAAGATTTTTTAAAGTTTTTCCTATATAACTCTTTGTAAAACATGTGACCCTCGGGGCTGGGTCATTTTTGACCCAGGGGTCATGATTTGAACAACCTTGGTAGAGGTCCACTGGACAATGCTGCACACCAAATATCTAAACTCTAGGCTTTGTGGTTTCAGACAAGAAGATTTTAAAAGTTTTTCCTATATAATTCTATGTAAAACTAGTGACCCCTGGGGCAGGGCCATTTTTGACCCAGGGGTCATGATTTGAACAAACATGGTAAAGGTCCACCTGATGATGCTTCATACGAAATATCTAAGCTCCAGGCCTTGTAGTTCTGGAGAAGAAGATTTTTAAAGTTCCAATTTTGAAAATCTATTTTTAGCTCCTGTGGCCTAGAAATGCAATGGACCTGAACCATTTAAATAATTTTGGTAAAGCTTCATGCAAGCAACATTCCTGCCAAGTTTCAGCAAGATTGGCCCAGCAGTTCAGGAGAAGAAGTTGTTTGAAGAAAAATTTGACGACGCACGCACGGACGGACGACGGACATCAGGCGATCACAAAAGCTCACCTTGAGCACTTTGTGCTCAGGTGAGCTAAAAAGACAGTTGTCATCTACTGATCATGACAAACCTACATACTAAGTCTGCAAACCTGGGCCCAAAGATTCCCTAGATATTCAGCAGAAACCGTTTTGCTTTTCAAGGTTACTGTGACTTTGACCTTTGACTTAATAACCCTAAAAACTACGTAGGTCATCTATGAAGTTTTGAAGAGCTGTGTCAAAGCGCTCTATAGAAATTGATCAGACACTATATTGCTATACAAAGTCACTGTGACCTTGACCTGAAAAGCTTTAGGGGTCATCTACTGGTCATGGCTAACCTTCATACCAAGTTTGAGGAACCTGGGCCCCAAGGGTTCTATAGTTACTATTTGGAAATCATTTTGCTTTTCAAGGTCACTGTGACCTTTGCCTTTAACCTGAAAATCTATAAGGGTCACTTACTAGCCATGACCAACCTACAAGCTAAATTTAAAGAACCTGGGACCAAGGGTTCTACAGTTATTGATCGGAAATCGTTTTGCTACTCAAGGTCACTGTTACCTTGACATTTGACCTGGTGAAGTGAAAATCTATTGGGGTCATCTACTAGTTAAGGCCAACTTACATACTAAGTTTGAACAACCTGGGACCAAGGGTTCTACAGTTATCGATTGGAAAACTGTTTTGCTCTTCAAGGTCACTGTGACCTTGACCTTTGACCTGGTGATGTGAAAAGCTATTGGGGTCATCTACTGGTCATTACCAGCAAAAAAAAAAACAACCTTGAGTAGTGCAGTCTTAAGAAAAGAAGAGGGCCATGATGGCCCTAGATCGCTCACCTGAATACTTTGCCTTTGGGTCTGCTATTGAGCTAACATCAAAAGCTTTTTTAAGAATCTCCCTATATAAATCTATATGAATACAAGTGACCCACAGGGCAAGGTCAAATTTCACTCAAGGGGCATAACTTGAACAAACTTTGTAGATGACCTCTAGATGATGCTCCATTAAAAATATCTAAGTTCCAGGCTTTGTGGTTTCAGACAAGAGGTTTTTTTAAAGTTTTGCCTATATAAGCGTATGTAACATCAAATCTGACCCAAGTGGCATAATTTGAACAAATTTGGTAGAGGTCCACCCACTAGACAGTGCTACTTACCAAATCTTAAGGCTCAGGGATTTGTGGTTTCAGACAAGAAAATTTTCAAAGTTTTCCTTATATAAGCCTATGTAAAATCAATTGACCCCCGGGACAGAGCCAAATTTGACCACAGGGGTATAATTTTAAGAAACGGGAAGAGGTCCACAAGACAATGCTACATGACAAATATTAAGGCTCACGGCCTTGTGGTTTCAGACAAGAAGATTTTCAAAGTTTTTCCTTAATAAGCCTATGTAAAACCAATTACCCCAGGGTGGGGCCAAATTTGACCCCATTGACATAATTTAAACAAACTTGGTTGAGGTCCACTAGACAATGCTATATACCAAATCTTAAGGCTCAGGGCCTTGTGGTTTCAGACAAGAAGATTTTGAAGGTTTTCTATATATAAGCCTATGTAAAATAAATTGACCCCCTGGGCAGCGCCAAATTTGACCCCAGCGGCATAATTTGAACAAAATTGGTAGAGGTCTTCTAGACAGTGCTACATACCAAATCTTAAGGCTCAGGGCCTTGTGGTTTCAGATAAGAAGATTTTTTTAAGTTTCCCCATATAAGCCTATGTAAAATCAGTTGACCCCCAGGGCGGGGCCAAATTTGACCTCACGGGTAAATTTGAACAAACATTTTATTTAACAAGAGGGCCATGATGGCCCTAGATCGCTCACCTGAGTATTTTGGATGTAGGTTTGCTGTTAAGCAGTATTTCATGTTTTAATTGAAAATATGTAAGTAATGTAAATATAAATATGTAAACATGTAAAATATCAGTCAATAAATACAGGCTCTATGACAAAAAGGAGAAATATCTATCATAAAATATGGTGACCTTGACCTTAACCCAGTGACCTCCAACCCTACCCACGGAATATAGGATCCATGCAGGGAAAAATTTGCTGTAGCTTTAAAACAAAAAGTAGGTCAAAAATATAGGTCATGCTATGATGTTTTTGAAATCAGAACAAAAAACTGTACACATGGTCCAAATTTCATTGCCATAGCTCCAAAAACAAAAAAGTAGGTCAGTAGCCCAAATCGGAACAAAAAACTGTGCATATGGTCCAAATTTCATTGCCATAAATCCAAAAACAAAAAGTAGGTCAGTAGGTCAAAAATATAGGTCATGCGATGATGTTTTTGAAATCGGAACAAAAACTGTACACATGGTCCAAATTTCATTGCAATAGCTCCAAAAACAAAAAGTAGGTCAGTAGGACAAAAATATAGGTCATGCGATGACATTTTTGAAATCGGAACAAAAAAATGTACAAATGGTCCAAATTTCATTGCCATAGCTCCAAAAACAAAAAGGTCAGTAGGTCAAAAATATAGGTCACGCGATGACTTTTTTGAAATCGGAACAAAAAACTGTAAACATGGTCCAAATTTTATTGCCATAGCTCCAAAAACAAAAAAGTATGTCAGTAGGTCAAAAGTAAAGGTCATGCGATGACATTTTTAAAATCAAAACGAAAAACTGTGCACACGGTCCAAATTTCATTGCTGTAGCTAAAAAACAAAAAAGTAGGTCAGTAGGTCAAAAAAATAGGTCAAGGAATGTTTTTGAAATCATTTTGAAAAAAAGTACAAGATGGTATTCGAATGAGCTTTTAACAATTGCCATAGCCAAAGATATAACTTAAAAAATGAGATAAAAATTTGACAATTAGTCAGGGGTCGGAGGCTTGGGTTGGACGGAAGTTTTCCTATAAGATGTGACCCCCACGTTTTTGAGGAGGTCCAAGATCCATACCAAACTCCCACTGTGAAGTGTAAAACACGGTGCATGACAACTACAGACAAATTATCTCAGCTCTAGCGGTTTCCAGTGCCTTGCACATTTTGTGACAGAACAGATTTCAAAGTTTTTGCAATATAACTATTTATATTTATATGTAACTCTAATCAAGGGTTACCCCGGGCGCCATTTTTGGGGCCAGGTTTGACCTGATGGCCAATAGTTTGAACAATCTTAGAGTAAGGTCTATGTCTAGACAAACGGCAACACACAACAAGATATCTTGAAGCTCCACAAATGGTCCTTGTGAGTTTCTTACAAGAATGATTTTAAAAGTTTTCCCTATATAACTCTATGTAAATCAAGTGACCCCGAGGGCGAGGCCAGTTCTGACCCCAGGGTCATAATTTGAACAATCTTTGTAGAGGTCCACTATATGATGCCTCATACTAAATATCTACATGTAAGCTCCATGCCTGTGGTTTCAGACAAGAAGATCTTTAAAGTTTTTCCTATATAACTCTATGTAAATCAAGTGACCCCCAGGGCGTGGCCATTTTTGACCCAGGAGCCATGATTTGAAAAAAAAACTTGGTAGAGGTCCACTGGACAATGCTGCACACCAAATATCTAAAGTCTAGGCCTTGTGGTTTCAGACAAGAAGATTTTTAAAGTTTTCCTATATAAGCCTATGTAAAATCAATAGACTCCACTGGCGGGGCCAAATTTGACCCCAGGGGCAAAATTTGAACAAACTTGATAGAGGTCCACTAGACAATGCTTCATACCAAATCTTAAGGCTCACGGCCTTGTGGTTTCAGACGAGAAGATTTTCAAAGTTTTTCCTTTAAGTTGCCATAGCAACCAGAGTTCTTGATGGAATTGAATTCTTTGAACAACTTTGGTAGAGCTTCATGCAAGGAATATCCCAGGCATGTTTCATCAATGTTGGCTCAGCGGTTTAGGAGGAGATGTTGTTTAACTCAAATTGTTGATGACGCACGACGCACGCCGACGGACGCCGGACATTCAACGATCCCAAAAGCTCACCCTGAGCAGGCTTAGGTGACCTAAAAATCCATGGGGCAGAGGCAATTTCGAGAAAACAGCTATCAATTGAAGCAAAACATTGATGAAAATCTATTTTTAGTACTGGTGGCCATTTTGTTCAATGGAGCAGAACCGTTTTAGCAATTTTAATAGAGGGCTATGTAATGGAACATTTCTGTGGAATTTGGTGGAAAATCACCTTGCTGTTTAGATGAAGATTTTGTAGCCCTTATGCGCAATGAAATGGAATGATTTGAGCAATTTTAGAAAAAGGCAGTATCAGGAAAATAACTGTTATGTTTAAAAGAGAATGGCTTAGCAGTTTGAGAGGAGATGTAATTTGAAGCAAAATATTGATGAAAATATATCTTTAGCTCTGGCAGCCATTTTGTTCAATGAAGCAGACACTTTTCAGCAATTTAAGGCTATGGAAACAAAACTAAAGGGCTCTAAAAGGAACATTTCCGTGAAATTTCGTGGAAAATCACTTTGCTGTTTAGGAGGATACATGTATGTTGTTTGAAATTTTTTCTGTGTTTAGCTTTTGCAGCCTTTATGTGCGATAGAGCTGAAACATTGGAGCAATTTTAGAAGAGGGCAATATAAGGATCATTTCTGTCAAGTTTAGTTTAAAATGTATTAGTAGTTTTGGAGATGTCATTCTAAACCAAATATTGAAAAAAACTAGAACTGTGTCCATAGGACACGGATGCCCCCACTATGCATAAGTGCTCATAAACAAGAGCATGTATATCCTGTATGTAAGATTTTTTCTGTACATATATCTAAAATGATCTACAGGTAACCTTATGTACATGTTAAATTAAATTACAAATGTAAAATTTATATGTTCAATTATTTATATGGTATATAGTGAAAAAAATCAACAAAGGGCCATAATTCTGTTAAATATGGTCACAGCAAAAATTCCTTCCTTTACTATCATCTACACATTAAAGCTGTTCATCCCTGGAAGTTTAAGTAAAATCTGCCATCCGGTTTAAGAGGAGTTGCGTTCACAAAATTTCAATATGGTATATAGTGAAAAAATCAACAAAGGGCCATAATTCTCTTAAATTTGGTCGCAGCAAAAATTCCTTCCTTTACTTCCATCTACACATTAAGGTTGTTCATCCCTGGAAGTTTAAGCAAAATCTGCCATCCGGTTTAAGAGGAGTTGCGTTCACAAAATTTCTATATGGTATATAGTGAAAAAATCAACAAAGGGCCATAATTCTCTTAAATTTGGTCGCAGCAAAAATTCCTTCCTTTACTACCATCTACACATTAAGGTTGTTCATCCCTGGAAGTTAAAGCAAAATCTGCCATCCGGTTTAAGAGGAGTTGCGTTCACAAAATTTCTAGTGAAAAAATCAACAAAGGGCCATAATTCTCTTAAATTTGGTCGCAGCGAAAATTCCTGCCTTTACTACCATCTACACATTGAGGTTGTTCATCCCTGGAAGTTTAAGCAAAATCTGCCATCCGGTTTAAGAGGAGTTGCGTTCACAAGATTTCGGGACGTACGGACAGACGGACGGACGGACAAGTGCAACGCTATATGCATCCCACTTTGTGGGGGCATAAAAAACAATTTTTAGCTCTGGAAGCCATTTTGTTCAATGGAGTAGAACCATAAAAGCAATTTTAATAGAGGGCGTTGTAAGAAACATTTCCGTGAAATTTGATGGAAAATTACCTATCCGTTGAGGAGGAGATGCTGTTTGATTTTTATGCACCCACAAAGTGGGGAGCATATAGCGTTGCACTTGTCCGTCCGTCCGTCCGTACGTCAGTCCGTACGTCCCGAAATCTTGTGAACGCAACTCCTCTTAAACCGGATGGCAGATTTTGCTTAAACTTTCAGGGATGAACACCTCAATGTGTAGATGGTAGTAAAGGAAGGATTTTTTGCTGCGACCAAATTTAACAGAATTATGGCCCTTTGTTGATTTTTTCACTATATACTATGTAGAAATTTTGTGAACGCAACTCCTCTTAAACCGGATGGCAGATTTTGCTTAAACTTCCAGGGATGAACAACCTTAATGTGTAGATGGTAGTAAAGGAAGGAATTTTTGCTGCGACCAAATTTAAGAGAATTATGGCCCTTTGTTGATTTTTTCACTATATACCATATAGAAATTTTGTGAACGCAACTCCTCTTAAACCGGATGGCAGATTTTGCTTAAACTTCCAGGGATGAACAACCTTAATGTGTAGATGGAAGTAAAGGAAGGAATTTTTGCTGCGACCAAATTTAACAGAAATATGGCCCTTTGTTGATTTTTTCACTATATACCTTATAGAAATTTTGTGAACGCAACTCCTCTTAAACACGATGGCAGATTTTGCTTAAACTTCCAGGGATGAACAGCTTTAATGTGTAGATGGTAGTAAAGGAAGGAATTTTTGCTGTGACCATATTTAACAGAATTATGGCCCTTTGTTGATTTTTTCACTATATACCATATAAATAATTGAACATATAAATTTTACATTTGTAATTTAATTTAACATGTACATAAGGTTTTTTCACTATATACCATATAGCCAAATAAATTTGTGAACGCAACTCCTCATAAACCAGATGGCAGATTTTGCTTAAATTTCAGGAATGAACAACCTTAATGTGTAGATGATAGTAAGGGAAGGAATTTTTGCTGCGACCAAATTTAATGGAGTTATGGCCCTTTGTTGATTTTTTCACTATATACCATAAAGTGAAATAAATTTGTGAACGCAACTCCTCATAAACCGGATGGCAGATTTTGCTTTAACTTTCAGGAATGAACAACCTTAATGTGTAGATGATAGTAAAGGAAGGTTAATGTTTTTTACAGGACATGACACACCTGGGGTTTCTATACTTTAATCTGTAGTTAACTTTTATGTGTAACATTTTTTAAATTTTACCTGCTTACTTTAATATCAGCAACATGTAATTACTTGTGTGTCTCTTTCTTCGTCTTCGCTAATGTGATTCCTCATAGTACATAAATATTTACAACATTTTTATGTCGACTATTCAAAGAATAAGGAGGTCTATTGTACTTGCGATGTGGCTGTCAGGTTAAAGTTTTAGGGCAAGCTTCTCATTTTCACTATTTCTTCCCTTTCTACTGCAGATATTTGGTTCAAACTTGGCCCTAGACTGTGTCATTCCATCAAGGCCCATAACTCTGTTAAGCATTTTTATTAGTTATTCCCCTTTTAAGACTTTGTAAAATCTTTAATTTCAGGCTTTTATTATACCTTCAAGCACTAAGAATAGTCAAGCGTGCTGTCCATCCGACAGCCCTTGTTTCAGTATAAAATATCTAATTTTGAAATAAAAGGACAGCATTAATAAAATACAAAACACCTCAATTCATTTGCAACTACAGAAAAAAATTGTTCCCCACCTAAATCTTACATATAGAATATACATGCTCTTGTTTATGAGCACTTATGCATAGTGGGGGCATCCGTGTCCTATGGACACAGTTCTAGTTTTTTATATTTTTAGCTTTTGCAGCCCCTATGTGCAATGGAGAGGAACGGTTTGAGTAATTTCAAAAACGGGTGAGATAAGGAACATTTCTGTCAAATTTGATTTAAAATGGCCAGGTGGTTTTGAAGGAAATGTCATCTGAAGCCAAATATTGATAAAAATCTATTGTTAGCTCTGGTGGCCATTTTGTTCAATGGAGTAGAACCGTTTTAGCAAATTTAATAGAGGGCTATGTAAGGTACATTTCTATGAAATTTCAAGGTGAAGGTCGTTCAGGTGTCAAGGTCAAACAAATATAGGTTAGTGGGAAGGTCTTGTCCAAAGGGGTGTTGTGTTTTAGTATGAAGAATATCCACTTACTAATTTGGAAGTTATGGCCAAATATTAGTTTTTGGACAATTGGATATTCAGAGATCAAGGTCAAATAATTAAAGGTCAGTGGGAAGGTCTTATCCAAAGGGGTGTTGTGACTAAGTATGAAGTAAATCCATTGATTAATAAGGAAGTTATGGGCAATGTGAAAGTTTTTGGACAATTGGATCTTCAAGGTGAAGGTCACTCAGGGGTCAAGGTCAAACAAATATAGGTCAGTGGGAAGGCCATGTCCAAAGGGGTGTTGTGTCCAAGTATGAAGTAAATCCACCTACTAATAAAGAAGTTATTGCCAATGTTAAAGTTTTTTGACAATTGGATATTAACTTGGATCAGCAGTATGCTCCAAGTACGTTCTAAATAGATGAGACATCAACTCAAAGAACAAATGAAGATTTGCTGACAAAGGTCATTTCTTGTCTGTCTTGTAAGTGAAAACTTTCCACAGAATTTAACAACTTAGGCCTTTACCTCAGTATCTAACAAACAGAGATTCTAAGGGTTCAAGAAACACACAGAAATCCACCAAGAGTAAAATAATGATCTGTATATAGGGTAGAAATAATCTCTATAAAAATGCAATAATGTAGACATCAAAAGAAATTAAAATCATTCATTAATTTGAAGCTTCATAGAAATATCTGAGATGACACATAATACATGTATTTAACACAAGCAAACAATATTCCTGAAATGTCTGTACTGTAAAATGCTTGAAATAAGTACAAAACAACAATAATTGAAGAAAAAAAATCAAGCAGACAAACCCCCCTTGACTGTGGATAGAACATGCATGAATGTTATCACAGATAGAAAATGAAATATGCTAACATATGATAATTTGAACATGCTTCATACATTGCACATATTTATGTCTAGATACAATGAGTAGAAGTAAAACTGGCAATGTTAGACCACTTCTCACTGATACAATGTTTATTCTGACCATCAGTATCTGGAATAAATATGTAATTGCATGTACATGCAACAAAATGAATAGAGTAATGAAAAGTCTGTACATGTGTACAGGTATAAATATTCAATCCTAAATCACTGGTTTGTAGATAAATTTATTTCCAGGACTGACAATATATTGAATGACACACATACCGATAACTACACACTGCAGGCACACATAAAAATACACTAATTTTACCACTTTGAATGCCCTTAAGAAAAGTTGACAACCTGTTATTAGGATGACCCTAACTAAATTCTCTTGACTATCAACCATAGGGGCCTGAAAAATACCCTCATGTTCTTAAGTCTTATATTTTTACATGATCACCCCTTCCTTAATTCTTTCCTGACCCATTACAATAAATTGGTAGGAGCTCTACATTTTTGTGGTTTTTCAAGTCAGAATTCAAAGCCATCACAGTCCCGATTTTCATGTATGCATGACCACAAATTAGGTAGAAAGGGCTTATTCTAGTATCTGACTTGTGCAGACTTACCTCTCTTATTGCTAGTCTTTCTGACAGTAGGACCAATAAAAATCATAGCCTGCAATCAATGCCATTGAATCATTATCTGCATTGTTTGCTATTCACACTGTAAGTCCATTAATGTTCAATAGAATCAGTCCTATGAACTATACATAGTACTGACAAGACTGCACAGTAGAAAGATTAGTAGAATGGAATATTTGTTTTCATCATAGACACAATACTTGGTAAAAACAACACAATTCTAAATACAATGTGCAGGTTAAGTGTTTGTAATGAGTGTATGGCTCAGGATTTTTAAAGAACAAGAAATGTGTCACAGACACAAATGCCCCCTAAACATGGCAATGGTCACAGTCATGGTAGCTTTATAACTTGATGTTACCTTAATCATTTTTGCCAAACTCTTTTGCAGTCTGTAAACTGAAGGAAGTAGCAATACATCTAGGGGTAAGACTATTATATGTCCTTCATCTATTTGCATGGCTGGTAAAATTAACAAATTTCCAAAACTGATGTGTTTCAAAAGACACTGATCTAGTGTTTTGTACCCTGGCACAGGTCATCATATGTCTTTTACTGAAAAAGTGTTTCAAAAAAGTTTCTTACCTTTAATCCTTTGGACTTTTATTAATCCAGTTGAACAACATAGGCAAAAACATGTTCAACAAGTAAATTTGTGAGCTAATGCTCACTAGTGATACCCCCGCTATCAGAAATTTGACTTTCTTAATGTAATTTGCATTTGTCATATGTATAAAGAGTGTCAAATTTTTCCAAGTATTTACCTGAATTTAATACAACTTCATCCAAGGCACAGCTAGATGGATATGAAAATGGTCAGAATAATGAACAGGTATTACATCTGTGATTTCTGATTCATCGAAGTCTTTATTCACAAAAACACGATCAAGTGAACCTCCTTTCCTGTGTGTTGGTAACTTCTAAGTATTCGGTAAACAGGAAGTAGATGAGCAAGGAGCATATAATCGCTTTACACCATATGAGAATATAGGATAAAGCAATATGCAAAATATCAGGCTGCTGCATCTTATAGTTGCTGAGAAAACTGTGAGGGAAATTGTGAATGTATGTCAACTATGTGTAAAAATCTAAGTATTCGGTAAACAGGAAGTAGATGAGAAAGAAGCATAAAATCGCTTTACACCATATGGGACTATAGGATAAAGCAATATGCAAAATATCAGGCTGCTGCATCTAATAGTTGCTGAGAAAACTGTGAGGGAAATTGTGAATGTATGTCAACTATGTGTAAAAATCTAAGTATTCGGTAAACAGGAAGTAGATGAGCAAGGAGCATAAAATCGCTTTACACCATATGGGACTATAGGATAAAGCAATATGCAAAATATCAGGCTGCTGCATCTTATAGTTGCTGAGAAAACTGTGAGGGAAATTGTGAATGTATGTCAACTATGTGTAAAAATCTAAGTATTCGGTAAACAGGAAGTAGATGAGCAAGGAGCATAAAATTGCTTTACACCATATGGGCCTATAGGATAAAGCAATACGCAAAATATCAGGCTTCTGCTTGTTATAGTTGCTGAGAAAACTGCAACGGAAATTTGTTACGGACGGACGGACGGACGGACACACGGACAAGGGTAAAACAGTACACCCCCCACTTCTTCGAAGCAGGGGTATAATTATAAAATTGTAGAGTAATGCACAAAAGCAATATTTGCAATATAAATAAAATTAAATCAAGGGCAATAACTCTGCAATGCCAAAAATGATCAAATTGCAAAAGAGTATGTGCACTGGGGCACTTAACATTGAATATTCTATGTAAGTTTGGTGAACATCTTATGAGACCTGTAGCAGTTGTGCACAGAAGCAATATTAAGTTAAATTTAACAAAGTGCAATAACTATGCCAAAAATAATTGAATGGCTAAAGCCTGATAATATGCACTGTGGCACTTGAAAATGATCATTATATGAAAGTTTGGTGAACATGATGTGTGAATTTGTAGGAGGAATTGTACACACAAGAAATATTAAGCAAAATTAAACTAAGGCCAGTAACCCTGCCAAAAATATTTGAAATGCAAAAGCCAGAGTAAGCTCGCTTTCTGTTTCAAAAGACACTGATCTAGTGTTTTGTACCCTGGCACAGGTCATCATATGTCTTTTACTGAAAAAGTGTTTCAAAAAAATTTCTTACCTTTAATCCTTTGGACTTTTATTAATCCAGTTGAACAACATAGGCAAAAACATGTTCAATTATAAAATTGTAGAGTAATGCACAAAAGCAATATTTGCAATATAAATAAAATTAAATCAAGGGCAATAACTCTGCAATGCCAAAAATGATCAAATTGCAAAAGAGTATATGCACTGGGGAACTTAATATTGAATATTCTATGTAAGTTTGGTGAACATCTTATGAGACCTGTAGCAGTTGTGCACAGAAGCAATATTAAGTTAAATTTAACAAAGTGCAATAACTATGCCAAAAATAATCGAATGGCTAAAGCCTGATAATATGCACTGTGGCACTTGAAAATGATCATTATATGAAAGTTTGGTGAACATGATGTGTGAATTTGTAGGAGGAATTGTACACACAAGAAATATTAAGCAAAATTAAACTAAGGCCAGTAACCCTGCCAAAAATATTTGAAATGCAAAAGCCAAAGTAAGCTCGCTTCTGCACATGAGAATGATCACTGTGTGAAAGTTTGGTGAAAATTGATTAGGAAATGTAGGAGAAATGCGCACACAAGAAATAATTAGTAAAATCAAACAAAGGCCAATAGCTCCGCCAAAATAATGGAATCGCAAAAGCCTGAGTACCGGTATATACACTGTGGCACTTGATAATGATCATTATGTAGTTTGGTGAAAATCAAATGAGAATTGTAGGAGGAGTTACTCATAGATGATAGGAAGGACGGACAGACAGAATAAAGGATGGACAGCGCGACTACTTTATGCCACCCTTTGGGGGCATAACAAATTTTTATCCAGTGTTATGTAAATGCCAGACTATGAAGATATTGCAATGTATCAAAGCAGTCTGCTTCATTTCTTTGCTCTCCAGCTTGCTTACAATTGTAATACTGTTTGACTTCTTTGATTAAATGTAAACACATTGGGAGGCTCACAAACTTTCAACCAGTTTAAACCAGATCTTAAATGTCACTAGACATTTCAAGGCCTGGTTACTCTATGAAATGTCTGGTTCAGAAACCAGAGGTGCTTTCCCTTTCTTTGTAATCATTTACCACAAGAAAATGTCAGTATTTTTTTCAGGCTTTACTACATGTATATCAATTCAAACACTGGAGATGGCAACATTCAATGAACATTAATGCTGCTGTACTCTATTTCTTGTAGAGCCTTTATCTGACATTTTGCAGTGCTGCTAGATCAGGTGAGCTGTTGAGGCCCCAAGTTTGTTGTAATAACACAGAGTCTGGTTCCCGGGTCCTCTGATGTGAATTCACTGCTGACCCTCCAAGTTTATGAGCCTTTCCTGGGGAACCACTGGTCTTCCTTGTAGGCCTGCAGCAAAACAGAACAGTTCTATTAATTGCATTACAATAGTGAGTGAATGTTTTATAATTCCAACCCATTGTTAAGTAAAACTTGTTTTTTAATCAAAAACTTATTCTTGTTTAACATGTTACTGTAATGTCTAGTAACAATACTTTTTTTCATGATGGCCATGGATCACTCACCTGAGTACTAAACAAACATCAAAAGCAGTACTACATTTTCTAAATGAAGATTTGTAGATGCCTACAAACCAAATATCAAATATATCAAACAATAAATAAAGGCTCTATGACAGAAAGTAGAAAAATCTATTATTAGCTGTGGTGATCTCAAACCCCACCTAATGCTAGAGGTCCATGCAAGGAACCTACATCCCAAATATTAAAGATATTGGTCTATAAATGAAGGCTCTATGAGGTAAAGTCTACTAGAGGATGCCTTACACCAAATTTCAGAGCTCTGGGTCAAGCGGTTTCAGACAAAAAGTTTTTTTAAGTTTTTCCTATTGGTTGCAATAGTAACTACAGTTCTGCATGGAATTGAATTCTTTGAACAGCCTCAATAAAGCTTCATGCACAGAACACCCATACAAAGTTTCCATCAATATGGCCCAGCAGTTTTAGTGGAGATGTTGTTTAAAGCAGAAGATGACGATGAACAATGGACAGAGAGATTTTCAATTATAGCTTTTAAGTTCTAAATTCTTAAACCAGTGCAATTAAGCCAATAATCAACTAGAACTATTGCTGAATGCGATTCATACCCCCACCAATGTCCTTGACAGAAGACGACATGGACGGGTGGTTAAGAGAATAACTTTAGTGGCACAACTACATATACATAAAAAGAAATTATCTCTGGTGAAAAAAACAAACAAATTGTACAGGTAATAGTATAAATATATATTGTCAAATCATGTTCGAAACAGTTACAAATAACCTTTCATTTTTGTGAATATCTGTTCTAGTTTCAGAAACATTTAAGTATTAATGGTTATATCAGAACATTTTCTAAGCCTAAAAGGGGCATAACTTGTGTCATAATTCAATGGAATTGTAGAATTTTCGTCATCTGAGCTTGCTTGTAACCATTCATATAAATTTTAAGTTTCAAGTAAATATCTGTTCTGGTTTAAGAAATATTAGTAAATAAATTTAAAGACATAAAAATGGACTTAACTTTGTCAAAATACAATACAAAGTTATCCCCCCCCCCACTTTTTTTAGTTATGAAACTTGACCTGCATATCTTACTTGCGACACCACGTATATATTTGAAGTTTCAAATGATTATCTGTTCTAGTTTTAGAAATATTCAAGTACATGTTAAAATTTCAGAACATTTTCTAAGTCAATTTTTGACCTTCAAGTGTGGCCTTGACCTTAAGCTGGCACAAGGGTAAGATGGGTTCTGCACATTGCCCAGTTGGGGTGAACATTTGAGTAAAGTTTGAAGAAAATCCTTCCATTAGTATAGAATTTATAGAGTGGACACGACATATTGTCTAGTATTGATTGTAAGTAAATTAAAAGACTTAAAAAGGGGCATAACTTTGTCAAAATGCAATACAGAGTTATGAAACTTGACCAGCATATCTTACTTGTGACACCACGTATATATTTGAAGTTTCAAGCAAATACCTGTGCTTGTTTCAGAAATATTCAAGTACATGTTAAAATTTAAGAACATTTTCTAAGTCAATTTTGACCTTCAAGTGTGACCTTGACCTTAAGCCGGCACAAAGGTAACATGGGTTCTGCACATAACCTTGTTGAGTTGAACATTTGAGTAGAGTTTGAAGAAAATCCTTCCATTAGTATAGAATTTATAGAGCGGACACGACATATTGTCTAATATTTGATTGTATGTAAATTTGAAGACTTAAAAAGGGGCATAACTTTGTCAAAATGCAATACAGAGTTATGAAACTTGACCTGCATATCTTAATTGTGGCACTTCATATATATTTTAAGTTTCAAGCAAATACGTTTTCTAGTTTTAGAAATATTCAAGTACATGTTAAAATTTAAGAATATTTTCTAAGTCAATTTTTGACCTTCAAGTGTGACCTTGACCTTAAGCTGGCAAAAGGGTAACATGGGTTCTGCACATCCCCTTGTTGAGGTGAACATTTGAGCCAAGATTAAAGAAAATCTTTCAATTAGTGTAGGACTTACAGAGCGGACACGACATAATGTCTAATATTTGACTGTTTGATATTTGACCTTCAATTGTGACCTTGACCTTGAGCTGACACATGGGCAACATGGGTTCTACACATCCCCTTGTTGAGGTGAACATTTTTGCCAAGTTTGAAGAAAATCCTTCAGTTGGTATAGGATTTATAGAGCAGACACGATAATGGAGACTGACGGACGGACGGACCGACCGACCGACGGACGGACGCGACAAAGCGAATCCATTATAGCCCCCCCCACATTTTGTGGTGGGGGTATAATTAATGGATCTGACATGCTATTTCACAATCTGTGATACAATTCACACCTCAAATAAGACTTCAACCCTTGAGAACAAGAAATTGTGTAAATTATAATGTTGGATTCATTAAATACCTTGAGCCTCGGAATAATCAGAGCACTGCAACTTTGAGTCATGTTTTTACATCAATATTGAAACATAAAGAGAAACAAGAGGGCCGTGATGGCCCTGGGCATTCACCTGAGTACTCTGGCTAAGGGGCTGTTGAGCAAATATCAGAAGCAAAATAACAGGTTTTGAATTGAAAATTCCCAAGACCTTATATTTTATACTCACAGAACCCTGAGGAAGAACCAATTTTGACCTAAGGGGCAAATACTAACAAATTTGGTAGAGGTCCACTAGACTATGCATCATACAAGATATCTTAACTAAGGAATACAGTTTTAGACAAGAAGTTGTTTTTCTTTTTTAAGTCTTTCCTATATACATGTAAGCCTATGTAAAATCAAGTGACCCTGAGGTAAGGCCATTAATGACCCTAGAGACATTATTTGGACAAACTTGACAATACAACATACAAAATATATAACCTCTAAGGCATACAGTTTCAAAAGAAGAAGATTTTCAAATATTAAATATTTTACACAAAAAGGATCCCAAGGATGGGGCCAATTTTGACCCCTGGGACATAATTTGAATAAATCTGCTACAGGTCCACTAGACAGCCAAAATATCTACCCTCTAAGGCACAGAGTTTCAGAGATGATTTCTTAAATATTTCCAGTATAAGCCTATGTAAAATCATGTGACCCCAGACAGAGCCAAATAATGACCACATGTTATAATTTGAAATATCTTGGTAGAGGACCTCAGAATAATGCTCCATGCAAAATATCTAAGATCTAGAGCTTACGGTTTTTCACAAGAAGATTTTACACAAATAGGATCCACAGGGTTGGGCAAATTTTGACCCCTGGGACATAATTTTAACAAACTTGGTAGAGGTCATCTAGACTATGCAACATACATAATATTTTAGCTCTAAGTCATATGGTTTCGGGCAAGAAGATTTTTAAAATCTTTCTGATATAAGACTTCGGCCAATAATGACCCCAGGGGAATAATTTATACAATCTTGGTAGAGGTTTATTACAAGAAGATTTTCAAAGATTTTACATAACAGGACACCCAGGGTAGGGCCAATCTTGACCCCAGGGACATCATTTGAACAAACCAGGTAGAGATCAACTATTAAAAGCTTCATGCTTAATTTCAGAACTCTAGACCCTGTGGTTTCAGACAAGAAGATTTTTTAAAGAATTTCTTCTATATTTCTATGTGACCCCTCGGGCAGGGCTCACAGTGACCCTAGGACTTGGTAGAGGTCCACTAGACAAGCTACATGTACACACCAAATTTCAGACCTCTGGGCTTAGCAGTATTAGACAAGAAGATTTCTAACAATTTTTCCTCTATATTTCTTTGTAAAACATGTGACCCCTCAGGTGGGACCAATACCAAGGAACATTCCTGCAAAGTTTTATTATCTTTTACCTAAGTGGTTTAGGAGGAGATGCTGTTTAAAGTAAAAAGTTGACAGTGCAGACGGACACAGGGCAATCACAAAAGCTAACCTTGAGCACAGTGCTCAGGTGAACTAAGGGCACTAAGACAAGCAATCCATAGGAAGTGACCTAAACTTTTGGCAGCCGGTCCAATACATCTGGATGACAACGCAACACTGCACAGCATATGGGCCATATGAGTGGGAAACGTTGGACCACCCCCCTTATTCCCCGGACATAAGTCCCTGTGACTTTGACCTTTTTCCAAAACTAAAGGAAGATATGAGGGGTATTCGTTATAATGTTTTAGAGGAGCTTGAATCTGTCATGGACGCGAGGGTGAGGGTACTTGAGAATGGTTGCTTAGCAACAGGTAAAGATGACCTGCGAAAGAGGTTGAAGTCTGTCATTGACCAAAAAGGGTATTTCTTTGAAGGATATAGAATGGTAACAACCTTAAAATATTTATTTCAGAAATTATTTAGTAGGTTGCATTATAATTTATAATATTGAATGACCCTCGTATATGCCTCCCTTTGGAAGCACAGAAATAAATGTATGACCTGTCTTTATCCTTGCTTGCAGGTATTGTCAGATCTCTTCTGTTTTCAGCAGGTATTTGACATTGAGACTGTTTGAAATCAGTCTGTGTTTGAGAACGAGCAAGAGCTTCCACACGCCGAAATGATACACTGTTGTCACCTGAAAGGTACAAATAATTATTCACATTCATTTCTATCACTCCGTTGCCCACTAATTTTAGTATGTTTATTTAACTTTACTTAAATGTTTTTGTTTGATTTCAGTGTCAAAGATCTAAGCTTATAATAACTCTTTGACTGCTCTCAAGATTCCAACTCTTAAATAAACCTACCATTTGAGAGAAGAGTTAGTCACTATCATTACTGGTATCAATACTCAGCTGTGTGAACTGAGGCATGTGTAGCTTAGTTGTCCCTGTCGAGAACTCACCTCATGCTCTGACTGGGACTCAAACCCATCACCTTTTAAACCACAGGTAAAATCCCTTAATCAATGAGCAATAAAATCCCTTAATCAATGAGCAATAAAGATCATAAATTGGGTGAGCTTAAATCAAGTTTGACAATTACAGTATAGTAACAAATACACACATATACATATAAATACATAACATACATTCTGGTTATGGTGAAAACCAGAAGCTCTATTACAACTGAAGCATGATTCTTTGAATCATTGATGGACAATAAAAGCATAACTTTCATTTCCTAACAAAATCAACAGAAGGAACTTAAAATGTTTTTACAATATCTACTTTATATGTACCTAACAATACAGTTTTCTATTACTGAAGTTTCCATTGAGTCAGTATCTTTAACAACTGTTATGCTTTCAAATTTCGATGCATATGTGCATGTATAAAGTCTAAAATTAGATTGTTTCACACGGTTACTGGCTGGTACTCTAGCAATTACTTGTATAAATATTTCAGCGAATAACAACTTGGGAACCAAGTGAGCCATATAATCTGACAGCCATTTTTTGTAACTAAAAAGATAAAGAAGTTGCAATCACCATGAGATTTGGGCTAATTATCCAGTTGATTTATCAAACATACAATGACTGTGTAAACTAATGCTTTGTGCAGGTATTTTAATTACAAGTGTTCAAGTTTGTTTGTTGATTTGTTGGCTTTGCTAAGATTGCCCACATTTGTGGGTCATTAAAATTAAGTGATATAGTAATGACAGGAACAAAAATATTGAAAAATCTAATTAGTAAGATACAATGAACAAATTATATATTTGATGAAGTATTTTAATAATATAACATGTAAAAAAAAAAAAAATCATCAAATTTTGAAATATTGAATAAAAGCAGTGTGGGTCTAGTCATCCTTTGTATTACAGAACATTATAACTTTGAACTTACAAGTCCATCACTTAAGACTGATTGAACCTCCCTAGAACAACAACCTCTCTACAACAAACAATTTTACTTGATCCAAATGTGTTTGCTCTTGGGAGGCTGGACTGTAGTTTTTTCCACTGACATGTAAATTGTTACCTGTTAAGTCTCCTAGAAGAGTGGTGTTAACACGCTGAAGTTGACCAATGCCGAGATTAGATGGTTGTGTTCGCAGCTGCATTGGAATAAATTTGTTGGCCAGTTTTGATGAGGAATCAGGAATATCAAAGTCAAAATTTACGGATGGGCCCAGTTTTGAAGACATCTGGCTCAATCCTGGAGTCACCTTCTGTATCTTTTCTAAGGACCTTCTTCCTATGGGCCTGTAAAAAAATACCAGTACAGGATAACCTAAAGGCTATAAAATAATGTTTATTACTTACTACATAGAAAAATCAAAGTATACAAAAAGCTGATGGATCGATTGTCCTTAAATCCACATTAAAGTTTCTTTTAAACAGATCACATGCCAAACACAATTTTCAAAGTGTGTAATCTCCTGTTTGCAAACTCTGCCAGATTTTGTAAGTCTGCTCAACAGATTAAAATCCAAAACATATAGATAAAAAACACTGTACCACTAAATGTGCCTGTCATTGCTGCATCACAAAAAATCTTAGATACACAAGGCGATTGGTAAAACCGACATATGCTCCCTGAAGCAGGAGCCAAAGGGACATGTGCAAGGCAAGAACATACAGGCAAAGTCATAAAGTGGGCACATTTTATTTTTCATAAACAAATAAAGATGTAAAGTGAATGTTTACCGATTATATCTTTTTCAGTCTGCAAGGGAGATAATTCAAAATCGGGGGAAAATTTAGATATGCTTTATGTGCCCTGCACTCATTCTCACTGCCATCTACCAATATGTTAAGTTAAAACTAATAATCAGCTATAGTCTAAGTAAAGCTCCAGAAAACATTTTGTAAAAGGCAGGTTATTCAAAAACTTGGGAAAACAAGGTTACAGTTCCTCCGCACTGCACTACTGTTCAATGCCATGTACCAGTGTGTGAAGTTTAAAGTAATTATCTCATACAGTTTTCTACTTATGCTCCTTACAAGTTTTTTTAAAATGGGAGATAATTCAAAAATGGTTATGGTTCTTTGGCACTGCAATCCGCCTCAATGCCCTCTACCACTGTGTGCGGTATAAACAAATTATGTCCAAGGGTTTTCAGGTTATGCTCCGGACAAGATTTTTCTAAAAGGGGAGATAATTCAAAAACGGGGCAAAACAGAGTTATGGTTCTTTGACACTGCAGTCCGCCTCAATGCCCTCTACCACTGTGTGCAGTTTAAACAAATTATGTCCAAGGCTTTTCAGGTTATGGTCCGGACAAGATTTTTCTAAAAGTGGAAATAATTCAAAAACGGGGCAAAATACAGTTATGGTTCTTTGGCACTGCAGCCTGCCTCAATGCCCTCTACCAAATTGTTCAGTTTAAACAGATTATGTCCAAGGTTTTTCAGGTTATGCTCCAGACAAGATTTTTCTAAAAGGGGAGATAATTCAAAAATGGGGCAAAACAGAGTTATGGTTTTTTGGCACTGCACTCTGCCTCAATGCCCTCTACCACTGTGTGCAGTTTAAACAAATTATGTCCAAGGCTTTTCAGGTTATGCTCCGGACAAGATTTTTCTAAAAGGTGAGATAATTCAAAAAAGGGCAAATTAGAGTTATGGTTCTTTGGCAATGCAGTCCACCTCAATGCCCTCTACCTCTGTGTGCAGTTTAAACAAATTATGTCCAAGGGTTTCCAAGTTTTGCTCCGGACAAGATTTTTCTGAGAGGTGGAGATAATTCAAAAACGGGGCAAAACAGAGTTATGGTTCTTTGGCACTGCACTCTGCCTCAATGCCCTCTACCAATGTGTGCAGTTTAAACAAATTATGTCCAAGGGTTTTCAAGTTTTGCTCCCGACAAAATTTTTCTAAAAGGGGAAATAATTCAAAAACGGGGCAAAATAGAGTTATGGTTCTTTGGCAATGCACTCCGCCTCAATGCCCTCTACCAATGTGTGCAGTTTAAACAAATTATGTCCAAGGGTTTTCAGATTATGCTCCGGACAATGTTTTCTTAAAGGGGAGATAATTAAAAAAACGGGGCAAAACAGAGTTATGGGTTCTTTGGCACTGCAGTCCGCCTCAATGCCCTCTACCACTGTGTGCAGTTTAAACAAATTATGTCCAAGGGTTTTCAGGTTATGCTCTAGACAAAATTTTTCTAAAAGTGGAGATAATTCAACAAGAGGGCCATGATGGCCCTAAGTCACTCACCTGTCTATAAAAGCTATAAATAGGGGAAGGGTCATGATGATATCAATGGAATGCAATTGGCCATGATGGCCTTTAATCGCTGTATGAGTAAATGGTTTAAATTAACAACATTGCACTATTGGTTGCAACATCATTTTTTACTAATTTTAGTGTGCAGGGGTGGTTGTATAAAAGGAATAAATTTGTTGAATTAATACTTTTCATATTATTATGTCATGGATTCTACACAAAGTGTATTTACTCTGAGTGGTGATTAGAATTCTTTGCAGAATGAAATTTTTCAAACATTTGTGTGTGTGGGGGGGGAGGGGGGGCATGATTTGGACAATCTTGCTGCACACCAAATAACTAAGCTGTAAGTCTTTTGGTTTCTTCCAAAAAGATTTTTTAATTTTTTTCCTGTATAACACTATTTAAAACATATGACCCCTAGGGCATGGCCATTTTTGACCCAGTGGCCATAACTTGAACAATACTGGCAGAGGTCTACTAGGCAATACTGCAAACCAAATATCTAAGCCCTATGCCTTGTGGTTTCTGACAAGAAGATTTTTTAAGACTTTCCTATATAACTCTATGTAAAATCAAGTGACCCCAGGGGTGGGGCTAGTTTTGACCCCAGGGTCATAAATTTGAACAATCTTGGTAGAGGTCCACTTGATGATGCTTCATACCAGGACAAAACAGATGGACAGATGGACAGACAGACAGAGGGACAAGGTGGTGACTATATCCTCTCGTTTCGGGGAGCATAACAATCTATATTCATTCCCTTAATACTTTATTGCCAGCTTTTGTATATTCATTAAATGGTAAATTTGTACTAAAATTCTTAGAGATTTATATAAGATTGTCATCAATAAACAATTTTTTTTTCCATCTGTAAATTTTTTAATTTTCCCGAAATATAATATTTCTTATTACATCCCTTTAATTCAGGAATTTTTATCAAATCAATGTAATTACATTTCACAGCGTATATCTTTTAAAATTATTGAATCAATACAACTATTTGTTTTGGTGGTAGAAAATTCTGGTTGTTGACAGGTGTTCTGTTATAAGCTCGGTGTCCTTTGTAATACTGGATCGATTGTGTGGTTGACAAATGATCCAAAAACCCACAAACAAATCACAAGCCAAAACAAGAAATGGTGAAAATATGTATTATAAAAATCCTGTGAGTTATTAAACTATTAGAAATACACACTGTAAAAATCATGGTAAATGTTTTAACTACTAAAAATTAAAAATTAAAATGATCAGTGATTATAAGATCATTATCAGCAGGAATCAAACAATTATCACACTGAACTGTAAAGCATTAAACAAAACATCATTCCTGAAACATTAACTATCAGTAAATCTTTTCACTACGAACTTCCAACATCAGGCAAAATGTTACTTCCCTATAAGCACTAAACCTAGTTAATTCTGACTCTGCTTGAACATCAGAATTCTTACATTTCATCATACTCATGAAATCCTAACTTAATTAAAGAAAAGGAATACAAAAAGAAAATCACATCAAAATTTAACGAGATACCATCTACTCTAATGACTTTCCAGACAGAAATAAATGCAAATATATACTAAATGATTGTGGTACTGTTTGCAATACGGTAACTTAACAAACAATAATTACACAAAACCTGTACTGCAGGACAGGTATAGTCCCTCGAACATTTGCTCCATGTCCCGAAAGTATATGAGCCTAATAATAACTGAATGCTTCCTCTCACTCTTATTTTCATTAATTCTTTTTAAAGTAAAGGGTATTTTTTTTTAGACAAAAACATATTTCCCCGCCCCCCCTCCACACATCCCATCCCCTTGCCTTACCACTGCATGTTACTGAGACTTGGATGAAGTTGAATAAATGGAAACAAAAGCATAAGATTTATGTAGGAGCTTTATGATACCGTTACTGCCTCCACATGGGCATAACTGCCATAAATAAGGCATGGATGAAAAGCTGTGCAACCAGGTTCAATTCTTGTATATAACTGTGTATCAGGAAGTAAATAAAGAGATGACATAATTGGGGGAGTAAATGTGTAGGTATCACTATATTAAAACAAATAATGTAACAAATAAAACATGAGGATCATGATGGCCCTGGATCGCTCACCAGAACACTTTGGCTCTGAGTCTACTATTGAGCAAACATCAGAACAACAGAAGAAAAATTACAGTATCTGAATTGAAGATTTTCAAAGATCTTACATTTCATACAAATAGGACCCCTGGGGCAGAACTATTTTTGACCCCAGGGACAATATCTGAACTATGCAATTCTACATAAAAAATATCTAAGCTCTTGGGCATACATTTTCACACAAGTAAATTTTCTTGTTTTTTGAAATAATGACATCAATCTTGGTAGAGGTTAACTGTAAAATGCTACCTACCAAATATCTTAAGTCTAGAGCTTACAATTTCTTACCAGAAGAATTTAAAAAACTCAATATTTTACACAAATAGAACCATCGGGGCAGGGTCAATTTTGACCCCAGCAAGAAAATTTTAACAAACTTGATAGAGGTCCAATAGACAATGCAACATAAAAAATATATAAGCTATACATGTAAGGGATTTTTTTTTTTAGACAAGAAGATCTTTTTAAAATCATCCCTTCATAAGTCTTTGTAAACTTAAGTCACTCCTTAGGGCAGGGTCATTAATGAACCAAGGGGCATAATTTGAACAATCTTTGTATCTTTGTAGAGCATAGCAACTAGAGTTCTTGATGGAATTCAATTCTTTGAACAATTTTGGTAGAGCTTCAAGCAAGGAACTTCCCCGCAAAGTGTTAATACATTTAGCTTATTTGTTTAGGAAGAGATGTCGTTTAAATGTAACAAGAGATGTTTGTAAAAAATATATGCCCTTCCATTCCCCCCCACCCTAGTGCCTTATTCCTAGAGGCAGCCATAAAAGTGTAGGAAGGTAGAAGGACAGAGACTTGTGTCAGTACATTAAAGGGAGGAGGACAGGGGCTTCTGATATCAAAAGCTAACAGACCAACCTGCATAGCAAGTCTGAGAAGCCAATGCCCGAGGGTTCTCTAGTTATCAATTGTAAACCATTTTTCAGTTAATGGTCACTCTGACCTTGAACTTTGACCAAGTGACTGCACAAGCAATATAAGTCATCAACAGATCATTATCAACCAGCAAGTTTAAGGACCCTAGGCCTAAGCATTCTCTAGTTATTCATAAGAAACCATTTTTCAGTTAATGATCAATATGACCTTGACCTTTGATCTAGTGAACCTAAAAACTTTAGGGGTGGTCTACTGGCCATTACCAACCTGCCTATGAAGTTTTAAGAAGCCAGGGCCCAGGCATTCTATAACTATTGATCAGAAAATGTTTTGCTTTTCAAGGTCACTTTCAAGGTGACCTTGGCCTTTAACCTAGTGACGTGAAAAACTATAGGGATCATCAACTTGTAATGAGCAACCTATATACCAAGTTTGAGGAACCTGGGTCAGGTCCACGGATTTTATAGATATCTATTGGAAAATATTTTGCTTTTCAAGGGCCATCATGACCTTGACCTTCAACCTAGTGATCTCAAGGGAAAAAGAGGCCAACTCCTGAACAGACCAACCCGCAAGTCTGAGGAGCCAATGCCCAAGGGTTCTTCAGTTATTGATTGGAAAGCATTTTTCAGTTAATGGTCAATATGACCTTGATCTTTGATCTAGTGACCCAAAAAACTATAGGGTTGATCTTCTGGAAAAGACCAACATGCCTATGCAGTTTTAGAAAGCCTGGTCCAAGCATTCTATAGTTATTGATTTGAAACATTTAGCTTTCCAAAGTCACTGTCACCTTAGCCTTTGACCTAATGAACCAAATATCTATAGAGGTCATCTACTGGCCATGAACTATCTGCCTATGAAGTTTTATGGAGCTGGGCCCAAGCATTCTATAGTAATGATCACAAACCATTTTGCTATTTAAGGACTATGTGACTTTTGCCTTAAAAAAGGTATAGGCATGATCTACTGGTCATGATCAACCTACATACCAAGTTCGAGGAACCTGCGTCCAAGTGTTCTATAGTTATTGATCGGAAATGTTTCACTTTTGAACTTTGACCTAATGATCTGAACAAGAGGGCCATGATGGCCCTGGATTGCTCACCTGAATACTTTGGCTGTAGGTTTGCTGATAAGCAGTATTTCATTTTTTAATTGAAAATATGTAAGTGCGTACAAACCAAATATGTAAAATATCAGTCAATAAATAAAGGCTCTATGACAGAAAGTAGAAATATCTGTTATAAGCTATGGTGACCTTGACCCAGTGACTTCAAACCCTACCCATGGGTAGAGGTCCATGCAAGGAACCTCTATACTGAATATCAAAGATATTGGTCTATAAATGAAGGCTCTATGAAGTACAGTAGATAAATCTACTTTTAGCCTTCGTGACCTTTAACCTAATGTAATAATTTGAAAAAGCTTGATAAAGCTTGCTTCATGCAAAATTTTAAAATTCTAGGCCTTGTGGTTTCAGACAAGAAGATTTTTAAAGATTTTCTTCTATATTGTTATTTAAAACTTGTGACCCCTCGGGCGGGGCCAATAGTGACCCCAGGGACATTTTTCTAACAAACTTGGAAGAGGTCCACTAGAAAATGCTGCATACCAAATATCTTAACTCTAGGCCTTGTGGTTTCTGACAAGAAGATTTTTCAAGTTTTTCCTATATAATTCTATGTAAAACATGTGACCCCTAGGGCGTGGCCTGTTTTGACCAAGGGGCCATGATTTGAACAAACTTGATAGAGGTCCATTAGATAATGCTGCACACCAAATATCTTAACTCTAGGCCTTGAAGATTTTTAAAGATTTTCTTCTATATTGTTATTTAAAACTTGTGACCCCTCGGGCGGGGCCAATAGTGACCCCAGGGACATTTTTTTAACAAACTTGGAAGAGGTCCACTAGACAATGCTACACACCAAATATCTAAGCTCTTTGCCTTAGGGTTTCTGACAAGAAGTTTTTCCTATATAACTCTATGTAAAACATGTGACCCCTGGGGCAGGGCCATTTTTGACCCAGAGGCCATGATTTGAACAAACTTGGTAGAGGTCTACTAGACAATGCTACACACCAAATATCTAAGCTCTATAACTTACGGTTTCCGACAAAAAAATTTTTTAAGATTTTCCTATATAACTCTATGTAAAACAAGTGACCCCTGGGGAGGGGCCATTTTTGACCCAGAGGCCATGATTTGAACAAACTTGGTAGAGTTCCACTAGACAATGCTACACACCAAATATCTAAGCACTATAACTCACGGTTTCTGAGAAGAAGTTAAGATTTTCATATATAACTCTATGTAAAACAAGTGACCCTGGGGCGGGGCCATTTTTGACCCAGAGGCCATGATTTGAACAAACTTGGTAGAGGTCCACTAGACAATCCTACATACCAAATATCTTAACTCTAGACCTTCTTGTTTCTGACAAGAAGATTTTCAAGTTTTCCCTATATACATGTAACTCTATGTAAAATCAACTGACCCCTGGGGTGGAGTCAGTTTTGACCCCAGGGACATAATTTGAATATACTTGGTAGAGGTCCACTAGATGATGCTTCATATCAAATATCAAAGCTCCAGGCCTTGTGGTTTCGGAGAAGAAGATTTTTAAAGATCCAACTTATAAAATCTATTTTTAGCTCCAGTGAACCAGAAATGCAATGGACTGGAACCATTTGAACAATCTTAGTAGAGCTTCATGCAAGGAACATCCCTGGCAAGTTTCATTAAATTTGCCCTATTGGTTTCAGAGGAGATGTCGTTTGAATGAAAAGTTGACGACGTACGGAGGGACGACCGACGGACGAAGACCGATCAGAAAAGCTCATCCTGAGCACTTTGTCCTCAGGTGAGCTAAAAACGATAGGGGACATCTACTTGTCATGACCAACCTACACACTAAGTTTGAGGAATGTGGGTCCAAGCATTCTATAGTTATTGATCGGAAACCGTTTCACTTTTCAAAGTCACTGTGACCTTTGCCTTTGACTTAATGACCTAAAAAACTATAGGGGTCACTGGTGATGACCAACCTGCCTATGAAGTTTTGTTGAGCTGTGCCAAAGCATTCTATAGTTATTGATCGGAAACCATTTTGCTATTCAAGATCACTGAGACCTCTGCCTTTGACCTGGTGACCTGAAAAGCTAAAAATAAACATGGTAGAGGACCACTAGATAGTGCTACATACCAAATATCTCAGCTGAAGGCTGTGGTTATTGAGTAGAAGATTTTTTAAGTTTTTTCACTTCTAAATCTTTTTTAGCTCCATAGGCCCAGATCTGAAAATGACTTGAACCAATTGAACAACTTGGATAGAGCTTTATGCAAGGAACATTCAAGGCACGTTTTATCAAATTTTGTTTCATAGGAGATGTCCTTTGAAGTAATTTCGGATGACAGATGATGCCAATGGACAACACAGGCTGCACAATCACTGATCCCAAAAGCTCACATGAGCACTGCATGCTCAGGTGAGCTAAAATCTACTATAAGCCTCAGTGATCTTGAACTGGACCCCAGTGACCTCATTCCCCACCCAACAGTAGAGGTCCTTGCAAGTTACCTACATACCAAATATCTGAGATATTAGTCAAGAAATGAGGTCTCTATGGAGAGAAGTAAGAAAATCTATTTTTAGCCTTGGTGACCTTGACCTTTTTTTTTTTGCAATGTAGTGGAACGGTTTGAGCAATTTTAGGAAAGGGCAATATAAGGAACATTTCTGTAAAGTTTGGTTAAAAATAGCTTTGTGGTTTAGGAGGAGATGTCATTTAAGGTAAAATGTTGACGACGGACGACAGAGGACTGATGACGGACACAGGGTGATCACAATAGCTCACCCTGAGCATTTGTTCAGGTGAGCTAAAAACATGAGAAACAAGTAAGATTATTGCCAAGCAATATAAGTCCCCTACTAGAAAGGGCATTGTCACACTAAATAGATCCAAAATTTAAGTATTGACAATGGGTTAGCTGAAATCAATAGTTTGTTTTTAATGATAGATGAAGGTATGTTTTATACAACAGATAATCAAAAGATCACATGCCTATTAAGTGGGTGTAATGTTATAAATAAAATATTTACATGTAATACAAATAAATATCTCAATTTTTCAATACAAAGGACAGACTTATAAATGTAGCTTGCTGTGTGATCTGTAAAATTTGACCAAAATTGTATAGGTTCTGTATAAGTTCAAAAGTAACTGGAAGAGAAACATTCAGGAGAATAAACAATTTGCTATATTTTCTAAGTAAAAAGGGGCACAATATTGTCAATATAAGGGAAAGAGTTATGAAATGTATTGTGTAAACTAATAATAACACCAATAAAGTTTCAATCAAATGAATCAATAGGTTCCATAAAAAAAAAAATGGGGGGAGGGGTGGGGGGGAGGGGAGGGGGTGTGTCTCGTGGAGTACGTGTGCATAAAAACAAAATACAAGAGGGCCAAGATGGCCCCGTATCGATCAACTGAGTGAGTATAACATAACAAATGTCAGTATAACATTTTCTATTTTAAGATTTGTACAAACCAAATATCTAAATTATGAGTCAATAAATATAGGCTCTATGACAGAAAGTAGGAAAATGTATTATTAGCTGTGGTGACCTTGACCTTCACCTCACCTAGGGCTAGAGGCTAGAGGTCCATGCAAGGAACCTACATACCAAATATCAAAGATATTGGTCTATAAACAAAGGCTGTAAGAGGTGAAGTTGATAAATCTATTATTTAGCTTCAGTGACCTTAACCCCAATTTAAAATGGAAGAGGATCATGCAAGGTGTCTATAAACCAAATAGTTAAAATATCAATCAATAAATAAAGGCTCTATGAACAAAAGTAGAAAAATTTGGACAGACAGATGGACAGACAACTGTGACAAAAACAATAAGTCACTCCCCTATATATGGAGGGGAGGAGGAGACATAATTAACAGAACGAATGCTGCATGCAAGGAGAAATTATGTCTGCCAGTACAGAGTGAAAGATGGGCAAATTTTCCACAAGTATAATCAGATGTCTAAGGTGCTAATATTAGTTTACATTTTTTAACACTAATGCTTAACACTTTTGAATTTTGATTCATACACTTTTAATGCAATTAAAATAACTAACAAATAGATAACAAGATTTTTTTTGTTTTATTTAAATGATGTTTCCCCACTGCAACTGCCATACCCACTTAAATAAAGTGTATTTTCAAGTCATGCTGACATACTGACCCCAAAAATGCCTGAAATCATGTTGACAAGGATGAAAATCATCCTTTGCAGTTTTGAAGGTATACTTGAAAAAAAAAAAAAGAAAAAAAAAAAAAAACTTAAATTTTTCAGCAGAAACTGTTATCAATATTTTATATCAACAGTGACCTTGACCTTTGACTTAGTGACCCCAAAATATAAGAAGGGTTATTTACTCCATATGAATATTTATTGTATGAAGTTTGAAGAGTATGGGTCAAATAGTACTCAAGTTATTGACTGGAAAACGTATTCAAAGCTTTTAGTCATGGTGACCTTGATCTTTGACCTAGTGACCCCCAAAACAAAAAGGTCTTTTTATCAATATAGACAACTACAATATGAAGTTTAAAGGCTCTGGGTCAAAAAGCAATCAAGTTATGGAGCTGAAACAGATTTCACATTCATGATCAGTGAGCTTGATCTTTGACCTACTGACTTCAAATAATAATTTGGGTCCTTTACTCAGTAAGGCCAATCACCCTATGAAGTTTGGAGGCTCTGGGTCAAATGGTACTCCAGTTATTGAGTGGAAACCATTTTCACATTCAAGGTCACAGTGACCTTGAACTTTGACCAACTGATCCCAAAAACAATGGGGTTATTCTGTAAGGGCAATCTTCCTATGAAGTTTGAAGGCTGTGGGTCAAAATTTTTAATGATACTTCAGTAAATGAAAAGAACGAAGTGTGACAGACAAACAGACTGAAAAGGCAAAAGCAATATAATTAATAACATAAAAATTACTACCTATTAAAACTGAATTAATGTAGGAAATTTTGCATTAATAAACTAAAGTATTCTAACACAATTTATTTAAAACAATTTTTAGTACAGTATAATCATGTCAATAGAACTATAATGGTGTGAATTATGTTAATGATTATGTCTGAAAAATAAAATGAGTGCCTTCAGGGCAAATGACAATTTAAAGTCTAAGGTGCTGTTTAAAGTATGCTTAAATCAACTACTGATTGCTTTAGTGTAAGTCAGTAACTCAATAAAAGTATCACTGATTACTCGGTTAACGCTTCAATAAATACTCAGTTAAAGTTTCATAAAACACTCGGTAAAAGTTTCATTAATAGTTAGTTTTAACAGTCTTAACAGTTTTAGCATCATTTAATACTCAGTTTAAGTATGAACAAAATATTTAGCAGTATCAACACAATGGCATTAACATGAGGCAGTCAATAAAGTTAACATTTTCTGAAAACTATGAGTATTTTGCTTATTAAAATCTGTTGCTTTAGAAGCTTAGTAGATTATTCGAAGGCAAGCTGTTCTGTATGAAACCCCTGTACCAGGTTAGAAACATTTACATCACAGATATATAGGTACCAGCCTTGGGTTGGAATCTTTCCTTATAACAAATGGCTTGATGGGCCTTTGTCTACAAAATGTAAGAAATAAAAGAACAAAACATTTATCTGTGACACTATAACACATAATACACAACATTGAAGTTGCTAATCTCAATCTACTATTAAGCTCTAGTCAATGATACCCAACCACTATACTTTCTACATGAAACATAAAGAAAGTGTTCACTGAAATGGCTCTCCTCAGCACTAAAAGACAGCTTACTTGTATGCTCTACACAACAATTCAGTGCATTGTACATTCAGCTACATATACAGTCCAAGAGTAGAAGCATGTGAATTTCTAAAGCATATTCATTTGGTCAAAATACAAAATTTAAACATAAGATGTCAGAATGACACTAATGCTACCTATAATGTGTCAGAAGATGTTGAACTCTTCTAAATTAGTTTGAAGTGAAAAGCATCACAACTTTTACCTATGATATACTACCTGAAAATAAGGGATTGTTTTTAACTAATCACCAAACTTTCTATTAATTTTGAAGATCCATGGTTCAAGCATTGCTGACTTACCATGGTAAAATCACTTTATAAGTGAAAGTCATTGTGATTTTGACCTTAAAATCAGAAGTGGTCATCTACATAATGACGAACATTTCTATCAAGATAGAAGGTCATAAAGTTTGGTTGTGTTGCAGATGTTGATCAGAAACTGTTGAAGAAATGGAGGTCACTGTGTCCTTCACCTTTCACAAAATAACCCAATAATTTGTTAGACATGATCTATTCATCATGATCAAACTAAGGGTCTTAGGTCTATTTCTTTTCATTTGAAAACAGTTTTAAAAAGTGAACGTTACTCTGACTTTGAACTTGTATTCACTGACAGCTTCGAAATCAATCTGATTATGCTTACTCTTCCTGACAAGTAATCAAAAGATTAGTGTACCAAATGATTGACAGACACTGCAAAATACAGTAAAAAGAGGGGTGAGGGGTGGAGGGCATAAATAACAATAAACAGAAGTATAATAAGATCAGTGGCATTATCTCTTTTTCAAACCAGAGTAAATCCCAATACCAGATTTGTTATAAAGTTTTTACTGGATTATTTGTATAATCTACAAAAGAACTTGTCAGTACTACCAGTACAGAAAGGTCATGTATGTACAGGAATAGCCTACCTCTGGCCAGTCAGCCGCGCACTAAAATATAATAGTCACAATCTTTCACAATTTTCAAAATCAATATGCATTATGAAGTTACAAAAAAAAAACAAGAGGGCCATGATGGCCCTGGATCGCTCACCTGATAACTTTGGCTGTTGGTTTGCTGTTAAGCAATATTTCATTTTTTAATTGAAAATATATAAGTGCCTTCAAACCAAATATGTAAAATATCAGTCAATAAATAAAGGCTCTATGACAGAAAGTAGAAATATCTACTTAAAGCTATGGTGATCTTGACCTTGACCCAGTGACCTCAAACCCTTCCCATGGGTAGAGCTCCATTCAAGGAACCTATATATTGAATATCAAAGATATTGGTCTATAAATGAAGGCTCTATGAGGTACAGTAGATAAATCTATTTTGAGCCTCCATGACCTTTAACCTAATCTAATAATTTGAAAAAGCTTGCTTCATGCCAAATTTTAAAATTCTAGGCTTGTGGTTTCAGACAAGAAGATTTTTTAAAGATTTCCATTTTTACATATTAAAGGCCCCCGGGGCGGGGCAAATTTTAACCATGGGCCAACATTTAAACAATACTGGTAAAGGTTCATTACACAATAATCAACACAAAATATCTAAGGTCTAGACCTATTTGTTTTGGAGAAAAATTATTTTTCATGTTTTTCCTATATAAATCTATGTAAACCAAGAGAACCCTGGGGCATGGCCAGTTTTGACCCAGGGAACATAATTTGAACAAACTTGGTAGACATCCACTAGACAATGCTACACACCATATATCTAAGCTGTAGGCATTGAGGTTTCCAGTAAGAAGATTTTTAAAGATTGCCTTTTTTACATATTAAGGGCCCCGGGGGCAGGGCCAATTTTGACCCAGGGACCAACATATAAACAATACTGGTAAAAGTTCTCTACACAATACTCCACACCAAATATCTAAGGTCTAGTTCAATTAGTTTCAGAGAAATATGATTTTTCATGTTTTTCCTATATATGTAAACAAAGAGAACTGATGTGGCCAATTTTGACCCAAGGGACATAATTTGAACAAACTTGGTAGACATCCACTAGACAATGCTACATATCAAATATCTAAGCTGTAGGCAGTCTGGTTTCTGAGAAGAAGATCTTTAAAGATTTCCTATATAAGTCTATGTAAAATGAAGTGACCCCTGAGGCGGGGCCAATTTTGACCCCAGGGAAATAGTTTGAACAATTTTGTAGAGTTCCAGTAGAGGGTGCTAAATGTCAAATATCTAAGCTCTAGGCCTTCTGGTTTCAGACAAGGAGATTTTTAAAGTTTTTCCTTTAGGTTGGTATGGCAACCAGAGTTCTGCATGGAATTGATTTCTTTGAACAACTTTGGAAGAGCTTCATGCAAGGAACATCCATGGCAAGTTTCATCAATTTTGGCCCAGTGGTTTCAGAGGAGATGTCGTTTGAATGAAAAGTTTATGGACGGACGGACAGACGGAGGGAAGCCAGATGGATTGCGATCACAAAAGCTCACCTTGTCAGTCTGTGACAGGTGAGCTAAAAACATGTAGTCAAAATGTTAAAGTTTACATCATGCATTATGTTCAGTGTTAATGTGTGTGAAAATGATAAATTTGAAATAACTTTCATGTATATCAAATTTATCCAGATATTATTCATTCTAGACTCTGAAAGCCCTATACTTTGTGTGACATAATGTACAACAAACTGAACTGATATCCCCTGCCAAATATGTTACAGACATGAATCCCCCACGAAACATAACAAAGGTCATGGTCATTGTCGTCACAAGAATGGTAGCTTATAACTTGAGGTTGCCTTGATCATTTGTGCAAAAAAATTTGCAGTTTTTGAATGGAACAATGTACCCATATGTCTAGAGGTAAGACTATATGTCCTTTCCCTATTTGCATGACTGGTAAAATTAATAAATTTGCAAAACTGATGCATTGCAAAAGATACTGATCTTGTGTTTTGTATCCAGCATCTTCAGATGTGTTTTACAGAAAAAGTGTTTCAAAACAGTTTCTTTTTGGATTATTATGCTCCAGCTGAACACCATGGGCGAAAATATATTTCAATTATAAAATTGTTACAGATGCGCACAAAAGCAATTTTAAGTAAAATTGAACAAAGGGCAATAACTCCACCAAAACAGACTGAATCACAAAAGCCTGAGTATATGTACTCATACCTGCCATAAATTTTCTGGCCATTTCCGGGATTTTGATATCGAATTTCCGGGATTTGAGCCGATTTTCCGGGACATACAACTATTCATATACTTTCAATGCCCTACCGTTGGCAGCACACAAAACTGGACGGGATTCCGTTTTTGGCGGGAAAAGCCGTGCACGTCTTTCAAATACACATCAGTACCATTAGTTTCATAGCTTTTATTTTAGTTGCAAGAGCATAGTAATTGACAGGCTTGCAGAAATGTTTCAAGCTCAATCGGTCCGACCATGCGACGATTATTCCCCCACCCCTCTCAACCACTTCAAAAAAAAAAGTTCGCTCGTATTTACGAGAGGAGCAGGTAGGAGGACGAGTATAATTTTCTGATCGATCATCCTGCAGAAAGAGTGCAAAAACCGCAAGAAATATACCGATGGATGTGTATATCATAACGACACAGTTTACCGACATGTAATACGCTATCAAAACGAAACCGGTACCAGAGTAAGGGGGAGCACTGCGCCTTTTTTAATTCAGTAAACCGCACAGTACCGTTGATCATTTTTCTCCTAGGTCACCTGGACTAGTGATGGTGATGCAGGACGAGTAGAAATTTTTGTCACTCGTTCTCGACTGTGTAGCAGTAATCATAAAATAATAACTGTGTACTATTAATTGATTAACATCATAAACTCCAATTCAAGTTGAATCACGGGCGTTTGATGACAGAGTCGTCTATGCTTCGTATTACTAGTATCGGCGCGATTTGATCGAACATTACCATATTCACCACGAGTTTTATGCGCGTTTGCATTAAATTTAATTCTAAGTAGCATCTCTATTAACGCCAATTACGGCGGCGACAGTCTTTGAAAGGGGCAGATATCTTACAAATTAATTAATGCACCGCAAGTCAATAAATCGATAGCCGATAACGGTCATTTGTTAATTGGTTATTAATGACACACGGTGTATTCACCAAATCGGAACATATTATCCTAACGAATAATTAAAGGATTAGCGGCATGTCAAAAATTTGACTGGCCTGATCAAAGGTATGCGCTTTTTTTATGTTTTCCGGGACATCGGATGTCTTTCCGGGACTCCAGGACGGGCCCTCGATTTCCGGGACAATCCCGGACGATCCGGGACGTATGGCAGGTATGATGTACTTAATATTAAGTAAAATTAATCAAAGGACAATAACTCCACCTACAAGGATATCTTTGGAAACGATAGATGCTCCCCAAAGGTAAATGGAAGTTTACAATTTCTACAACTTTCATACCTCAAGTCTGATCTGTCCGTAAATTTACAGACAGTCCATAAATATGACCTGTTATTGTTATTCACGAATTACTGAAACACTAAATAACACAGGAATCTGACATGGAATTTTATCATCGTACATTGAGTATGAATCCTATCAGTCAATATTGATAACACATGAAATGACACGTTATATTTGATCAAAAGTTTATGGGAATTAGTGAGTATGAAAATATTTAGGATGAAAGGCGTTGAAATTAAAACAGAGTTTTCCTTGGTATTTTGAAATAGTAAGCTGAAATTATGATTGCACAATGTTTATTTTATAGTAATTGAACAAAATATAATAATAATTACACAAATTACCCTCTATTTATAAAGGGAGATAATTCAGAAAGTGAGCTAGACAGAGTTATGGTTCTTGCACAATGCAAATCCTCTAATTGTATTCATTGTGTAAACTTTCAACAAAATCACTAAATGAAAAGGCACCAGGGCATAAATCTATGAAAAATCACTGAACTGGAACATGTCAGTAAAATACACTTGCTCTTGGTAATGCAGCTTCCTAATGAGTTTCAATGAATTCCAGTCAATGGTTGCTGAGGAATAGTTTGGACAAAAATTACAGCTGAAAAAGTATCAAAGGGGTATAACTTTGTGAAAAATCACTGAACCAGAACATGCCTGTAATATGCAAACCTCCTCTTGGTAATAAACCTTCCTATTGAGTTTCAGTGAATTGCATTTAATAGCTGCTGAGAAATAGTCCGGACAAAAATTACAGCTAAAAAAGCATCAAAGGGGCATAACTTTGTGAAAAATCACTGAACTGGAACATGCCTGTAATATGCACAACTCCTCTTGGTAGTGAAGCTTCCTATGAAGTTTTGATGATTTCCAGTCAGTTGATGCTGAGAAATAGTCCGGACAAAAAATGTCAGTTGAAAGGGCATTAAAGGGGCATAACTTTGTGAAAAATCAATGGATTAGAACTGGCTGCTAATATGCACAGCTCCTCTTGGCAGTGAAGCTTCCTAATAAGTTTTAGTAAATTCAAGCCAGTGGTTAAAATTTTGGGACAGACGGAGGGATGGTCGGACAGACGGATGGACATGGTGGCGACTAAATGCATCCCCACTGGGGAGCATAAAAATGACTGAATCAGAAAAGCCTAAGTACATGTCCTGCAGCACTTGATAATCATCTTTCTGTGAAAGACTGGTGAAAATTTCATTAGAAATATAGAAGGAGTTGTACACAGAAGCAATATTAAGTAAAATTTAACAAAGGGCAATAACTAAGCCAAATATAATCAAATGGCAAAACCTGGAGTATATGCACTGCAAAACCTGATAATGAGCATTGTTTGAAAGATTGGTGAAAATCAAATGAAGATTGTTGAAGGAGCTGTGCACAGAAGATTGGACAGAAGGATGAACAGACAGGCAAACAGTGTGACTATATGCAACCCTTTGGGAGGCATAAAATACTATTACCCTTCCCCTAAAAGAAGTTTTCTATTCAAAAGATACAAAAGTTCACCCTCTTTATTCACATAAATAATCATGAAGTGTAAATCATTAATAATTCAATATGATGTTAATGTCTCTGTTGTGCCTATGTTATCCATATTCACTATACACACATTACATATATATATATAATAAAATTGGGACAGAGACATCAAAATGCAAAAAAAGTCGCTTACCTGTTTTTATTCTCTGATTTTCATTTTCCATTAATTCTCAAACAGTAGCAAAACAATGGCAATCTTTTATCTAAAAATGTGGGTTTTTAAAAGGAACACTGGGTCATAACTCAATTATGCACGAGGGGATTTCAATGGCATCTAACATTCATCCTGTCCTCATTGACATATATATCATTAATGCCAAGTTAAAATCTAACAGACCAGTTCTAAGATATGGCACTGGACAGAAATTTTCCTATGCAAGATGTCTATCTAAAGATAACAAAAAGTCTTAACTCTACAATGCACTGGTTGATTTTGATGGTATTTCATGTGCATCACGCTCTTATCCATATAAACACTAATGTCAAGTTTTATTAAAATAATCTAACCAACCAGTTCTAAGATATGGATCCAGACAGAAATTTTCCAAAATGCCTTTTTTTAAGTAACAAAGGGCCATAACTCAATAATGCAATGGTGGATTTAGATAGCATTTGATGTGCATCATTTCCTTATTAATATATACATTCATGCTTAGTTTCATTACAATCTAAGCAACTAGTTCTAAGGTATGGATCTGGAATGAAGGAAGGACAGACGGACAATGCCATTTTAATATCCCCCTTTCGAATTTATCGGTTGGGGATAATAGAAAACCAAAATACACTCATTGTGAATTTGCATACAATAAATGCTCATAAATGTCATGGAATTTTTCCATTCTGACAGTTGTGGTATTATTGAATTCTAGCTAAACTAAATTTTCAAACCAAACTGTGATTTCTGAATTCTACATATCTGTAACACGTGAATTCTGATTAAACTGAAGCAATCTGATTGTGATGTGGCATGCAAATACCTCTTTCTCTCAGACCATGGTGCTATGTGTCTTAATGGCAATGGTAAATATTCCTCAATTATGTCTTGGCATTTTGAGATCCCAAGCTCCACTAAAGGTTCTAAAACACGATGCCTGAAGGTATTGGAGAAAAGTTCAAGTCTTGTAAGTATATAAAGGTGAAACTATCAAGATCTATTATATAGTTATGGCCAACATGCAAAGGAATTTTCTTTTACACACATGAACAATCAACACAAGCAACATTCAATATAATACACAGTCATGCTAACTTACTTTAGTAAAATCAAATAGTATTATGTCAAACTTCAGCTGGGGGAAATTAATAAACCAACCTTAATACAAAAATCTGAATGAGGTTATAAAAAAATCAAACTTCAAAATTAAACAGGAGTGGCATGATGGCCCTATACCAATCACCTGAAAATAGTAGCAAAGGCACAAAGAAAAAGAAGAGAATAAATTTTGAAATGTCTTTGCAAAGCTAAGGAAGTAGGCCAAATCTCATCATTAAAACATTTAAAAAAAGAGGCAAGTCAGTAGGTCAGGGTCAAGGTCAATCAAGCCAGTACTGATAGCTGACTGCATGTCTGTAAATCTTGAAAAAGCTTGATTATTTTTCTTATGTTTTAAAATTATTTTATTAAACTACCCTTGTAACTAAGTCAAAAGCATTCAAAAGAGTAACCTAAACAATTTGCACAGAGGCCTCAGAGACAGTGCTAAATGCCAAACTGTTAATGCTCTGAGTCTACTTGTTTCTCTTAAAGAAATTAAAAGATTTTCTCATGTAAGTATGGGGTGGGCAAAAGGGCAAGTTCTGAATAGTCTTATTAAAGGATTTCTCATTGATGCTAGATACCAAATTTTCAGAACTCTTGACTGATTTCAGATAAGATTTTTCTTACCTATGTTAATTTAAAACACATGATTAAACTACAATCCCCCACCATCCCCCACCCCACCCAACATAGAATTTTTAGAGAATTGAACGAAATATAAAAAAAATTGTTTTTGAAAATAAGAGTTTCGAACATAAATGACCCTTTTCCTGACATCAGAAGCACTGATGAGGGATGACATAGAATGGACAATGCATACATGCAAACCACTGGATGAAGGCTGATAGTAAGAGCTGACACTGAGCACCTTAGTGTCATCTAAGATAAAAAAAATTAGGGACATAGTTAGTATCAAGAATCCTATATTATAATGATTTGTGTTTTTATCCTTTAGAATGCATATGCAGCAGCTTGTTAATAAGTTAAATTTTGAAGTTATATCATGATCAAAAGATACATGATGGTCAAAATAAATTCTAAAAAATCCTGAATGTTCAAAAATCATGTCAATTACAAGTATCACAAGAGCCGGTCGAACCGGGTGATGCTCCCCGAATAGGTTTTGGACACTGAATAGTGTGTCCATAAAGTCTTTGCCAAATTCAGCATAAAGATATTATGTTATTGTTAGTTGCTGAAAAAGGTTAAAACTGTTTAAAAATGCAATGAAGAATGGAAGACAGTTACCATTTAATTCTTTTTTTTTCTATCAACTCAGACAGTGGCAGTCCTATCAAGACAGTGTCATAGGTCACTGAAGTAGGCTGGTGACAGGTAAACCAGAGGTTTTTGATACCTCTTGTAGTTTCAGAGTTATGTCCCAGACAAAGTTCAAAGTGTAACAAGAAATCTGTAGAACTGATGGATGCTTTCCGAAAAAATGCCAATTCCAAAAGGGCTATTGTCTAACATGTATTTTTTTAAAGTATGAAAAATAACAAATGGCAATAACTCCTAAATTATGCAAAATAGAGTTACAGTTCTTGCACACTGCACTTTTCCTCATAGAGATCTATCTGCCAATAAAGTTTCATGTTAATATCTCTAATACTTTGTGAGATATGCCCCAGACAAAAAATAAGTATGAAAAATTTTAAAGGGCAATAACTCAAAAAATAATAAAGCAAGAGTCATGGTTCTTATGCACTGCACTGCTTCTTAATGAGATCTAACTACCTATGAAGTTTGGTCTTGATATCTCTCATAGTTTCTGTGTTATGCTCTGGACAAAATTATGACGGACGAACGAACGGACGGGACAGACAGACGGACAAAGCAGCAACTATATGCTTGCACTTCAGGGAGCATAATTATCTCCAAGAGTTTTCAGGATATGCTGCAGACAAGATTTTTCTACAAAGGGGAGATAATTCAAAAACGGGGCAAATAGAGTTACGGTTCTTTGGCACTGCACTCCACCTCAATGCCCTTTACCATTGTGTGCAGTTTAAACAAATTATGTCCAAGGGTTTTCAGGATATGCTCTGGACAATATTTTTTCTAAAAGGGGAGATAATTCAAAAACGGGGCAAAATAGAGTTATGATTTTTTGGCACTGCACTCCGTGTCAATGCCCTCTACCACTGTGTGCAGTTTAAACAAATTATATCCAGGGGTTTTCAAGTTATGCTCCTGACAAAATTATGACGGACGGACCAGACAGACGGACTGACAAAGCGACAACTATATGCTCGCCCTTTGGGGACCATAAAAATGAATGAAGGGTAATAACTCAAAAATTAGGCAATGCTGAGTTATGGTTCTTATGCACTGCACTTCTACTCAATAAGATCTATCTACCTACAAAGTTTCTTGTTGATACTTCTTGTAGTTTCAGAGTTATGTCCCAGACAAGAAAATGCAGACAGATGGACGTACAGACATACGGACAGAATACGGACAGACAATCTACCTTCAAAGTTTCTTGTTGATACCTCTTGTCGTTTCAGAGTTATGTCCCGGACAAAGTTCAAAGTGTAAAAATGAACAATGGGCAATAACTCAAAAATTAGGCAATGCAGAGTCATGGTTCTTACCCAATGCACTTCTACTAAATAAGATCTATCTACTTACAAACTTTCTTGTTGATATTTCTTGTAGTTTCAGAGTTATGTACCAGACAAGAAAATGCAGACAGACGGACAAATGGACGGATGGACATACGGACGGACATATGGATGGACAAAGAGGCGACTATATGCTCTCTCTTTGGGGAGCATAAAAATCTTCTGTTACTTCTTACATGGATATGTATGAAAGTATAAGTGCCTCAATAGCTGTAAATTTAACTTTTGTCTATGCCAGTCAAAGAAAGACTTTTATCATATTCAATTTAACTCACAGGGAGTAAAACAAATGTTCCCAATAAACATATTTAAGTAAAACGATTGGTAATATTTATTTCGGAAGAATCATATCAGTGCTAATCAGATTAAAAATAATTTCTCAAAGACCCTTTTGACCACTCATATATCACTGAGAAAAGACTGTGTCCCAAAAAAGTTCTACAATATACATAGATTCATCTTGAAGTAGGATTTAATTTCGCAAGCCAGTTATCCTTATTCTTGTTCCTATAACACTAAAAAAATCTACAGTTTGCTTCTTAGATAAGCAGAAGCATATTTTACTGGTTCTTTTTATAAACAACAACAGCAACAAAAGTAGAAATGTCATCCGAAAAAAATCTGCATTGTGTTGCTATTTTGACCACACATATAAAGATTAAACAAATCAAAAAAAAAAAAAAAAAAAAAAAAAAAATGAAAATTATCATTTAGATCCAGAAAACAAACATTTCTCTATGTGGTAGTTAATCTATAGAAATTTATCATTATTACTGAAGCTTTGAGTTGTGCACACAAGAAATATTAAGTAAAATTAAACAAAAAGCAATTACTCCACTAACAGTACTTGAACTGCAAAAGCCTGAGTACATGTGCTGAGGCACTTAATAATGATCATTGTGTGAAGTTTGGTCAAATTTGCAAGGGAAATGTAGGTGGAGTTCACACAAGAAAATGTAAGTAAAATTAAACAAAGGGCAATTATTCTGCCCAAAATAATCAATTCATAAAATCTGGAGAATATGGACTGCTGCACATGATGATGATCATTGTGTTAAAGTTTGGTGAAAATCAAATGAGAATTGTAGGAGGAGCTGTGCACAGAAGATTGGATGAACGGTCAGACAGACAGAATAACAGATGGACAGTGAGACTACTACATGCCATCCCTTGGAGGCATAAACAAGTTTTCATGTGACTGAAGCCTGATTCACATTAATTTTTTAGGAAATCAGCACTGAAAAATGAAACAAACTGTAAAATTTACACCTTCTATTTAAATGTATGTTATATTCTGAGAATTAAGCAGTTTCAAAGTGCACAGATAGAGAATTTAGCAGTTTCCAAGTACACAGATAATTTGAGTATGAAGTGTACATAACAACTGGCAATATTATAGATGCTTCTCTGTAGTTAAAGTAACATCACAACAACAAAAAGGTTTGAGACAATCAGTGTGCAGTGGAAGGTTACCTGTGTGAGGCTATATAAGTGTTAGTCCTTTGTAAAAACTGTGAAGGATCAATATAGTATGTGCTGTCAGCAGAACTTGACACGCTATGAGAGTGAGCAAAGGGACGGGAATAACTCTCGGAAACACTGCAAGAGAAACAAACCATTATCAACACAGTCAGATGTCTGCAAGAAACCCTTAAAAACATTTTACTTAATTTGCTTTTCTTAAACTGACGTTTGCAATTAATAATCTACCTGACAATCTTGATGAAAACAATAATCAAGCTGATATAGAATGAATACAAAGATTTATAAGTATTTAGTACCTGATTTCACAAAATTTCTTATAATAATGTTGGCAAAATACTAACACAGTAATAAAGCTTTTCGGATATATTTCACAGACACCCTGCTGCTAATGACTAGCAGAATAGGTATGTAAAATATTGGCTTAATCATTACTTTAAACTTACATGCCATAACAACCTGTACATCCGGGATTGTCCCGTAAATCAGGAGTTTGTCCCGAACGTGTCCCAGAAATGAATGTTTCCCCAAAAAAAACCCAATATTCTGTTAATATCAACTGTTCAAGGATGCTGGTATCAGGACACTTACTGTGACTTAGTTATACACAAGGAACCTTGACACTTACAAGTTTATTGGTATACAGCCCTTCCAGTTATCAATTATCCCTGACAATGATTACTGCATGCCTCACCAATAAACATTTGATCTTTAAATGTGTTGAATTCAACACCATTTAATGGTCTGTGTAATTAATGATATACAGCCCTTTCGAATTGTAGCTAATCCCCTAAAATTATTAATTTATAGATCAATCGCTTATTTACCAAGTAGATGGACATTACATACATTCTGACTATATGCATCAGCAAAGAGCAAGCATCATTGAAATTATATCCCCCACTGAATGATACAAATCAATGGAATGTAAGTATTATTAACCTTTTTGCTTGGAATTTGAGTGACATATCAATTTGTTATCTTTATCAATGCCCTCCAATATTTTTAAACTTTTCCTATGTAAATCTATGTAAAAAAAAATGTCACTGGTGTTGCTCACAACATGCAAGTCCCCTACTGGTTTCACTTTGAAAATAAACTAGAGCTATCACTGAATGTGATTAATACCCCCGCAATACTGCCTTGTCAGAAGAAAAAGTAAAATATTGAATGTGTCATGCACATCTACACTATTTGGTGATCCTGCACACTTGAAGTTTCAAATCCACTGTCCTAGAGATGTGGAAGACTACATTTATTAGTAAACATACACACCAAGTTTCAAGTCAATAGTCCTAGAAATGTGGAGGTTGTTTACGTCACAAGATTTTGCTATGATGGGCCATAAAACAGCAGAGGGGCCATTGGCATGCATGAAAAATGTGACACATCTACAATTATTGGTGATCATGCTCAACAAGTTTCAAATCAATAGTCCAAGAAATGTGAAAGAAGTTTGCATTACAAGATTTTGCTATGATGCACTGTAAAACCACAGAGCGGGCATTGGGGTTCAAGAACAAGAAGGCCATGATGGCAGGGATCACTCACCTGAGTACTTGTGGGTCTGCTATTGACCAAACATCTGAAGCAATATTACAGTTTCTAAATTGAAGATTTTCAAATATCTTATTTTTTATACAAACAGGATCCAAGCAGCCAAGTTTGATCCCAGGGACATAATTTGAACCACCAGTTTGTGAGTAGATGTCACTTGAAGCAGAATCTTTATCAGCTATGGCTGCCATTTTGTGCAATAGGGTGGAACTATTTTAGCAATTATAATAGGTGGATATATAACAAACATCCCTAAAAATTTGGTAGAAAGATCTTGTGGTTAAAGAGAAAATGTCTTTTGTATTTTTTTTCTATTTTTAGCTCTGGTGGCCTCTATATGCAATGGAGCAAAACCTTTAAGAAAATTTTGAAAACGGAAATGTCAGGAAAATATAATATATACATTTATTTTATGAAATTTGGTACAAAGAGACATTGGGGTTTAGCAAGAAAAGTCATTTGATTTTTTCCCATTTTTACCTCTTGTGGCTCTTTTGTACAATGAAGTGGAACAATTTGAGCCAATTTAGTAAAGCGCCATGTAAGGAAAATTCCAGTGAAGTTTGATGAAAAATGGCTGGGTGGTTTGTGTGGACATGTCATTTGAAGCCAAATGTTGATAAAAATCCAATTTTAGCTCTGGTGGTCTTTCTGTGCATTGAAGTGGAACCATTTTAGCAATTTCAATAAAGGTCTACATAAGGAACATTTCTGTGAAATTTGATGGAAAAAGACCATGTTGTTAAGGAGATGTCTATTTTTACTCTTTCATGGCATGGTAATGTTTGAGCATTTTTTATAGAGGGCTAAGTAAAGAGCAATTCTGTGAAATTTGGTGGGAAAAAACCCTGTGGTTTAGGAGCAGATGTCTTTTGATTTTTTTTTTTAAATTTAAGCTTTTGCAGCCCTTATGTGAAAAGGTTTGAGGAAATTTAGAAAAGGGCAATCTAAGAAAAACAAGAGCTTGTCACAGACAAAGCAACAGTCCTCTACCGGTGCAATGTCCATCTCCTTAACTCCTACCCATATTTGGAAAATGACTAAAGAATTTGTCTGAGACATGCATAATCTCCATATGATCCTCTATCCATGTACAAAGTATCATTAAAGAAGAAATTGTCATAGGTCAAGATCATTTAGAGGTTAAGGTCACAGAAATATATGTTGTTGAAAAGGTCTTATCGAAGGGATTGTTGTGACCAAGTTTGAAGTAATTCTGTTCAGAAATAAGGCAATTATGGCCAAACTTATAGTTTTTGGACAGGAAAACTTTAAAGGTCAAGGTCATTCAGAGGTCAAGGTCAAAGAAATGTACTTTATTGGAATGGTCTTGTCCAAGGTATTGTTGTGGCCAAGTTTGAAGTAACTCCATTCAGTAGTAAGGAAAATATGGCCAATGGAAAGTTTTCGTAGGAAATGACTGATAAACAGACGGACAGTTCCTCCTTTAGATTCATAAAAAAATGAGGTGCATATTCTCCATACTGCCATTTATCCATATTTCACTGGATACAGTTTTTAGGGGAAAGACAAATGTACCAAACATAGGATGAAAAAATTCAAAGTTCAAGGATGATAATTCTGACAATTTAGGTGCTAGAATTATGAACCTTGTCACATATGATGTGGGTGATGATAAGAAACCAATATTTAAAGTTTGAAGTAGATACACGAAGAAATAATGAAGACATATACAAAAAAAACACATTTTTTCATGAAAATTCTAAGTTCAAGGGGGATAAATCTAATAATTTTGGAGCTAGAGTTATGAACCTTGAGGTGCATTATCTTCATACCGTCACCTATCCATACTTCATGTTTCCATAAAAGATTTTTAGTACTTTTTGAGTTTTACAAGAAAAACACATTTTTTTTTGAAAATTCTATGTTCAAGGGGGGATAAATCTAATAATTTTGGTGCTAGAGTTGTGAACCTTGAGGTGCATTATTTCCATACTATCATCTATCCATATTGTATGTTTCATAGAATTATTCTTAGAACTTTTTGAGTTATCACAAATATTGTTATATTTGCCATATTTTAAGTATATTTGTTGCTATAGCAACCAAAATTTTCAACATATGAAGAAAAAAAAAAAGACGTGCATAATCTCCAGACTGCCATCTACCCATATTTCAAGTTTCATTAAAATATTTTCAGTAGTTTTTCACGGGATCCAGTTTTTGTGACAGACAGATGGACGGACAGACGGACGGAGGGTAAACCTAAAGTCCCCTCTGGTTAAACTGGTAGGGGACTAAAAATTGTAAAGTCTGATGGAAAATGGCCTAGTGGTTTGTGAGGATATGTCATTTAGAGCCAAATATTTAAAAAAAAATCTTTGGCTCTGGAGGACATTTTGGACAACAGAGCAGAACCACTTGAGCAATTTCAAAAGAGAGCTATATAAGGAATATTACGTGTAATTTGGAATAGAAAAGACCTTGCTTTTTGAATTCTTACTATTTTAAGCTTTCGCAGCCCTTATGTGCAAGGAAGCAGAATGGTTTGTGCAATTTTAGAAAAGGGCAACACAAAGTCATTTGAAGTAGTATGTTGACAATGCATGACAGAAGCCAGAGACAGGGTGATCCCAATAGCTAACCTTGAGCATATGCTCAAGTGAGCTATAAAGTCTATGTTAAATATCTAAGTCAATGATTCAAGGTCAAACTTGTAACAATCTTAGTACACAATGTATAGGGAATTGCTTCATGCACAATTTCAAAACTCTGGGCCTTACTGTTCCAGAGAAAAGAGTTCTAAAAGAAATTCTATATATTTCACTGTGCTCAAGAGAACTAACAAAAATATTATGGTTTGAAAATTTGACTTACTAGACAAAAACACATAAACAGTAATTTTGTTTAGAGAAGTTTAAACCTCAAAGGAAATATATCCATATAGTGGTATATGGCTATTACTTTATTAGCAATATTCTGACATTTTGTTAATGCTTTATTGTGATAATAATTTTAAGGTAATAAACCAGTCATACCTTTTAACTTGTGTGAGCCAGTCTGAGTCAGTGAGTGAACCACCATCCTTAGATGACCTTGGACTAGGGGCTGTCCTCTGGCTCCAGGGGGACTCACTGTGTACAGCACCCTCAAGATATCTTTGACTAGGTGGAGCTGGTTTTGGCAAGTTTGCATCTTGAATATCAATAAAGTAAATTATATAAGTAAGCTTTTATTCAAGTGTCACAAAAAGGCCAAAAACATCAACATTTTTAGATCTTCACACTGGATCCTGCAAATTTTGGTGTGTGTAATATAAATAAGTGCTTTTAATTCCCTGTTTTTTTTCTGACAAGTGTTTTTTTTTTTTACTTATAAAAGTATATAATACACCTAAATCTAGATGACCATGATTGCTCTGTATCACTGACCTGAGTACCACTGTCCTTACTGATAACATAATGGTCAAATATAATTTGTAACTGTAAACTAAACAAGAGCACTGCCTGCAGGTGCCTACGCTTGGGTGTAGTTACTTTTAAGAGAATATTGAAAGCTGTATTTGAATGTAAACAACAGGACTACTTTCAGTTACAACAGGAGTATGTTGGGTGAAATGATCATCTGCAGTTACTTGTCAGAAGAGGTGGAGTAATTTATAAAGTCAGTAACGAGTATTACTTTTTTCTTAGAAAATCACGAAATGCCTTAGAAATGAAAAATATTATGATTATTATGCTGTTAATATAGAACACTGTATTTCCATGTCCTCAATGTTGATTATGGTATTTGAAGGTCTTCAAAAATTAAATAATTGAGCTAATTAATAAGATTCTGACATGATTTTATGAAGATCAGGTAGAAAATATGGCCTCAAGCCAGACAACCTACTTTTTATCCAAGGTGACCCACTTTTGAACATGACCTTGATATCATCATCACAAACATTCTGACAATTGTTAATAAAGATCAGATAGAATATATGGCTCCTAGCTTGTGACCTACTTTTAAGACCCAACTTTAACCTACTTTAGAACATGACCCTAGGTATTAGAAAGGCAAACATTCTGACTATTTATCTTGGTAGAAAATATGACCTCTAGCCAGGTGATCAACTTTCTGACCTCACCTGACACACCTTTGAAAATGACATAGATATTAGCAAGACAATCATTCTGACAAAATTAAAGAAGATCTGGTTGAAAATATGCTTGAATGGTGACTGACTGTTTTAACCCAACATTGAACGTATCCTAGATATCATCAAGAGAAACATTCTAAACAAATTTCAATGAAAATAGATTAGAAAGTATGGCCTCTAAGCAAAGTAACTGAGTTTTAACATGACCTATATATTCATCATCAACATATAATAGTATGACAAATTTTCATGATGATCAGTTTAAAAATATAGCAATAAGCATGATGACCTATTTTGACCCAGATATCATCAAGTCAGTCATCAAACTTTTGATGATGATCAGGAAAGAAAAGAGGGTTGTAGAGGTCCCATGCAGGGAATGGGCAGCTACCCATCAAAACAACAAACAAAATGAAACACAAGACCTGTCGTTGTAAACAGACATATGCCCCCTGAAGCCATACTTATAAAATCCATCCAGGGATGTTGGAATTGTTGACCGGACATTCTTGCGCACAAGATGTAGTCATCATGTCAATACATTTATACCAAGTCATTTTAAAATACACACAGGAATGACAAAATTGTTGACTGGACACGACCATCAATGCACTTTATGAAAATTTCCTTTCAAATCCAAGTGTGACCTTGACCTTTGATCTACAAACCTGGGTCTTGCATGTGACAGATTGTCTCAATGTGTCACATATTTATGCAAAATTATTTCAAAATCCATCCATGACTGACTAAGTTATGGACTGGACAAAAAGAGGACAGATGGACAGACAATTCAAAAACTATATGCCACCTTTCAGGGGTATAATGACTGATGCCTTACAGGAAGTCTTTTGCTGATATTTTAACTTAACTCAAAAAGAAGTCACAGGTCTGGAGGAGAAATGGTCAAGAGGTTAGAGCACCAGACTCCCAATCCCAAAGTTGCTGGTTTAAATCCAACAAGGGGTGAGAGTCTCCAGTGACATTTCACATTCCTCACTTTTGGTGTGAGTAGTGGTATGAACCCAGGAAGCAGTCATCGAGAGGGAATAATACAAGTTGCAAGAACTTGCTTCCCAATCGATGTAAAATAAATAAGTTTAAACTAAAAAGAAGTCTCAAACAGACTACAAAGTAAAGTAAAGAGGCTGATGTTTGGACAATCTGATGGTTTCAATATCTCACAAGTTATTCCCTTGTACTCAGGTGAACTAAAGCAATAACCCAGCTCTTACCTTTGGTTCCTTTTTGAGCATCTTTAGTCCTGGCCCTGTCATGTAACCTGTGAACATTACTTGACTTTTCCCTTCGATTATGTAGTAATTGTCTATCTCTGTCTTTTGCACTATTTTCTGTCAATCTTGAAATTCCTGCTCCGCTGTCTTTGGATATTGTTACTGCACTTGTTTCTCTATCATTTATTTTAGCTTTTGTTTTTTCAAAACTGTATTTAAAAGAATCTGGCCTTTCTGATTCTTGTTTATCAGGCAATTTATTTTCACTCTCTGTTTTTGGAGCACCAGGGTATTTTCCCTTTCTAAATTCTCTAATGCTTGCAGTTGTTTTTGACCTTTCTATTTTCAAACCACTATTTAATGCAGGCAAGTCTTTATCAGATTTCACAGCCATTTTCTTTCCGTTAACATTTGTCTCTTGTATTTTATTATCATTTGAATTATTTTCTGACTTGTTATTTTGCATTGACACAGTACTTAAAGCAACTGGTTGGGACTTAGAAATAGGAATTGTCCGTTCTGGTCGTGTAACAGTTCGAGGTGTTTTAGGTTTTGGTACTGATTTAGGAGCTTCATATTTCACCTCAGCAATTGGTTTACTACTTGAGGGGCTTGGTGTAGATCTTGAACCAGGGATCTACAAAATATAAAAATAGTATAATAGTCCAACTAGATATTGTTTTTGAGAAAAACATATGTCTCACTCCACAAGTCATATACCATGAAGAATACTCAGTTATAATCATTCCTGTAAAGTTTCCTCAAAGTCTGATCTGCGGTTATGGAGATATGCCTAAATGTATTCAAAGTCGGAAAAATCATAGGCCAAAACTCCACAAAATAACAGCTGACCATAACACATAGAAAATACGCATAACTACACTTGCAAATGATAATTTCTTGTGAAGTTTCAACAAAATCCAACAAGTGGTTTAAATCTGAACAGCAGTTATGGAGATATGCTGAAATGTACTCAACTTTTGGACAAATCAAGCACTGCAACACCACTACAAATGATCTGACAAAAACATGCTGGGAACTACAAAAATAATATGTCTCCCATCCCACTTCATGGTGGGGGGTGGAGGTGGGGGAAACATAAATAACTAATGGGAAAATACTGTGTAAGTAATTCTTGTTCCTGTGGAGCAGAATCTCCTACAAGTGAGAAATATTTCTGTTAAAATCTTCCATTTATATAAATATCACTATTGAAATTCGAATATTAGAATTAGGGATGTCAACGAGTATCCAAGTACTCGGATATCCGGATACTATGTTGGTATCCGGATAAAAATTTGGAATCCGAATATTCGTATACAAAAACACCCAAAACAAAACAACAACAACGGTGAAATTTAACTTTGATAAAAAATTCAAACACTGGCAAAATTAATTTTGCAATTTCATAATGCTAAACATAATAGTGTCTATTTACCGCAGCATATCCCTTGATTGGTTTATTGATAAAGTGTCTATCTGTTGCATGCCATTTAATGTGTTTATTCATCTTGCAAACTGCTTGGACCTAACGAGACATCCCATTGTGTAGCAATTACTTTAATCCATGGTGTTTATGACACCTATACTAGTTGTTAATCAATTAGCAGTGTCAAACATGCCAATTAAGGGTTTCACGGTCACTGCCACAAATGATTCTATGATAGTTTTAACGCAAGACTAATAAAAGAATGTCCTATCAAAATGTGATTACTCAAATTATGTAACCAATCAACGATTTGCTTAGACAAGCATTATGATTTTAATATGTCAAACAATCATTCTTTGCTAAAGCATTCGCATTAAAAACTTTGAACCATTCAAAAATATTAAACACATTTTAAACTTCTGACACATTTGAAACTTTTTTTTGATATTTTGTTGGCGCTCACATAGTCACGTAAGCTGCATAAATACATGTTCCAGTATACAAAAACGATAATGTGACACAGACTTGAGGATACAAAATAAAACAGCATTTTGATCTACAGTGATTTTAAATATTTTTAAATTACATAGTTTATTTTTTAAAAAAAACAATAGCAGACCATGCCACAAAAACAAAAAACGGACGCATATCGTTTTTGTCAGACACTTAGACTTAACGCACAATCATGCATATTGGCGGGAAAATATACTACAAGAGACACGAGGAAAATAAAAACAGTTAACAACATGTTTTTGTTTTATTAACTTTATTTACACGTAATGACAGTTATAATTTTTGTAAAACTGTCTTAACACATGTAATAGGATTACCGGAACAATATGTAAAACAGACATCAAATGTAATGTTTGGCATAGGAATTGGAACATTGATATCGTATTGTCATCGATTCTACACGAGTATCCTGATAGTATCCGAATAATCTATACGGATATCCAGATACCGATTTAGATATTCGTTGACATCCCTAATTAGAATATTGGCATTTCTTACTAATATTCAAATCTGATGTCTGAAATGGAATATTCACATAAATATAAATATCATTTATCAAGGTTTCCAGCATCATTTTTCCTTTAATAACCCAATTTTGAAAATGTAACTGACAGTTCATCCTTTCAATTGTTGGCAAAGTTGTTTTCAAAATGCACGTCAGTTTGCAATTTGACTGAAGCAATTTGCAGTCAATTTGTCATGTTTGTTATTTTAACTGTTAACACTGTTAATGGTAACTGCCAAACTACTTCATAAAGGTGTGAACTGATTCTGTTTGGTGTATTGTTAATGCACTAAAGACCAAAAATTTACAAACATTTATTAAAATTTGCATAAAGACTCATTTTCACAATAATGTTGGATGAAAGCACCAATCGCACGTTCTTCACTCAAATCAGTTACTCAAAATAAATAACATAAATACATCTTTTGGTTTAAAAAAAAATGTTTTTTTGGTGTAAAACCCCATACAAACAATCATGCAATCCTTCTCAAACATCTTCAAGAAAGTGAAGTCATTTAACAAACCGAAGTAACCAAGTGGACTAAAGACACAAAATTCAATTTAATTATTTGATATAACTTGATTTACTATGTTAAAAAGTTGAACATATCAAATTGGTATAAAAAAAATCTCAAATATATATACAAGTCATCTACCAGTTATTACCAACTTTCCTACCAAATCTGAGGACTGTAAGCCAGTCGTTCTCTAGTCATTAGTCAGACAAGTTTTCCTTGGTCAAGGTCATCTTGAGCTTTAACCTACTGACCTTAAAATCAATAAGGGTCATCTACCAGATATGACCAACCTCCCAACCAATTCTGAGGACTGTCAACCATTCTCTAGTAACTGGTCAGACAAAATTTTGGTAGTCAAGGTCACACTGACCTTGACCTTTGACATATGGACATCAAAATCAATAGGGGTCATTTACTGGTCGTGACTAACCTCCCCACCAAATCTGAGAACTGTAGGCCAAAGTGTTTTTTATTAATTGATCAGACAAGGTCTGGTCTATGGATGGATGCACAGAGGGATGGACCAACCAACATTTGCAAAGCAATATACCCCCCCCCCCCACACACACACTTCATGAAAGGGGGCCATAATAAGGGCAACCATCTATGAGGTTTGAAGACTTACAGTTAAATGATACTTTAATTATTGAGCAGAAACCATTTTTTCAAACTGAAGCAGACCTTGTTCCTAGCCTTTGACCTACTGACTTGAAAAACAATAGGAGTTTCAGCTCAGTAAGGGTAATCACTCCATGAAGTTTGAAAGTTCTGGATCAAATTTTGCTCAATTTATTGAGTGGAAACCATTTTCAAATTTAATGTGATCATGACCTTGAAAACTGACCTACTGACTATGGGATCTTCTACTCAATAAGGGCATCCACTCCATGAAATTTGAAGTATCACTGGTCATAGTTACTTGCTGAAGTTATTGAGTGGATTTCTTTTTTCAAACTGAAGGTAACCATGACCTTGAACTTTGATCTGCTGACCTTAAAAACAACAGGGATCTTCTAGGGCAACCACTCTTAAGTTTGAAGGCTAAGAGTCAAATGGTACTTGTGTTATTGAGTGGAAACAATTTTCAAATTGAAGGTGATTATGACCTTGACCTTTGACCTACTGTCCATAAAAAAAATAGAGATCTTCTACTCAATAAGGGCAACCATCCTGTGAAGTTTGAAGGCTGTGGACCAAATGGTAGTCAAGTTATTGAGCAGACATGGTTTTCAAATTCAAGGTGACAGTGACATTGACCTTTCACCTACAGACAGCAAACAAAAAAATGGGTCTTTTACTCAATAAGAGAAACAACCTTATAAAGTTTGAAGGCTATGGGCCAAATGGTACTCAAGTTATTGATGGGACAAAGTATAGTCTACAGACAGATGGATGGATGGACCAGCTACCAAGAAATGTGTGGTACGAGATCCATAGGAACACAAAGCCACAGAACAAATTCATCAAGGAAAACATTCTGACTAATTTTCATTAAGATCAGATCAAAATATCTGACCTCTAGCATACTAACAAGGTTTTCCTATAATTTAACCCATTGACCTAGTTTCTGGCCCCACAAGAACCAGTTTCAAATTACTTAATTCATCAAGTCAAATACATGCATTCTGACAAATTTTCATGAAGATTGGAAGAAAATTGTGGTTTATGAAAGTTGTGCAATATCAACAAAGTTTTCCTATGATTTAACCTGATGACCTAGTTTCTTACCCCATGTGATCCAGTTTCAAATAAGCCCAAGAATTCATCAAATTTTCATTAAGATCTGATAAAAAATTTGACCTCTTGAGTATTAGAGAAGGTTTTCCTATGATCCGACCTGGTGACCTAATTTCTGATCCCAAGTAACCCAGTTTTAAAATTATCCAAGAATTCATCAAGGCAAAAATTCTGACTAAAGTTTCATTTAAAATGGGTCATAAATGTGACCTGTAGTGTGTTAACAAGGTTTTCCTATGATTTTATCCAGTGACCTTAATTTCAACCCGACATGTTCCAGATTGTGCATTCCTCCCATATTTCATTACGATGAATATATAAGTCAAGTTTCATGAAGACCGATCAAAATGTGGTTTCTACAGGGAAGTTTTTTCTTCAAAATTTGACCCAGTGATTTTTTGAGTGAGTTTTAGAGGCCATGTCACCCAGTTTCCACCTCGTCCAAGATTTTATTGAGGCTCACATTCGGATCAACTTTTGTTAAGATCCAATTGAAATTGTACCCTCTAGAGTGTTTACAAGCAAAGTGTAAATGGATGCCAGACAAACCGACCCTGGACAAGTATTAAAAAAGTCACCCTGGCACTTCCAGGATAAAAAAAAAATCAATAAAGGAAATAATTATAACAAGCCCTATTTTTGCATGAATGCCATGCCCCCAGTAGAGCCTCAAAAATGTTTAAGTTTTGTGACAAACAAACAAACACACAGACAGACCAAAAACAATATGCCCTCCCTCCAGGGGCATAAAATAAATAAGGCAGAGTTATGGTTCTTGCACATTGGACTCCACCGCTCCAAGATCTATCTTCTGACAAAGATATAAATATATCCTATATATTTCTATGTAAAACAGGTGACCCCTTAAGCATAGCCAATTTTGACCACAGGGACATAATTTGAACAAATTTGGTAGAGGAAATCTAGATGATACACCATGCCAAATACTGGGTATCTAAGTTCTAGGCCTTGTGGTGTCATATAAGACGACTTTTAAAGATTTTTCTTTTGGTTCCCATAGCAAACAAAGTTCTGCATGGAACTGAATTCTTTGAAAAACTTTGGTAGAGCTTCTTTCAAGGAACATCCCTGAAAAGTTTCATTAACTTTGGCCAAGTGGTTTCAGAGAAGATTTTGTTTGAATCAAAATGTAGAAACACTAATGCACAACCACAGACATCATGCAAACACAATAGCTCACATGAGCATGTTATTCTCAATTGAGCTAATAATCCTTTCATGCTTGTAAAAGTTATGGTTCAGACAAGCAAATTTGTCTACATTTTTTTGCCCTTAAGCTGTCTCTGTGACCTTGACCTTTGAGCTAAGAACCTGGGTCTTGCACGCAACATGTTTCTCAATAAGGCAAACTTTTGTACCAGTTTATTTAAGAATCCCTCTATTCATGGCTAAGTAATACCCTAGACAAACTCAGACAGACACACACAGAAATGCAGGCACATACATCGAACTGCCATTGTGACAACTATGTCGAGCTCATCTCAAGCAGACTTGACAGAAATTCCAAACTGTTTCTAAGATGTTGCTCCGAAATAGACATCTTGAAATTTAAGCAAACGAAAGGCCATAACTCTTGCATTCCAAGGTTTAGGTGAGTGATACTTTAGGGCCATATTTCCCTATAAAATACATTTAAATTAAAAACTCTAAACAGTTTCAGAATTGTGACTCTAGATGGATGGAGGGACAATGCCATAATTATATCCCTATACCTATTGTGAAGGATATAACTCATCTGGTAGCTTGTATGATTTCTTCAAATATCAAAACAGGAAATGTGTCACAGACATGAATGCCCCATGAAACATGGCAATGGTCACAGTTATGGTAGCTTACAACTAAATGTTACCTTGATATGTTGTGCAAAATTTTTTTGCAGTCTGTGAACTGAACAAAGTACCCATATGTCCAGGACTAATTATACCTATTTACATGGCTGGTAAAACTAATAAATTTCCAAAGCTGATGTGTTTCAAATGATACTGATCTAGAATTTTGTTCCAATAGGTCACCACCTGTCTTTTACAAAAGAAGCGTTTCAAAACAGTTCCTTAACATTTAACTTTTGGAGTTTTATGCTCTAGCTGAACATCATGGTAAAAATATAGTTTAAAGATATACTATGCCCATCTTTGCATAAAATACTTTTATTGCAGAAATTAATTGAAATCTAGTAAATTCTTACTGAATATGTCTAATTAGGCTACTAGAATGCACACACTATGTATGGGAAGCTGCATTCCTTAATACAGGTCATGTTATGTTGGTCTTTTCTTAAAAAAACGGCCAGTTTTTTTAATGACACTTTCTACTATACAGTGTTTACCTATATTGTGTAAAGTTTTAAACGTTACATATCTACTCTGTGTGTTCTCTAACATGTTTATTTCATATTTACACAGAGAAGGTGTAGTTGGTGTAATGATTATTTGTATCTGAAATTTGAGCATAGTATATCTTTAATTACAAAAGTAGAGGAGTTTCACATGGAAGCAATATTAGGTAAAATTTGACAAAGGGCAATAACAATATTAGGTAAAATTTGACAAAGGGCAATAACTCAACCAAAAATTAACAAAACTCAAATGTCTGAGTATATGCACTGCAACACTTGATAATGTTTATTCTGTGAAAGACTGGTGAAAATTGCATGAGAAATGTAGGAGTTGTGCACAGAAGCAATATCAAGCAAAATTTAACAAAGGGCAATTACTATGCCAAAAATAATCAAGTTGCAAAAGCCTGAACATATGCACTGTGGCACTAAATAATGATCATTCTAAGAAAGTTTCGTGAACTTTGTATGACAATTGTAGGAGCAGTTGTGCACAGAAACAATATGAAGTAAAATTTGCCAAAGGGCAATAACTATGCTAGAAATAATCAAACTGCAAAAGCTAGAGTGTGTATGTGCTGTGAAACTTGATAATGATCACTTTGTGAAAGTTTTGTGATAATCACATCAGAAATGTAGGAAGAGTTGCGTACACAAGAAATATTAAGTAAAATTAAACAAAGGGAAATAGCCCTGCCAACAAGAACTGTCACTGTAAGATGACAATGCCCCCGAAAGGTGCTTTGACCTTTTAGCTGAGAACAAATCATTCAGGGGTCAAGGTCAAATAAATAAAGGTCAGTGAGAAGGTCTTATTCAAAGGGGGTTGTGTCCAAGTATGAAGTAATTCCATTTACTAATAAGGAAGTTATGGGCAATGTTAAAGTTTTTGGAAAATTGGATCTTCAAGGTGAAGGTCATTCAGGGGTCAAGGTCAAACAAATATAGGTCAGTGGGAAGGCCTTGTCCAAAGGGGTGTTGTGTTTAAGTATGAAGTGTATCCACTTACTAATTTGGAAGTTATGGCCAAATATTAGGTTTTGGACAATTAGATATTCAGTGGTCATGGTCAAATAATTAAAGGTCAGTGGGAAGGTCTTGTTCAAAGGGGTGTTGTGTCCAAGTATGAAGTAAATCCACTTACTAATAAGGAAGTTATAGGGCAATGTTAAAGTTTTGGACAAATGGATCTTCAAGGTGAAGGTCATTCAGGGGTCAAGGTCAAACAAATATAGGTCAGTGGGAAGGCCTTGTCCAAAGGGGTGTTGTGTTTAAGTATGAAGTGTATCCACTTACTAATTTGGAAGTTATGGCCAAATATTAGGTTTCGGACAATTAGATATTCAGTGGTCATGGTCAAATAATTAAAGGTCAGTGGGAAGGTCTTGTTCAAAGGGGTGTTGTGTCCAAGTATGAAGTAAATCCACTTACTAATAAGGAAGTTATGGGCAATGTTAAAGTTTTGGACAATTGGATCTTCAAGGTAAAGGTCATTCAGGGGTCAAGGTCAAACAAATATAGGTCAGTGGGAAGGCCTTGTTTAAAGGGGTGTTGTGTCCAAGTATGAAGTAAATCCACTTACTAATAAAGAAGTTTTGGGCAATGTTAAAGTTTTTGGACAATTGGATCTTCAAGATAAAGGTCATTCGGGGGTCAAGTTCAAATAAATATAGGTCAGTGGAAAGGTCTTGTCCAAAGGGGTGATGTGTCCAAGTATGAAGTAAATTCACTTACTAATAAGAAAGTTATTGCCAGTGTTAAAGTTTTCAGACAGACTGACGGACGGACGGACTGACAGTTCAAAAACTATATGCCTCCCTTCGGAGGGCATTAAAATATTTAAATTGCAAAAGCTGGAGAATATGCACTGTGGCATTTGATGATGATCATTGTGTGAAAGTTTGGTGAAAATAAAATGAGCAATGTAGGAGGAGTTGCGCACAGAAGACTGGACGGACTGACAGAATAATGGACAGACAGTGCAACTACTATATGCCACCCTTTGTGGGCATAAAAATATTGAATCTTCTTACTGGTTCAGTTTGTAGTACTTTGGGGTCGTGGGGTTTAATCTCTCCTGGGATACATTCTGGTGAAGATGTCACACTACTGGTAGCTGTAATGATAATTTTATTACAGTTTTTTTAAAAGAGCAAATAAGCAATTAGTGTTAGGGCATATCTTATTATTTATATCTAGCATTCTTTTAGCTCTTCATATTGTGTTAATAATGGTACTTTTTTGGTAGTGGTAAAATGAACAACATTATTTTGTGTATTTGCTTGCTTTACAAACATCAATATCTCTATTATTTAAACCAACCTCTACCAAGATTGTTCAGACTTTGTCCCTTGGGTCAAACCACAGGTGACCCATTTTTTTCATACACCAATACAAATAGGTAAAAAATCTTCTTGTCAGAAACCATTGAGATTTCTGAAATTTTGTATGCATCATGTCTAGTGAACCTCTACCAAGAATGTTTAAGTTACACTTTTGGAGCCATTGCACATAGCATTGTTTCTATTTTGATAATAATTTATTATATTGTAGCGGTTAGACTCAGGTGATTTATTTTGGACCATCTGGGTCTCCAGTTAAGATTTACAGGAATCCAGAGAGGTTTGTGTGTAAAATTACTATACAGGTCATAGGTTAAAAGATGTTCATTACAAGATCTGAATTTAAGCATTAACTGAAATGAATGAAATGAATCCACTATGAGGATGAGAAGTTTGAATCTAAGCGTTGAGAAAAAAATACCAAAATATTTTTTCGTTTGACAATTGGTAATATATCCACCATGACTGCACTTTCATTTTCTGAACAAATAGCACACTAATTAGGGAGTTAACTAGATCCAGAAATTGTGGTTCTATTAAAATTCCTTTTTTCTTGATCTAGTTTTTTGTTTATATCATTTTTTGTTCAACTTTCTATTTGCACTTACATTATGTATACTATAACTTGATTAATTCTTGGCACACATAATGATACTTCATTCGTTTTTTTAGAAGACTCACTGGTGTTTTAGCAAATGAAAATGTATTGAAACAACAGCACTGCAAAGCGGGGCCAAAGCTTGTCTGTTTTATTTGTAGAAAACAGGGCCATATAAATGGATTTTAAGCTTGAACTGAAAAGGGGTTTATTATTTATTGGGTAACTTTAAGTTAGAGTCCAACTAAAATGCATGTTTCTTAGGTGCTTATATTTATATTAATTTCTATTCACTGCTGAAATCAATACCTTTTGTAATAATAAAACAAACTTCTCAACACCTAATGAGATCAAAGGCTAAATCGACCATTTACTATGAGTCTATTGTAATTGTGTGTGATTAGAATTGTTAAAATTGAAACACTATAGTACATGGGTAACAAATAGTCGCCAAATTTACACACTGATACATCAAAGCACTGTGTATTGGCAGGTGTTTGCCCCAGAGGGATTTATTCTTGGGTCTGTCAAAATTATTGAATGCAATTAGTGTGGCCGTTTGCCACAGACGTAAAGTAACCATTTAATTAACATGTTATTAAGAAGGATTTTTAATGGGAGCGTAGTGAAATGATCATTGACACATGGTGGCGGTGACCTTTAAGGCAGCTTACACTGTACTATAAATATCATGGATGAAAAACATTGTGCTGAATTATATCATCTAAAGAGGGCCACAATAGCCCTGGGTCTCTCACCTGAACAAAGCTGGGATAAGGGGGCTAGTCATTCCAATTAAGGCATGTGTCGAATGGAAGACGGAGAAAATAGAACATTAGATGAAGTTAAAATTGGCACGAAATATTATACAAATATATAAAATTCAAATGAAGTAAATTCAAAAACATAGAAGTAGGTCAGTATGTCAAGGTCAAGGTCATCCACTGACCAAGGTCTAAGTTGAAGTCTGCATCCTAAATAATACAGTAAGTATCTACCCATCCAAAAACTAAAGAAATGAAAAAAAAGATTTTTTCTTTTTTTGGAGGGTGTGGGGAGCTTACCCATCTCATGTCAGTTAATATTTTATTTCTAGGCTTAAGAAGTTTTTTTCCTTTATATAAGTATAAGCAAAATCAAGTGATCCCTGGGGGTGGGGCTAACTTTGACCCCAGGGACATGGCAACAATCTTTGCAGAGGTCTTGCTGGTGATCAAGTATTCCAAGTTTGAATGGAATATCTGTGACACTTTTTGAGAAATGGATATTAAAACAAGAGGGCCATGATGGTCCTAAATTGCTCACCTGAGTCTCATTGCTCATGTTACAAATATCATTATTGGTTTTTATGGGTGCAAGTTTGAGTAAGTTTGCAATAAGTTTGAAGACTCTGGGTGTAATGGTACTCAAATTTTTTAGCAGAAATAGTTTTACTCTACAGGTCCTTTACTCTACGACTTTGACCTTTGACCTACAGACCCCAAAAACAATAGGGTTCTTCCAATATAATTACCCTATAAAGTTTGAAGGTTCTGGGTGTAATGATACTCCAGTTACTGAGAAGAAATAGTTTTCACTCTACAAGTCCCTGTGACCTTGACTTTTGACCTACTGACCCCAAAAATGATTGGGTTCTTTTATTGAGTAAAGAAAATCATCCTATGAAGTTTGAAGGCTCTGGGTAAAATGGTACTCAAGTTACTGAACAGAAACAGTTTTCACTCTACAGGTCACTGTGAACTTAACCTTTACCTATGGACCCTAAAAACAATAGGGTTCTTCTAATACAATTATCCTATAAAGTTTGAAGGCTCTGGGTGTAATGGTACTACAGTTACTCTGCAGAAATAGTTTTCACTATACAGGTCCCTGTGACCCTGACCTTAGACATACTAGCCCCAAAAACTATATGGTTGTTCTATTTAGTAAAAGCAATCATCCTATGAAGTTTGAAGGCTCTGGGTGAAATGGTAATCCTGTTATTGAGTGGAAACAGTTTTCACTCTAGAGGTCCCTCTGACCTTGACCTTTGACTTACTGATCCAAAACACAAAAGGGATTTTTGTACTCAATAAGGGCAATAACCCTGTGAAGTTTGAAAGCCTTGGGTCAACTGGTACTCAAGTTATTGAAAGGAAACAAAGTGTGAAAGACATACAGACAAACAGACACCCATGATCAAGGCAAAAACAATATGTCTCCATCAGAAGGGCTGGGTTGGGGGGAGACATAACAACGAACAATTGAAGGTATAGCCCTTAGTGTTTCAGAGCAGCAGATTTTTGAAGTTTTCCCTGTATAAATCCTTGTGTAAAATCAAATGACCCATCCGTGTGGGGCCATTTTTGATGATTTGAACAAACTTGGTAGAGGTCCTCTTGACAATGCTACATACAAAATATCTGAACTCTTGGCCTTGTGGTTTCTGAAAAGAAGACTTTTTTTTAAAACTTTTTCCTATATAACTCTATGTAAACAAGTGACCCCTGGGGCAGGGCCTATTTTGACCCATTGGCTATGATTTGAACAAACTTAGTAGAGGTCCACTGGTCAATGCTACAAACCAAATATCTAAACTCTTGGCCTTGTGGTTTCTGACAAGAAGATTTTTTTAAAACTTTTTCCTATATAACTCTATGTAAAACATGTGACCCCTGGGACGGGGCCATTTTTGACCCAGGAGCCATGATTTGAACAAACTTGGTTAAGGTCCACTGGACAATGCTGCACACCAAATATCTAAACTCTAGGTCTTGAGGTTTCTGACATGAATATTTTTAAAGTTTTTCCTATATAACTCTATGTAAAACTTGTGACTCCTGGGGCTGGGCCATTTTTAACCCAGAAGCCATGATTTAAACAAACTTGGTTAAGTCCACTGGACAATGCTGCACACCAAATATCTAAACTCTAGGCCTTGCAGTTTCTGACAAGAAGATTTTTAAGTTTTCCCTATATAAATCTATGTAAAATCAACTGACCCCCAGGGTGGGGACAGTTTTGACCCCATGGTCATAATTTGAAGAAGCTTGGTAGAGGTCCACTAGATGATGATTCATACCAAATATCTAAGCTCCAGGCCTTGAGGTTTTGGAGAAGAAGATTTTTAAAGATCCAACTTTTAAAATCTAATTTTAGCTCCAGTGAACCAGAAATGCAATGGACCAGCTTCATGCAAGGAACATCCCAGGCAAGTTTCATTTAATTTGGCCCTTTGGTTTCAGAGGAGATGTCATTTGAATGAAAAGTTTACGATGGATGGAAGGACGGACGATGGACAAAGACTGATCAGAAAAGCTCACTCTGAGCACTTTGTAAGCAATACAGTTGGAAAGTCTGATGAAGAAATATTAAGAAATGGTATAGTTATAGCCAATGTTAAGTTTTCATGATAAAATCCAAGTATAAAAAGGGGCATAACTCTGTAAATTGTGACCTTGACCTACAGATTTTGGCATTACCATGACCCTGTTGTCGTAAGCAATATAATTTGAAAGTTTGCTGAGGAAATGTTAAGAAATGGCAAAGTTATTGCCAACGTTTAGTTTTCCTGACAAAATCCAAGTACAAAAAGGGGCATAACTCTGTCAAATGTGACCTTGACCTAAAGATTTTGGCATCATCCTGTCCCTGTTGTCATAAGCAATGTAATTTGAAAGTTTGATAAGGAAATGTTAAGAAATGGCAAAGTTATAGCCAAAGTTAAGTTTTCTTTTGACGGACCGACGGACAAAGCGATCCCTATGTATCGCTGTTTCTTCGAAAGGGCAACACAAAAAAAAGGGTCTTTACTCTATAATGAACTCGTTGATTTTGATGGTATTTCACATGCATTATGCCCTCATCCATATATATATTCTTATTAAGTTTTATTAAAATCTAACCATTCAGTTTCAAGATATTGATCCAGATGGGAATTTTCTTTAAAAAATGTCTATTTTTCAGTAACAAAGGACCATAACTCAATAACACACTTATAGATTTGGATGGCATTCAATATGCATCATTTCCTAATTAATATATACATTCACATCAAGTTTCATTACAATCCTATATAAAAAGCCTATTTTCAAGTAACAAACAGCCATTACTCAAAAATGAACAAGTGGATTTGGATGGCATTTGACATGCATCATTTCTTTATTTATATTTACAACCATGCCAAATTTCAACCAATTTTAAGATACAGATCCGGACAGAAGGACGGACAATGCCATTTCAAAACTCCCCTCTGATTTTATTGGCAGGGGATAATGAAGCTAATTAACTGTACATCTTGATCAAAATTTCAAAGTAGTAGATGTGTCCTTTGCACCCACATTGAATTACCCATAAGTATTTTAGACACTGATAAAACACCATAATGTGCATTTTAGTACTTCAGTTTTTTTGTCTTTTTCTTTAAGTTTGTAATCTTTACTGTTAACAAATAATGTTTGACTTGTGTGAATTACTTCCAATGACTGCTTCAGTGTTCTGACCAGTACTTGCAACAAAAAGAGGAAAGTGTATCAGTTTTCAAACCTGGAACACCCATTCAGGAGTCTTGTACTTTAATCTGGCCATCAACAAAGCCCATTCTCAACAGTATTGATATGTGACAATAAATACCTGAATCAGGTCTGCACTCCAAGTTGACACTGGTTCCACTTCTTGCTCTGTCTTTTGCTGTACCTATTCTCTATAAATAAATAAATAAAAATGGCTCAATCATACAAATTCTGTGATACACTGACTGTTAGATCTGTCCAATCACTACTAAGATTGACTTAAATAAAAATTCTATCACAGTTTACCAAAAATTAATTTACAAGAGATACTGAAAATAACATACATATGAACTTTTTCTTATCTTCACCAGTAGATCTGGTTCAAAATCTCAGTAGGTTAAGCTTTTTGTCAGTAGATGTTACATTTATTTTAAAACACCCTAACATATAAGTGACTAAAACATGTTTTGCATTTTTAAAATCACATATCAGTAATTAAAAGTTACCAAAAAAAGTGATATAAGTCAACAATTCTATATTTGTATGACATCAAGACATGTTTAGTGTGAGTAGTATCAGAACCCAGTTCATTCTCTGAATTTTTAAGCAGTCATTAAATAACCCTTTTCAGAAACTTTATGTTTTATGAATCTTCAGCAACTTACCCTTTAGCAAAGGCACTATGACTGATTAACTTTTAGATCATAAATGGCTGAGATAATCATGAAATTTTAAAAGTACTAAGGAATTACATCAGGATTCAGAAATTTTATCAATGGATGTGTTCACAGGGCAGTTATTTACCTTACTGCGTATACTAGAGCTTGTCAAAGAAGTGACGAATACCCCACATTCAGGACTGATGGCTTTGTAAGTAAAAGGGGATATTGTAAAATTCTTGCATGGCAGTGGAGTGAAAACATGTACAGTTGAAATGAAAATAACCATAGACAGTGAATGTGACCTTGAACGATGAACTTGGGTCTTGCATGTAACACATCCTTCCTATACATAGAGTAGTTATGGTCTGGTCAAGGCTTATCAAAGAAATTTTTACATTTGATAAGTGACTGTGACCTTGACTTTTGAGCTAGGCACTGTGTCTTGCACATGAGACACTGTCTCATCTAGAGGAACAAAAATGCAAAGGTATTTCAAAATCCTTTCATGTATGAAGAAGACCAGGCCTAGACAATGTTTATTATTAATATTTTTTAACTCTGACTAGTGACTGTGACCTTGACCTTTGAGCTCTGGACCTGGGTCTTACATGGAACACACTGTCTTATCTAGATGAACAAGGTATTTGAAAATCCTTCCTTGCATGGAGAAGTTATGGCCCTGATATAGCCTATCATTATTATTTTTTTAGATTTGACTAGTCACTATGACACTGACGTTTGAGCTATGGACCTTGGTCTTACACCCTACACATCTGCCCAGGTGCAGGATAAACTGGGACACTGCACAAAGGACAAGATTGGCTGGACAGACAGAGGGACATCAAGGTATGATAACTTAGTTATTGCATTGTTTTACCAAGTGTCTGGTTTAATGGTTAAATTATAGTTATGGGAAAAAGTAACTAATATCAAATTATATCTTCAAACTTGGGTGTCTTCAAATCCATGTTAAAATATACATTGTTTATTTTGACTTGAAAGGCTACCATTACATGCAAGTGTCCTTCATAATGACTGTTAAATGTGACAGGTATTTACTGTATATGCATTGTGGGAAATCCATTTTGATCCATTATGTTTCACTCTATTCATAGAGTTTACGAAAGATTTTATTTTGCGATTTTAGCAAAGGAAGTAACTTGTTACTTTTTTAAACGAAGCACTGTCCCAGTCTTGTTAAAATTCTGGGAAATATGTCTATTTAAAGTAACAAGAGGGCCATGATGGCCCTATATCGCTCACCTGAATATGACTGCTTTTAACAAAGTTGCTATGGACCTGGTTAATTGAATCCAGATGACCCATATTCGAACTTGACCTAGAAATTATTGAAACAATCTTTCTGACAAATTTCAAGGTTATTTGGACTGAAAGTGTAGCCTCTAGAGTGTTAACAAGGTTTTTCCATATTTGGGCTCTGTGACCTAGTTTTTGACCCCAGATGATCCATATCCAAACCTGAGCTAGAAATCATCAAAACAACCTTTCTGACAAATTTTCAGGACATTGGGACTGAAAATGTAGCCTCTAGAGTGTTTACAAAGTTTTTCGATATTAAGGCTCTGTGACCTAGTTTTTTAATCCAGATGACCCATATGCAAAGTTGAGCTGGAAATCATAGAAGCAACCTTTCTGACAAATTTTCAGGTTATTTGGAATTAAAATCTTAACTCTAGAGTGTTAACAAGGTTTTTCCATATTTGGGCTCTGTGACTTAGTTTTTGACCAAACATGACCCATATTAGTACTTGCGCTAGAAATCATCAAAACAACCTGTCTGACAAATTTCCAGGATATTTGGACTGAAAATGTAACCTCTTGAGTGTTAAAATGGTTTTAACATTTTAGGGCTCTGTGACCTAGTTTTTGATCCCAGATGACCTATATCCTAATCTGGGCTAGAAATCGTTGAAACAACCTTTCTGACAAATTTCAAGGACATTTGGACTGAAAATGTAACCTCTAGAGCATTAACAAGGATTTTCTACTTTTTGGCCCTGTGTCCTAGTTTTTGACCCCAGATAACCCATATTCAAATCTGAGCTAGAAATCATAAAAAATAATCTTTCTGACAAATTTCAAGTTATTTGAACTGAAAATGTTACCTCAATTCGTCTTAACAAGGTTTTTCCATGTTTGGGGTCTGTGACCTACTTTTTGACCCCAGATGAGATTTATTCGAATCTGAGATAGAAATCATTAAAACATCCTTTCTGACAAATTTGCAGAATATTTGGACAATACAGTAGCTTCTAGAGTGTTAACAAGTTTTTTTCCTATTTTTGGGCTCTGTGACCTAGTTTTTGATTTCAGATGACCCATATTCAAATTTAACGTAGAAATCATTGAAACAACCTTTCTGACAGATTCCAGGTTATTTGGACTGAAAATGTTACCTCTAGAGTGTTTACAAGGTTTTTCCATATTTGGGCTCTGTGACCTAGTTTTTGACCCCAGATGACCCAATTTTGAAATTGAAGTAAAAATCATTAAAACAACCTTTCTGACAAATTTCCGAGATATTTTGACTGAAAATGTAACCTCTAGAGTGTTAACAAGGTTTTTCTATTTTTGGGCTCTGTGACCTAGTTTTTGAACCAAGATGACCCATATTCAAACTTGAGCTAGAAATCATAGAAACAACCTGTCTGACAAATTTCCAGATTATTCCAGATGTTACTTCTCCTTCTATAAGAAGATTTTCAAAGTTATCACTATTTAAGCCTATGTAAAACCAATGACCCCGGGGTGGGGCCAAATTTGACCCCAGGGGTATAATTTGAACAAACTTGGTAGAGGTCCACTAGACAATGCTATATACCAAATCTTAAGGCTAAGGGCCTTGTGGTTTCAGACAAGAAGATTTTCGAAGTTTTTCCTATATAAGCCTATGTAAAACCAATGACCCCAAGGTGGGGCCAAATTTGACCCCAGGGGCATAATTTGAACAAACTTGGTAGAGGTCCACTAGACAATGCTACATACCAAATATCTAAGCTCTATGCCTTACGGTTTCTGACAAGAAGATTTTTAAAGTTTTTCCTATATAACTCTATGTAAAACAAGTTACCCCTGGGGCGGGGCCATTTTTGACCTAGAGGCCATGATTTGAACAAATTTGGTAGAGGTCCACTAGACAATGCAGCACACCAAATATCTTAGCTCTACGCCTTACGGTTTCTGACAAGAAGATTTTTAAAGTTTTTCCTATATAACTCTATGTAAAACAAGTTACCCCTGGGGCGGGGCCATTTTTGACCCCAGGATCATAATTTGAACAAACTTGGTAGAGGTCCACTACATGATGCTTTATACCAAATATCAAAGCTCCAGGCCTTGTGGTTTCTGACAAGAAGATTTTTAAAGATCCAACTTTTAAAATCTGTTTTTAGCTCCTGTGACCCAGAAATGCAATGGACCGGAACCATTTGAACAAACTTGGTAGAGCTTCATGCAAGGAACATTCTAGACAAGTTTCATTAAATTTTGCCCAGTGGTTTCAGAGGAGATGTCGTTTGAATGAATTGTGGACGACGGACGGACGGACGGACGGACGGACGCCGGACAATCAAGGATCCTAAAAGCTCACATGAGCATGCTCAGGTGAGCTAACAAAAACCCCTGTATGACATAGGTCAACTCTCTAAACTGAACAGTATTTGTTTGTAATGTGAAAAATCATTTACCAAAGTGTTCCTAGCCTTTGCTAATTAATATTCAAGACAAGAGGCCCATGATGGCCCAGCATTGCTCACATGAGAACTTTAGCAGTGGGTTTGCTGTTAAGCAAACATAAGAAGCAGTATTTAATTTTCTAATTGAAGATTTGTAGGTGCCTGCAAACCAAATATCTACAAGAATTTGTAACAGAGTTACCAACATCCCCCAGCTAAGGGAAGACAGAGGTATGGATCTGGACTTTCAGTGCAAAATCTTGATCAATGCTAGATTTGCACAGAAACAATAAATTCATTAAAGAAATAGAATGAAATAACTCCTGTGTATGTGTCAACAGAAATACATTTGAGTAGTTGTTTTCACTATTTCAAAACCACAAAATGTGACAAATACAAATCAATACAAACCATATAGAAAACAGATAAATTAGTCAGGAAATTGTCGGTGTAAGAAACTGGAATCACTCTACTAGTGCACTGTATGTTATCAGATGCAAAAATCAGGTCCAATGTTCTTCCCAACTGATGAGATGGCTTTTCAACATATTGTTAAAGTTGATTATAATGACAAAATTGAATCACAACTTGATCATCAGGCATCAAGTTAAAGTCTCCACCAAGTATAATATCATGTGACTTAGGTATAGCACTGACAGCAGATGAGAGGAGAGTAAAAAACACATTTCTGTTGAATTGAGGTTGTCTGTAAGTAACAGCTATGAGAAAGTTTCTACCTTGGTCTGAAACTATTCTAGACGTAAACTGGAGGGAACTGTTATTTTCAAATTCAATTGACTCTCTTTTAGTGAACATTCATAGATCATGTTGTGTCAGCTTAAAGTATCCGCAGAATCTTCTAAAAAACATTCTTCTGTAGTGTGAGTTTCTGTTAAGCAAAAAGCATTCAATCTTGAAATATGTCTTTCGGCAGCCAAGTCTGAGAGGTGGGCTTTAAGGGAATAAATGTTGAGAAAACCTATGTGCACACGTGCACTTGGGTCCAAGTTTTCGAATGGATGTTCCCAACTGAAAGTACAGTGCTCACGCAGCCTGTCCATTTCTATTAGAGCAGTCTCGTTTACTTTGATTTTCTCTGCAGTAAAATTGACTAACTTCAAACCATCAGGTGATGTTGCTCTGCTGAGCATTATATAAGCATGACCCTGCAAGACAGACATCATGTTTGGAGGTAGTTCGAGGTTAGCAATACAGTGTGTGTAGGTACTTCCCTGAGAATTGTGAGCAGTTAAGCCAAAACTAACAGGTACATTGTTCTCTCGACAGGAACTGGACATTCAGATGTGAGTAAGAATGTAACAGTGATGGCCTGGATTGGTACACAGTGGGCTTCTCTTTTTACTTTCTCTTCCAATGCTTGGATCAGAAAACTTTAACAAGACCTGTCCGCAGACAGCACACTCCACTTTTCTCAGTGCTAGATAATAAATTATAAACCAAGTCAAACAAGAGGCCCAAGTGAAAAAAAATTTGAGTGGGGGAGGGCAAGTACCTAGTCATATAAGATGAAAAAAAATTGGGGGTGAGGGGGGGGGGGGGGGGGTTTATGTGGTGGAGAGGTAAGAGAGGGGGTCCCCATGCATTTGGGATTCAAGTACCTATGTATTTAGAAAAAAATAATGGAAAAAATTTGGTAGGAAAGATTGAGGGGGAGGGGAGTACTGACCTATTTCATCTAAGTTAAAAGTTTATTTCAAAGCTTATATAGGAATAAAGATTTTTCTGGCGGGGGTGGGGTGGGGTGGGGTGGGGGGTTGTGTAAAGTAACTTCGTAAAATGATTTTTTTTTTTTTTTGGTGGGGGGGGGGGGGGGGGGGGGAGTCAAGTACCTACATATTTAAAAAAAAAAAAAAAATAAAATAAAAAAAAGATAACTATAATGAAAAAAAAAAATATGGGGGGGGGAAGCGGGTAATGCCTGGATGGGGCCAGGGGGAGCGGGGAGGAGTAAAGTCACTTCATACCAGTAAGTACATATTTAAAAAAAACAGGAAGGGGGGGGGGGGGTGAAGTAACCTACATATTTTAAACAAGAGGGCCTTGATTGCCCTGTATCGCTCAACTGAGTATGACTGCTTTTAACAAAATTGCTATGGACCTGGTTAATTGACCCCAGATGACCCATATTCGAACTTGATATAGAAATTATTGAAACAATTTTTCTGACAAATTTCCAGGTTATTTGGACTGAAAATGTTACCTGTAGAGTGTTAACAAGGTTTTTCCATATTTTGGCTGTATGACCTAGTTTTTGAACCTAGATGAACCATATTCGAACTTGAGCTAGAAATTATTGAAACAATCTCTCTGACAAATTTCCGGGATATTTGGACTGAAAAAGTATCCTCTAGAGTGTTAACAAGGTTTTTCCATAGTTGGGCTCTGTGACCTACTTTTTGATTCCAGATGACCCATATCCGAACTTGAGCTACAAATTATCAAAACAATCTCTCTGACAAATTTCCAGGACATTTGGACTGAAAATGTAGCCTCTAGAGTGTTTACAAAGTTTTTTCGCTATCTGAGCTCTGTGACCTAGTTTTTGACCCAAGATGACCCATATTCAAACTTGAGCTAGAAATCATCAAAACAACCTGTCTGACAAATTTCCAGGATATTTGGACTGAAAATGGAATCTCTGGAGTGTTAAAAAGGTTTTACATATCTGGGCTCTGTGACCTAGTTTTTGATCCGAGATGACCCATATCCAAAATGGAGTTAGAAATCTTTGAAACAACCTATCTGACAAATTTCAAGGACATTTGGACTGAAAATGTAACCTCTAGAGCATTAACAAGGTTTTCTACTTTTGAGCTCTGTGACAGTTTTTGACCCTAGATAACCAATATTCAAAACAGAGCTAGAAATCATTGAAACAATCTTTCTGACAAATTTCCAGATTATCTGGACTGAAAGTGTTACCTCTAGAGTGTTAACAAGGTTTTCCCATATTTGGGCTCTGTGACCTAGTTTTTGAACCCAGATGACCCATGTTTGAAGCTGAGCTAGAAATTATCGAAACAACCTCTCTGACAAATTTTCAGGTTATTTGGACTGAAAATGTTACCTCTAGAGCATTAACAAGGTTTTCTACTTTTGAGCTCTGTGACAGTTTTTGACCCTAGATAACCAATATTCAAAACAGAGCTAGAAATCATTGAAACAATCTTTCTGACAAATTTCCAGATTATCTGGACTGAAAGTGTTACCTCTAGAGTGTTAACAAGGTTTTCCCATATTTGGGCTCTGTGACCTAGTTTTTGAACCCAGATGACCCATGTTTGAAGTTGAGCTAGAAATTATCGAAACAACCACTCTGACAAATTTTCAGGTTATTTGGACTGAAAATGTTACCACTAGAGCGTTAACAAGGTTTCTCTTTATTTGGGCTATGTGACCTAATTTTTGATCCCAGATGACCAATATTCGAACCTGAGCTAGATATCATCGAAACAATCTTTCTGACACATTTCAAGGATATCTGGACTCAAAATGTAACCTCTAGAGTGTTAACAAGGTTTTTCCATATATGGGCTCTGTTACCTAGTTTTTGACCCCAGATGACCCACATTCAAACTTATGCTAGATATCATCGAAACAACCTTTCTGACAAATTTCTAGGATATTTGGACTGAAAAAGTAGCCTCTAGAACATTAACAAGGTTTTTCTATTTTTGGGCTCTGTGACCTAGTTTTTGACCCAACAACCCAGATGACCCATGTTCGAAGTTGAGCTAGAAATCATTGAAACAACCTTTCTGAGGAATGTCCAGGATATTTGAACTGAAAAAGTAGCCTCTAAAGTGTTAACAAGATTTTTTTATTTTTGGGTTCTGTGACCTAGATTTTTACCTCAGATGACCAATGTTTCAGCTTGAGCTAGAAATTATCATCAAAACAACCTTTCTGACAAATTTCAAGGTAAGTTGGACTAAAAATGAAGCCTCTAGAGGGTTAACAAGGTTTTTCCATATTTGGCTCTGTGACCTAGTTTTTGACCCCAGGCTACCCATGTTCGAACTTGATCTAGAAATTATTAAAAGAACCTTTCTGACAAATTTCCAGGATATTTGGACTGAAAATGTAGCCTCTAGATTGTTAACAAGGTTTTTCTATTTTTGAGCCTTCTGACCTTGTTTTTCATTCCCAGATAACCCATGTTCGAACTTGTCTGAGTAATCACTGGGACAAACATCCTCACTAAGTTTCATGATCAGGCAAAAATGTGACCACTAGAGTGTTAACAAACTAAGTGTGGATGGACGGAGGACATTCATCGATCCTAATTTCTCACCATGAGCCTACGGCTCAGGTGAGCTAAACATGAGGGCCATGATGGCCCTGGATCACTCACCTGAGTACTTTGGCCATAGGTTTTCTGTTAGGCAGTATTTCACTTTTTAATTGAAAATATGTAAGTGCCTACAAACCAAATATGTAAAATATCAGTCAATAAATAAAGCCTCTACGACAGAAAGTAGAAATATCTATTATAAGCTATGGTGACCTTGACCTTGACCCAGTGACCTCAAACCCTACCCATGGGTAGATGTCCATGCAAGGAACCTATATACTGAATATCAAAGATATTGGTCTATAAATGAAGGCTCTATGAGGTGCAGTAGATGAATCTATTTTTAGCCTCCATGACCTTTAACCTAATCTAATAATTTCAAAAAGCTTGATAAAGCTTGCTTCATGCCAAATTTTAAAATTCTAGGCCTTGTGGTTTCAGACAAGAAGATTTTTAAAGATTTTCTTCTATACTGCTATTTAAAACTTGTGACCTCTCGGGCCGGGCCAAAAGTGACCCCAGGGACATTTCTCAAACAAACTAGGTAGAGGTCCACTAGACAATGCTGCATACCAAATATCTAAGCTTTACGCATTGAGGTTTCCAGTAAGAAGATTTTTAAAGATTGCCTTTTTTATATATTAAGGGCCCCCGGGGCAGGGCCAATTTTGACCTAGGGGCCAACATATAAACAATACTGGTAAAGGTTCTCAACACAATACTCCACACCAAATATCTAAGGTCTCGTCCTATAAGTCTGGAAGAAAAATGATTTTTCATGTTTTTCCTATATAACTATATGTAAACCAAGAGAACCCTGGGGCGTGGCCAATTTTGACCTAGGGGACATAATTTGAACAAACTTGGTACACTGCGAAAAATACATCAATATACGGAAGTGTACGGTCCCGTATTTATTAGATATACGGGCATATACGGGACGTATTTGCATAATATACGGACATAATATACTAATCCGTATTCGGAAAATCGGGTATACGGGAACTCCGTATATTTGTCATACAAATACGGATTTCCGTATTCTTCCAATATACATGTATGTATATGTGTCCGTATATTTGTAATATAACCACAGTACGAAACCCGTATTTCAGCCATATACGGGCTATAACAACATCTAGTTTACCAATATACGGACTTGTATTTTTATAGAATACGGCAAAGCTAAAAATCGTACATGATGCATATACGGGATAGAATACAGACTATGTATACTAGAGATATACGACGAATATACGGAAATGTATTTTCACAGAATACGGAAATGCTTAAAAGCGTATATGACACAAATACGGGGCAAGAATACGGACTTTGTATACTGTAGATATACGTAGGAAATACGGAATTGTATTTTCAATGAATACGGGAAAGCTTAAAGCCGTACATGACACATATACGGACTTATTATATAACATGTACGGATCAAGAATACGGACATGATATATTACAGGATACAGGAACCAAATATAGACCGATAATTTACATGTACATGATGTGCGGGATCATTATATCTAGTTACTACTTCATTTCTAGAACGGACTAGTTAAGATCCTCGTCGTATCTACTTGAAGCATACGAAAAAATATAAAGACCTGCAATGTCTGAGAGAACGGTAGGAAACATATCTTTTTTAAATAGATATACTGACAGAAAGTTTACTTTGGCGTACACGAAATATGCCATAAGCATGATAAAAATTAACTCAGTAACTTGTAAAGGATGAGGATGTGCACAAACAAAAGTAATTCAAATAAGTTCTGAATTTAATGAATAGTATTTTATCAACAAGTTTATCAATAAATGTAATATGATCATAAAAGAGTAACAATCAATAATAAAACCAAGCATATTGCAATGATAAGAACATAACTGAAATCAATCTTGAAGTTATGCAAACAATGACTAGTGACCCTTGGCCACTTGGAAACATATATTCAAATTACAATAACATCTGTAATATCAAAGATTTGTCAGCTCATGCCATTGGTATTGTTTCATACGTTATCGTTAATCAATAGAAATCCAAGTATCACTGTATGTGTATGTAGTCACGGGTCATTGTTTACCTGTACTACGTATAAATGAGAAATATTTTAAAAAATCTTATAAAACTATGTGGAAGTGGCATTTTTACTTGTTACGATCACAGCTTATATATGTTTCACTTGCACAGACAAACATACTTGATTTATAGGATTATTGTGAGTTATTTCACTGTTTCTAACAATGACATACATTTACAACATGCATTTCATAAAGTTTTATTCTTTTTGTTTTTTATCCTTCTTCATTGTCTTGTGGCTGTGACTTTTTCTGGGACTCGTGCAAGACTCGCATCTGCTCCTGCAGCTCTGCAATGGCATCATGAAGGTCCATTTGTCTGAAAATACAAAATGATAGTATTGATTTTGTATTTTAATTAATTTTCAATTATTACTTTTAAACATTTACTGTACGTGTTTTGATCGCTTTTGCATAAACAAATGTATTACCTATTTCGAAATTGTTATTGTCATGAAAAGATGCTGGAATGATTAAAAGTTGCATATTTCATCAATTAATTACTCTCATTCTTATTTTTTTGTGTGTTCGCAGTTTAACATAGAATTATTTTTCACATGTTTAAAAGTTGCGCATGCGTATTTTGCAAAAAACATGGTATGCATAAAGGTAAGGAAGTATGGATGCATAAAGACAAATAAGAAGTAAGATTGCATAAAGATAAGTAAGGATGCATAAATATCAAAAGTAAAGATGCGTAGAGATTAGTAAGGAAAAGTAAGGTAAATATAAGTAAAGCCAAGAAAAGATAAGTAAGGAGAAGAAATGTAAATATAACTGCCATTATCATTTTCATACATATTGAATATGTGATTTATTTAATTATTCGTCCTACATTTCTCTGAAAAATTGAATTATATACCGCTACTGAGTGATGAACGTGACCTGTCGATGCTCGTGAAGGAATGTTATGTTTCATAGAAGACGGGTAAAAAACAGATTTTTAATTTATATTCCACTAACAAATTCATTAGTTATAATACATTGAAGAAAATATATTTATGAATGTAAAAAACGGGAACAACGCTTATTACTTAAAGAAGCTGTTCTTCTGAAAATTAAAGAGAAATCAAAATATCATGAGAAAAAAAACAACAACATAATTTTACGCTTATATACACCTTTAGAATGGAAGAAAAAAGTTGTTGACCTAACGGTGTGCAAACTCATGTCCTTCCAATCAGTAATTCTTTTTTCGCTAGGTATACCACTGAATAAGGAGAAAAAAGCTAATTTAAAACTGACTTACGAATAAATTTTGTTATCATGGCATAAGTATTCACTAACTTGATAAACACTTTTACCGTAACAGGCCAAGTGTATCATACAACTTCTAATCAACACCTTTATTAATGACATGGTAATTTGATTAATTCCCATCTTAAGTTCTATAACAACATGATAAGCAAAACTGTTTTTTGTTGAAATTTTTCCTTTAATTTATAGGAATAACTTTGATAAATTAGGTCCCCCAAAACAATATCGCTAAATACAACGTACCGAAATCAGCAGTTATTTGTTCGTTGTTTTTTATATGTATTATCTGATTTTTTCCCTTTATGAAAAAAACTAAAGTAATTTCTTGTTCCGGAGTCATTTAACTTTTGTTTCCGACTACAAAGCATTTGATATACCCCATGTAAAACCTTGATAAAACATATATTGTTCTGTTCTGCTTAATATGCTATATACACTAGTTTATTGATTAGCGTTGTGAGTTCTTAGCGCCGATGAAAATATTTATTCTAATCAAATTATAAAAACTTTTTATGCGTTGTCAATTAAAAATAATTCTTAAGTCAATCATATTAAGGAACTAGGAACAGGATGTTACACATTTTACAATTTCATTGCCAATGCGTCTTATAAAATCATATTTTGTCTTTTTAATTAATAAAATCTTTAATTTTCTTAATTTTGATTTCGATTATGAAATAGTTAATTATCTAATTGCCTGACATTTGTGAATGTTTAAACAAATAATCAATTATCTATCAGGGCTTATTCACAGAATTATTCAGTCTCACTTAACTTTTAATATGCAAATGATTTGCCGAAATATCGGTAAAATAATTTTATATAGTGAAAAAAGGAAAAATTGGTAACAATAAAAATACTGTATGTACCCATAAAGGTGATAAAGTAGGTGTGAAAAGGCATGCTGGGGTACACTGCTGATCATAGAAAGGTGTTAACGACACAGTGTCGGTCGTTAGATTGGTTATTAATTTGTCTCCGCAGGTAATTATATAATTTGTGTTTGTCATGCAATTGTCATTATAAAAATTATTATAACTGATTCTAAAATTTTATAATCATAGTTACTTTTTTACACTTAAAATGACGCTGAAGGAAGTAATGTATTCAATGATTACGGCTTGATATTTGATTTAAATCGGTTTATGATCTAATAACGACAATGTATTAAAATGAAAACACATTTAAAATATATAAAACTTTTACAATATACCGCAACACATTAATACTCGATACATCAATAACTAATATCTTTTTATATACAACTATATTTATAGAAACTGCTAAAAAACACCAATTAAACTCGTTATCAAAGGCGCTTTTCACACAAACTTTATCACCATCTGTCTTAAACATAAGGCTTCTTTGATATATTTGCAAGATTATACATCAATTTTTTACTTTGAGATGACGTTAATGCATTGAACTTTTGTATAGTAGACCATGAACATTGACCTAAGTGTTTTGTGTTATAAAGCTGTATCCTGAGCAACATAAATTAAAATTATCTGCAGACTCTACTGTTTTTTTTGATTACATACCTTACACAATCTTTTATCTCTTTCTACATTATTACACCTTCTTAATTCTATCTCTATAGTATGTGAACATAATCGTAGCTTGTCATTTGATATAATATCTAAATATTTTTCAAAAGAAAATTCAGTTTAATATCTGCAATACGAATTTAATTTTGACATTGAACAACACTTTACCGAACTTACCAACACCCGTTTTAAAACGGAAGCATACAAAAATCATCATAAGCCATTCATTGCAGGGCATAATCAAGCATTTAATTCCAAGCATGAGTTCAGTAAAACTGAAAAGTATTATACAAAAACTTTGACTTACCTCATTTTACCTTCAAAACGACGAAGACTTCGAAAAAAGGCAATTTTTGAGACATGAATTGCTGAAATCTGTTTCTTCCATTTCGCGCCCAAAGAAATGATTGGATAAGTGAACACAAGTTATACTTGATTGGTGCAATCTGATCACATGAAATAAACCCACGCTTCCTTTGATTGGTGGGATTGATCACATAGAATTAACCCACGCTACCTTTGATTGGGGCGATCTGGTCACATGGTATGTGCCTTGTTACACTGACAGGTACAGTATATTTCTCTTTCTCGTCTTGGGGAACTAATATTTTTATGATAAAAGAGAACCAATTTAGTAAATAAAACTTGATGAATATGGTTTTCTTGGTTGATGTTGTCGCCAAAGTACTCTGGTATCTCGATCCACCTGCGCAAAAATCATTATCTTGTAGGCCTAGTCTTGAGAAAAAGAAAACAAAAAACCTATCATTGCAAATAATAAATAAAAACGAAGACTTTAAACACCCCTGACTGTGTGTGATGCCTAAAATATGATAATAACTGAGTAAACCTCTTTAAATATAAACTGTTAGCCATTAAAAGCTGTTATTAATGTATGAATATTGATCATTACCGAAGATCTTATATCTGATTCTGAAGTTTTAGCGCACATGTAGACCGTTCCATAATTGATAAATTGAACGCCGCCATTATAAAGGTCACGTGACTGTCCGCCATTAAAAGGCTGCTTAACTTCACTGTGATGCCTAAGTCCCGTAAAACTTTGTATAACTTTAGCACATTTCAAGGTGACATGCTGTCTTTTATCGCGTGAATTCTGTGACATCATTTTATTGTATTATTATTACTTTTCTGTTTGTTTTATTCCTGACTTGAACATATTATTAACTTGAATTATTAAATACATGAAAGACGGTGAATTAAGACCATTGACTGTTCAAAATTAAGATTGAGTCGTGTAAAACACATATAACTGTTCCTTTCCAAAAGTTGAACATATGATTTCAATTATTTGAACACCTCTGAAAGTTTACAAAATGGACAAAATTAAACATTTCGCTCATCAACCTCATGTTGATGTAGAATGTTAACTAAAAATTGTTTTATTCTATGATACAGTTTCAAACAATACTTGACAATAAAAGTGCATCATTTAGCGCTTCTATTATTATCACACTCTTTTGTCTTTTGCGGTGTCCTGTGGTGAAGGGATGTGGTTACGTAATATGGGGGTGACATACTGGCTTTGTTTTGATAAGTCACCGTTAATTGTCTTTGTCGGTGTTCCTTGATCAGTCACAGTAAAACACTTTAGTAACAAAATTTGCTCTTGAGAAAATGCCTGAAGGCTATAAAACATGGTCTTTATTTGTTCCTGATTGTTATATAAAATTTAGCATCTACTGCTAAATAGACCTTTTCTCTAATATTTATTTCTTGCATTTCGGATTTTTTTTCTTTCTTTTTTTTTTGTGCAAAGTATTGATATGTACAGCATTCGAGTTTGTGCATGCAGAAAAAAATTATAGCTTCAATGCACACGTTTGTAAGATATTGATCTTACAAATAATACGTTTGCTTTTTTTTCTTCTTATTTTAAATATTATTGTTGACGATATTTCTTGTACTACGGAAAACGAAATAATTATGACACATGTAACTGTACCCTTTTATACAGATTTCTTCTTAAGATAGAAACATGTACTTCTTAAAAGCAGTTTTTCGTGAAATTTTGATAAAATAAAAAGAATAAATCTACCGGAGAATATCACAAGAGCTTAATTTAACAGTTCGTCAGATTGAGATGTTATCTATGATTCATCTAAGTAAATTGTAACTGTAAATTGATTATTCGTTCTATATATTAATTGGTAATTGACATCTAATAGCAAACAAACTTTGTTTATTGTTATAACATACAGCAAACTGGTTGAGCTAGTTTAATGTTATGAAGCTGTTTACTTTTCTAAAGCAAAATTTTAAATGTTGTATTACTGGCTTAAATTTCTTTGCTGTTTATAAGTAATCATGTTTCATCATAGGTGAAAAAAGATGTCTAACCATAAAATTAGATCTACATGCTCGATGTAATCAAAGCAAAGGCAAACTAATAATTTCAACAGAAGGTCTTTTTAAGAATTACTGAACCTGCCATTTAGTTTTTACTTTTTAAAAGTCATTATAGTTTAGTTTTTCTTCTAAAAGACAGAAGCACAAGCTGACCTAAGAGCACATTTAAGTATAAATAATATCACCATAGAAAACCTACTTTAAATCGCAATGTTGTTTTAAGACAATAAAGTACATCACTGTTACGCAATATTAGATCAGCCAGCAAGGAAAATTTTAACAAGAGGCACGGTTTGATTAAATTTAGTTAAAAACTTGAAAACCTTGCTGTGAACTATGATCCATATCCGGCTTTAACAATCCAATACTGCAATTTGGTTAAGACAATAAAGCACATCACTGATCATCTTGGAGATAAAAATTAGAAAATAGACACGGGCAGATTAATTAAAGTTAAGTCTGTTTCATTTTAATTTCGTTTTCAAGTTTGAGACGCCTGCATCGGATTATGATTTATATCCCGCATAAAATCAAGAGTGGAATTTAGTTTTAACAGACCCCCCACCCCTCCCACCCCCCACAAAAAAAAAGAAAAAAAGGAAAAACATTATTACGAAAAGAAAACATTTTGCTATCTACAGATCTTTAGTTTCAACAATTCATTATAACTCTATATAACAGTCACTGTGTAACTATGACCGATATTATAGTCGTATTTTCAAATATACGGAATGCCGTATTCGAGTAATATACGGACTTGCAAGCACACTCCTGTATTTGTAAGAATACGGGATACCGTATTTTAGTAATATACGGACTTATTATGACGTTTCCGTATTTTAGAAAAATACGGACACCGTATATCTACTTTTCCGTATTTTGTAAGTATACGGAATACCGTATTTTGGTCAAATACGGATTTGCTGAATATACGACACCGTACACCTCCGTATTTTATGTTTTCCTGTATTTTTACCCGTATATTAATGATATACGGAATTCCGTACACTCCCGTATATCTACATATTTTTCGCAGTGGTAGAGGTCCACTAGACAATGCTGCATACCAAATTTCTAAGCTGTAGGCATCAAGGTTTCCAGTAAGAAGATTTTTAAAGATTGCCTTTTTTACATATTAAGGGCCCCCGGGGCAGGGCCAATTTTGACCCTGGGGCCAACATATAAACAATACTGGTAAAGGTTCTCAACACAATACTCCACACCAAATATCTAAGGTCTAGTTCTATTAGTTTCTGAGAAAAATGATTTTTCATGTTTTTCCTATATAACTATATGTAAATCAAGAGAACCCTGGGGCGTGGCCAATTTTGACCAGGGGACATAATTTGAACAAACTTGATAGAGGTCCACTAGACAATGCTACATACCTAATATCTAAGCTGTAGGCATTGTGGTTTCTGAGAAGAAGATTTTTAGAGATATCCTATATAAGCCTTTGTAAAATCAATTGACCCCCGGGGTGGGGCCTATTTTGACCCAGTTGCTATGATTTGAAGAAACTTAGTAGAGGTCCACTGGACAATGCTGCACATCAAATATCTAAACTCTAGGCCTTGTGGTTTCTGACAAGAAGATTTTTTAAAGTTTTTCCTATATAACACTATGTAAAACATGTGACCCCAGGGGCTGGGCCATTTTTGACCCAGGAGCCATGATTTGAACAAACTTGGTAAAGGTCCACTGGACAATGCTGCACACCAAATATCTAAACTCTAGGCCTTGTGGTTTCTGACAAGAAGATTTTTTAAGCTTTCCCTATATAAATCTATGTAAAATCAACTGAACCCTGGGATGGGGTCAGTTTTGACCCCATGGTCATAATTTGAACAAATTTGGTAGAGGTTCACTAGATGATGCTTCATACCAAATATCTAAGCTCCAGGCCTTGTGGTTTCAGAGAAGATTTTTAAAGATCCAACTTTTGAAATCTTATTTTAGCTCCAGTGAACCAGAAATGCAATGGACCAGAACCATTTGAACAATCTTGGTCGAGCTTCATGCAAGGAACATCCCAGGCAAGTTTCATTTAATTTGGCTCTTTGGTTTCAGAGGAGATGTCATTTGAATGAAAAGTTGACGACGGACAAAGACTGATCAGAAAAGCTCACCCTGAGCACTTTGTGCTCAGGTGAGCTAAAAAAAAAGGTAACTATAATGAAACAAAAAAATTCTGGGGGGTAATGCCTTGGGTGGTGGGGGGAGTGGAGTCCCCAAGCAGAGGGGGTTTGGAGGAGGTGGGTGGGGGGGGAAGTACTTACAGATGGACAGAAGGACGGGCAGACGGAGCCCATTTCTATATCCCCCTTTTTGGACCAGACACAAAATATATCCTATAACAGACCATGTTAAGCTTTGACCTTGACCTTCATGGTAGGTGTCTGGGTGTTGAGCATGACATGTTGTCTCATTATTGTTAACATTTGTGCCAAGTATTTTCAAAATCCTTTGATGGATGAGAAAGTTTTGGACAGGACACAACATATACACTCCAACAGACAATGTTGATCTTCAATTATCAAGTCTGACCTTGACCTTCCAGGAAGGGGTATGGATGTCAGGCATGACACATCTTCTTATTATAACAAACATTTGTGCCAAACTATCTCAAATTCTGTTGATGAATGGATTAGTTATGGACCAGGCCGGGGACAAAAATATCAGTCAGTAAATAAAGGCTCTATGACAGAAAGTAGAAATATCTATTATTAGCTATGGTGACTTTGACCTTGATCCAATGACCTAAAACCTCACCTACGGATAGAGGTCCATGCAGGGAACCTAAATACCAAATATCAAAGATATTGGTCTATAAATGAAGCCTCTATGAAGTAAAGAAGATAAATCTATTTTGAGCCTCAGTGATCTTTATCCCAATCTAATAATTTAAACATGCTTAGTAAAGGTCCACAAGACAAGGCTTCATGCCAAATTTTACAATTCTAGGCCTTGTCGTTCCAGAGAAGAAGATTTTTAAAGATTTTCTTCTTTATTGCTAAGTAAAACTTGTGACCCCTCAGGCAGGGCCAATAGTACCCCAGGGACATTATTTCAACAAACTTGTTAGAGGTCCACTAGACACTACTTCATGCCAAATTTTAAAACTCTAAGCCTTGTGGTTTCAGACAAGAAGATCTTTAAAGATTTTCTTCTATATTGGTATGTAAAACTTGTGACCACTCGGGTGGAGCCAGTAGAAAATTATCTAAACAAATTTGGTAGAGGTCCACTAGACAATGCTATACACCAAATTTCAGACCTCTGTTCTTAGCAGGTTTAGACAAGAAGATTTTTAAAGTTTTTCACTGACCATGTGACCTTCAATTTTCAGAACTCTGGGCCTTGTGGTTTCATTCAAGAAGAATTTTAAACGTTTGTTTCTATATTTCTCTGTAATACATGTGACCTTTTGAATGTCAATAGCAACCAAAGGACCAAAATCTGAACAAAACTTGATAGAGGTCAACTAGACAATGCTTCACACTAAATTTCAGAGCTCTGGGCCTGGTAGTTTCTGATAAGAAGATTTTTAAAGTTTTTCATTCCTGTTGTCATAGCAGCCAGAGCTCTGCTTGAAATGGAATTCTTTAGACCTTTATACAAGGAATGTCTGCCATGTTTCATCAACTTTGACGTACTGGTTTAGGAGGACTACCTACAACAGACACAAGGTGTTCACAAAAGCTCACCCTGAGCACAATGTGTTCAGGTAAGCTAAAAAGCCTACTACCTTAGCAGAATGTTTTGCACTTGAAACTCTTGAAGCACTGGACTTTCTCCTTTTCTGACTTGGTTGACCAGTTGGAGTTTTAGTACCCTCTTCATTGCTCTCTTTTTTTGGAGGCTGGTAAAGGGGTGGTCTGGCTTGATCATCTGCAATGTTTGGACTTTTCTGTCTACTCAGGTCTATTTTATTCTTAAATCATAACATTTTCTAGTGCATCAAATATGATATAATATAAACACTGAAATACAGTAGCTCTAAAGAAATTAAACTAGATGAACCTCTCTGCCATATTCAATCAACTCTAATATTTTTATTCTTGCTTGTCACACTGCCTTCATGAAAAAGACAACTTGACAGGGCCATAAATTCAAGATGTGCATATATCTAGGTATAACAAGAGCCACCGCAAACGGGGGGCCATGCTTGACTTTTTCCTATTTCCAAAGCCAAACACAACAGAGGAAGCACATCTGGAAATATAATTATCAAATTCATCCATACATAACAAAGTTATGGCCAATTTTAGCAACATTCAGAAATTTGACCTTAAAGGTTAAGATCAAGTTCAGTTTAACCTTCTTTAAAGGTATTGTCTAAAAAGTAGTTATGTCCAAGCATGAAGACACTACATCCATTAATAACAAAGATATAGCAATGTTAAACAATGTCAAGGTCATTTAAAGGTCAATATAATGCTTGAATTGTTCAACATGTTTGCTTTATTCTCAATGTGTTTTGTCCATCAAATCTGTCCATAAATAACAAAATTTTGGCTATTTTAGGAAAATTCAATAATTTGACCTTGATGGTCAAGGTCATTTAAAGTTCAAGGTCATACCTGAATAATTTAACATGTAGGTTTTGTCATAAGTGTTGTTTTGTCCAAGTGTGAATCAAATCCAAATAAAATAGCTTCACCTTGAAGGTCCAGGTCATTTTAAGGTTAAGGTCATACTTGTATTTTTCAACCTGTCAGTTTTGTCGTAAGTGTTTTTTGTCCACATTTGAATCAAATCTGTAAATTGATAAAGTTATTACAATATAAGCAAAATTCAATATTTTGACCTTGACTGTCAAGGTCATTTTAAGGTGAAGGTCATACTTGAATAATTTAACATGTCATGAGTGTTGTTTTGTCCAAGTATTAATCAAAAAGAACTAAAATGATGTTATGGCCAATTTAGCTAAATTCAATAATCTGACCTTGATGGTCAAAGTCATAAACGGTCAAGGTCAAACTTGAATGATTCAACAAGTCAGTTTTGTCATAAGTGTTGTTTTGTCCCAGTTTGAATCAAATCAAATCATAAATAACCAAGTTATGGCCAATTTAAGCAAAATTCAATAAACTGACATTAAATGTCAAGGTCATCTAAAGGTCAAGGTCATACTTTTATAAATCAAAATGTTGGTTTTGTTATTTTATCAAAGTATGAATCAAATCTGTAAATAAATGACAGTTATGACAATTTAAGCAAAATTCAATCATTTGACCTTGACTGTCAAGGTCATTTTAGGGTCAAGATCATACCTGAATTATTCAACATGTCAGTTTTGCCAAAAGTGTTGTTTTGTCCAAGTTTGAATGAAATCCAACAATAAATAACAAAGTTATGACCAATTTTTGCAAAATTTAATAATCTGACCTTGCTTGTGAAGGTCATTTTAAGGTCAAGCTCATACCTGAAAGAACTATAATGTTGGATTTGTCATAAGTGTTGTTTTGTCCAAGTATGAATCAAATCCACCTATAAATAACTAAGTTATGGCCAATTTTAGCAAAATTTAATAATCTGACCTTGACTGTCAAGATCTTTTCAAGGTCAAACTTGAAATCATTATTATGTCGGATTTGTCAAAAGTATTGGTTTGTACAAGCATGAATCAAATCCATAAGTAAATGAGAAAGTTATGACAATTTAAGTAAATTCAATCATCTGACCTTGACAGTTAAGGTCATTTTTAGGTCATGGTCATACTTGAGTTATTCAACATGTCGGTTTTGTCATTAATGTTGTTTTGTCCAAGTATAAATTAAATCCAACCATAAACAACAAAGTTATGGACAATTTTAGCAAAATTCAATAAACTGACCTTGACTGTGAAGGTCAAGGTCATTCTTGAAACAATCATAATGTCAAATTTGTCATACATGTTGTTTTATCCAAGTATTAATCAAATTCAGCTAAAAATAACAAAGTTATGGCCAATCCTAGCAAGATTCAATAATTTGACCTTGAAGGTGAAGGTCATTTCTGAGTCAAGGTCAAGTTCAGTCTAGTCCACTTGAAGATCTTGTCCAAACTGTTTTTTTGTCTAAGTATGAAGACAATCCATAAAGGAATAAAATAATTATGATCAATGTTATAGTTTTGGGATGAGAACGGCAATGGCAACGACAACGACACCATGACTGTAGCAAGTAACTTGATTTTTTCTTCGAAAAATGTCAAGTTAAAAACGAAATTTTCTGAATCATTTGTTACTAGTCTACTCATTGGAAATACCTCGAAATTAGCATTTTTTATTGTTTTTTACTGTAAGTTTTGGTTTGTATTATGATGGTGGGAATTATCACTCAGGAGATGGTAGAAATTTGATCATCAAGTTCAATCACTATATTTTGCTCTTTTTTCATATTTACAAAATTTTATGTACAAAGTTCAACACAGTTATCTGTATTTCCAAATATATAACCAAAGTGTCCAAAATAAAGTAAATGAGGAAATTCCAAAAAAAAATCACACAGAGAACAGTTAGAAATTCTAACTATAAATTAATTGTAACACTACAGAAACAGACCCAATGTAAAGTGTAAAAAAATAAAGTTTAAATAGAGCACGGAAACAATACTTGGCTTTTGGTGACAATTGTATAAATCTAAGAAGGATAATTAAGACATTTTGAGAAAAGTGTCATGTAAAGGGTTTAAGCTGATGACAGTAATCATTTATACAACAGAAGTGCAAAGACAGTATAAAGCAATAAGTTTTGTTTAAAAAAAGCTTAAAATGATACAAAGGAAACAGGGAACAATACGAAAACATGTCATAGTAATGGCTTGAATAACTCAGTTTTAACAAGAATTATATAATTAAGGAAAAGCTTAGAACATGTAATATTCATAAATTTTGCTGCATAATATTTGCATCAACAAAATACATACATGCATGAAGTGGATCATTTTTACTTACATTTCAAAAGTTGCAAGTAGCTTCATTATGCCATATATTTTTACTTACATTTCAAAAGTTGCAAGTAGCTTCATTATGCCATATATTTTTACTTACATTTCAAAAGTTGCAAGTAGCTTCATTATGCCATATATTTTTACTTACATTTCAAAAGTTGCAAGTAGCTTCATTATGCCATATATTTTTACTTACATTTCAAAAGTTGCAAGTAGCTTCATTATGCCATATATTTTTACTTACATTTCAAAAGTTGCAAGTAGCTTCATAATGCCATATATTTTTACTTACATTTCAAAAGTTGCAAGTAGCTTCATAATGCCATATATTTTTACTTACATTCATCTTTGGCAGTTCTCTTCTTTGTCATTTTGCTCTCAAATTTTCCTTCACTAGTCAATGCAACAATCTACAATGGAGTTATTGTAGGAGTTTGTAATAAAGCTAATGTCTCCTTGATATCACAGTTTGACTGACTTTTGATCAAAATATTGTGCTCTCATTCTTTACACTTACACAAATAATTCATGTTTATGAATACCCTTAGAAGTCATACAAAGATTGCTTGACAGCGCAATTTTAATGCAAAATGCATCTACAGCAGACTATGCTAACACAAAATAGAAGTCTTCCACTATTCAAGTACATTAAACATTTTTCACAATTAAGTATTGTAATATGTCCAAAAATGCCTATGATATAACTTTGAATAAGCACAGAAGTGGCTGGATAAAATACTCAAAGACTGAGATAGCTATAATACTTACAACAAATGAATATTCTGTATCAGGTATAAGTCTTCTCACAGGCAAGTTCAGATCATTTCCTGAGTAGATTATTTTGTCATTCATAATGACATCATATCTGTTCAACCTCCCAAGAGGAACCTCAGGGGGGCCCCAGGACACATACAGTTCATTACGCCCAATCACATTCACATGGGGCTTTGATGGGGCATGTGCACCTGTGAGAATAATCCAGACATAACAACCTTAGATGTTTAGTTTGGTGATATACATGTATATGACCTTTTCTGATGTACAGGAAGTCTTATTCTATTTATATCAATATGCTCTTCATGTATGGCATCTCCATCATTATTGCCAACAGCCAAGGTAGAAATGAGGGTGTTTTCAGATGTAATGTTATTGGGTCCTGTAAATCGGTTATATTTACTGAACACTGATTTTGTTTATTTCATGTCTTTAAAGTATTCCCTTTGCTAACTATACAAAGTTTCAAGCATTTGATCTGCTTTTTAAAGACATACATGTAGTCAGATTAAGGTATATCTAGCATAACCTGGAAAACAGCTAACCCCAAAGCTTGCTGAGAGATACACTTTTTACCAGATAAGTGTATTTTTAACCTGCAAAACAGAATAAGAGGTTCATGAGGCCCTAAATCACTCAGCTGAGTCCCTTTGCTCAGGGGCCATAACTCTAGAACCCATGATGAGATCAGGTTGGTTCAGAAAAAGAAAGATCTATTGTTTATATATGTTTTGTGATAATTTGGTTGAACTTGATTCGAATGTGAGCATAAGACTATGATGCAAGGTAGAAAAATCTATTCTTTAATCTTGACCCTGACCCCTGTGACCTCAAACCCCACCCAGTAGTAAAGGTCCATGCAAGGTACCTACATACCAAATATTTCAGATATCCAACAATAAGTACAGACTCCATCTTGAAAAGAAGAAAAATCTATCTTGAACCAAGTGAATGGTACAGGTTCATACAAGGTGACTATAAACCAAATATCTAACTTACTGGTCAATAAATAAAGGCTCTATGACAGAAAGTAAAAAAAAAACACTTTTAGCTTTGGTGACCTTGACCTTGACCCAGTCACCTCAAACCCCTACTTAAGCATAGAGGTCCATGTAAACAACCTACATATGAAATATCTAAGATATATCTCAACAAGAAATGTTTGTAAAACAAAAATGCCCCCCAGCAGCACCTAATTGCTTGTGGTTGGACCAAGGATTCTCTAGTTATTGATCAGAAACCGTTTTTAGGATCAAGGTCCCTGTGGCCTTGACCTTTGAACTAATGACCTCAAAATCAATAGGGGTATCTACTGGTGATGACCAACCAGCATACCAAGTTTGGTGAACCTAGGTCAAAGCATTCTCTAGTTATTGATCGGAAACCGTTTTTAGGATGAAAGTCTCGGTGAGCTTGACTTTAGACCAAATGACCTCAAAATCAATAGGGGTTCATCTACTGGTGATGACCAACCAGCATACCAAGTTTAGTGAACCTAGGTCAAAACGATCTCTAGTTATTTATCGGAAACCGTTTTTAAGATGAAAGTCTCTGTGATCTTGACCTTTGACCTAATGATCTCACAGTCAACAGGGGTCATCTACTGCTGATGACCAACCAGCATACCAAGTTTGGTAAATCTAGGTCAAAGTGTTCTCTAGTTATTGATCTGAAACCGTTTTTAGGATGAAGGTCCCTGTGAGCTTGACCTTTGACCTAATGATCTCAAAATCAATAGGGGTCATCTACTGGTAATGAACAACCAGCACACTAAGTTTGGTAAATCTAGGTTAAAGCGTTCTCTAGTTATTGATCTGAAACCGTTTTTAGGATGAAAGTCTCTGTGAGCTTGACCTTTGACCTAATGACCTCAAAATCAATAGGGGTCATCTACTGGTGATGACCAACCAGCATACCAAGTTTAGTGAACCTAGGTCAAAGCATTTTCTAGTTATTGATCGGAAACCGTTTTTAAGATGAAAGTCTCTGTGATCTTGCCCATTGATCTAATGACCTCAAAGTCAATAGTTGTCATCTACTGGTGAAGACATACCAGCATACCAAGTTTGGTGAATCTAGGTCAAAGCGTTCTCTAGTTATTGATCTGAAACCGTTTTTAGGATCAAGGTCCCTGTGAGCTTGACCTTTGACCTAATGACCTCAAAATCAATAGGGGTTATCTACTGATAAAGACCAACCAGCATAACAAGTTTGGTGAACCTAAAGCATTCTCTAGTTATTGATCAGAAACCGTTTTTAGGATGAAGGTCCCTGTCAGCTTGACCTTTGACCTAATGACTTCAAAATCAATAGGGGGTCATCTACTGCTGATGACCAACCAGCATTCCTAAGTTTGGTGAAGCTATGTCAAAGCGTTCTCTAGTTATTGATCGGAAAATGTTTTAAGAAAGAAGGTCCCTGTGAGCTTGACCTTTGACCTAATGACCTCAAAATCAATAGGGGTCATCTACTGGTGAAGTCCAACCAGCATTCCAAGATTGGTGAACCTAGGTCAAAGAGTTCTCTAGTTATTGATCGGAAACAAAGTGTCTACCGACGGACCAACTGACATTTGCAAAACTATATGCCCCCTCATCTTCGATGGGGGGCATAATAAATGAAGGTTCTGTAAGGTTAAATAGAAAAATTTATTTTCAGCCTCAGTGACCTTGACCCCAGTGAATGGTAGAGGTTCATGCAAAGTGTCTTTTTATCAAATATCTAAAATATCTATCAATAAATAAAGACTCTATGAATAAGTAAAAAATTATATTTTTAGACTCAGTGACCTTGACCACAGTAACCTCAAACACCACCCAAGGGTAGAGGTCCTTGCAAGTTACCTACATACCAAATGTCTAACATATTAGTCAACTAAGGCGTTATCGCTTCTGACAATAAGATTTTTTTTCTATACATTTGAAAAAAAGAGAGACCCCTGGGGTGGGTCCAATTTTGACCCCAGGGCAATGGTTTGATCAAACTTGGAAGAAGGCCACTTGGCTACATAGCACACCAAATATCTAAAGTAAGACCTTGTTGTATCTGACATTTTTTTTCAAGTTTTCTCCTATGTAAGTTAGTACAAAATAGGTCTATTTTGGCCCTTTAAGGGGCCATAACTTTTGAGCCCATCAATGGATCTGGCTAGTTCAAGAAAGGAACCAATATTTATTGATGATCAATGTTTTGTATAACTTTGGTTGAAATAAAATCAAATATAAAACCATCACCATTCAGACCAGGCAAAATATGCCTGTTTTGCCCCTATCAGAGACAATAACTCTATAATGCATGATTGGATCAGACTGCTTCAAGAAAGGAACCAATATCTACTGGTGATACAAGTTCTGTGCAAGTTCAGTTAATATAAAAAACAAGGGTGTACGTCCATCACAAAAGCTTTGCAGAAGATGTGGGCATAATGGATAACAAGAGCACCGCTTGGTGGAGCATTATATGCCCGAAGGGTGTTTTCTCTAAGTATGATGCATTTGTGATACAAGGGAGGAAACCTTAGGCTTTAAAATTAAATGATTCGCTTTAAATTTTGAATTTTTTTACCTTTGATCAACTGACCCCAAAATCAATAGGGGTTATTCAGTCAATATGTGCAACCATTATATGAATTTTGAAGTCTCTATGAAAAATGGTTGTTGAGTTTAAGAGTGTAAAAGATTCTAAACATTTAGGTCACTGTGACCCTGACCTTTGAAATACTGATCCCAAAATGTACAGGGGTCATCTGATCAATGTGTGCAATCATGATATAAAGTTTGAAATCTCTATAACAAATGATTGTCAAGTTACACGGCAGAAATGGTTTTCAATGTTAAGATCACTGTGACCTTGACCTTTGACCTACTGACACCAAAATCAATAGGCATCATTCACTCAATGTGTGCAACTACTACATGAATTTTGAAGTCTATACGACAAAAAATTAATGGTTGTCGAGATAAAGCGTGTAAATGATTCTAATCATTTAGATCACTGTGACCTTGACCTTTGACATACTGATACCAAAATGTAAACAGGTCATCCACTTAATGTATGCAATTAAGATATAAAGTTCAAAGTCTGTATATCAAATGATTGTCAAGTTACATGGCAGAAATGGTTTTCAATGTTAAGGTCTATATGATCTTGACCTTTGAGCTAGTGACTCCAAAATCAATAGGGGTCATCCACTCAATGTGGGCAATAATCACGAGGGTAAAAGACTGTAGGCCAAAGAGTACTCAAGTTATCCTCCAGAAACCAAATTACTAACGGATGAACAGACGGACGGATGGACGCCCTGGAGCGTAACATAATATGCACTCTTTGGGCATATAAAAAAGAGGTGTAAGTATGGAAGCAAGTTTGACTATTTCTAGTGCTGGATATTGAAACAAACATTTGAAATGAACTTCTGACTTCTAAGTGTGACATCGACCTTTGACCTAGAGATGGTCATGCGCCCAACACAATGTTTCATGATGGTGAACTTTAGTATCAATAAAATCTAAAATCTCCCAATGCATGTAGAAAATATGTTCCCCGACTAAATCTGGACATTTCATCAACTCTATTGACCTTGACATTACATATATGGACTAGGATTATGCGTGTAACCCTCAGTCTCATGATGGTGAAAATTTATTTTAGAATCCCTCAATTCATGATGACTAAATGGTTCATACACACATTCTCATATTTTTATCTGACATTTGACCTCTATGTGTGACCCTTACCTTGGCTACAGGGACCTGAAGTTTGCCTGTGATACTCCGCCTTACAATGGTCAACATTTGTGCTAAGTTATATTAAAATCTCTCAATACATGTAGAAGTTTTGCTCCGGACAAGCATTTTCCATGGACCTCTAGGTGTGACCTTAACCTTTGACCTAGAGATCTCTTTCATGCGTGCAACACTACATTTTATGATGGTAAACTTTTGTATCAAGTAATACTAAAATACCTCCATGCATGTAGAAGATATGCTCTCAACAAAATCTGGACATTTCATCATCTCTAGTGGCCTTGACGTGGCATATATGGACCAGGATTATGTGTGTAATGCTCAGTCTCATGATGGCAAACATATGTGATAGAATACCTCAATTCATGATGACTAAATGGTCCATACTTACATTTTCATATTTTTATCTGACTTTTGACCTCTGTATGTGACCTTGACCTTGGCACAGGGACCTTAATTTTGCATGTGACATTCCCCCTCACAACGGTGAAAATTTATGCCAAGTTATATTAAAATCCCTCAATACATGCAGAAGTTTTGCTCTGGACAAGCATTTTCCACTGACCTCTGTGACCTTGAACTTTGATCTGGAGACCTGGTCATGGAACATACATTTCATGATGGTAAACTTTTGTATCAAGTAATACTAAAATACCTCTATGCATGTAGAAGATATGCTCAGGACAAAATCTGGACATTTCATCATCTCTAGTGACTTTGACCTTGCATATATGGACCAGGATTATATGTGAAATGCTCAGTCCCATGATGGCGAACATTTGTGATAGAATCCCTCAATTCATGATAAAAAAAAACGTGTCATGCACATCTACATTGCCTGGTGACCATTTCTGCTAAGTTTCATTTCAATCTGTTGAAAACTGAAGGAGGAGTTTGCGACACAAGGTATATAGTTTATAGACATTTGAGAAAGTGTAAGTTCAAGGGGAAATAACTCTGCAATGTCTGTATGGATATGCATCAAGAATATGTCTTGCACATCTGCATTGCCTAGTGACCATTCCTGAAATGTTTCATTTCAATCAGTTGAAAACTGAAGGAGAAGTTTGCGACACAAGGTTAAGATGTGAAAATTTACAAACATGGGAAACAGTATAAGTTCAAGGGTTCTAGACCTTGTGGTTTCAGACAAGAAGATTTAAGACTTCCATATATAAGCCTATGTAAAGTAAAGTGAGCCCCAGGGTGGGGCCAATATTGATCACAGGTGCATATTTTGAATAAATTTGGTAGAGGACCTTCTAGCTTATGCTCAATGCAAAATATCTAAGCTCTAGGGTTTGTGGTTTCAGACAAAAAGATTTTTTAAGTTTTCCCTACATGTATATAAGCCTATGCAAAATCAAGTGACTCCAGGGGCTAGGCTATTAATGACCCAAGAGGCATTATTTGAACAATCTTTGTAGAGGACCTCCAGATGATGCTCCATGCAAATAATCTTAGCTCTAAAGTCTATGGTTTCTCACAAGAAGATTTTTAAAGAGTAAGTATTTTGAAACAAGAGGGCCATGATGGCCCTAAATCGCTCACCTGAGTCTCATTGCTCATGTTACAAATATCATTATTGGTTTTTATGGGTGCAAGTTTGAATAAGTTTTCAATAAGTTTGAAGACTCTGGATGTAATGGTACTCAATTTTTTTAGCAGAAATAGTTTTACTCTACAGGTCCCAGTGACTTTGTACTTTGACCTACAGACCCTTAAAAAAAAGGGTTCTTCTAATATAATTACCCTATAAAGTTTGAAGGTTCTGGGTGTAATGAAACTCCAGTTACTGAGAAGAAATAGTTTTCACTCTGCAGGTCCCTGTGACCTTGATTTTTGACCTACTGACCTCAAAAATGATTGGGTTCTTTTATTGAGTAAAGAAAATCATCCTATGAAGTTGGAAGGCTCTGGGTAAAATGGTACTCAAGTTACTGAGCAGAAACAGTTTTCACTCTACATGTCTCTGTGAACTTAACCTTTGACCTATGGACCCTAAAAACAATAGGGTTCTTCTAATACAATAATCCTATAAAGTTTGAAGGCTTTGGGTATAATGGTACTACAGTTACTCCGCAGAAATAGTTTTCACTCTACAGGTCCCTGTGACCCTGACCTTTGACATACTAGCCCCAACAACAATATGGTTCTTCTATTTAGTAGAAGCAATCATCCTATGAAGTTTGGAGGCTCTGGGTGATATGGTAATCCTATTATTGGGTGGAAACGGTTTTCACTCTAGAGGTCCCTCTGACCTTGACCTTTGATCTACTGACCCAAAACACAGAAGGCATTTTTTGTACTCAATAAGGGCAATAACCCTGTGAAGTTTGACAGCTTTGGGTCAACTGGTACTCAAGTTATTGAAAGGAAACGAAGTGTGACAAACAGACAGACAAACAGATACCCATGGAAAAGGCAAAAACAATATGTCTCCATCAGAAGGGCAGGGTTGGGGGGAGAAATAACAACTAACAATTGAAGGTATAGCCCTTGGTGTTTCAGAGCAGCAGATTTTTAAAGTTTTCCCTATATAAATCCTAGTGTAAAATCAAATGACCCCCCGGGTGGGGCCAGTTTTGACCCCAGGGTCATGATTTGAACAAACTTGGTGAAGGTCCATTAGACAATGCTGCAAACCAAATATCTAAACTCGAGGCCTTGTGGTTTCTGACAAGAAGATTTTTAAAACTTTTCATATATAACTCTATGTAAAACGTGACCCCTGGGGCGGGGCCTTTTTTGACCCAGGGGCTATGATTTGAACAAACTTGGTGGAGGTCTAGTAGACAATGCTGTACACCAAATATCTTAACTCTAGGCCTTGTGGTTTCTGACAAGAAGATTTCTAAAGTCTTTCCTATATAACTCTATGTAAAACATTTGACAACTAGGGCGGGGCCATTTTTGAACCAGGGGCCATGATTTGAACGAAGTTGGTAGAGGTCCTCTTGACAATGCTACATACAAAACAGGGCTCATCCTGGGGTAAAATTTTAGGGAGAAGTGCACTTCTCCCGCGGCCAAAATTAGGGAGAAGTGAGACTATCCTGTGAACGTGCTGTGTTGCGTTGCATTATCTTTATTGTTTTTTTTGTTTTTTTTTTAAGATGAATGACTTCATCTTACTAAAGAGTAAAGTATCTTATTATTAACACAATAAATAACATAGGTGAATTATTCTAAATTTTATTGAAGAGTTTTACATTTATTTATTGTAAAAACATTAATTAATCCTCATCAGTGTAAATTCATCATCAATTGCTTCTTTTTAATTTTCGCTGAGGAGAGCTGACAACATCAGATGCTTCCTCATGTTTTCTTTACTAGAAGGTTGGGGCATTTCGCACTGTAACCACGACTTGAGCAACATAACTTTGTAGAAGTTAAAACTTGATGTCTACAGATTGAAATCAATCAAGATTATGATTTACTTTTCAATCCAGTTACTGTTCATTAATATAATTGATTTTAATTGACTTACGATTTTTTTTGATAGCTGTGAAAACTCAATCACAGCCTGTCTTTACTCAGGTCAAACACCAACAGTACAGTGCTTTTTATATCAAATAGCGAATACAGCACATGTTTTTTTAATCTTACACAGATAATGTATAATTATCGCTTAATCCCTTGTTGTGGCCATCAAATTGTCACACAAAATAATGCCAATCTCGGACTGATAAATTCTAAACCTTTTTTGTAATGTAGGCAGTCTATCGATACGCGCACCTGTAAAAGCGATGCTCTGATTGGCCAATGATTATTATAGCTCTGCATATGGGCGGAATCTCTGCTTCACATCGCCGAGTAATTAGCAGCGCTTTGTTAGTTGGGATAACTTTTTGAACAAACTTAGTAGAAGTCCACTGGACATGCTACACACTAAATATCTAAACTCTAGGCCTTGCAGTTTCTGACAAGAAGATTTTTTAAAGTTTTTCCTATATAACTCTATGTTAAACATGTGACCCCTGGGGCCATTTTTGACCAAGAAGCCATGATTTGAACAAACTTGGTTAAGGTCCACTGGACAATGCTGCACACCAAATATCTAAACTCTAGGTCTTGAGGTTTCTGACATGAATATTTTTAAAGTTTTTCCTATATAACTCTATGTAAAACTTGTGACCCCTGGGGCTGGGCCATTTTTAACCCAGAAGCCATGATTTAAACAAACTTGGTAAAGGTCCACTGGACAATGCTGCACACCAAATATCTAAACTTGTGGTTTCTGACAAGAAGATTTTTAAGTTTTCCCTACACAAATCTATGTAAAATCAACTGACCCCTGGGGTGGGATCAGTTTTGACACCAAGGTCATAATTTGAACAAGCTTGGTAGAGGTGGACTAGATGATGCTTCATACCAAATATCTAAGCTCCAGACCTTGAGGTTTCAGAGAAGAAGATTTTTAAAGATCCAACTTTTAAAATCTAATTTTAGTTCCAGTAAACCAGAAATGCTATGGACCAGAACCATTTGAACAATCTTGGTAGAGCTTCATGCAAGGAACATCCCAGGCAAGTTTCATTTAATTTGGCCCTTTGGTTTCAGAGGAGTTGTCATTTGAATGAAAAGTTAATGATGGACGAACGGACGGACGGACAGACGATGGACGACGGACAGAGACTGATCAGAAAAGCTCACCCTTAGCACTTTGTGCTCAGATGAGCTAAAAATTTGACTCCTGGGCTGGGGCTAATTTTGACCCCAGGGGCATAATTTGAAAAAAAACTTGGTAAAGAACCTCAAGCTGAAGCTTTCTACCAAATATCTAAGCTCTAGGCCTTGTGGATTCAGTCAAGAAGTTTATTAAGGTTTTCCCTATATAAGACTTTGTAAAATCAAGTGACCACCGGGCAGGGCCATTAATGACCCCAGGGGCATTATTTGAACAATCTTGGTATGGGACCTCTAGCTGATGCTTCATGCAAAAAATCTTAGCCCTTAGTTTCATGGTTTCAGACTAAAAGACTTTTTAAGGTTTTCCCTATATAAGTCTATTAAGATAAGGTAGAGCCAATTTTGACCCAAGGGCCAAAATTTGAACAAACTTGGTTGAGGACCTCTAGCGGATGCTTCATAAACAAGAGCTTGTCAGAAACAAAGCAACAGTCCCCTACCAGTGCAATGTCCATCTCCCTAACTCCAACCAATATGTGGAAATTGACTAAAGAATTTGTCTGAGACATGCATAACCTCCATATGATCCTCTATCCATGTACAAAGTATCATCAAAGAAGAAAACATCATAGGTCAAGGTCATTTAGAGGTTAAGGTCACAAAAATATATGTTGTGGAAAAGGTCTTATCGAAGGGGTTGTTGTGACCAAGTTTAAAGTAATTCTGTTCAGAAATAAGGCAATTATGGCCAAACTTATAGTTTTTGGACAAGAAAACTTTAAAGGTCAAGGTCATTCAGAGGTCAAGGTCATAGAAATATACTTTATTGGAATGGTCTTGTCCAAGGTATTGTTGTGGCCAAGTTTGAAGTAATTCCATTTAGTAGTAAGGAAAATATGGCCAATGGTAAAGTTTTCAGAGGAAATGACTGATAAACGGACGAACAGTTCCTCCTTTAGGCTCATAAAAAAATGAGTTGGATATTCTCCATACTGCCATTTATCCATATTTCAAGTTTCATAAAAATATTTGAAGTACTTTTTGAGTTATCACAAATATTGCTATATTTGCCATATTTTAAGTTTATTTCTTGGCATAGCAACCAGATTTTTAAATATAGGAAGAAAACAAAAGACGTGTATAATAATATGATGTGGGTGAACCAATATTTAAAGTTTGAAGTAGATACATTAAGAAATAATGAAGTTAAATACAAAAAAACACATTTTTTCATGAAAATTCTAAGTTCAAGGGGGATAAATCTAATAATTTTGGAGCTAGAGTTGTGCACCTTGAGGTGCAGTATCTTCATACTGTCACCTATCCATACTTCATGTTTCCTAAAAATATTTTCAGTACTTTTTGAGTTTTACAAAAAAAAAAACACATTTTTTTCATGAAAATTCTAAGTTCAAGGGAGGATAAATCTAATAATTTTGGTGCTAGAGTTGTGAACCTTGAGGTGCATTATTTCCATACTATCACCTATCTACATTTTATGTTTCATAGAATTATTCTTAGAACTTTTTGAGTTATCACAAATATTGTTATATTTGCCATATCTTAAGTACATTTGATGCTATAGCAACCAAAATTTTCAACCTATGAAGAAAAAAAAAAGACGTGCATAATTTCAAGACTGCCATCTACCGATATTTCAAGTTTCATTAAAAATTTTCAGTACTTTTTGCGTTATCACGGGATCCAGTTTTTGTGATGGACGGACTGACAGACGGACGGATAGACGGACGAAGGGTAAACCTATAGTCCCCTCCAGTTAAACCAGTAGGGGACTAAAAATATCTAAGTTCTAGGCCTTGTGGTTTCAGACAAGAAGATTTTTCAAGTGTCCCTATATAAGCCTTAGTAAAATCAATTGGCCCCAGGGCAGGGCCAATTTTGACCCAAGGGGCATAATGTGAACAAATTTGGTAGAGGTCCACTACAAAATGCTCACTTACATACTTTGGCTGTGGGTTTACTGTTAAGCAAATGTCAGAAGCAGTATTACATTCTCTAATTGAAGATTTGTAGGTGCCTACAAACCAAATATCTAAAATATCAGTCAATAAATAAAGGCTCTAGGACAGAAAGTAGAAAAATCTATAAGTAGCAATGGTAACCTTGACCCAGTGACCTCAAACCCTACCTCAGGCAGAGGTCCATGCAAGGAACCTACATATCAAATATCAAAGATATTGGCCTATAAATGAAGGCTCTATGAGGTAAAGTAAATACATCTATTTTTAGCCTCAGTAACCTTTACCCCAATTTAATGGATGAGGTTTATGCAAGGTGTCTATTTTACCAAATATTTAAAATATCAATCAATAAAAAAAAGGCTCTATGACAAAAAGCAGAAAAATCTATTAACAGGCTAAATGACCTTGACCATGACCCAGTGATCTCAAACTCCACCAAAGAGTAGTTACATACATACCAAATATCACAGATATCGATAAATAAATGAAGACTCTATTGGGAAAAGTATAAAAATCAAATTTTAGCCTTGGTGACCTCGACTTTGACCCAAGTGAATGGCAGATATTTGTGCAAGGTGCCTTTGCACTAAATATCTAAGATATCTGTCAATAAATTAAGGCTCTATGAAGAAAAGTTAAAAAGTCATTTTTTAGCCTTGGTGACCACAGGGGCAGTGCCAATTTTGACCGCCAAGATTTGAACTAACTTGGTTGAGGTCTACTACTGTTACACATCAAATATCTTAACACTAGGCCTAATGGTTACTATGAAGAAGATTTTTTTTCTTTGCAAGTCTTTAAAAAAAATCAAGTGACCCCTGGGACAGTGTCAATATTTACCCCAGGAGCATAATTTGAATAATCTAGGTAGGGGACATCTAGATGATGCTCCATTCAAAATATCTAAGCCCTAGGTTTTGTGGATTCATAGAAGAAGAGTTTTCCCAGTTTTCTATATATAAGCCTTTATTAAATCAAGTGAACCCCAGGGCAGAGACAATGTAGCAAGGGTTTTATTTTTTTTCGTTAACAGTTAAATATATTGACATTGGTAATTTAATCACAGGAGTTCCACTAGACTCTGAAACTCAAAGGTCAATGACCCTTGACCCCAAATTTTGGAGGGTCATTTCAGGAGTCAGTGGTAAAATACAACAAGAGGGCCATGATGGCCCTAGATCGCTCACCTGAGTATTTTGGCTGTTGGTTTGCAGTTAAGCAGTATTTCATGTTTTAATTGAAAATATGTAAGTAATGTAAATATAAATATGTAAATATGTAAAATATCAGTCAATAAATAAAGGCTCTATGACAGAAAGTAGAAATATCTATCATAAGCTATGGTGACTTTGACCTTGACCCAGTGACCTAAAACCCTACCCATGGGTAGAGGTCCATGCATGGATCCTATATACCGAATATCAAAGATATTGGTCTTTAAATGAAGGCTCTATGAGGTACAGTACATAAACCTATTTTTAGCTTTGGTGCCCTTTAAACTAATTTAATAATTCAAAAAAGCTTGATAAAGCTTGTTTCATACTGAATTTTAGATTTCAGGGCCTTGTGGTTTCAGACAAGAAGATTTTAAAAGTTTTACTATACAAGCCTATGTAAAATCAAATGACCTCTGGGTAGGGGCAAAATTTGACCCCAGAGGCATAATTTGAACAAACTTGGTAAAGGTCCACATGACAATGCTATGTACCAAATCTTAAGGCTCAGGGCCTTGTGGTTTCAGACAAGAAGATTTTTAAAGTTTCACTATATAAGCCTATGTAAAATCCATTGACCCCCGGGGCAGGGCCAAATTTGACCCCAGGTGTATAATTTGAACAAACATGGTAGAGGTCCACAAGACAATGCTACATACCAAATCTTAAGGCTCAGGTCCTTGTGTTTCAGACAAGAAGATTTCAAAGTTTTCCCTATGTAAAATAAGTTGACCCCTGGGTGGGGCCAAATTTGACCCCAGGGGCATAATTTGAACAAACTTGGTAGAGGTCCACAAGACAATGCTACATACCAAATCTTAGATCTCAGGGCCTTGTGGTTTCAGACAAGATGATTTTAAAAGTTTCACTATATAAGCTTATGAAAAATCCATTGACCTCTACCAAGTTTTTTCAAATGATGCCCCTGGGGTGGGGCCAAATTTGACCCCAGGGGCATCATTTGAACAAAATTGGTAGAGGTCCACTAGACAATGCTACATATATCAAATCTTAAGGCTCAGGGCCTTGTGGTTTCAGACAAGAAGATTTTCAAAGTTTTTCCTTTAAGTTCCCAAAGCAACCAGAGTTCTTGATGGAATTTAATTCTTTGAACAACTTTTGTAGAGCTTCATGCCAGGAACATCCCAGGCAAGTTTCATCAAATTTGGCCCAGAGGTTTCAGAGGAGATGTCGTTTGAATAAAATTGTTGACGGACGACGGACGACAGACAAAGACTGGTCACAATAGCCCACCATGAGCCAAAGGGCAAGGGCAACATGGGTTCTGCACATTGCCTTCTTGAGTTGAATATTTGAGCCAAGTAAGAACAAAATCCTTCAAGGGGTAAAGAATTTACAGAGGAAACAAGACACATTGTCTTTTTTTAAATTTTCAGATATTTGACCTTCCAGGGTGATCTTGACCTTGAGCTGACACAAGGGCAATATGGGTTATGCACATTGCCTTGTTGAGATGAACATTTGAGCAAAGTGAGAAGAAAATCCTTGTCCTATAATTTATTGTTAAAAATTTGACCTTCAAGTGTGACCTTGACCTTGAGCTGGTACACAGTCAACATAGGTTCTGCATATCGCTATCATGAGGTGAACATTTGAGCCAAGTTTGAAGAAAATCCTTCAAGGAGTATAGGATTTACACAGCAGACACGAAAATTATCTGACATTCCAGTGTATCCTTGACCAAGACCCGACACAAAGGCAACATGGGTTCTACACATTCCCATGTTGAGGTAAACATCAAATCCAAGTCTGAAGAAAATCCTTCCATTAGTATATGATTTATTAGGTAGACAAGGTGGAGATGGACCGACCGACCGACTGAGGCTACAAAGCATTTCCAGTATACCCCCCTAATTCGTGGTGGGGGTAAAACAATTTTAGTGTCTGTATGTAGCCTGTGTATTGGCTTTTACCTAGTGTAGAATTTTCATGATTTTATCATGTTACATAAGAACAGCAAGGTCGATAACATTACATCTAAAGACACCCTCATATACCTTAGAATTTTGCATCAATTTTCTGAAAGTTTATAAATTTTTTATTTTATTTTAATTTCTATTTATTTCCTAAATGATTTTTTCAATAATTTTTTGCAGTCGTTTGGTCCAAAAAACAAGTAAGACACTTACTTTTTCCAAAAAGTGCAACAACTGGGCATTATAAAGTTACCTGTCAGTTATAACATTTTCATGCAATAAATGCATACCTGCCATAATTTTTCTGGCCATTTCCCGGATTTTGTTATCAAATTTCCGGGATTTGAGCCAATTTTCCAGGACATACAACTATTCATATACTTTCAATGCCCTACCGTTGGCAGTAAACAAAATTGGACGGGATTCCGTTTTTGGCGGGAAAAGCTGTGCACATGTTTCAAATACACATCATGACCATCAGTTTCATACCTTTTATTTTAGTTGCAAGAGCATAGTAATTGTGTAGCAGTTATCATAAAATAATAACTGTGTACCATTAATTTATTAACATCATAAACTCAAATTCAAGTTGAATCACGGGCGTTTGATGACAGCCTCGTCTATGCTTCGTATTACAAGTATGGGCGTGATTTGATCGAACATTACAATATTCATCACGAATACCTTTTAAACTTACCTTTTCTTTGTCAGACTGATATGTGAAAAACTCTGTTTAATTTTAAGCAGCGTCTCTATTGATACCAAATTCCGAAGACAGCAAACAAACCACAAACAAGTAAAGATTCAAAAACTATAGTCTTTGTTGGCAAGGTCGACGTGCGTTTGCATTAAATTAATTTTAAGGAGCATCTCTATTAACAACAATCAGCGTGACAATCTTTGAAAGGGGCAGATATCTTACAAATTAATTAATGCATCACTAGTCAATAAATCGATAGCCGATAGCAGTCATTTGTTAATTGGACATTATCAATGACACGTGGTGTATTCGTCGAATCGGAACATATTATCATAACGAATAATTAAAGAATTAGGGGCGTGTCAAAAATTTGACTGGCCTGATCAAAGGTTTGCGTGTTTTTCATGTTTTCCGGGACATCGGGTGTCTTTCCGGGACTCCGGGACGGGCCCTTGATTTCCGGGACAATCCTGGACGATCTGGGATGTATGGCAGATATGATAAATGACTTGGTTATTCTAAACAGTCAAATAACACACAATTCAAACTACAAACCTATTTCTGAAGTTGTCCCAGTCACTGCTGACTTTTCTCCACGACCCTTTGATGTGGCAGCACAAACCTTGAATTTGAAATGAATTTAGTAAATAAAATTAATGAAAGCTTCTTGAAGGTATCAACACTTGTTCATGAGCTGACCTAGTTTTTACCTATTTAACAGCAAAATTGCGAAATAAACCATAAACCCATATTCCATTGCACTTACTACAATGACAAACTAGTTTAATCAAATTTTAAATTGATAAATGCTTTACTTAGTTATGACCCATATAGCACATAATTTGTCAGTTTTTAAACAACTTTTACAAAATTAAGATACACCAGTTGCGGGATCTAGTGCATTCAGTCACAAATTATGAAATATGTCAGCTATTCTACTCACGCTGGCTTCAGTGATGTCACACCTTGGTTAAGACTTTGCATGTAACTTACTTTTAAGCATATATCTTAGTAACCAGCAATGCTTATTTATTTGATACTTCACTAATGTCTTTCTGGGGTACTAAACAAACAAGTCAGAAACTCCTGACCAAATTATGACCCTTTTTTGACCACATTATCATGCTTATTTCTCAGCAACCATTTACAGGACTGACTTGAAACTTCAAAAGCAGAAATGGCTCTTATAGTAACTGATAGTATTTTGAGTTAAATGATGTCAAAACATTATGATGTTGTTTAATGCAGTTGTGTCATTCATTAAAAGTGCATTACTCAGAATTACATTATCAGATTTGAGTGTAGTTAGGCCTGCAGTAAGGCCTGCAATTTATGCTAATTATCAAACTTATTAAATCCAATTAGACTGGGAATGAACATATATATTTACTCTGATTTATTTGGAAACAACGTTATTACAGAAGTGACGATTACTGTAAATTCATCCTCATATCAAATTGATTAAGTTAGTTAGGGTGGCTAATAGAATAAAGTATCACAGAATGATCAAGTACTCCCTGTGATGTATATGTAGATGCAACTCATTTTCCAAAATTCATGAGAGCAAATTGAAGACATTTACATGTATTTATTTTAAGTTTCTTAAATATTTTTAACTTTAAATTATTTATGGAATAAATCTGTTTAATTTGATTATCTGTATACTTTAATGACACAATAATTGGCCGGTAAAGCGCCGACACATGTTTATAACATAACTTGAGACCAGAAATCTAATCTTAATAGACTGATGTATGTATTGGAATAGAATTTCATTGGGATCTTAAATTCGTGAACTGATGTATCCATGAAAACTACAAAAATTAGTGCCCCACTAATAATAATCCAAGTACCCCAACACTCTGCTTGGTCACAAGATTGAAGATTTTGTAAGTAAATGGGGTCATTGTAAAATTCTTGCATGGCAGTAAAGTGAACAAACATGCTTATGGTGCTATTTTTTTTTATTTTTATTTTTGCTATTTTATTTGATGGTATGTTGTAACAGGAAGTCATGAAATAGTGTAGGACAATAGCCCACTAGGACAATAAACCACAAGACAATAGCCCACTAGGACAACAGCCCATTGGAAAAATAGCTCACTAGGACAATAGCCCATTCATATGCATAATTATGCATTTAACTTAGAAATTGACTATGTAATGAGTTTAAAATATAAGTATTCATTAGTCAACTGTGTAGACTATTTTTCTAATTCTGAATTTGTTTAAACAAACAGCTGATCCAGATCCAAAAGATTTTTTACCAGCTCTATACTTTTTACTCATGTTTTATTTAGTAGACACAGGATCTAAATGAGTAAAAACACACTGTATTTTTTAATTTCATTTAACGTTTTCACTATAAACAGACAAAGGATTGGATTTGTGTTGAAAAAATATAGATGTAAATATTTTAAATCCCCAGTGGCTACTTTCTCAAGAAATTGTTCTAATTTGAATTTGAACCCTTTTTGATAAGCGGTGGGCTATTGTCCTGCCTGCCAAATTTAGGAGTGGGCTATTGTCCAGTGGGATATTGTCCAGTGGGCTATTGTCCTATTGCATAAATAAGGTCTATTATTGAAATTCTTTACCTTTGACCTGTGACTGTAACTTTGACCTTTGAGCTATGGACCTGGAACTTATGAATGACACACTGGTCTCATCAAGGTGAACAAATATTTGAAAATCCTTCCATGTATATAGAAGTTATGGCCTGGACAAAGTCAAAAATCAACATTTTTACATGTGACAAGTCACTGTGACCTTGTTTTTTGAGCTAGGGACTGGAGTCTTGCAAGCAACACAGTCTCATCTTGTGACCAAGCAGAGTGTTGGGGTACTTGGATTATTATTAGTGGGGCACTAATAATATGCAAAAGTATTTGAAAATCTTCCCTGTATAGAGAAGTTATAACCCGGACAAGGTCTATCAACAACATTTCTTAACACTGACCAGTGACTGTGACCTTTGAACCCTGGTCTTGAATACGACACATCACCTCATCTAGGTGAACAAATATGCCAAGGTATTTGAAAATCCTTCCATGCATGGAGAGGTTATGGCCCAGACAAGGTCTACCATCAACATTTTTTTTACCTTTGACCAGTCGCTGTGACCTTGACCTTTTAGCTTTTCCCCTGGGACTTACACAATATCTCATCATGGTAAACAAATATGTCAAAGTATTTCAAAATCCTTCCATGCATGGAGATGTTATGGCCCAGACAAGGTCTACCATCAACATTTAATACCTTTAACTAGTGACCTTTGAGCTATGGACCTGGGTCTTAAACGTGATGCACCGTTTTATCAAGGTGAAACAATATGCCAAGGTATTTCTAAATCCTTCCCTGTATGGTGAAGTTAGGGTCCAGACAAGAAGGATGTTAGCTTTAACAATTAAGTAAATTCATTTACTTATCAGTGAGTTATGGGAAATGCTAAAGTTTTTGGACAGAATGACAGACTGACAGATGGACAGTTGAAAAACTATATGCCCTCCTTCAGGGGCATAAAAATACTTTTGTAAATTAGGGATAGCATGTTAAGATATTTTCTGATAACAAAAATGTCAAGTCTATCTTACTGGATGGAAGCAGAATGCAGCATTGCATTGCATTTCAACTTGTTTAAATTATTTCTGTGTGACAAATATCACACTTTGTCCTGAATGGGTACTACACCATGAAAATCAGTAGGCAGATCACCTTAGTATGTGCAAAGATAGCAACGACTGGTCAATTTCAGGTAGTAAGTTCAATTTTTAGACAGTATCTGGGGTATTTATACAGCAGACAGTTTTCATCATCTTACAACAATCATTGTAAACATTACAATTCTGGATGGTGGGTACTAAGTACAGAAAGCAAAAATGCTTTTGTTCAGTTCTGGGGTGATGAAAAGGACTGGATTGTTTCACCACCTAGGTTTGTTTTGGATTACCTTAATAAATTAGAAAAAGAAATAGTGGCATGTACCTGAGTAGCAATTGCCAGGCTGTATTTTCATGTAAGCTACACACATGCCAAGTTGAGTATCAATAGGTCAAAGTGTGCTGAAGTTATTGAGTAGAAGCTGAAAATTCTATTGTAAGCAAGTGACCTTGACCTTGCTCCCAGATATCATAATAGCAATCCCAAGCTGCATCTTAATATAAGCTACCCACACAGCAAGTTTGGTGTCAACAGGTCAATGCAAACTCAAGTTACTACGTGAAAACTGAATTTCTTTTTTAAAGCAACAGTGACCTTGACCTTGTTCACAGACACCTGGGTAGCAATGCCAAGTTGCATCTTGATATCAGCTACCCAAATACTAAATTTGGTGTCAATAGGTCAAAGCAAACTCAAGGTATTAAGCGGAAACTTAATTTCTTTTTTTAGCAACAGTGACCTTGACCTTGACCACAGACACCTGGGTAGCGATCCCAAGCTACCTCTTAATATAAGCTACCCATACACCAAGTTTAGCATCAATAGACCAAAGCAAACTAAAGTTATTGAGCAGAAACTGAATTTCTATTTTTAGCAACAGTGACCTTGACCTTGATCAAAGACATCTGGGTAGCAATCCCAAGCTGCCCCTTCATATAAGCTACTCATATACCAAGTTTGGGGTCAATAGGTCAAAGCAAACTCAAGTTATTGAGCGGAAACTGAATTTCTATTTTTAGCAACAGTGACCTTGACCTTGATCACAGAACCTGGGTAGCAATCCAAAGCTGCCTCTTGATATAAGCTACTCATATACCAAGTTTGGGGTCAATAGGTCAAAGCAAACTCAAGTTATTGAGCAGAAACTGAATTTCTATTTTTAGCAACAGTGACCTTGACCTTGATCACAGACACCTGGGTAGCAATCCCAAGCTGTCTCTTGATATAAGCTACCCATACACCAAGTTTGGCGTCAATAGGCAAAAGTAAACTCAAGTTATTGAGCGGAAACCAAAAGTTGACGCCCGCCCGCCGACTTCAGCATTACAATAACCAGGTTTTTGTTGAAAACCTGGTTAAAAATGTTTTTTGTACAAATAATATATAATGTTTCTGTTGAAAGGTGTTGCTGGAAGACAAGTTTGCAGAGGTGGGGATCAGCAAGACCAGTGAAATTATATGACAGTCACAATATTTCTCACATCTCTTCTGGACAAAAACAAATAAAGCAGCATTGTGAGTTCTTCTGCTTATGCCATCAAGTGGATGCATTCCATTCACAATTTGCCAGATCCTACAGACAGTATTGTAGTAAAACATTTAATAGATAGTGTTATAAAGAAAGACATTACAGAGTCTAATATGTTACAATCTTTAAGTTTACTGTTTGAAAATGACAGAACTTGTTAATTTGTGAGATTTATCTACTGGTACTGATTTGCTATGTTAGCTTTTTGAGATTCAATGAATTAAGTTCTTTTTGCTGCAATGATCTCATTTTTTATGAAGATTATATTGTTTTAAGAATTAGGGCTAGCAAAACTAGCAAAACTGATATTTACAGAAAGGGTAGCGAAGTCCTAATAGCCAAGTGGAAAGTTTATTCCCTGTACATACGCAATGTTAAAAAAAATTACCTGTCTAAGGCAGACCTTACTGTTTCTTTAGAGCAATATTTATTCAGACCTTTATTGAAAGTGATATACAGTTAATTTATAGGTAGAATTCCTAACTATTTTCTGTGTGATTTATGTTGGAATTTCTTCATTTTCTTTATTTTGGATACTTTATTTATTTTGAAATACCGATATTAGTGTTGAAGGATTTACCTTCTTATATGAACTGTGTATATAAAATTTGTTAAATCATAAATTTGCCAAATAGTGTTTGGACCTAGTGAATAGATTTCTGCAACTACTTGAGTGACAATTCCCCACTTCAAATTCAAATAATGATCACCCTGTGAAAGACTAGTAGATATTGTATGAGAATGGTAGGAGAAGTTGTGCCCAGAAGCAATATTAAGTAAAATTTAACAAAGGAAAATAACTATGCCAAAAAGAATCAAATCGGAAAGCTTGATAATATGGACTGTAGCACTTGGTAATGATCATTCTATGAAAGTTTGGTGAACATCATATGAGAATTGATGGAAGATTTGTGCACACAAGAAATGTTATGTAGATATTAAACAAAGGGCAATAACTATGTCAAAAATTACAAAAGCCAAACTAAATGCACTGTGGCACTTGACAATGATCATTGTGTGAAAGTTTGGTGAAATCAAATGAGAATTGTAGGAGCTGTGCACAGAAGATGGGATGAACACACAGATGGACAGAATAAGGGATGGACAGTGTAACTACTATATGCTATCCTTCAGGGGCATAAAAAGTATTTTGACATCTTCTGATTTAAAAATTTTAGCTAAATATGCAAAACTCAATGACCAAATACATCATGGGCATATAATATTTATTTTGCAACAGCTTATGAGAATTTTTTCTTCACTGTTTTCTTTGTCTAATCATCTTAATCATTAGAGTAGACAAGACTGGCAACATACAGCTAGGCTAGAAATCATAGAAGCAACCTTTCTGACAAATTTCAAGGATATTTGGACTGAAAATGTAACCTCTAGAGCATTAACAAGGTTTTTCTACTTTTTGGCCCTGTGACCTAGTTTTTGACCCCAGATAACCCATATTCAAAACTGAGCTAGAAATCATTATAACAATCTTTCTGACAAATTTCAAGGTTATTTGAGCTGAAAATGCTTCCTCAATGACTGTTAACAAGGTTTTTCTATATTTAGGGTCTGTGACTTAGTTTTTTGACACCAGATGACCTATATTCGAATCTGAGCTAGAAATCATTAAAACATCCTTTCTGACAAATTTCGAGAATATTTGGACTGACAAGTAGCTTCTAAAGTGTTTACAAGTTTTTCTATTTTTGGGCTCTGTAACCTAGTTTTTTATTCCAGATGACCCATATTCAAATTTAACCTAGAAATCATTTAAACAACCTTTCTGACTGATTTCCAAGTTATTTGGACTGAAAATGTAACCTCTAGAGTGTTAACAAGGTTTTTCCATATTTGGACTCTGTGACCTAGTTTTTGACCCCAGATGACCCATATTCGAACTTGAGCTAGAAATCATAGAAACAACTTGTCTGACAAATTTCCAGATTATTTGGACTGAAAATGTTACCTCTCCTTCTACAAGAAGGTTTTCAAAGTTTTCACTATATAAGCCTATGTAAAACCAATGACCCCGGGGTGGGGCCAAATTTGACCCCAGGGGTATAATTTGAACAAAGCTGGTAGAAGTCCACTAGATAATGCTACATACCAAATCTTAAGGCTAAGGCCCATGTGGTTTTTAGACAAGAAGATTTTCAAAGTTTTCCCTATGGAAAATCAATTGACCCCAGGAGTGGGGCCAAATTTGATCACAGGGGCATAACTTGGACAAACTTGGTAGAGGTCCACTAGACAATGCTACATACCAAATCTTAACACTCAGGGCCTTGTGGTTTCAGACAAGAAGATTTTCGAAGTTTTTCCTATATAAGCCTATGTAAAACCAATGACCCCAGGGTGGGGCCAAATTTGACCCCAGAGGTATAATTTGAACAAACTTGGTAGAGGTCCTCTAGACAATGCTACATACCAAATATCTAAGTTCTATGCCTTACGGTTTCTGACAAGAAGATTTTTAAAGTTTTTCCTATATAACTCTATGTAAAACAAGTTACCCCTGGGGTGGGGCCATTTTTGACCCAGAGGCCATGATTTGAACAAACTTGGTAGAGGTCCAGTTGACAATGCTGCACACCAAATATTTTAGCTCTATGCCTTGCGGTTTCTGACATAAGGATTTTTAAAGTTATTCCTATATAACTCAATGTAAAACAAGGGACCCCTGAGGTGGGGTCAGTTTTGACCCCAGGATCATAATTTGAACAAACTTGGTAGAGGTTCACTAGATGATATTTTATACCAAATATCAAAGATCCAGGCCTTGTGGTTTCTGACTAGAAGATTTTTAAATATCCAACTTTTAAAACCTGTTTTTAGCTCCTGTGACCCAGAAATGACCAGGAAACTGAGGTTTAAGAAGGAAAGAAGGACATAACATGGATGAGAAGTAATACAGTTGTTTCTAGCAAAGTTTAAATCAAATTCTGACTTTCAATTTCAAGAAGATATTGCAATGTAGTAAAAGCTATGAGGAAAAGTGGTTGCCAAGCTTGAAGATAACAACACAACTGAAGTACCACAAAATTTTCCTCAGTCCTCTGACTGTAGCTGTAAATATATCATGTTCTCACCTCAATTTCGTAAGTGGTACTAGCAGTCAGCCCTGTCAGTATTACACTGTTATCCATTGAACTTTGAACCTCTTTTCCATCTGAAATAAACATTTTTCTTTGAACAATGTTCATGTTAGGATCAGAAACTTTAGTAGCAGGTAAAATGCTGAGTTTGTTATAACTTAGAGAAATTCTCATCCCATCAGTTGACTGAAAGGTATAGGGAACAGAGAAAATTCCTTAAGCCGTAAACTACAATGAGGAATATCAACTTTAAATACCTGCTTGATCTTTGGATCATCAAGATTTCTTTCATATATATTATGCACAACTAAACAAAGTTTTGGCAATAACTGTCAAGTTTTCAAATGAAAAAACAACTAGTGATGTTTACTGCAATAAATCATGCAAATAATAAACATGAGCATATGAACAAATTTCTTCATTAATTTACTTTGCTTAAGTTAAACAAAAATTATGTACAGCATTATAAATCAGATTTCCCTAACCATTTTCAGGGGGTCTGAAACTAATTCCAAGAGTTCCCCTAAAATTAATGACATACATGTAATAACCTGATGGGACTTCAGACAATCCTGATATTCAGCATTGATTCCAGCTATCTGGATTTTCATTGAATCTTATAAAGAAACATTAGGGCCATGATGGTCCTAAATCAATCACCTAAATCTCATTGCTCAAGTTTCATAATTATAGGTGTGTTAATTTATTTTGAAATAAGGCCAGTGGTTTGTAAGATTATCTAGCTGTGAAACCACTATCATGCAGACAATGCAAAATACGTCCTATTCTGGCCCTCATAACTCTAAAAACCATAATGGGATCAAGTTGTTCAGGAAAAGAAAGAGGATCTATTGTTGATAAACGTTTTTTAAAGTTTGGTTGAAACTGAATTGAATGCGAGTATAAAAACTATGATGCAAGGTTAAAAAATCAGTTTTTTAAGTCTGTGACTTTGACCCTGACCCCACAGACCTCAAACCCCACCCAGTGGTAGAGGGAGTTGTGGACTATGTTTCATACTTTTAGCTTAAATGCATTATCAAAGAGACACTTTATATGGCATTAATTTGCTGTAAATCAGTCAAGTATTTCAGTAAATCATAAAGTGTTCTCTATGTGGAAATGCTTTGTCTAAGGTTTAATTTTACATGATCATGTGACCTTATAGGTGGAGTGATCTGGTCTTTGGCAACTGGTTAATTAGATGGAGTGCATTTAACAGGAATATGACAGTACATGTTGAAGATTCTCTTGATGCTTATTATGCCTGGTAATTCTGCACATACATAGATTGATTTTACATTCAATATCCATAAAAATGTTGATGAATGAAGTGTTCATTTTTATAATAAGTTGGTCCAGAACTATTATTAAAGCATTTGATTTATTGATTTTACCTTTAGAAAGTTATTGCTGAATGGTACTTTTATCTAACCTGCAACAACTCTTGCCATTTGAAATTTGTCAGATATTTTCACAACCCTGATTTTTTGCACAAACAAGAACTGTCACTGTAAGATGACAATGCCTCGAAAGTGGTGCTTTGACCTTTGAGCTGAGAACCAGTCTTTCAGGGGTCAAGGTAAAATAAATATAGGTCAGTTGGAAGGTCTTATCAAAAGGGGGTTGTGTTCAAGTATGAAGTAAATCCACTTACTAATAAGGAAGTTATGGGCAATGTTAAAGTTTTTAGACAATTGGATATTCAAGGTAAAGGTCATTCAGGGATCAAGGTCAAACAAATACAGGTCAGTGGGAAGGCCTTGTTCAAAGGGGTGTTGTGTCCAAATATGAAGTAAATCCACTTACTAATAAAGAAGTTATGGCCAATGTTAAAGTTTTCAGACAGACTGACGGACGGACGGACAGATCAAAAACAATATGCCCATCTTTGGGGTGCACAAAAATGTATAAACAAGAAGAGATGACTAAAATTGCAGAAGAAGACCACTGAAAAACAAATAAACAATATCTTATTAATTTCTGGGGAACTCTTGGAATTAAGCTCAGACTCCTGATAAATGTTCAGAGTATTTTGACTTGAATAATTTGTATCCTGTATATATCTGCTGTTCAGCTACTGCAACGTACATTATTTGCAAGATATATTGCATTACTTTTTTTGTTCATTGCTTTATTTTCATTCTTTCACTGAAAGGACAACTGGTCTGAAAAGATGATAAAATTGTCCACTTTTGAAGACAAAAATCTGGCTGAAAATCCAGTTAGAGCACACTGAAGTTATCACATGTATGTAATGAAGTATTGTATATTCACTTTTCAGAATAATGAAAGATCTTAAGGTTTAGTCACCTCTACTTGTTTATACATATTTATACAAAAAACGGGGGTTGTGAAAATATGTGAAATTAAAAAACAGCAAGTTTTTGTTGAAAATTATAGAAGTAAGACAGAAAATCAATATTCATCAATAACATTCTAAGCTAAAATCAATAAAACATACTTCTAATACTTAGTTCTGATCAACTGATGAAAAAAATAAACACTTCATTTATCAATGTGAAAAAACTGAGTTAATAGGTGCAAACCAAGGCTTCATGAAGACCTTTTTATTGATTAGAATAATGACAGAATTTAGTTAAAATACTGAGGGTCAAAAAAATTGTCACCAGTTTTCTTTAAAATGGTGGCTGCTTTGATAGTGGTCTGATGTGCAAACAAGGCAAAGTTCAAGTAGACAAAGCGACAAAGTTGACTAAGTCGCACCCTCAGCTGATCCACTTTTTCAAAACAATTCTTTTTTTGTTAACATAATATATCAATAGCATTTCATACCAACAAAGATATAGTATCCTTTGAGTGTACCATTGATCTCTGCAGGTGGATCCCAGCCTACCTTCAACTGCGTTATAGTAGCCCCGAGAACACGAACACTCTGAGGTGGTCCTGGAACTGTCAACTCAATATATATATTATCACATACATGTGTACAGAACTATTTGTGAATGGATGACAGTAATGAAATTATGAATGTAAGATTAGCTTTGTTTGCTCTTTAGTCAATTGGTATTTGATTATAACCCAACTGAACTGTAAATGGTTTTGTTAAGATTGAAAGACAGGCAAAGTCATTAGAAACTAGATTGTTTCTGAGAAAAAACATGTCATTTACCAGTATAACATGCAAATTCATTAAACTCATATCCCCTTGCCGAATAATACAAATCACTGGAATGAAGCTGCTATTATCAACTTTTTAAATGGATCTTTGACCTTGAATCCAATTAGACAAGGAATAAACATAATATTTCCTGTGATTTATTTGGGAACAACAATGAAAATAAATAACAATTGTATAAGCTTGAAAGAAAAAAAGAAAAATACCAAAAGAAGTTTGCTATTAAAAAGGCATACAAACAAGAGGGCCATGATGATCCTAGATCGCTCACTTGAGTACTTTCCCTATGGGTCTGGTGATGAGCAAACATCAAAAGCTTTTAAGCTCACCTGAGCCTCTGGCTCATGGTGGGCTATTATGACCGGTCTTTGTCCGTCATCCGTCAACAATTTCATTCAAACGACATCTCCTCTGAAACTTCTGGGCCAACTTTAATGAAACTTGCCTGGGATGTTCCTTGCATGAAGCTCTACCAAAATTGTTCAAAGAATTCAATTCCATCAAGAACTCTGGTTGCTATGGCAACTTAAAGGAAAAACTTTGAAAATCTTCTTGTCTGAAACCACAAGGCCCTGATCCTTAAGATTTGGTATGTAGTACTGTCTAGTGGACACTCTATCAAGTTAGTTCAAATTATGCCCTTGGGATCAAATTTGGTCCCACCCCAGGGGTCAACTTTTTTACATAGTAAAACTTTAAAAATCTTCTTGTCGGAAACCACAAGGCCCTGAGCATCAAGATTTGGTATGTAGCATTGTCGTGTAGACCTCTACAAAGTTTGTTCAAATTATGCCCCTGGGGTCAAATCTGGCCCCTACATGGAGGTCAATGGATTTTACATAGGCTTATATAGTAAAACTTTAAAAATCTTCTTGTCTGAAACCACAAGGTCCCAATATCTAAGATTTGGTATGTACTATTGTCTTGTGAACCTTTACCAAGTTTGTTCAAATCATGCCCCTGGGGTCAAATTTGGCCCTGCCCTGGAGGTCAACTTATTTTACATAGGGAAATCTTTGAAAACCTTCTCGTCTGAAACCACAAGGACCTGAGCCTTAAGATTTGGTATGTAGCATTGTCTTGTGGACCTCTACCAAGTTTCTTCAAATTATACACCTGGGCTCAAATTTGACCCTGCCCTGGGGATCAATGGATTTTACATAGGCTTATATAGTGAAACTTTAAAAATCTTCTTGTCTGAAACCACAAGGCCCTGAGCCTTAAGAATTGGTACATAGCATTGTGTGGACCTCTGCCAAGTTTTTTCAAATCATGCCTCTGGGGTCAAATTTGGCCCCTACCCAGGGGTCATTTGATTTAACATAGGCTTATATAGTAAAACTTTAAAAATCGTCTTGTCTGAAACCACAAGGCCCTGAGATCTAAGATTTGGTATGAAACAAGCTTTATCAAGCTTTTTCGAATTATTAGATTAGGTTAAAGGTCACCAAGGCTAAAAATAGGTTTATATACTGTACCTCATAGAGCCTTCATTTAAAGACCAAATCTTTGCATTTGGTACATAGGATCCTTGCATGGACCTCTGCCCATGGGTAGGGTTTTAGGTCACTGGGTCAAGGTCAAGGTAACCATAGCTTATGATAGATATTTCTACTTTCTGTCATAGGATCCTTTATTTTTTGACTGATATTTTATATATTTACATATTTATATTTACATTACTTACATATTTTCAATTAAAACATGAAATACTGCTTAACTGCAAACCTACAGCCAAAATACTCAGGTGAGTGATCTAGGGCCATCATGGCCCTCTTGTTTAAGATTCCCCTACATAAATCTATATGAATTCAAGTGACCCCCAGGGTAGAGCCAATGTTCACTCAAGGGGCATGATTTGAACACTTTGTAGATGACCTCTAGCTGATGCTCCATAAAAAATATCTAAGTTCTAGGCTTTTTGGTTTCAGACAAGAAGTTTTTTAAAGTTCTGCCAATATAAGCCTATGTAAAATCAATTGAACCCCAGGGCAGAACCAAATTTGACCCAGAGGCCTTAATTTGAACAAACTTGGTAGAAGTCCACTAGACAATGCTACATATCAAATCTTAAGGCTCAGGGCTTTGTAGTTTCAGACAAGAAGATTTTCAAAGTTTTCCCTATATAAGCCTATGTAAAATCAACTGACCCCCGAGCTGGGGCCAAGTTTGATCCCAGAGGTTTGATTTTAACAAAACTGGTAGAGGTTCACTAGTCAATGCTACATACCAAATCTTAAAGCTTAGGGCCTTGTGGTTTCAGACAAGAAGATTTTCAAAGTTTTTCCTTTCAGTTGCCATAGCAACCAGAGTTGTTGATGGAAAATAATTCTTTGAACAACTTTGGTAAAACTTCATGCAAGGAATATTCCAGGCATGTTTTGTCAAAGTTGGCTTAGCAGTTTAGGAGGAGAAGTCGTTCAAGTCAAATTGTTTGACGACACACAAAGCACTCCAATGCACGCCGGACAATCAATGATCCCAATAGCTCACCTTTGAGCGCTTTGTGCTCAGGTGAGCTAAGAACATACCCTTTATTCATAAAAATAGTTCTATCCATTTAAACATTCATAACAACATTTACCTACTTAGAAATTCTGTGATCATTTAGCAATACAGAAATTATCTAATTCAATATCTTTCTAACCACTGTGGTTTGGGAGAAAGTTGTTTGTGATTTTTCTATTATTTTTTTTACAATTTTCTGTGTAATGTTCTATGTAGCACAGAGATACAAAGTCTAATTTGGTATAAAAACATCTTTAAGATGAAAATTACCCGCGGAATTGTGTAAAACTATCTTAGTTACATATATATTTTTCACTCATGAAAATTTCGAGGTCAAAAATTTGTGTCCAATGACCTTTAAACTATGACACTATGCTTTCTAATCAAACTGCATCGTTGCTGAACTAGGCCAGATCATGACCAAAACACACATAAGTAGGCTAGCAGATGATGAATAACATACATTCAAAAGTAATTCAATAAATTTGTATTATCAATTGCCACAGAATTTTGCTAATTGTCTCACTTTAACATTGACTGGATCGTAAAAAAAGTGTTAAATGCTTTGATAGCTATGCAGAATATGCATGGGTCCCTTTTGGAATAAATGCCACAGTAAAAGGTGTGATTTATAGATCTTTAACATTTCATTTGATATTTATTTATAACACAAATTTGTGCTTAATGGACATGCCATATTATTATTTTTCAAACAACATATCTATGTGAAAATACATTATTGTGAATTTCATTCCAGTGAAACCAATGTTAACACATTAGGTCACCTAAATTCACTTCAATTTTACTACACTTAAATGACAAAGAATTTGTTTATGACATAATCATCAAGTGAGGAAGTGTTACACAACATGTTAAAATGTGGGGGAGATAGTTTTATTTAGAACTACAACATGGAAGAAATTGGAATATTTATTAATCACTTTCTCTGCTAAGGTAAATTTACAACCCATTCTAAGGGCACAAAGTTTTAATTTACTAATAAAAATCAAGTAGTAATTGCATTATTTTTTTCAAATTTACAATTTGTTGCATGCTTATTTTTATAAGTGTGCCTTTACCGTGTTTCTTGCACATGTGGTTCAGTGTTATTTTTGCATTTAACAATCATGAGCATTGTTTTGTCCAAGTATTAATAAAAAAGAACTAAAAATGACGTTATGGCCAATATAAGCAAAATTCAATAATTTGACCTTGATGGTCAGGGTCATTTGGAGGTCAAGGTCACAGTTGAATGATTCAATGTGTCAGTTTTGTCATAAGTGTTGTTTTGTCCCAGTATAAATCAAATCAAACCATAAATAACACAAATTTGGCTATTTTAAGCAAAATTCAATAACTTGACCTTAAATGTCAAGGTCATACTTATAATAAATTAAAATGTTGGTATTGCTGTTTTATCAAAGTATAAATCAAATCCATAAATAAACAACAGTTATGAAAATTTAAGCAAAATACAATAATGGGACCTTGACTGCCAAGGTCATTTCAGGGTAAAGGTCATACCTGAATTATTCAACATGTAAGTTTTGTCAAAAGTGTTGTTTTGTCCAAGAATGAATCAAGTCTAACCATAAATTACACAGTTAAGATCAATCTTAGCAAAATTCAATAATTTGATCTTGCTAGTCAAGGTCATTTTTCAGGTCAAGGTCAAACTTAAATAAAAATGTCGAATTTGTCAAAAGTATTGTTCTGTCCAAGTATAAATCAAATCCATCAATAAAAGACAAAGTTATGACAATTTAAGCAAAATTCAAACATCTGACCTTGACGGTCAAGGTCATTTTTAGGTTATGGTCACACTTGAGAGTTATTCAACATGTCAGTTTTGTCACAAGTGTTGTTTTGTCCAAGTATGAATCAATTCGGACAATAAATGACAAAGTTATGGCAAATTGTAGCAAAATTCAATAATCTGACCATGAAGGTCAAGGTGATTTTAACGTAAAGTTGATACATGAAAGAATCATAATGTCGGATTTGTCATAAATGTTGTTTTGTCCAAGAATGAGCAAATCCATAAATAAATTCAAAAGTTATGACAATTTGAGCAAAATTCAATAATTTGACCTTGATGGTCATGGTCATTTTAAGGTAAAGGTAACACTTGAATAATTTATCATGTCGGCTTTGTCATAAGTGTTATTTTTTTCCAAGTATTATTAACATCCAACCACAAATAACAAAATTATGGCCAGGTTTAGCAAATTCAATAATCTGACCTCGACAGTCAAGGTCATTTAAAGGTCAAGGTCATATCTGAAAGAATCAAAATGTCAGATTTGTCATAAGTGTTGTTTTGTCCAAGTATGAATCAAATCCATAAATAAATGAGAAAGGTATGACAATTTAAGAAAAATTCAATCATCTGACCTTGACAGTCAAGGTCATTTTTAGGTTATGGTCATATCTGAGTTATATGTCGGTTTTGTCATAATTGTTGTTTTGTCCAAGTATGAATCAAAACCAACCATAAACAACAAAGTTATGACAATTTAAGCAAAATTTAATTATTTGACCTTGACAGTCATGGTAATTTTAAGGTTAAAATTTTAAGGTTGAGGTCAAACTTGATTTTAATAATAAAGTTATGGCCAATTTTAGCAAAATTCAATATTTTGACCTTGAAGGTGAAGGTCATTTATGAGTCAAGGTCAAGTTTAGTCTGGTCTACTTGAAGGTCTTGTCCAAAGGATTGGTGTTTCCAAGCATGAAGAGAATCCACCTATTAATAGTAAAGTTAAGGCCAATTTTAGCAAAATTCAATATTTTGACCTTGAATTTGAAGGTCATTTAAGAGTCAAGGTCAAGTTTAGTCTGGTCATCTTGAAGGTCTTGTTGAAAGGGTTGTTTTGTCCAAGTATGAAAATAATCCATCAAGGAATAAAAAAATTATGATAAATGTTAAACTTTTCAGATGGGAATGGCAACAGCAACGGCTACGGCAACGTCAACAACACCATGACTAACTATAGCAATAACTCGAATTTTTTTTTCCAAAAAAAGTTGAGCTAAAAATGGATGCTTTGTGAGCTGTATAATTCTGCACTTCTGCCTCGTACAGTAGGGATAAATCTACGTACGTCTCAGCCAAAAACTGCAGCGGAAACAACCGATGTTGAAACGGAAAGAGAAGATCAACAAAACCTTATTTTGTCTTATCAAAAGCAATATTTTCATAATTTTGTAATTTAACCATTTTAATCAGTACATATCAGTCAAATTTCCATCATATTTGAAAAGAAAATGTAACCACTAGAATGTTCACAAGGTTTTTCTATGTTTTGACAATGAGACCTAGTTTTGACCCAAATGACCCATATTCAAACTTGACTTAGATATCATTAATACAAACATTCTGACAAGTTTTCATGTCATTTGGACAAAAAATGTGGCCACTAGAGTGTTAACAAGGTTTTCGTTTGATTTGACCTTGAGACCTAGTTTTCAGTCCATATTTAAAATTTTCAAAGATCTTTTTGAGACAATCATTATGATCAAGTTTCATGATAATTTGGTAAAAAATGTAACTAGAGTGTTAATGAACTAATTGTGGACAACAGACACCAGACACTCAACAATACCAAAAATGCTTTTTTTAAGTAACAATGCTATAACTCAACAAGGCAGTCTGAAGGACAGCTAAATCCTCTTCCGCAGCAGGCATGAATGTGTACTTCTTGACCTTTAACCAACCATGACCTTGATGTTGTGCCATGCATATTATAAGCACATAGTCTCATGATAGTAATTATTTGTGCCAAGTTATTTAAAATCTTCCATAAAGTCAAAAAGTTATGGAGAACATTTAACCTTGACCTTGGGGGTAGCAACCTGGATGTTGGGTTCTGCACATGGTGTCATAGTGGTGATCATTTGTGCAAAGTAATTAAAAAACTTTTCGTAAGCCTGTGAAGTTTCCTAAAAATCCGATCAGCGGTTATGGAGATATGTCAGTGGTATTCAAATTTATTCAAATCAAGGACCACAACTCTGCTAAAAATCTGCCAACCAGAACATGTCAATAATACCGTTAACTACACTTGGTATGGATCATTTTTGTACAGTTTTGTCAAAATCCTACAAGCAGTTAATATGGAGATATGACCATATGTGTTCAAATTTGGATAAATCAAGGACCATTACTTTGCTGAAAATCACTGAACCAGAACATGCTGATAATATGCTTGATACCAATAAATAATAGCAAGTTCCAGTGAAATCCAACCAGCGGTTATGGAAAAGAAGTGCAGACAAACTTTGTGACGTACAGACATCAGACATACAGAAAAACATACGTACAGATGGAAAGTACAAAATAATATGTCTCCTACCCCACTTCAGTGGGATAATGACTACAAAACACCTACCAGATTCGTCTGTAAGTATAGAGACAGCATCACTAAAAAGACTTTCATCACCCTCTGTATATGCACGTACTTTATATACATAGGGAGTATTTGGCATAAGACCAACTACTTCACACTCACACTGTTTGCCAGTATAAACACACTTTGTGGCTGAAAAAAAAAAATAAAAAAATCTAGAAACAAATGGAGCAGACAGAAACATTTTTACCTGAAACCAATTCTCAATTATTATATAGGAGAGTTCTAGTATCTTATAGCTTGTAAAAGCAAAAATTAATTGGCATGAAAATTAATTGGTTTAGTTTTACAGTTACACTTTAAATCCAACAAGAAATCGGAAGAACCGATGGATGCTCCCCGAATAAATGCCAATTCCAAAAAGGCTATTGTTTAATATGTATTTGTTTTAAAGTATGAAAAATAACAAAGGGCAATAACTCCTAAATTATGCAAAACAGAGTTACGGTTCTTGCATGCTGATCTGCTCATCAATGAGATCTATCTACATTGTACTTATAAAGTTTCAAGTTGATAACTCTTATACTTTGTGAGATATGCCCTGGACAAAAAATAAGTATGAGAAATTTCAAATAGCAATAACTCAAAAATTAATAAAGCAAGAGTTATGGCTTTTGTGCACTGCACTGCTCCTTAATGAAATCTAACTACCTATGAAGTTTGGTCTTGATACCTCTCATGGTTTTTGTGTTATGCTCCGGACAAAATTATGACGGACGGACGGACGGACAAAGCGGCGACTATATGTTCGCCCTTCAGGAAGCATAAAAATTATTTAATTTGTAATTCATATATTACACAATATGTTTTCTGACTCCCTAATATTTTCAAAGATCTAAACAACTGCTGCTGATACAAAGTTGAGGAAGGTACTTGTATAACTGCAACTTACTGTCAAACAGTTGGTATCGAACTTGAAAGCCACTCTTAGTGACAACTGGATTCCAGGTGACCTTGAGCACATTTGAAGATAAAACTGAAATCAAACAATGGAGTTTTCCAAACAAGAGGGCCATCATGGCCCTAAATCGCTCACTTGAGTCTCATTGCTCATGTTACAAGTATCATTATTGGTTGTAATGGGTGTTTGCTGTTCAAAAGTTTGAATAAGTTTGCAATAAGTTTGAAGACTCTGGGTGTAATGGTACTCAAATTTTTAGCAGAAATAGTTTTACTCTACAGGTCCCAGTGAACTTGACCTTTGACCTACAGACCCCAAAATCAATAGGGTTCTTCTAATATACCTACCCTATGAAGTTTAAAGGTTATGGTTGTAATGGTACTCCAGTTACTGAGCAGAAATAGTTTTCACTCTACAGGTCCCTCTGACCTTGACTTTTGACCTACTGACCCCAAAAATGATAGGGTTCTTTTACCGAGCAAAGACAATCATCCTATGAAGTTTGAAGGCTCTGGGTAAAATGGTACTCCAGTTACTGAGCAGAAACAGTTTTCACTCTTGAGGTCCCTGTGAACTTAACCTTTGACCAATGTACCCTAAAAACAATAGAGTTCTTCTAATACTATTATCCTATAAAGTTTGAAGGCTCTGGGTGTAATGGTACTACAGTTACTCTGCGGAAATACTTTTCACTCTACAGGTCCCTGTGACCCTGACCTTTGACATACAAGCCCCAAAAACAATATGATTCTTCCATTTAGTAAAAGCAATCATCCTATGAAGTTTGAAGGTTCTGGGTGAAATGGTACTCCTGTTATTGAGTGGAAACGGTTTTCACTCTAGAGGTCCGTCTGACCTTGACCTTTGACCTACTGACCCCAAAAACAAGATTTTTTTCTACTCAATAAGGGCAATAACCCTGTGAATTTTGAAGGCTTTGGGTTGACTGGTACTCATGTTAATGAAAGGAAACTAAGTGTGACAGACAGACAGACAGACAAACAGACACCCATGGACAGGGCAAAAACAATATGTCTCCATCAGAAGGGCGGGTTTAATGGGAGACATAACAACAAACATTTTTTGCCTATATAAGTCCTTATGTAAAATCAAATGATGAACAAATAGCAAACAAACTTGGTAGAGGTCTTATAGACAATGCTGTACATCAAATATCTTAACTCTAAGCCTTGTGGTATCTGAAAAGAGATTTTTAAAGTTTTTCCTATATACAAATGTAACTCTATGTAAAACATGTGACAACTAGGGCAGGGCCATTTTTGACCCAGGGGCTATGATTTGAACAAACTTGGTAGAGGTCCTCTACACAATGTTACATACAAAATATCTAAACTGTAGGACTTGTGGTTTCTGACAAGAAGATTTTTTTAAGTTTTTCCTATATAACTCTATGTAAAACATGTGACCCCTGGGGCGGGACCATTTTTGACCCAAGGACCATGATTTCAACAAACTTGGTAGAGGTCCTCTACACAATGCTACATACAAAATATCTAAGCTCTATGCCTTTTGGTTTCTGATGTGAAGATTTTTAAAACTTTTTCCTATATAACTCTATGTAAACAAGTGACCCCCTGGCAGGGCCTATTTTGACCCAGTGGTTATGATTTGAACAAACTTAGTAGAGGTCCACTAGACAATGCTACACACCAAATATCTAAAGTCTAGGCCTTGCAGTTTCTGACAAGAAGATTTTTTTAAAGTTTTTCCTATATAACTCTATGTAAAACATGTGACCACTGGGGCGGGGCCAGTTTTGACCCAAAGGCTATAATTTGAATAATCTTAGTAGAGGTCTACTACACAATGTTTCATGTCAAATATCTAACCTCTAGACTTTGTCAATTCAGAGGAGAAGATTTTTTAAGTTTTTACTATATACATATAAGGAAAATCAATGACCCGCTGGGGCCAGGTCAATTTTGACCCCAGGGCTATAATTTGAACAAATTTGTAGAGTTTCATTAGATTATGGTACATACAAAATATCTAAGCTCTAGGCCTTGCACTTTCAGAGAAGAAGACTTTTAGATATTTCATTTTAAAAATCTATTTATAGCCCTTCTGACCCATATGTTCAAGGAGCAAAACCATTTGAACAATTTTAGTAGAGCTTCATGCTAGGAACATCCCAGGAAAATTTCATCAAATTTGGCCCAGTGGTTTCTGAGAAGAAGTTGTTTGTATAAAAAGTTGATGACGGACGCATTGACGATGGACGCCGGACAAATTGTGATCACAAAAGCTCACCTTGAGCACTTTGTGCTCAGGTGAGCTAAAAATACTGGTAAAGCTTTATTAGACATCATTACCTACTAACTTTTAGATGTCACAGATAAATAGTTTCAGGAGATTTTTAAAAAGTTTGTCAATGTGTCTATTTAAACACCAAAAGAGTGTGTCCAAAAAATCAGGGGTATAATTTGAACAACTTGTCAGCTGTCTACTAGGAATTGATACTCACCAAATTTCAGAGCTCTGGGTCTCCTAGCTTTTGACTAGATTTTTAAGGTTTTTTATCCAAGTTGCCCTAGTAACAAGAGAATAGCATTCTTTGAACATTTTTGGTAAATCTCAAGGAAGGAACATCCTTGCCAAGTATCATCAACTTAAACCCAGCAGTTAAGAAAGAGATGCTTTGTTTTTGAATTGTTTATTGACAACCAATGTAGTGCAACAGACAAAAATCCTACCTTGAGCACGTTCTGGTCAGGGAAGCTAACTACTGCCATCAACAGGGTTATGGTTTAAGAGTATAACTTACCACTGATAACAGGAGGACTAGGTTTAGGTAGACGTTTGAGTATTTCTAGAGTAACTAGTGCTTCTTCTTTCAGATCTGCATTCACCTCTTCTTTACTTTCAATACTCTGAAGTAACAGCATACAAGAGTACTGTATATAAAAGAGAAGAAAAAAGGCAACAACTTCCTGGAAATACAAACAAACACTGTCTATTCTATTCTTTTATCCCTATTAGGGTATTGAGATATGGGAACCCTGGACTAGAGTTAAGTATGAAAAATTACAAAGGGTGAGTCTTGTTCTTGTTCTTGGGCATTGCACCTTTCCTCAATGAGATCTACATATATTACTATATGAAGTTTCAAGTTGATATCTTCAATACTTTTTGAGTTATGCCCCGGACAAAAATTAATCATGAAAAATTACAAAGGGCAATAACTTTAAAATTATACTAAAGAGGGTTATAGTTCTTGAGCACTGCACTTCTCCTCAAAAAACGACTGACTGATTTTTTAAAGTGACTTTTAAACATTTTAAATTGAGAAATGTTCCTTAGATCTGGAGGAAGACTATTCCATAGTTTAATACTTGAGTAAGCAAAGGACTTGACACACAAAAAGATTTAACCTTGGGAATAGCATACTTACCACTGTCTCTAAAATATGTATGATGAGAATGGATAGAATCTTGAGACACAAAATGTTCTTTCAAGTATTCTGGAGACAAGCCTTGTTTAATTTTAAAAACATGGCCTGAAACCATCAAATCTACTCTTTTACTTACAGGTCAAAGACTTAAAGTGTTCTGGTCCCATATGAGATGTATGTTTAAGATTAGAAACAAACCTAATTAATTTTTTTTTGGTAACCTGAAGTTTGTTTTGCCAAAACTTAGTTAGTCCATTATACCAGAATGCACAGGTATAGTCAAAGTGACACTGAATTAAAGCTGTGATTATCATTTTCTTAGTTGTTTCAATAAGAAACTGGCATTTTCTATGCAGAAATTTTAGCCTTGCATTGGCTTTCTTAATTACTGACATTGCCATTGATTCACTTGTCATAGACTGATCAAGAGAAGCACCAAGATACTTAACTGAATTAGTTGACTGTATAAGTGTGCAAACCCATTTATATTAGAACTAGATTTTAATCTTGGCTTGGAACTAAATACAATGGATTCTGTTTTTCCCAGATGCAAAGAATGTGTGTAATCAATTTACCAAGAATTACAGATTGGAGATCCTTTCCCAAATAATTTTCCTTAACTGATGTATCCTTATTAATAGCAACAAGCCTTAAGTTTCAAGGCAATCCCTTCCACAGTGTTCAAGTTATCCTTCAGACAAAAATTCATTATTGAAAATAAACAAGGGGAGCTTACTCAAAACCTGGATAAGGAAGAGTTATAGGGTTTTTTTTGGCACTACACTTCTCCTTGTTATCTATTATTCAGTTTAAAAACACAATTCATTTCACAAAGATAAAGTTATTCTCTGGTCAAAAAAAAAATTAACAGGGGAAATAATACAAAATTTGAACAGTTTGAGTTATGATTCTTATGCAATCCATTTCAACTTCTTATCATCTATCTTCATTTTAAGTTTCAAGTCAATCCCTTTCATACTCAATTAAATAAGACAAGAGGGCCATGATGGCCCTAAATTGCTCACCTGTGTCTCATTGCTCATGTTACAAGTATCATTACTGGTTGTTATGGGTGTTCGTTGTTCGCAAATTTGAATAAGTTTGCAATAAGTTTGAAGACTCTGGGTGTAATGGTACTCAAATTTTTTAGCAGAAATAGTTTTATTCTACAGGTCCCTGTGAACTTAACCTTTGACCTACATACACCAAAAACAATAGGGTTCTTCTAATATAACTACCCTATGAAGTTTGAAGGTTCTGGGTGTAATGGTACTCCAGTTACTGAGCAGAAACAGTTTTCACTCTACAGGTCCCTGTGACCTTGACTTTTGACCTACTGACCCAAAAAATGATAGGGTTCTTTGACTGAGTAAATATAATCATCCTATGAAGTATAAAGGCTCTGGGTAAAATGGTACTCCAGTTACTGAGCAAAAACAGTTTTCACTCTACAGGTCCCTGTGAACTTAACCTTTGACCTATGGATAATAAAAACAATAGGGTTCTTCTGATACAATTATCCTATAAAGTTTGAAGGCTCTGGGTGTAATGGTACTACAGTTACTCTGCAGAAATACTTTCACTATACAGGGCCCTGTGACCTTGACCTTTGACATACCAACCCCAAAAACAATATGGTTCTTCTATTTAGTAAAAGCAATCATCCTTTGAAGTTTGAAGGCTCTGGGTGAAATGGTACTCCTGTTATTGAGTGGAAATGGTTTTCACTCTAGAGGTCCCTCTGACCTTGACCTTTGACCTACTGACCCAAAAAACAAAAGTTTTTTTTCTACTTAATAAGGGCAATAACACTGTGAAGTTTGAAGGCATTGGGTCAACTGGTACTCAAGTTATTGAAAAGAAACCAAGTGTGACAGACACACAAACAGACACCCATGGACAGGGCAAAAACAATATGTCTCCATCAGAAGGGTGGGGTTGGGTGGAGGGAGACATAACAATGAACAATTGAAGGTCTAGCCCTTGGTGTTTCAGAGCTGCAGATTTTTTAAGTTTTCGCTATATAAGTCCTTCGGTGTAAAATCAAATAACCCCCCGCCCCCAGGGTGGGGCTAGTTTTGACCCTAGGGTCATGATTTGAATAAACTTGGTAAAGGTACATTAAGCAATGCTGCACACCAAATATCTAAACTCTAGGCCTTGTGGTTTCTGACTAGAAGATTTTTCCTATATAACTCTATATAAAACATGTGACCCCTGGGGTGGGGTCTTTTTTTCTATGATTTGAACAAACTTGGTAATGGTCCACTAGACAATGTTGTACACTAAATATCTTAATTCTAGGCCTTGTGGTATCTGAAAAGAAGATTTTTAAAGTTTTTACTATATAACTCTATGTAAAACATGTGACCACTGGGGCGGGACCATTTTAGACCCAGGGGCAATGATTTCAATAAAATTGGTAGAAGTCCATCAGACTATGCTACATACAAAATATCTAAGCTTATGCCTTTTGGTTTCTGATGTGAAGATTTTTTAAACTTTTTCCTATAAAACTCTTTGTAAAACATGTGACCCCTTGGGTAGGGTCTTTTTTGACCCAGGGGCTATGATTTAAACAAACTTGGTAAAGGTCCACTAGTCAATGCTGCACACCAAATATCTCAACTCAAGGCCTTGTGGTTTCTTTAAGTTTTTTCTATATAACTCTATGTAAACAAGTGACCCCCGGGGTGGGGCCAAATTTAACCCAAGTGGCTTAATTTGAACAAACTTGGTAGAGGTCCACACGTCACTGCTACATATCAAATCTTAGGGCTCAGGGCCATATGGTTTCAGACAAGAAGATTTTTTAAGTTTCACTATATAAGCTTATGTATAAGCTTATGTAAAATCAATTGACCCCCAGGGTGGAGCCAAATTTGACCCCAAGGGCATAATTTGAACAAACTTGATAGAGGTCCACTAGACATTGCTACATACCAAATCTTAAGGTTCAGGGCCTTGTGGTTTCAGACAAGAAGATTTTCAAAGTTTTTCCTTGAAGTTGCCATAGCAACCAGAGTTCTTGATGGAATTAAATTATTTGAACAACTTTGGTAGAGCACTTAATGCAAGGAACATCCCAGGCAAGTTTCATCAAATTTGGCCCAGAGGTTTCAGAGGAGATGTTGTTTGAATGAAATTTTTGACGGACGACAGACGCCGGACAAATCGTGATCACAACAGCTCACCATGAGCCATAGGCTCAGGTGAGCTAAAAATAGGTCCAAGCAGAGTTACAGTTCTTAAGGACTACACTTCTTAACATCTATCTTTATCTTAAATTTCAAGACAATTTTTACAATTCAGTTCATACTCCTGACAAAAACAGTATAAGAGGGAAGGTAATTAAACAAGAGGGTCATGATGGCCCTAGATTGCTCACTTGAATACTTTGCCTTTGGGTCTCCTGCTGAGCAAACATCAAAAGCTTTTTTAAGATTCTCCCTATATAAATCTGTATGAATTCATATGACCCCCAGGGTAGAGCAAATTTTCATTCAAGGGGCATAATTTGAACAAACTTAGTAGATGACCTCTAGCTGATGCTCCATTAAAAATATCTTAGCACTTGGCTTTGTGGTTTCAGACAAGAAGTTTTTCAAAGTTTTGCCTATATAAGCCAATGTAAAATCAATTGACACCCGGGGTATGCCAAATTTGACCCCAGGGGCAAAATTTGAACAAATTTGGTAGAAGTCCACTAGACAATGCTACATACCAAATTTTAAGGCTCAGGGCCTTGTGGTTTCAGACAAGAAACTTTTCAACGTTTTCCCTATATAAGCCTACATGTATGTAAAAGCAATTGACACCCCGTGCAGGGCCAAATTTGACTCTAGGGGCATAATTTGAACAAACTTCATAGGATTCACTAGACAATGCTACCTACCAAATCTTAAGGTTCAGGGCCTTGTGGTTTCAGACAAGAAGATTTTCAATGTTTTCCCTATATAAGCCAATGTAAAATCAAATGACCCCCAGGGTGGTGCCATATTTGAACCCAGAGGTATAATTTAAACAAACTCGGTAGAGGTCCACTAGACAATGCTACGTACCAAATCTTAAGGCTCAAGGCCTTGTAATTTTCAGACAAGAAGATTTCCAATGTTTTCCCTATATAAGCCTATGTAAAATCAACTGACCCCTGGGGCAGAACCAAATTTGACCCCAGAGGTATAATTTGAACAAACTTGATAGAGGTCCACTAGACACTGTTACATACCAAATCTTAAGGCTTAGGGCCTTGTGGTTTCAGACAAGAAGATTTTCAAAGTTTCCCCTTTGAGTTGCCACAGCAACCAGAGTTCTTGATGGAATTCAATTCTTTGATCAACTTTGGTAGAGCTTCACGCAAGGAATATCCCAGGCATGTTTCCTCAAAGTTGGCTTAGCAGTTTAGGAGAAGATGTTCAAGTCAAATTGTTGACGACGCAGGACCCTTGCCGATGGATGCCGGACGATCAATGATCCCAACAGCTCACCATTGAGCACTTTGTGCTCAGGTGAGCTAAAAATGGGACCAGGAAGAGTTTTGTTCCTGTGCAATGCACTTCTTCTTCTTACCATCTATTATTGTCTGAAGTTTCAAGACAATCCCTTTCATAGTGTTTAAGTTATGCACCAGACAAAAATTCATTACAGAATTAAAAAAAAGGAGACTACTGAAAAGCCTGATAAGGTTAAGTTTTTTATAAGCCTGTTTGAAAAACGGCACATATACCATGGGAACGCCAATGGCGGGCGGGAGGCGTCCAGTTTTGTCCTGAGCATATGTTCAATGTGCATTGATGGATTTTAATGAAACCTGATACCAATGTTCACCATCATCAGGGGTAGTGTCACATACATGAACCAGGTCTCTTAGTCAAAGGTCAAGGTCACACTTAGAATTCAGAGAAAAATGCTTGTCCGGAGCAAAACTTCTACATGCATTGAGGGATTTTAATATAACCTGGCATAAATGTTCTCCATGTGTCACCTGCAAAATTCAGGTCCCTGTGGTCAAGGTCAAGGTCACACACAGAGGTCAAAAGTCAGATAAAAATATGAAAATATGTGAGCATGGACCATTTAGTCATCATGAATTGAGGAATTCTATCACAAATGTTCGCCATTATGAGACTGAGCATTGCATGCATAAACCTGGCCCATATATGCAAGGTCAAGGTCACTAGAGATGATGAAATGTCCAGATTTTGTCCAGAGCATATTTTCTACATGCATGGAGGTATTTTAGTATTACTTGATACAAAAGTTCACCATCTATGTAAAATCATGTGGCCCTCTGAGGCGGGGTTGATTTTGACCTTGGGGCCATGACTTAAACAAACTTGGTAGAGGACTACAGACAATGCAACATACCAAATATCTTAGCTCAAAGCCTTGTGGTTTCAGACAAGATGATTTTTTAAGTTTTCTGTATATAAGCCTATGTAAAATAAAGTGGCACCTGGGGCAGGGTCAATTTTGACCCTGGGGCCATGATTTGAACAAACTTGGTAGAGGACCACCAGAAAATGCTACATACCAAAATATCTCAGCTTTAGGCCTTGCGGTTTCAGAGAAGAAGATTTAAAAAAAATTTCAGAGAAGAAGATTTTAAAAATTTTCACTTTTCAAATCTATTTTTAGCTCCTGTGGCCTAGATCTGCAATGGAACAGAACCATTTGAAAAAATTTGATAGAGCTTCATACAAGAAACATTCCTGGCAAGTTTTATCAAATCTGGCCTGCAGGTTTCAGAGGAGATGTCCTTTGAAGTAATTGTGGACAAAGGATGCCGACGGACAATCACTGATCCTAAAAGCTCACATGAGCACTGCATGCTCAGGTGAGCTAATAATCTTGGTAGAGGACCTCTAGATGATGCTACATACAAAATATCTAAGCCCTAGGCCTTGTGAAGAAGCAGAAGATTTTCAAAGTTTTCTCTATATAAGCCTTTATTAGAAAATAAGTGACCCCCAGGATTAATTTGACTAATCTTTGTAGAGGAGCTCTAGGTAAACCTGTATGCCAAATATCAAATCCCAAGGCATAGTAGTTTCAGACAAGATTTTTGAAGTTTTCCCTATATAAGCCTAGGTAAAATGATGTTGCAGCTGGGGTTTGGCCAATTTAGACCCTAGGGCCATGACCTGAACAAAACTGTAGTGATGCACTAGACAATGCTACATACCAATATCTTAGCCCTAGGCATTGTGGTTTCAGAGAAGAAGATTTTCAAAGTTTTCCTTTAGGCTTATGTGAAATAAATACCAAATTTCTTATCTCTAGGCTTTGCAGTTTTGGAGAAGAAGCTTTTTGAAGTTTTCACTTTTAAAATCATATTTTAGCACCTGTGACTCAGATATGCAATTTACTGAAATCATCTGAACAACTTTGCTGAAACTTCATGCGAGGAACATCCTAGGAAAGTTTCATCAAATTTGACACTTTGGTTTCAGAGGAGATGTCATTTGTAACAACTGTAAATGACTGTCACCGACAGATCTTGGACAAACAACAATCCTAATAGCTCACGAGCACTGCATGCTCAGGTGAGCTAAAAACTGTTTTGATGAAAACAATGTTAACTAGAGCTATCAGTAAATGTGATTAATACCCTCAGAACTGAGGAAGTTATAAGTAATAGATTACTTTGTAAAAGAATTGAAATATTATGTAAGTTATGGTTGTGGGCAATTAAAGATAGTTGTGGTTCTTAAACACTGCATTTCCTTTCACTGTGGTTGACCACTGTATGAAATTGCACTGAATTCCAACTGGAAGTTTTCAAGTTATGCTCTGGACAAGGAAAACCAACAGAGGGCAATTCCTGTGCAAATACCGAAGATGGAGTTATGGCTCTTGTACACTGCACTTCCTGTCATTGTGCTTGACCACTGTATGAAATTGCACTGAATTCCAACTGGAAGTTTTCAAGTTATGCTCTGGACAAGGAAAACCAACAGAGGGCAATAACTCAGCAAATAGTGAAGATGGAGTTATAGCTCTTGAACACTGCACTTCCTTTCAATGTGCTTGATTATTGTACGAAGTTGCATTGAATTCCAACCAGTAGTTTTCAAGTTATGCTCCAGACAAGGAAAACCAACAAAGGGCAGTAACTCTGCAAAACGCGAAGATGGAGTTTTGATTCTTGAACCCTGCACTGGACCTCTCATTCTGCTTGACCATTGTAGGAAGTTGCACTGAATTCCAACCATTACTTTTCAAGTTATGCTGCGGACAAGGAAAACCAACAAAGGGCAATAAGTCTGCAAATAGTGAAGACAGAGTTATGATTTTTGAACACTGCACATCCTCTCATTGTGCTTGACCATTGTAGGAAGTTGCACTGAATTCAAACTACATGTATTAGTTTTTCAAGTTATGCTCCAGACAAGGAAATTGCAACAGACCGCCCTCCGACCGACCAACCACCAGGTGACTCTTATATACCCTGCCAAACTTCGTTTAGAGGGTATAATTAACAAGAGGGCTGATAGAGTCTTTTGTATTGCTCAACCACCTCAAATCTAGTGACCTTATTTTGGATTCCAATGAGACCTGGTTTCAAACTGAACTGAATAATTATCAAGACAAATATTCTATACTAGTCTACTATCCATCTATTACTGGATAACTGAGACAAAAATTTCATTTAGGAGATATAAGTGGATGGTTTATTTTTAATAACTGGTTTTCTTGAGTTTAACACCCTTGAACAGTCAGTCATATCTGGCAGGCAGTTTACCTGACCATTGTTACCACCAGTTCAAGACTTCCATTCTTCATAAGAAACTACCAAGTTTCTCACACCCAAACTCAAATGGATGACCAACTAACTTGTATTTTGCATAAAACAAGAGGGCCATGATGGCCCTAAATTGCTCACCTGAGTCTCATTGCTCATGTTACAAGTATCATTACTGGTTGTTATGGGTGTTCGTTTGTCGCAAATTTGAATAAGTTTGCAATAAATTTGAAGACTCTGGGAGTAATGGTACTCAAATCTTCTAGCAGAAATAGTTTCATTCTACAGGTTCCACTGAACTTGACCTTTGACCTACATATGCCAAAAACAATAGGGTTCTTCTAATATAATTACCCTATAAAGTTCGAAGGTTATGGGTAAAATGGTACTCCAGTTACTGAGCAGAAATAGTTTTCACTCTAGAGGTCCCTGCATACATGCTGTTCTCCCGTTACTAGCGGGTCCTCTCGATATTTAGACCCTTACCCAGGCACCCTGGCGAAGCACCAAAATCTCCCAATAAATCAACATTTTGTCTTGAAAGAAAAAGAAATCCATAAAATTAATACACACTTAAGTTCAAGTTTGAATATACCAAGTCAAAACCTTGACACGTGAGATCGATAACTGGTTAATTATGTGATGAAAGTCGGCTCTTTCTTACGTGCATTAGTGTTAATTGTCAGTAACATCTGGTCATTGCCCGGGGTAATACTTAGCGCCTGATTAACGTAATTGATGTTTGCAACAAGATGACACATCAGGATTCTTAAATATTATTATATGATACTTTTAATGTACTAGTTCATTAAAGATTATGTACCGCCAGTTGAAAGAAATAAAACTGTTGCTTTTGATTGTTTTGTTTTGCTTTGTATCCAGATCAAAGGTAAGTACAACATTATTCTTGTTTCATTAAAATTCAAAGAATTTTGTTTGAGTAATAATTTTGCATATAAGAATCAAGGCATCGCAGGCAAATTATCAGTTTATAATTTATAAATGGATATTAAGATACATCCATCTTAAAGAATGTATTTGATTATGGTATGAGTATATTTTTTAAACCTAAGGAAAAATTTATTTAAATTTTTTGAGTATCTGAATGAGCTCACATGTAGAAATAAAAGGGAGGTAATTCATGTATGTTAATTTTTTAATTTTTGACTATTGAAACTTCTGTAGATATCGAAATTTATTTTATAGACTAAAATAAGTATTTTAATTCTGAAATTAGAAATAAAAAGCAAAATCATTAGACTATATAACATGCTGGAAATGTAAACTCTTAATTATACATAAACTTGTTTCATTCGCGTGATTGTTGTTACACTAATAAAGTACCATGAATGACGACAGAAATACATGTTTTTTTGGTTTTCATTTTTACCCCGTTGTGATGTCAAAAAACCCGGCGATTGTTCACAAATCTCTTGTTAAAGATCCAACCCCTTAACGGCATGTATCCCTGTGACCTTGACTTTTGACCTACCCCAAAAATGATAAGGTTCTTTTAATGAGTAAAGACAATCATCCTATGAAGTTTGAAGGCTCTGAGTAAAATGGTACTCCAGTTACTGAGCAGAAACAGTTTTCACTCTAGAGGTCCCTGTGAACTTAACCTTTGACCTATGGACCCTAAAAACAATAGGGTTCTTCTGATACAATTATCCTATAAAGTTTGAAGGCTCTGGGTGTAATGGTACTACAGTTAAAAACTTTTCACTATACAGGTCCCTGTGACCTTGACCTTTGACATACTAACCCCATAAACAATATGGTTCTTCTATTTAGTAAAAGCAATCATCCTATGAAGTTTGAAGGCTCTGGGTGAAATGGTACTCCTGTTATTGAGTGGAAACGGTTTTCACTCTAGAGGTCCCTCTGACCTTGACCTTTGACCTACTGACCCAAAAAACAAAAGTTTTTTTTTTTCTACTCAATAAGGGCAATAACCCTGTGAAGTTTGAAAGCATTGAATCAACTGGTACTCAAGTTATTGAAAGGAAACGAAGTGTGACAGACAGACAGACAACAGACACCAAAACAATATGTCTCCATCAGAAGGGCGGGTTTTTTTTCTTTGGGGGGGGGGGGGGGGGAACATAACAATGAACAATTGAAGGGATAGTCCTTTGGTGTAACAGAGCAGCAGATTTTTTAAGTTTTCCTTATACAAGTCTTTGTGTAAAATCTAATGACCCCCTCTGCCACTGGATGGGGCCAGTTTTGACCCGAGGGTCATGATTTGAACAAACTTGGTAAAGGTCCACTAGACAATGTTGTACAGCAAATATCTTAACTCTAGGCCTTGTGGTATCTGAAGAGAAGATTTTTAAAGTTTTTCCTATATAACTCTATGTAAAACACGTGACCACTGGGGCCGGGCCTTTTTTGAGGCAGTGGCTATGATTTGAACAAACTTAGTAGAGGTCCACTAGACAATGCTACACACAAAATATCTAAATTCTAGGCCTTGCGGTTTCTGACAAGAAGATTTTTAAAGTTTTCCCTATATAACTCTATGTAAAACATGTGACCCCTGGGGCGGGGCCATTTTTGACTCAGATGCCATGATTTGAACAAACTTGGGAGAGGTCCACTAGTCAATGCTGCACACCAAATATCTAAACTCTAGGCCTTGTGGTTTCTGACAAGAAGATTTTTAAGTTTTCCCTATATAAATCTATGTAAAATAAACTGACCCCTGGGGTGGGGTCAGTTTCGATCCCAGGGTCATAACTTGAACAAACTTGATAGAGGTCTACTAGATGATGCTTCATACCAAATATCTAAGCTCCAGGCCTTGAGGTTTCGGAGAAGAAGATTTTTAAAGATCCAACTTATAAAATCTAATTTTAGCTCCAGTGTACCAGAAATGCAATGGACTAGAACCATTTGAACAATCTTAGTAGAGCTTCATGCAAGGAACATCCCAGGCAAGTTTCATTAAATCTGGCCAATTGGTTTCAGAGGAGATGTTGTTTGAATGAAAAGTTGACGACGGACGGATGGATGGATGGACGGACGACAGACAAAGACTGATCAGAAAAGCTAACCCTGAGCACTTTGTGCTCAGATGAGCTAAAAACTGAAAATTTTGAGCTTTGCTTTGTAATTAAAAACCACTTTCTAAGTGCACACTGCTCTCATCAATGATGTGTAAAGAGCAAAGTGCCTTGGAAAAGTGACCCTGAGAGTAACAAAATCTTACTTACTTTGAGACTAGGAATGACTTGTGGGTGGTCACGTAAACGGAGACAGCCTTTGGGTTGACTAGCTAGTGTTCTCAATGTCCTGAAATGATGTACTTGCTAAATGAAGAAAATATCTTAAGAGAAAAAGACAATACCATGAAATCCTCTTTATCATCATTTAATGATATTCTGAGAGCAAAACAAAAGCCAAACTTTCATAACTCTATGATTTGTGAAAATTCTATAGAAACTTTTGAGTATTTTGTTTTTATTTCATAATACTTTTTACCAGGGCTCCGGAATTTTTCAAATCTCAATTGGCTCAAGACCTGCACCATCCCCCGCCATAAATGAAAAAAAGAGGGCATTGATGGCTCTTTATTGCTCATCTGATTTCAACTGCAACTAATTTCATTCACACAACAAATATCTAAACACCAGGCCTTCTGGTTTCTGACAAGAAGATTTTTAAAGTTTTTACCTATGTCAGTCTATATAAAACCAAGTGTCCAATTTCAATTTTTAGCCTGGTTGACCTTGACCCTAGTGAGGAAAAATCCAACCCAAGGTCAGATGTCCATGGTACAAACACACCAAATATCTAAGATATTGGTAAAAAAATGAAGACTCAAGCTATGCAGACATGGCAAAATAAGCCTATTTGGTCCCCATACCTCTGGAGCCCATGATGAGATCAGGCTGGTTCAGGAAAAGAAGGCAGATCTATTGTTTATAAATGTTTTGTGAGTTTTGGTTGATATTGAAACGAATGCCAGCATAACACTAAGAGGTAAGGTAGAAAAATCTTTTTTAAGTGACCTTGATCTTGATTCAGGTGACCTCAAACTCCACCCAGTGATAGAGGTCCATGCAAGGTACCTACATACCATATATCTAAGATATCAGTCAATAAATGGAGCCTCCTTAACAAAAAGTAGAAAAATCTACTTTCAGCCTCAGTGACCTTGACCTCAATGAATGGTAGAGATTCATTATATGTGCTTGTAAACCAAATATCTAAATATTAGTCAATAAATAAAGGCTCTATGACAGAAAGTAGACCAAGGAGTTTCTTTGTCTTGACCCCATGACCTGGTTTTTTATCCAAAATAACCCATTATTAATCTTGACCTGAATTTCATGGAGACAAGTATTCTGTCAAATTTTCAAGAATCTAAACAAAAATGTGGCCGCTAGAGTGTTTCTATGACATTTGGACAAAAAATGTAGTCCCAAGTGTTCACAAGGTCAATCTATATTTTAACCCTGTCACCTAGTTTTTTACCCAAGATAACCCATATTCAAACTCGACCTTAAGATCATCAAAACATATATTCTGACAAGTTTTCATGCAATCTGGACAAAAAATTGGCCTCTAGAGTGTTAAAAAGATAAATCTGTGTTGTGACCAGATGACATTGTTTTCAAACTTGACCTATTATCATCAAGACAAACATCCTGACAAATTTTGATGAAATCTGTAAAGTAAATGTAGCCTTTTGAGTGTTAACAAGGTTTTTAAATGTTTTGACCCCATGACCTAGTTTTTTTTTACTTAGATGACTCATATTCAAATCTGACCTAGATATCATCGAGGCAAACATTCTGACAAATTTTCATCACATTTGGAAAGAAAATGTAGCCTCTAGAGTGTTAACAATGTTTTTCTATGTTTTGACCCCATGACCTAGTTTCTAATCTGAGATGACTCATATTCAAACTTGACCTAGATAGCATTTAGACAAACAACCTGACAGTTTTCATGCTAAATGAAAATGTAGTCTCTAGAGTGTGAACAAGGTTTTTCTATGTTTTGACCTTGTGACCTAGTTTTAAACCCATGATGACCCATATTTGAACCTGACCTGAATATATCATCAAGGCAAATACCCTGACAAGTTTTCATGTCATTTAGGAAAAAATGTAGCCTCTATGTGTTAACAAGATTTTCCTTTGATTTGGACTTGGACACACTTTTCAATCTGACATGATCCATATCAAAACTTGTCCCAGATCTTATTAAGACAATCATTCTGATCAAGATTTATGATAATTAGGTCAAAAATGTAACCTCTATAGTGCTAACAAACCAACTGTAGATGATGGACAAAAACACCAGAGATTAAACAATCCTTAAAGCTCACCTGGAGCTGTGCTCAGATGAGTTAATAAAATGGCCAAAAACAATGTTTAATGGTATGCTTTAAAGGCTTTTCTTTTAATGAAAAATATGAACAATCTATCATCACAAACAACTAAAACTGAAGTATGATGCTTAAGTTAGTTGGTTTGTTGACAATGAGAAAAAAAAAAGTGAAAGTTAAAAATGAAAGAAGCACAAATTTCACAATGTTATAATTTTTCAAAACCTGTTTAAGTAATACAAGTTATGAGTTAATTGGTGATAACTGCCATGGGCCACTGTGGCAATTTTATTGGATTATGATAGGTGTGAAGGACTGCATAGGTCTGATTGGGGTTTAGTTAATAAATTTTTGTGTTTTTATGAAAAGTTATACTTAAATTTGATTTTTCAAAAAAATATCTGGATTGATTTTTTAAGGAGTTTTGACCATAAGAATTGGTCCAGGAAGCTTAAATTCAGTCAAAACTGACAAATTTTTGGTTTTTCGGAGTCCTGCTTCTTACTATAGTCCTGATAAAAAATGTGCAAGAGCTTTGTAATTTGTAAAGATTGATTAAAGGAAAGTCTATTTCAGTTACTGAGTAGGTTAAAGAAGAATAAATGTACTGGAAAAATAAGAGTACATACATTGCAGCAAACCAGCCTGTTTCAGCATCCTCTGCATTCAAAAGACCTGACAATGTACGCAGAATCTCTTCTGAATGTATGTTACTAAGCAACCGTGAGTGACCTTCTGAGTTTGTTGCTAGGCAACTTAGAGCAAAGCAGGCATTTTTACTAGCACCTGTATCACTGCAGCTTAACATCTTTGCTAGAGATGATATCTGAAAATGGCAAAAATTTATGGTCCTCTAACTTTATAACATTTTGGCTTCTACATAGTAAAATCTACAGATATATAATTTGACATATTCAAAACTAGAATGTCAAGTAAACTAATAATGAATGAATTATCAAAGTCAAAACATAACCCCTTTGTCAAGCATCCAGTCTGAAAAGTACAAGCTTAATAGTACAGCACTTTCTAAACAAGCACCTCAAGAAACCTACGACTTCCGAAAGCATGACACTTATGCCAAGGTGACTGCTGATCCTCTTTCAATTTGTTAGCTCATTTGAGAAAAATGTTTTAACATACCATGCGTTCACTGTCAGACAGCTGAAGAAGGCGTTTTCTACCTTGATCCATGTCACATAGACGTCCTATTGCAAATGCTGCATTCATACCACGGCCTATAGAAAGCAAGTATTACTTTACAGAAACACTCAAAATTATGCCACACAAATATTTGGTGGTCATAAGGTTCTAAATGATAAAAAGCAGAAGGTCAAGGGTCCTGTGGCAATGCCTGATTGGAGGTCTGAATCAGCACTCTAACAATAAAATGGTCTTAAAGCTATGTTAATATGAGTTTCCAAATAATATTATCTGATTTCATCCAGTTACCTAAATGGATGTTGTTACATTAAATTTAGTATAAATGACAAATTTATCAATATTTTAGAAAATTAGGATTTCTTGTAACATTTGTCAATGTAATAAACATGACTTTTTGCAGTTCTGGATATGAACAGTCACCAAAGGCAATCCCCTTGCTATATTTCATGAATGTATAGAATTGTGCTTTTACAGACCTGCTTCATCAATTCCAAGAGACAGTATGAGTTTAGACAGGATATGCTGAGAATGTTCATGCTCCAGCATTTTTGTGCAACCAAACTCAGATATACTCAACCTACAAAAACAAATACTGCAATTAGAATAATCTGTTTAAGGGGAAAAAAAGAGGGTCTGCTGTTGAGCAAACACCAGAAGCAGAATAACAGTTATCTGAATTGAAAATTATCAAAGATCTTAAATTTTATACAAATAGAACCCTAGGGCAAGGGTCAATTTTAACCTACTGGGCATAATTTGAACAAATTTGGTATGTATCTCATTTTAGCCTCAGTGACTTTGAGTACTAAACAATACTACATAAAAATATCTAAGCTCTAGAGCATATAGTTTCAGACAAGAAGATTTTCAAAGCTTTTGCTACACAAACTCAATGTAAAACAAGTGACCCCCATGCAGGGGTCAATTTTGAACCCAGAGAAGAAATTTGAACGATCTTTGCAGAGGTCAAATTCTACATACCTAATATCTAAGGAATAAGGCCATAGTTTCTGACAAGAAAATTTTCAAATATGACCCCTTGGGAGGGACCAATTATAACACCGTGGAAAAAATTTGAACAAACTTGGTAGAGGTCCACTAGACAATGCAACATACAAAATATCTAAGCTGTAGGGTATACAGTTTTAGACAAGAAGATTTTTAAAAGTTTTCTGTATGTAAGCCTATGTAAAATCAAGTGACCCTGGGGCAGGGCCATTAATGACCCAAAAATTCTTGGTAGAGGATCTCTAGATGATGCACTATGCAAAAATATCTAAGGTCTGAAGCTGATAGTTTCCCACAAGAAGATTTTCAAAGAAAAACCAGATGTTTTCGTAAACAAGAGGGCAATGACAGCTCTGATCACTCACCTGAGTACTTTGGCTGTGGGTCTGCTGTTGAAACATCAGAAGCAACTTTACAGTTTATGAACAATTACAATGCATGGAGCAAGGCCATTTTTTGTCCCCTGGGACATAATTTGAACTAGCTGTTTGTGAGGAGATGTCATTTGAAGCAAAATGTTGAAATAAATTTACTTTTAGATAATAGCTGCAACTTTCTGAAATAGTCTGGAATTATTTCAGCTATATTAATAGGTTGATATACAACAAACATTTCTGTAAAATTAGATTGAAAAAAATTCTTACAGTTCAAGAGCAAATGTCATTTATATATTTTTCTATTTTTAGCTCTGGCGGCCCCTACATGGAATTGAGTGGAACTTTTAGAGCAAATCAAGAACAAGAGGGCCATGATGGCCCTGGATCACTCACCTGAGTACTTTGGCTGTAGGTTTGCTGTTAAGCAGTATTTCATTTTTTAATTGAAAATATGTAAAGGCCTACAAACCAAATATGTAAAATATCAGTCAATAAATAAAGGCTCTATGACAGAAAGTAGAAATATCTATTATAAGCTATGGTGACCTTGACCTTGACCCAATGACCTCAAACCCTACCCATGGGTAGAGTTCCATGCAAGGAACCTCTATACTGAATATCAAAGATATTGGTCTATAAATGAAGGCTCTATGAGGTACAGTAGATAAATCTATTTTTAGCCTCCATGACCTTTAACCTAATCTAATAATTTCAAAAAGCTTGATAAAGCTTGCTTCATGCCAAATTTTAAAATTCTAGGCCTTGTGGTTTCAGACAAGAAGATTTTGAAAGATTTTCTTCTATACTGCTATTTAAAACTTATGACCCCTTGGGCGGGGCCAATAGTGACCCCAGTCACATTTTTCAAACAAACTAGGTAGAGGTCCACTAGACAATGCTGCATACCAAATATATAAGCTGTAGGCATTGAGGTTTCCAGTAAGAAGATTTTTAAAGATTGCCTATTTTACATATTAAGGGCACCCGGGGGGGGCCAATTTTGACCCTGGGCCAACATATAAACAATACTGGTAAAGGTTCTCAACACAATACTCCACACCAAATATCTAAGGTCTAGTCCTATTAGTTTCGGAAGAAAAATGATTTTTCATGTTTTTCCTATATACAGTACACGCAGCGCGGACTTTGACGTTGTTAACATTGTCGCGGGGGCCGGTATCGTCTCCGGGTGGCCAGTCGCGGTGGACTGAACAACCGAAATTTCGGGTGTCCGCTAAAATGACCACCGCGACAACCGCCTAGGGGTATGAACACCGCGTGTCGCGGTGACAGAACGCCGCGCGTCCCCGCGATGTTTTGACTTGGAGATTACTGCATTTAAACATACTGTGCGTACAGTATTTGTACGTGGTTTTCATTTTACTCATAATTATTTTACTTACATCTATTTTGTGGTCAAATTAAAACCAAATTTCAAATACATTTCCGGTGTATGTTTATTGAGTACTTTCGTTTTTTGGAATTGAAAAACGCTTGTTATTATATAGCCAAATCGATCAATTATTTTGCCAAGCGCCTAGACGATACAGAAGTTGAAAGCAGTTAAACACGTGTTGATTCATTTTCTGAAAATACGATCAACTTTTTCCGGAAATAACTGCTTTGAATTGTTGGGTTTTTTTTTTGTGTAACAGATAGGAGCGTTTGTACACAAATGAATCGGAATTAGAGAGGATTTGTTCGAATTTTGACTGTTTAAATTAGATCTATTAACTTTTCGCAGTTTGGTTATCATTTGTAATTTAATTGCGAGTGGATTAACGCAAACACGGCACCGATTAAAGTATTGAAATATATTAATTGCAGCAATTAAAGTTTATTACCAAGATGTCATGTAGGTGTGTAAATCTATTCATTATCGGCTGTTACTTTTCTACAAATACCCTCAATTATACAACCAAACATCGATCGTCAACAAACAAAAATTAAACCGGATGGGGTATTAAAAAAAAAAAGAAACAACTTCAACTGGTAATAATTACGTGTACTTTGTAACTATTTTGAAAAAAAATAAAAAAAATTGGGAAAGTAAAATTAAGTTGTGGCTTCATTTTATCGGACACTGCGAACCCCGCGACACGCCGCGGTACTGAACACCGCGAACGGCCGCGCTGACCACCGCGTTTTATACGATTGAACACTCGACGCGGTGGTCATTTTAGTCCTCAACGCAGACAGTAAAATCGCGGGGACGGGTGTTCGTTGTCAAAGTCCGCGCTGCAGTGTACTGTAACTATATGTAAATCAATAGAACCCTGGGGCATGGCCAATTTTGACCCAGGGGACATAATTTGGACAAACTTGATAGAGGTCCACTAGACAATGCTGCACACCAAATATCTAAACTCTACGCCTTGCGGTTTCTGACAATAAGATTTTTTAAAGTTTTTCTTATATAACTCTATATAAAACATTTGACCCCTTGGGGGCCATTTTTGACCCAGGAGCCATGATTTGAACAAACTTGGTAGAGGTCCACTGGACAATGCTGCACACCAAATATCTAAACTCTAGGCCTTGCAGTTTCTGACAAGAAGATTTTTAAAGTTTTTCCTATATAACTCTACTGTAAAACTAGTGACCCCTGGGGCAGGGCCATTTTTGACCCAGGGGTCATGATTTGAACAGACTTGGTAAAGGTTTACCTGATGCTGCTTCATACCAAATATCTAAGCTCCAGGCCTTGTTGTTCTGGAGAAGAAGATTTTTAAAGTTCCAACTTTGAAAATCTATTTTTAGCTCCCGTGGCCTAGAAATGCAATAGGACCTGAACCATTTGAACAATTTTGGTAAAGCTTCATGCAAGTAACATTCCTGCCAAGTTTCAGCAAGATTGGCCTAGCAGTTCAGGAGAAGAAGTTGTTTGAAGAAAAAGTTGACGACGCACAGACGGACGACGGACATCAGGCGATCACAAAAGCTCACCTTGAGCACTTTGTGCTCAGGTGAGCTAAAAACAGCAATATAAGGAATATCTTTTCAGTTCGGTACAAAAAGACCATGGGGTTAAACAGCAAATGTCATTTGAAGTTTTGTCTATTTCCAGCTCTTACAGCCTTTACAACAGAGCGTAACATCTGAGCAATTTTATAAAAGGGCAATATCATGAACATTTCTGTAAAGTTTGATGAAAAATAGCAAACTTGTTTTTTGAGAAGATGTCATGTAAATCTAAATTTTGACAAAAATCAATTTTAAATTCTGTCAGCCACTTTGTGCAACAGACCTAAACCATTTGAGCAATTTTAAGAGAGGACTATATAAGGAACTTTTCTGTGAAATTTGGTGAAAAAAGACCTTGCAGTTTAAGAGAAGTCATTTGAACATTTTATTTACTTTAGCTTTTGCAGCCCTTATGTGCAACCAAGCAGAACTGTAAGAATAATATCAGGAACATATCAGTAAAGTCTGACTGAAAATGGCACAGCAGTTTGTGAGGAGATGTCATTTGAAGCCAAATATTAACATAATCTATATTTAGCCCTGGCAGCCATCATGTGCAATGGAGCAGAAGAATTTGAGCATCTGAGGGCTATACAAGGAACATTTCTGTCAAGTTTGGTAAAAAGGGACCTTGCCATTCAGAAGGAGGTGTCATTTGAATATCTTTTATTTTTAGCTTTTGTAGCCTTTATGTGCAACAGAGAGGAACCATTTGAGCATTTTTAGAAAAGAGCAATATCAGAAATGTGTCTGTAAAGTTTGATTGAAAATGGCATAGTGGTTTGTGAGGAGATGTCATCTGAAGGCAAATATTGAAAAAAATCTGTTTTCAGTTTAGGCAGCCAACAGAGTGGAATCATTTGAACAATTTTAACAGAGGGCTTTATAAAAACATTTCTGTGAAGAAATCAGAAGATGTCTGAATATTTCTCATTTCTTTTTAAATTTTGCAGCACTAATCTGGAACAGAAACAAACTATTAATCATGAGCAGTTCAAGAAAAGTGCAATTTCAGGAATATTTCTGTAAAGTTTGACTGAAAATGGCATAGTGCTTTGTGAGGAGATTTCGTTTGAAGCCAAATATTTAGAAAAATTTAATTTTAGTTGTGGCAGCCATTTTGTGCAAAACAGTGGGACCATTTGAGCAATCATAACAGAGGTATATACATGTACATTGTGTATATGATGAACATTTTTGTGAAGTTTGGTGAAAAAAGATCTTGTGGTTCAGGAGGAGGTGTCATTTGAATATTTTCTTTTTTAAGCTTTTGCAGCATTTATTGTGGGCAATTATTTGGGCAATTTTAGAAAAAGGCAATCAAAGGATCATTTCTGTAAAGTTTGGTTAAAAATAGGCATTGCAGTTTTGGAGGAAATGTCACTTGAAGTAAATGTTTAAGAACACATGAATGACGCCGGACACAGGGTTATTCCAATAGCTCACCATGAGCATATGCTCAGGTCAGCTAAAACAAAACCAGGTGTCTCCCCCCTGAGTATTTTAGGGGACATATACCGAATAAGGCTAAACAAAGAAAATGTTGCAATAAACAGCAAATAATTAGAATACATGTACAACAAAAGTATAATAAAGACTTCTGTAGCATATGAAATGACCACAATGTTTATATAATGTGGCCAGTACCAACAGCTAACCCCCCCCCCCACCAACAGACACAAATGTCCTGGAAACATGGCAATGGTCACAGTCACAGTAATTTATGACTTGATTTTACCTTGATCATTTGTGCAAAAAATATTTGCAGTCTGTGAACTGAACAAAGTACCATACATCCAGGGGTAGGACTATTATATGTATTTGCATGGCTAGTAAAATTAAAACATTTCCAAATTGATGAGTTTCAAAAGATACTGATCTAGTGTTTTGTACCCATAGGTCACCACGTCTTTTACAGAAAAAATGTTTCAAAACAGTTTCTTACTTTTGAACTTGGGATCTTTATGCTCCAATTGAACACCATAGGTGAAAATATAGTTGCGCACAGAAGCAATACTGTAGATTGGGAAATATTCGCGTCACTTTTATTTGGCCATTTTACCATGTCCCATTTATTCGAGATGTCATGAATTCCCGAAGAGCGCACAGAACTTACGGAAACGGCCGAATGACCTAACACGTTGAGAAGATTATCATACCCTATGTTGACAACATGCGAGAGAAAGTGGATTTGCCACTGTGTCAAGCCAACATATATAAAATACTGGTAAAGGTACTCCACACAATACTCCATACCAAATATCTAAGGTCTAGTCCTATTAGTTTCAGTGAAAAATGATTTTTCATGTTTTTCCTATACAACTATATGTAAAACAAGAGAACCCTGGGGCGTGGCCAATTTTGACCCAGGGGACATAATTTGAACAAACTTGGTAGACATCCACTTGACAATGCTACGTACCAAATATCTAAGGTGTAAGCATTGTGGTTTCTGAGAAGAAGATTTTTAAAGATTTCCTATATAAGCCTATGTAAAATCAATTGACCCCCGGGGTGGAGCTAAATTTGACCCAGGGGCATAATTTGAACAAACTTGATAGAGGTCCACTAGACAATGCTACATACCAAATCTTAAAGCTCAGGGCCTTGTGGTTTCAGACAAGAAGATTTTCAAAGTTTTTCCTTTAAGAGTTCTTGATGGAATTGAATTCTTTGAACAACTTTGGTAGAGCTTCATGCAAGGAACATCTCAGGCAAGTTTCATTAAATTTGGCCCAGAGGTTTCAGAGGAGATGTCGTTTGAATGAAATTGTTGACGGACGACGGATGACAAAGACCGGTCATAATAGCCCACCATGAGCAAAAGGCGTAGGTGAGCTAACAAGAGGTCCAAGATGGCCCTATATCACTCACCTGAGAATCATTACACAGAAACTTCAAACAAGAGGGCCATGATGACCCTGGATCGCTCACCTGAGTACTTTGGCTGTAGGTTTGCTGTTAAGCAGTATATCATTTTTTAATTGAAAATATGTAAGTGCCTACAAACCAAATATGTAAGATATCAGTCAATAAATAAAGGCTCTATGACAGAAAGTAGAAATATCTATAATAAGCTATGGTGACCTTGACCTTGACCCAGTGACCTCAAACCCTACCCATGGGTAGAGTTCCATGCAAGGAACCTCTATACTGAATATCAAAGATATTGGTCAATAAATAAAGGCTCTATGAGGTACAGTAGATAAATCTACTTTTAGCCTCCGTGACCTTTAACCTAATCTAATAATTTGAAAAAGCTTGATAAAGCTTGCTTCATGCAAAATTTTAAAATTCTAGGCCTTGTGGTTTCAGACAAGAAGATTTTTAAAGATTTTCTTCTGTATTGTTATTTAAAACTTGTGGCCCCTCGGGCAGGGGCCAATAGTGACCCTAGGAACATTTTTCTAATAAACTTGGTAGAGGTCCACTAGACAATGCTGCATACCAAATAACTTAACTCTAGGCCTTGTGGTTTCTGACAAGAAGATGTTTGAAGTTTTTCCTATATAATTCTATGTAAAACATGTGAGCCCTAGGGCGGGGCCTATTTTGACGAACGGGCCATGATTTGAACAAACTTGATAGAGGTCCATAAGATAATGCTGCACACCAAATATCTTAACTCTAGGCCTTGTTGTTTATGACAAGAAGATTTTTAAAGCTTTTCCTATATAACTCTCTGTAAAACATGTGACCCCTGGGGCGGGGCCTTTTTTGACCTAGAGTCCATGACTTGAACAAACTTGGTAGAGGTCCTCTAGACAATGCTACACACTAAATATCTAAGCTCTATGCCTAAAGGTTTCTGACAAGAAGATTTTTAAAGTTTTTCCTATATAACTCTATGTAAAACTAGTGACCCCTGGGGCAGGGCCATTTTTGACCCAGGGGTCATGATTTGAACAGACTTGGTAAAGGTTTACCTGATGCTGCTTCATACCAAATATCTAAGCTCCAGGCCTTGTTGTTCTGGAGAAGAAGATTTTTAAAGTTTTTCTTATATAACACTATGTAAAACAAGTGAACCCTGGGTCAGGGCCATTTTTGACCCAGAGGCCAGGATTAGAACAAACTTGGTAGAGGTCATCTAGACAATGCTACACACTAAATATCTAAGCTCTATAACTTACGGTTTCTGACAAGAAGATTTTTAAAGATTTTCCTATATAACTCTATGTAAAACAAGTGACCCCTGGGGCAGGGCCATTTTTGACCCACAGGCCATGATTTGAACAAACTTGGTAGAGGTCCACTGGACAATGCTAGACACCAAATATCTAAGCTCTATGCTTTACGGTTTCTGACAAGAAGATTTTTAAAGTTTTTCCTATATAACTCTATGTAAAACAATTTACCCCTGGGACTGGGCCATTTTTGACCCAGAGGCCATAATTTGAACAAACTCAGTAGAAGTTCACTAGACAATGCTACACACCAAATATCTTAGCTCTATAACTTACAGTTTCTGACAATAAGACTTTTAAAGATTTTCCTATATAACTCTATGTAAAACAAGTGACCCCTGGGGCAGGGCCATTTTTGACCCAGAGGCCATGATTTGAACAAACTTGGTAGAGGTCCACTAGACAATGCTACATACGAAAAATCTTAACTTTAGGCCTTCTTGTTTCTGACAAGAAGATTTTCAAGTTTTCCCTATATAACTCTATGTAAAATCAACTGACCCCTGGGATGGGGTCAGTTTTGATCCCAGGGACATAATTTGAATAAACTTGGTAGAGGTCCACTAAATGATGCTTCATACCAAATACCAAAGCTCCTTGTGGTTTCGGAGAAGGAGATTTTTAAAGATCCAACTTATAAAATCTATTTTTAGCCCCAGTGAACCAGAAATGCAATGGACCAGAACCAGTTGAACAATCTTGGTAGAGCTTCATGCAAGGAACATCCCAGGCAAGTTTCATTAAATTTGCCCCATTGGTTTCAGAGGATGTCATTTGAATGAAAAGTTTACGACGGACAGACGACAGACGACGGAGTAAGACCAATCAGAAAAGCTCACCCTGAGCACTTTGTGCTGCTCAGGTGAGCTAAAAATCAGGAAGTATGAAATTAGGTCAAAGCCAAGATCATCCACGGTCAAAGATTTATTCTGGATGCAAAAATTATCTAATGTTTCATTGTTGTAGCTGAACAGAATGTCTTCTAAGAATAGACCCTGTTACCTATTTTTTGACCCTGGATGACCCATATACAATCCCTTCCTACATCTCATCAAGACAAACATTCTGACCAAATATTAGAAAAATCCAATGGAAAATACAGCCTCTATTGCATACACAAGGTTTTTCTAAGATTTGACCCCGTGACCTAGTTTTTGACTCCAGATGACCCAGTTACAATCCAAACTTTGATTTCATCAAGACAAACATTCTGACCAAATATTAGGAAAATTGGAAGAAAAATACAGCGTCTATCACATATACAAGGTTTTTCTAAGATTTGACCCTGTGACCTAGTTTCTGACCCCAGATGATCCATATAAAACCTCAACCTAGATTTCATCAAGACAAACATTCTGACTAAGTTTCATAAGGATCCAATGAAAAATACAGCCTCTATTGCATACACAAGGTTTTTCTAAGATTTGACCCTGTGACCTAGTTTTTGACCCCAGATGACCCATATTCAATCCCAAACTAGACCTCATCAAGACCAACATTCTGACCAAATATTAGGGAAATCAGATGAAAAATACAGCTTCTATCGCATACACAAGCTTTTTCTAAGATTTGACCCCATGACTTAGTTTTTGACTGCAGATGACCAAAATTTATGATCAAATCTATGATCAAAATTTTGAACCTTTGACCTGGCACTGTGACCTTGTCCTTTGAGCTGGGAACTTGGGTCTTGCATGCAACACACTATCATCAAGAAAAACTAGAACTGTGTCCACATGGATGCCCCCACTATGCATAAGTTCTCATAAACAAGAGCATGTATATCCTGTATGTAAGATTTTTTCTGTACATATACCTAAAATGATCTACAGGTAACTTGATGTACATGTTAAATTAAATTACAAATGTAAAATTTATATGTTCAATTATTTATATGGTATATAGTGAAAAAATCAACAAAGGGCCATAATTCTGTTAAATATGGTCACAGCAAAAATTCCTTCCTTTACTACCATCTACACATTAAGGTTGTTCATCCCTGGAAGTTTAAGCAAAATCTGCCATCCGGTTTTAGAGGAGTTGCGTTCACAAGATTTTGGGACGTATGGACAGACGTACGGACAGACGGACGGACAAGTGCAACGCTTTATACTTCCCACTTTGTGGGGGCATAACAAATGAGCCAAGGTATTTCAAAATCCTTCTATGCACAAAGAAGTTATGGCCCGGACAAGGCAATCTGGACAGATGCACACATGCACACACATACACCAAACTGCGGTACCTAATGGAAAGTGGAATAATTTGAGAGAGCAATTTTAGAACAAGAGGGCCAATGTCCCTAAAACACTCACCTGGGTTCAAAGATGAAAGAAATTTTTATGAATGTAATGATGCATATCACAGAAATGGACCAATGCAATTTCACTGCCATAGCTCCAAAAACAAAAAGTAGGTCAGTAGGTCAAAATAACGGTCACGATACAACATTTTTGAAATCAGAACGAAAAGCTGTACACACAGTCCGAATTTCATTGCTGTAACTTTAAAACAAAAAAGTAGGTTAGTACGTCAAAAATATAGGTCATGATATGACGTTTTTGAAATTGGAACAAAAAACTGTACACATGGTCCAAATTTCATTGCCATAGCTCCAAAAACAAAAAGTAGGTCAGTAGGTTAAAAATATAGGTCATGTGATGACATTTTTGAAATTGAAAGAAAAACTGTGCACACGATCCAAATTTCATTGCTGTAGCTAAAAAACAAAAAAGCAGGTCAGTAGGTCAAAAATATAGGTCAAGGAATAAGGCTCAGGTGAGCTAAAAATCTCAGCTCCAGGCCTTGCGGTTTCTGACAAGAAGATTTTTAAAGATTTTCCTACAAAACTCTATGTAAAACATGTGACCCTTTGGGCGAAGCCAATTTTGACCCAGGGTCATGATTTGAACAATCTTGGTAGAGGTCTACAAGATAATGCTGAACACCAAATACCTAAGCTCCAGGCCTTGTGGTTTCTGACAGGAAGATTTTAAAGTTTTTTCCTAAATAACTCTATGTAAAACATGTGACCCCTGGGGTGGGCCAGTTTTGACCCAGGGGCCATAATTTGAACAATCTTCCTAGAGGTCTTCTAGACAATGCTACATACCAAATATCTAAGCTCCATGTTTTGTGGTTTCTGACAAGAATATTTGAAGTTTTCCCTATGTAACTCTATGTAAAATCAAGTGACCCCCAGGGCGGGGCCAGTTCTGACCCCAGGGTCATAATTTGCACAATCTTGGTAAAGGTCCACTAGATGATGCCTCATACCAAATATCTAAGCTCCAGGCCTTGTGGTTTCAGAAAAGAAGATTTTAAAAGTTTTTCCTTTAAGTTGCCATAGCAACCAGAGTTCTGCATGGAATCGAATTCTTTTAACAACTTTGAAAGAGCTTCATGCAAGGAACATCCCATGAAAGTTTCATTGAATTTGGCTTAGTGGTTTCAGAGGAGATGTTGTTTGAATGAAATTGTTGACACCTCACGATGCACGACACACAAGGGACATTTGGGTATGACAAAAGCTCACCTGGCACGCTTAGCAGTTTGAGCGGAGATGTCATCTGAAGCAAAATACTAATGAAAATCTATTTTTAGCCCTGGCAGCCATTTTGTTCAATGAAGCAGATCCATTTCAGTGATTTAGATAAAGGGCTCTGAAAGGAACATTTCCCTGAAATTTCATGGAAAATCACAATGCTGTTTAGGAGGATATGTGGTTTGAAATTTTTTCTATTGTTAGCTTTTCTAGCCTTTATGTGCAATAGAGCAGAACCACTGGTGCAATTTTAGAAAAGGGCAATATAAGGATCATTTCTGTCAAGTTTAGTTTAAAATGTATTAGTAGTTTTGGAGGAGATGTCATTTGAAGCCAAATATTGAAACAAACCTATTTTTATCTTTGCCAGCCATTTTGTTCGACGGAGCAGAACCATTTAAGCAATTTTAATAGAGGGCTATGTAAGGAACACTTCTGTGAAACTTGATGGAAAATTACCTTGCCATTGAGGAGGAGATGCTGTTTGATTTTTTTTTCTTTTTTTGCCTTTGCAGCCCTTATGTGCAGTGGAGCAGAACAGTTTTAGCAATTTTTGAAAAGGGCAATATAGGGAACATTTCTGTCAAATTTGCTTTAAAATGGTCCAGTGGTTTTGGAGGAGATGTCATTTGAAGCCAAATATTGATGAAAATCTATTTTTAGCTTTTGCTGCCATTTTGATCACTGGAGATGAACAGTTCTAGCAAATTTAAGAGAGGGCTATGTAAGGAACATTTCTGAGAAATTTGGTGGAAAATTACCTTGCCATTGAGGAGGAGATGTTGTTTGATTTTTTTTCTGTTTAACAGCTCTTATGTGCAATGCAGTTTTAGAAAAGGGCAATATAAGGAACATCTATTGACAAAAATCTATGTTTAGCTCTGGTGGCCATTTTGTTCACTGGAGTGGAACTGTTTTAGCAATTTTAATAGAGGGCTGTGTAGGGAACATTTCTGTGAAATTTGGTGGAAAATCACCAAGCCGTTTAGGAGGAGATTTTTTTGAATTTTTTGAAGGGCAATTTCAGGAATATTTCTGTAAAGTTTGGTTTAAAAAAGCTTTGTGGTTTAGGTGGAGATGTCATTTAAAGTAAAATGTTGACAACGGATGACAGACACAGGGTGATCATAATAACTCACTTTGAGCATTTGCTCAGGTGAGCTAAAAATAAAGAAGGTAGAGTTATTTAACTTGTGGTATTTGTAAGAGGTGTCATTTAAAAGAAGTAGTGTGATGTAACATGAGAATATGTGAAGAAATGGCAGAGATATTTAAAAATGTCAAAGTTTTTGCACACAGATGACAACAACAACACAGACAACAATGACAACACAGACAAGAAGGAAGCTGAAACAACGCCTCTTTGAAAACAATGAGATGAAAATGAACACAGCTGTATCTATTAGTTGTAAAGAAATCCTCAGTATGAACTAATACTTGGAAATCACTACTATATATCTATTTTATCAATTCTGCATTTATATAACGACAATTTAGAAATGCTAGCAAATTAAATGAATTCATATCCCCAAACTAAGACCTCAGCATAGAGACAATTAACAACTTTCAAACCTTTTCTGCAACATTTATTATGTTACTTCACTACACAGGAAATCAGTGCTTCTGCTAAAAGTACCATGTAATAATTGTATAAGCTATACACACTGAAGAACCCTTCTTATAACAGATTTGTATATTATAATATACTTTGAACACACCTGGCCAGTACCAGAGCAGCATTACTTGCAGTCCAGAGGTTTTCTGAATGTAGCAAGGCTGTTATATGGTCCAAAGTTTGAGGCAGACAATTCTCATTGAGAATCCATTCCCGGCCCTCATGACTCTCAGCCTAAATACAATAAAAAAAGGTATTGTAAATGACATCTGAAAATCGCACAGTCTAAAAAATAAAGTAATTAGTGGTTGTGAAAGTATAGGTTTGCAACATTATTAAACAAGAAACTGGTGGAAGTGGGTTATGCTCCCGTAAGTGCTTTCAATCACAGGAATTAGAAGTTAGTTGAGGAAAACAACTAAATGTAGTTTATTGTGCTGAAAGAATCTGAATTGAATTAAATTTAATAATACAGAAATGGACGGCGCATTTTTTAAAGCAAAATCTATGAGTATATCTGAATTAGTTCATATAAGGGCATACTGCATGGTAAATACACATTTGTTTTAAATACTAATTCTTAATTGCTTTTTTATAAAGTAAGTTAGACTAGAAATAAGTCCTAAGGACACAGATGCCCCCACTTAATGACACTGGACACAAACTTGGTAAATCAACATTGTGGGCAAACATGTAAATATGGCATAGGATATGACAAGGCAAAGATATCAGGTATTTACAATGTACCTTTCTAACTATTGTTACATATTAGCCTTTCTAGAAGACAGCATAAGCAAGGCTTTAAAGTTTAAATTTCTTGGAAATGATAACTGTTGATTTTAAACACTAGCCACTCTACTGTAACTAGCTACATAACATGCATGTACCTAAAAGCAAGCCAAGCTAAATGCATTGTAGACAGAAATAACAGTATCTGCATAACAAACTCAACAGCATGCTTAATTTGAAAAAAATATTATCAAAATAATTTTTTTCTTAATGAAACAGGTAAGTGGTGCATTTTCAAAGACAAGTTCAGCAGTCTCTTACAAGTATAAAATCTTCAGTCTTTCTAATATCCTTTAAGACATTGCATCAAGGCAACAAAATGGTAAGGGATAAAACCTACGTAGCAATGTACTGTTATTATTGTTGCACCCAGATAATAAATATATCAAAGCACACATACATGCAGTACACTATTACATTCTTGCTCACCTGCCTTGTGTGATAATTCCATATTCAACATATGCTACCTTACTAAAATGACATGATGAGCATGCTGAAAGTGTTAAAATTACAACACAAAATGTATGGGCAAGAAACAAGAAATATTCATGGCAGGGATGTGTCGTCATCATATGATAATAAACACACCATGCACGAGGAAGTTATGAGTCAGACACCAACAACTTTTTCACTCTATCCATATAAGAAATAAGCCAAAACTTCAAGTGTCCACTGTGACCTTGACCTTTGAGAGAGCAAATTATTTCTTGCACGCGACAAGTTGACTTCATATGATGATCACTTAGGCCAAATTATTTCGAAATCCAACCATGCACAACAAAGTTATGAGCCGGACACGAACAACTTTTTCACTCTATCCATATAAGGAATAAGCCAAAACTTCAAGTGTCCACTGTGACCCTGACCTTTGAGCAACCACCATGTTTCTTGCATGTGACATGTTGACTTTATATGATGATCACTTATGCCAAATTATTTTTAAAATCCAACCATGCACAACAAAGTTATGAGCCAGACACGAACATCTATTGTATGTGCCTCCCCTTCCCCACAACACACACACATGGACAGGATAAACACTATATGCCCGTTCGCCATTATCATGGCGGGGACATAAAAATTATAAAGGGCAATAACTCAAATATTATGCAAAAGAGAGTTATCAATCTTGCATTGCACCTCTCCACAGTGAGATCTATTCACCTATGAAGTTTCAAGTTAATATCTTCAATACCTTTCAAGTTATACCCTGGACAAGAATTAAGTATGAAAAATTACAAAGAGCAATAACTAAAAAATTGTGAGAAATAGAGTTATGGTCTTAGCACTGCACCTCCCCACAATGAGATCCATTCACCTATGAAGTTTCAAGTTGATATCTTCAATACCTTTCGAGTTATGCCCCGGACAAGAATTAAGTATGAAAAATTACAAAGGGCAATAACTAAACAAGAGGGCCATGATGGCCCTAGATCACTCACTTGAGTATTTTGGCTGTAGGTTTGCAGTTAAGCAGTATTTCATGTTTTAATTGAAAATATCTTAGTAATTTAAATATAAATATGTAAATATGTAAAATATCAGTCAATAAATAAAGGCTCTATGACAGAAAGTAGAAATATCTATCATAAGCTATGGTGACCTTGACCTTGACCCAGTGACCTAAAACCCTACCAATGGGTAGAGGTCCATGCAAGGATCCTATATACAGAGTATCAAAGATATTGGTCTTTAAATGAAGGCTCTATGAGGTACAGTATGTAAACCTATTTTTAGCCCCGGTGACCTTTAACCTAATCTAGTAATTTAAAAAGCTTGATAAAGCTTGTTTTATACCAAATCTTAGATCTCAGGGCCTTGTGGTTTCAGACAAGAAGATTTTTAAAGTTTTACTACAAATGTATATAAGCCTATGTAAAATCCATTGACCCCTGGTTAGGGGCCAAATTTGACCCCAGGGGCATAATTTGAACAAACTTGGTAGAGGTCCACACGACAATGCTACGTACCAAATCTTAAAGCTAAGGGCCTTGTGGTTTCAGACAAGAAGATTTTTAAAGATTTTCTTCTATACTGCTATTTAAAACTTATGACCTCTCGAGCGGGGCCAATGGTGACCCCAGTGACATTTTCAAACAAACTAGGTAGAGGTCCACTAGACAATGCTGCATACCAAATAATAAGGTTCTCAACACAATACTCCACACCAAATATCTAAGGTCTAGTCCTATTAGATTCGGAGAAAAATGATTTTTCATGTTTTTCCTATATAACTATATTTAAACCAAGAGAACCCTGGGGCGTGGCCAATTTTGACCCAGGGGACATAATTTGAACAAACTTGATAGAGGTCCACTAGACAATGCTGCACACCAAATATCTAAACTCTATGCCTTGCAGTTTCTGACAATAAGATTTTTTAAAGTTTTTCCTATGTAACTCTGTATAAAACATGTGACCCCCGGGGCTGGGCCATTTTTGACCCAGGAGCCATGACTTGAACAAACTTGGTAGAGGTCCACTGGACAATGCTGCACACCAAATATCTTAACTCTAGGCCTTGTGGTCTCAGACAAGAAGATTTTTAAAGTTTTTCCTATATAATTCTATGTAAAACTAGTGACCCCTGGGGCAGGGCCATTTTTGACTCAGGGGTCATGATTTGAACAAACTTGGTAAAGGTCCACCTGATGATGCTTCATATGAAATATCTAAGCCTCAGGCCTTGTAGTTCTGGAGAAGAAGATTTTTAAAGTTCCAACTATGAAAATCTATTTTTAGCTTCTGTGGCCTAGAAATGCAATGGACCTGAACCATTTGAACAATTTTGGTAAAGCTTCATGCAAGTAACATTCCTGCCAAGTTTCAGCAAGATTGGCCCAGCAGTTTAGGAGAAGAAGTTGTTTGAAGAAAAAGTTGTCGACACACGCACGGACGGACGGACGACGGAAACTAGGCGATCACAAAAGCTCACCTTGAGCACTTTGCGCTCAGGTGAGCTTAAAAAGGTGAGAACTCCAAAACTATGCAGTAGAGACATATGGTTCTTGTAAAATGCACTTCTCCACAGTGAGATCTATCCACTATAAAGTTTCATGTACAGGCTTGACAAAAATAAGGTATGAAAATTAACAAAAGGCAATAACATAAAAATAAACAAAGGGAGTTATCGTTTTTATGCATTGCACTTTTCCACTCTGAGTTCTGTTTACCTAAGAAGTTTCATGAAGATACCTGTTAAAGTCTTTGAGTTATGTACGGGACAGAAATATGATATTAAAATTAACAAGGGCTTGGTTTGGTTTTATTGGGGTTTAACGCCAGTTCAACAGCTAATGTCCTGGCAGTCACTCCATCTAACCAGTGTTCCTGGGTATCCAACCAGTTTACTAACCAATTTCTCCGCAAGTGACTGACTACTTCCTCACTTGCTTCAGAGGTGAGGGACAAATGACCTATAGATGCATTGTCTGAGATCAATTACCACGGAGAAATTTTGCCAGCCCTGATGGGGACTGAACCAGGATTGTCAAGATTAACAATCCGATGCTCTACCAACTGAGCTAGCCAGGCCGGCAAACATAGGGCAATAACTCAAATATTACACAATGGAGATCTATTTACCTATGAAGTTTTATGTTTGTATCTCTTACAGTATTTGAGTAAAGCTCCAAACAAAAAGTATGAAAGTGCAGAGTGATGGTTCATGTGCAATGCACTTCTCTTTAAAAAGATCTATTCATCGATGAAGTTTCAAGTTAATAGCTCTTATAGTGTAAGAGTAAAGTTCCAGACATAAATCAAGTTCAAATAATCAACCAAGGGCAAAATTGTGAAGTGCAGAGCAAAAGTAATTGTGCACTACACTTTTCCTCTATAAAAAAGTTGAAAAAAAAAATCAGGAAAAGCAATAGTCAAAACATAAAGTCTCCCTACACAGTCAACAAGAGGGCCATGATTGCCCTAGATTGCTGACCTGAATTCTTTGCCTTTGAGTCTGCTGTTGAGCAAACATCAGAAGCTTTTTTAAGATTCTTCCTATATAAATCTATATGAATTAAAGTGACCCCCAGGGTTAACTCAAGGGGCATAATTTGAACAAACTTTGTAGATGACCTCTAGCTGATGCTCCATAAAAAATATCTAAGTTCTAGGCTTTGTGGTTTCAGACAAGAAGTTTTTTAAAGTTTTGCCTATATAAGCCTATGTAAAATCAATTGACCTCAGGGGTGGGGCCAAATTTAACCCATGGGGTATAATCTGAACACACTTGATAGAGGTCCACTAGACAATGCCACATACCAAATCCTAAGGCTCAAGGCCTTGTGGTTTCAGACAAGAAGGTTTTCAAAGTTTTCCATATATATAAATTTGACCCCAGGGGTATAATCTGAACAAATTTGGTAGAGGTTTACTAGACAATGCTACAAACCAAATCTTAAGGCTCAGGGCCTTGTCGTTTCTGCCAGAAGATTTTCAAGTCTTTCCTTTCTGTTTCCATAGCAACCAGAGTTCTTGATGGAATTCAATTCTTTGAACAACTTTAGTAGAGCTTCATGCATGAAATATCCCAGGCATGTTTCATCAAAGTTGGCTTAGCGGTTTAGGAGGAGAAGTCATTCAAGTCAAATTGTTGATGACGCACACCGCAAGCCGATGGATGCTGGACAATCAATGAATCCAATAGCTTACCCATGAGCACTTTGTGCTCAGATGAGCTAAAAAGTAGAGGAAAGATAGCATAAATTCATTTGTAGATCAATTTAAACAAGAGCTATCACTAATGTGATTAAAACCCCCGCGAGACTGCTTCAGAACTGAGGAAGTTATTAGTAACAAAATACTTTGTAAAAGAATTGAAATAGAGTTATGGTTGTGGGCAATAAAATATAGTTGTGTGGTTCTTGTGCATTGCATTTCCTTTCACTGTGGTTGACCATTGTATGAAGTTGCATTGAATTCCAACCATTAGTTTTCAAGTTATGCTTTGGACAAGGAAAACAAACAAAGGGCAATAACTGTGCAAATAGTGAAGACAGAGTTTTAGCTTTTGTATACTGCACTTCCTGTCATTGTGCTTGACCACTGTATGAAGTTGCACTGAATTCCAACCATTACCTTTCAAGTCATGCTTGGGACAAGGAAAACCAACAAAGGGCAATAACTCTGCAAATAGTGAAGATGGAGTTATGATTCTTGAACACTGCACTTCCTCTCATTGTGCTTGATTATTGTATTGTATTAGTTGAATTTCAAGTTATACTCCAGAGAAGGAAATTGCAACAGACCGCCCAACCACCAGGTGACACTTTTATACCCCCCCCCCCACCCAAACTTTGTTTAGTGGGTATAAATAGGACACCACAAACAATTAACGAAAATGAGAACCTGAGGGGTTACTGTCTTGGAAAGGGCAGTGGCAAACATTTTCTACTGGAGGTTTAACCAGGTTCTAGGGTGCACCAACCTCACACTTTCCCCTAACAGGATATCATAGGAACAAACAAGTTGTCTTTGTGAATTAACTCCAACCCACCCATCAACTCATCAGTGTTGCATGCAAAAGCAGACAAACATATAAAACATAAAAGCTAATAGCATTGTACTGAAAAAGGTAGGTACTCAATGACCTTACTAAGACCAGAGCACTTGGAGTAAAATCAGCAAGAACAAAATGGCAGGAATAAAAGAGACTGATTGAGTTTTTATGTTCTTTTAAAGATTTCCCTAGAAAACTTCATAAACTCTCAAACCCCTATGGTCTATCCACCTATAAAATTTCAAGTTGATAGCTTTACAGTCAAAGAGTTATGCTCCGGACAAAAATTAAGTATGAACAAGAACTGTCACTGAAAGATGACAATGCTCCAAAAGTGGTGCCTTGACATTTAAGCAGAGGACCAGAAAAAATAAATTAACAAGTAAAAGAGCATCGCAGAACAGATGCAATATACACCCATCAGCCTATGCTGCAAACTGATGATGGCAGACATTTCACATGGCACTGCACAAATATTTGGAAATCATCAAATTCAGCAAGAACTAGAAATGGGTTTTTGATTGAACAAAAACATATGTCTCCCCCCAGCCAGTTGCTGCAGGCAGTATTGAGTCAGACGATTGTAAAATAAGGGGGATATTTTTGTCAAATGTACATGATGAACAAGAAACTCATACACTGTCAAGAAAGGATTGAGCAGAAACCTTGTTTCATATTGTACAAAATAGTTGTATTCATTCAGTCTAGTACCTGTAGCATGTTGGAATCATGTCGATGGCAGTGCTGTTACATAGATATGGGCAAAAAACACAAAGCCAGTTACAAGGTGTCTTCTTCAAGCACTCAAGTTAAATCTATTTCCATTAATGAGGAGAAAAGTTACATCACGATAGCTGTAGTATGTTGGAACTACTCCTACTATGTTGGAATTTGACAAAAACTCCAAGTGTGACCTTGACCTTGAGACACCACACCCGCAAAGTGGGTTCTGCACGTCCCCTTGATGAGGTGAACATCTGAGTTTCATAAAAATCCTTCAAGGGCTTTGGAAGATACAGAGTGGACATGATTTTGTGATGGACAGACAGACGGACAGATGGACAGACGGACAACCGGGGGAAAAACAATATGTCTCCCCCGATAAGGTGAACATCTGACCCAAGATTCATAAAAATCCTTCAAGGGCTTTTGAAGATACTGAGCGGACACGATTTTCTGGCATTTGACATTTAACCTCCAAGTGTGACCTTGACCTTGAGACACCACACCCGCAAAGTGGGTTCTGCACATCCCCTTGATGAGGTGAACATCTGACCCAAGTTTCATAAAAATCCTTCAAGGGCTTTTGAAGATACAGAGCGGACACGATTTTCTTGCATTTGACATTTAACCTACAAGAGTGACCTTGACCTTGAGACACCACATCCGCAAAGTTGGTTCTGCATCTTACCTTGATGAGGTGAACATCTGACCAAAGTTTCATAAAAATCCTTCAAGGGCTTTGGAAGATACAGAGCTGACACGATTTTGTGACATTTGACATTTAACCTCCAAGTGTCACCTTGACCTTGAGACACCACACCAGCAAAGTGGGTTCTGCATGTTGCCTTGATGAGGTGAACATCTGACAAAAGTTTCATAAAAATCCTTCAAGGGCTTTTGAAGATACAGAGCAGACACGATCTTGTGACGGACAGACAGACGGACAGAAAACCGGGGGAAAAACAATATGTCTCCCCCATTTTTGGGGGGAGAGATAATAATTTTACAACTCTGAATTGAAATGACACTAAGAGACTCTTATCAATATACCATAAATATCTATAAACCAAAAACAATTTAATAGGGGAGATAATGAAACAAGAGTGATCAGTGATCACATGTGTCAGCCTGATGATAGCCAATTCACAGGCTTAAGTAGTGTTGTATTGAGAGGTGATTGGACAGTCTGCTGGAAATGTTAACTGAGGTGCCAATCAATCCTGTAACATTTCATTAAAATTGCATTAGTAATATAAGAGAAGTAGTCCAGACAAACTTTAAAAATAAATAAAAATTGAAGGGCCATTACTCTGATAAAAATCATTGAATTGGAAAATGTTGACTATATGCACAACTAGACTTGGTACTGATCATTCCTGTAAAGTTTGGATGAAATTGCACCTGTATTTTTTGAGAAGTAGTCGGGACAAGTTTTGTGACGGACGGACAGACAGACAACGGAGAAGTGATCCTTATAATTAGGTCATGGCTGCTTTGTAGCATGTCACAGCTACTGAGTAGCATGCAACACAAAAATCATCAATGGGCAAAAATGCCTTTTTTACTCAAGGGTCATAACTCAGCCAAAAATCATTTAACCAAAAAACCTGTTAAATATGCCCAAGTACTTGAGGTACAAATTAATCCTGTAATATTTCATTAAAATTGCCTAAGTAGTATATGAGAAGTAGTCCAGACAAACTTTAAAAATAAAAATCATTAAAGGGCAATAACTCTGAAAAATATCACTTGAACTGGAAAATGCCAATAATATGCATAACTAGACTTGGTACTGATCATTCCTGTAAAGTTTGGATGAAATTGCACCAATAGTTTCGGAAAGGTAGTCTGGACAAGTTTTGTGACGGACGGACGATGGACGAAACTGGAGGGGCCTTTTCTTTTGTTATTTTCTTTTGTTTAATAGAGGGCCATTAGTTCCTTTTTCTATTGTTACGGAATGAACTCTATTATTCTCTTTTGTTATATTTACAGTTACATTGCCCCCTATTTATTTTCAGTAGTGCGGATGGACAGACGGATAGACAGACAGACAGATGACAGATAAGTGATCCCTATATGTCACGGCTACTTTGTAGCAGGCAACACAAAAATGAGACCTGACAGATATATTTCTTACACACTGCACTTCTATTTCTTACCACAAACCTTTATTTTTAGTTTCAAGCCAATCCCTTTCATAATGATCAAGTTATGCTTTGGACAAAAATTCATAATAAAACCAAAGAAATGTAGGTAACTTAAAACTTAAGGTAGAGTAATGCTTCTTCAAAAATGCACCTTCTCTTGTCACCAGCTATCTTTATTTTAAGTTTCACATCAATTCATTTCATAGTTTAAAAGGTATGCTTTAGAAAAAATATTATCAAGAGGGGAGATAATTCAATATTTGGATCAGACAGAGTTAAGGTTCTTGTGGTCTGCATTTTTACTCATTGCCAGAAAGCTGCAAAGCAAGCTTGAAGTCATTCAGCCAATTAGCAACAAAGCTATGGTCAGGACAAAGTCTGGATGCCGCCTGTCTGCCAGCCCACCCATCTGACAGCCACAGGGTTTCCCATGTAAAAAAAAATCCTTTGAAAGTAGTAGTTTTCTTTCTGGACAATCTGGTCAAGGTCATTTAGGGATTTATTAAAAAAAATGTCATTATGAAGATCTCTCCCAAAATATTGTTGTGTGCAAACATGAAGTAAATCTGTTGATTCAAAAGAAATGTTTCGTTTTTATTTTAAAATATCACCTGAGATTTAGGGGTCAAGGGTAAAGAATTTGTCAATGGGAAGATTTCCTCAAAAGGGTTGTTGTGTGCAAACATGAACTGAATCTGTAGAGTAACAAAGGAGTTACGGCAAAAATAAAGTTTTTTTTTGACAATTGGACCTTTTAGGTCAAGGTCATACAGGGATCAATGTCATATAAATATATGTCAGTGGGAAGGTCTTGTCCAAAGGGGTGTTGTGTCCAAGGGCAACTTTAGAGTTCTTTTGATGGAATGATGCACTGACTTACAGACTGACAGGTCAAAAACTTTATGCCCTCCTTCTGTGGCATTAAAATCAACTTTAGGTAATAACTCTAAATAACCCAGAGCAGACTAATAATGGTTCTTATAAAATGCACTTCTCCTCAGTGAGATCTATTGATACCTTTATTAGTTTTTTTAGTTATGGTCCGAACAAAAAGGGTCACAGACATGTGGAGGGACAGGAAGATGGACGGATGGATGCCAGATGGACGAAGTGGCAACTATATTCTCTGGGGAGCATAAAAAAGAACTTTAATATAAGTACTCATCTTGAAACAAAAAGTAGTAAGATTCAATTATTTAATCAAATATATAACTTCTCTGAGTAGCCCTTCATATTTTCAATATCTACCACTGATTTAGAGATAAACAAATAATTTCTAACCTCAAAAGGAATATAACACTCTGAGTACATATTAAATTGTGAAATCTTGTCAACTTGTTGGCTCATAGTGAGCTTTTGTTACTTGCCTTTTTCTGTCATCAGTCATGCATTGTTAACTTATTGCTTTAGATGACCTCCTCTTAAACCAATCAAAGTTGATGAAGGTATGTTTCTAGCATCTACCAAAGTTCATTACAACAAGTTTAACAACAAATGGATGCTCCCCATAGTAGCACAAGAGTTTTTTTCTTTTTATATATTTTAGAAAGAATACTTCTATGTGATTTTAAGAGGATATGACTGTGCAGAGAATGTCTAGGAGAACAATGGGTATACTGAAAAGTAATGCTTTCCCAGATTCAGTATGGTAAACACTTCCCTGTTTTAAATTAGTTGAAATGTGTAGGTAAATCAGTAAACAAAAGAGCCATCATAGCCCTATATAGGTCACCTGAGAACCACTGATTCAACATCAAGGTCAATGAAGAAATCAAGGTAAGTTCACCAAATGTAGAAGTTTAAATCTACATGCAAAACTGTACATCTGGCGAACTCTATTATTCTCTTTTGTTATGTTTACAGTTACATTGCCCCCTATTTATTTTCAGTAGTGCGGATGGACAGACGGATAGACAGACAGACAGATGACAGATAAGTGATCCCTATATGTCACGGCTACTTTGTAGCAGGCAACACAAAAATGAGACCTGACAGATATATTTCTTACACACTGCACTTCTACTTCTTACCACAAATCTTTATTTTTAGTTTCAAGCCAATCCCTTTCAATGATCAAGTTATGCTTTGGACAAAAATTCATAATAAAACCAAAGAAATGTAGGTAACTTAAAACTTAAGGTAGAGTAATGCTTCTTCAAAAATGCACCTTCTCTTGTCACCAGCTATCTATATTTTAAGTTTCACATCAATTCATTTCATAGTTTAAAAGGTATGCTCCAGAAAAAATATTATCAAGAGGGGAGATAATTCAATATTTGGATCAGACAGAGTTAAGGTTCTTGTGGTCTGCATTTTTACTCATTGCCAGAAAGCTGCAAAGCAAGCTTGAAGTCATTCAGCCAATTAGCAACAAAGCTATGGTCAGGACAAAGTCTGGATGCCGCCTGTCTGCCAGCCCACCCATCTGACAGCCACAGGGTTTCCCATGTAAAAAAAATCCTTTGAAAGTAGTAGTTTTCTTTCTGGACAATCTGGTCAAGGTCATTTAGGGATTTATTAAAAAAAATGTCATTATGAAGATCTCTCCCAAAATATTGTTGTGTGCAAACATGAAGTAAATCTGTTGATTCAAAAGAAATGTTTCGTTTTTTTTTTTTTAAATATCACCTGAGATCAAGGTCATTTAGGGGTCAAGGGTAAAGAATTTGTCAATGGGAAGATTTCCTCAAAAGGGTTGTTGTGTGCAAACATGAACTGAATCTGTAGCGTAACAAAGGAGTTACGGCAAAAATAAAGTTTTTTTTGACAATTGGGCCTTTTAGGTCAAGGTCATACAGGGATCAATGTCATATAAATATATGTCAGTGGGAAGGTCTTGTCCAAAGGGGTGTTGTGTCCAAGGGCAACTTTAGAGTTCTTTTGAAGGAAAGATGCACTGACTTACAGTCTGACAAGTCAAAAACTTTATGCCCTCCTTCTGTGGCATTAAAATCAACTTTAGGTAATAACTCTAAATAACCCAGAGCAGAGTAATAATGGTTCTTATAAAATGCACTTCTCCTCAGTGAGATCTATTGATACCTTTATTAGTTTTTTTAGTTATGGTCCAGACAAAAAGGGTCACAGACATGTGGAGGGACAGGAAGATGGACGGATGGATGCCAGATGGACAAAGTGGCAACTATATTCTCTGGGGAGCATAAAAAAGAACTTTAATATAAGTACTCATCTTGAATTTAATCAAATATATAACTTCTCTGAGTAGCCCTTCATATTTTCAATATCTACCACTGATTTAGAGATAAACAAATAATTTCTAACCTCAAAAGGAATATAACACTCTGAGTACATATTAAATTGTGAAATCTTGTCAACTTGTTGGCTCATAGTGAGCTTTTGTTACTTGCCTTTTTCTGTCATCAGTCATGCATTGTTAACTTATTGCTTTAGATGACCTCCTCTTAAACCAATCAAAGTTGATGAAGGTATGTTTCTAGCATCTACCAAAGTTCATTACAACAAGTTTAACAACAAATGGATGCTCCCCATAGTAGCACAAGAGTTTTTTTCTTTTTATATATTTTAGAAAGAATACTTCTATGTGATTTTAAGAGGATATGACTGTGCAGAGAATGTCTAGGAGAACAATGGGTATACTGAAAAGTAATGCTTTCCCAGATTCAGTATGGTAAACAATTCCCTGTTTTAAATTAGTTGAAATGTGTAGGTAAATCAGTAAACAAAAAAGCCATCATAGCCCTATATAGGTCACCTGAGAACCACTGATTCAACATCAAGGTCAATGAAGAAATCAAGGTAAGTTCACCAAATGTAGAAGTTTAAATCTACATGCAAAACTGTACATCTGGTCCAAATTTTATAGGCACAGCTTAAAAGACAATAAGTATGTCAGTAAGTCAGGGTCAATATTGGCTATGCCTAGCAGTTAAAGACAAGATTTTTCTCTAAATTGTTCTCTACATGTATATAAGCTAATGCAGGGATTTCCCCAGAATTTTTTTTAAGCGCTAATTATCCAGACAGGGATGGGTGCGGCAGGGGGTATCCCTCTTCCACATATCAATATTTTTTTGCAATTTTGGGTTAAAAATGCTGCTCTCTGGGTTGTTTTTAAGATATTTTAAAACAAATAAGTCTTTCAATGGAGAATAATTTCTGAACTTTAAAATATTAAAGTAATATGTATCACAGTTTGCCATTGTAACATCTGTCCCTTGCTTTGACATTGCAAAGGAGATGGCTGGATCACATCACTAGAATTACTTACAACAACAGAGCATATTTTACTTTCACTCACAGTTACGTCGCTATCACAATACTTTATGAATATGACTGTCACTCGAATTCCTCATAAAAAAACTTGGCATTGCATGTGAACCAGGCGCTAGTTTCTTTTTTTCCATTATTTAGATTAAACATGCAGAATTTAGACTTTGTATGAAAATATTTACTTAGATACCAACTGGTACTTATAATCAAATCAGGACCACTTATCTAAATAAATTAATTAAAGGTTGTAGGTTTGTCTTGTAAAAAGTTTCCAAGACACTTTTTTCTATAAATATTAAAATATGTTTGGGGCGCGGAAATATATGACAAAAGGAATTTATCTGAGATTTTCATTTGCTGCTTCATGTTTGATGAACTAAGTATTTGCTGGAATTGGTTGCCTTCATTTTGTTAAGCTTTCATAAATCATCTTGACTTTTTCTTATAAATAAGTCTGATAATTAAAACAACAAGAAATCGGTAGAACTGATGGATGCTCCCCGAATAAATGCCAATTCCAAAAGGGCTATTGTTTCATATGTATTTTTTTTAAAGTATGAAAAATAACAAAAGGCAATAACTCCTAAATTATGCAAAATAGAGTTAAGGTTCTTGCACGCTGCACTTCTCCTCATAGAGATCTATCTACCAATAATGCTTTATGTTAATATCTCTTATACTTTGTGGGATATGCCCTGGAAAAAAATAAGTATGAGAAATTTCAAAAGGCAATAACTCAAAAATAAATAAAGCAAGAGTTATGGTTCTTGTGCACTGCACTGCTCATCAATGAGATCTATCTACTTATTAAGTTTCAAGTTGATAACTCTTATACTTTGTGAGATATGCCCCAGACAAAAATAAGTATGAGAAATTTCAAAGGGCAAAAACGTAAAAATTAATAAAGCAAGAGTTATGGTTCTTGCGCACTGCACTGCTCATCAATGAGATCTATCTACCAATGAAGTTTCATGTTAATACCTCTTATACTTTGTGAGATATGCCCTGGAAAAAAATAAGTATGAGAAATTTCAAAAGGCAATAACTCAAATATTAATAAAGCAAGAGTTATGGTTTTTGTGCACTGCACTGCTCCTTACTTAGATGTAACTACCTATGAAGTTTGGTCTTGATATCTCTTATAGTCGTTGTGTTATGCTCCAGACAAAATTATGACGGACGAACGGACGGGACGTACGGACAGGGCAAAGCGGCAACTATATGCTCGCCCTTTGGGAAGTATAAAAATACAGTAGGAATTTTTGCCATTTTTGGGGGATGAACCTTGTTTGAAAGGTAAGAATTACACTGGTAAAGATTTGATGTTAAACCTTTTGCCTTTGGAATTAAGCATTCAATTAATTTTTCAAGACATTTATTTACTTGAATTATATTAAATTCACACCATACTGACACAGATGTACAAAATACAATCAATTTCCATAGTAAAAGGTAACTAGAGTCGTGATTGGCTGATGTTTTCTACTCACTTGCTATCGTTTCTCTATAAGGGTGGAGCTTAGCGTATTATTATGTATAATTTGTGTATTTTCCTGTCAGCTATTAAAACGTGATGGCATCATAAAACAGCAGTGTATTCGCCCAGAGCGATAATCTCCACAGGCAATACACATTGACTAGCTTAATCAGGCTTGAAATAAGAGCCAAGTGAAAGAAACTTCCTGGCCAATTTTCAAGCGCTAACGTAATTTTAAGCACATCGGGTTTTCAGATTTTGTAATTTAAGCGCATCAGCACTGATGCGCTAAAAGCACCTGGAGGAATCCCTGCTAATGTAAAATCAAATGACACCTTAGGCAGGGTATTAATGACCCAAGAGGCATAAATTTAACTTCTTAGATGACTTCTAGTTGAACCTCAATGCCACATATCTAAGACTAAGGACTAGTAGTTAAAGATAAGAAGATTTTTTAAGTCTTCACTAAATAAGTCTATGTAAAATCATGTGACCACTTAGGCCAGTCCAATTTTGCCCCTAGGTTCATGATCTGAACAAATCTTTTAGAGGTCCACCAGGCAATGCTTCATACCAAATATCTAAGATCTATGCCTTGCAATTTCAGAGAGGAAGATATCTGAAATTTTCACTTTTGCTTGAGTAAGCTAAAAATGTAAGTCAGAAATCAATTGAGAAAATAATGTTACATGTGTTATACATGTATGAACAAAATCCCTTGAACACTGTAGGAGTTATGTTCTGTACAAGCATTACAAAATATAATATATATATACTAAAGGGAGATAATTAATAAACAATTAAATACATGTATATATAATATATACGGGGAGATAATAAAAAGAGCATCACAGAACAGATACATTGTGTACAATATAATTCTAGGCTGCAGACTGAAGATGCAGTGTTTCACATGGTGCTGCAGAAGTATTCACAAATCATCAAATTCAGACAGAATATTCCTACAAGTCTGTGTTGAAACTCTTATCATTTAACCACATGATCACACTGTACAAACTCAACTGTATCATTTTATGAAGTTGGAAACCAAGCAATGTAGACTTAGGCTTTTTGCCAAGTGCACTCCCCATGACCAAGGTCTACCAGCACAATTACTTTTAAGTGTGTAGCTTTTATTGAAAATGAGTTAAAGTTTAGGCAAAATTCTTATATAAAATGTAACAAAGGGGTATAATCACTTAAAGTGACTGACTCACAGATGGGCCGACGATAAAAAAAAGAAAATGCTTATACATCTTGAAATTCTTGCTGTAATTGTGAAGAACATATCTAAACTAAGTTCCTGACTCATTTTTTGTTACAGAAAAACATCAAAATACAAAGTTTTACACATGTTTATTGGTAAAAAATTTACCACGTTAATCACAGGGCAAGATACTTTAGTTATAACATTAATTTTGACAAAACTTTATTACTGGATGCTATTTCTCAGTGGTGTAGATCGTCACTCTATATTTTACTGACGGAAAAGTCATGGGTTCCAATCCTGGTTAAGTCAAAACTTTTTTTTTTTCAGTTTTCACGATTTATAGAAGCATAATTTTATGTTTTTTCCACAGTATATTAACTTCTCTTAAATTTTAAAGAAAAAAAAAAATCCAGCAAAATTCTGTGAGTAGGTCGCTTTAAGTACATGAGGCAGAATTATGGTTCTTATGCAATGCACTTCCTCTCACCAAGGTCTATGTCCACATCAAGTTTTTAGTCTATAGCTTGTATAATTACTGAGTTACAATCTGAAAAAAGTTACTTGTGAATTTCTTACATTCAAATTAACCAGGGGACATAACCCAGCAAACCAGAGTTACTGCACTGGAGTTATTATCCAGACAAGCATTATAACATACTAACAAAAATTATAAAGGGAAATAACTAAAAAAGAGGCCCATGATGGCCCTGGATCGCTCTCCTGAATACTCTGGCTGTGATTCTGCTGTAAGCAAATGTCAGAAGCAATATTACATTCTCTACTTGAAGATTTTGGAACCAATAAAACCCATGGCACAGAGGCAATTTTGGACAAGCAGTTTGTGAGTATCATTTGAAGCAAAAAATGTTCACAATAATCTATTTTTAGCCATAGTTGCCATTTTTCAGCATTGGAGTGGAACCATTAGAGCAATTTTTATAGGTGGATATATAAAAAACATTCCTGTGAATTCATGGAGTAGATCTGTCCAAGCAATTTTAGAAACAAGAGGGCCATGATGGCCCTAAATCGCTCACCTGAGTCTCATTGCTCATGTTACAAAAATCGTTTTTGGTTTTTATAGCTGCAAGTTTGAAAAACTTTCCAATAAGTTTGAAGACTCTGGGTGTAATGGTGCTCAATTTTTTTTTTTAGCAGAAATAGTTTTACTCTGCAGGTCCTAGTGACTTTGATCTACAGACCCCAAAAACAATAGGGTTCTTCTAATATAATTACCCTATAAAGTTTGAAGGTTCTGGGTGTAATGATACTCCAGTTACTGAGAAGAAATAGTTTTCACTCTACAGGTCCCTGTGACCTTGACTTTTGACCTACTGACCCCAAAAATGCTTGGTTTTTTTTACTGAGTATAGGCAATCATCCTATGAAGTTTGAAGGCTCTGGGTAAAATGGTACTCCAGTTACTGAGCAGAAACTCTAGAGGTCCCTCTGACCTTGACCTTTGACCTACTGACCCAAAACACAAAAGGGATTTTTTGTACTAGGCAATAACCCTGTGAAGTTTGGAGGCTTTGGGTCAACTGGTACTCAAATTATTGAAAGGAAATGAAGGTGAAAGTCAGACAGACAAACAGACACCCATGGACAAGGCAAAAACAATATGTCTCCATCAGAAGGGCGGGTCGGGGGGAGACAGAACAAGGAACAATTGAAGGTATAGCCCTTGGTGTTTCAGAGCAGCAGATTTTTTTAAGTTTTCCCTATATAAATCCTTGTGTAAAATCAAATGATCCCCGGGGTGGGGCCAGTTTTGACCCCAGGACTAGACAATGCTGCACACCAAATATCTAAACTCTAGGCAATGTGGTTTCTGACAAGAAGATTTTTAAAACTTTTCCTATATAACTCTATGTAAAACATGTGATCCCTGGGGCGGGGCCTTTTTTGACCCAAGGGCTATGATTTGAATAAACTTGGTAGAGGTCCAGTAGACAATGCTGTATACCAAATATCTTAACTCTCGGCCTTGTGGTATCTGAAAAGAAGTTTTTTAAACTTTTTCCTATATAACTCTATATGAAACATGTGACCCCTCAGGCGGGGCCATTTTTGACCCAGGGGCCATGATTTGAACAAACTTGGTAGAGGTCCTCTTGACAATGCTACATACAAAATATCTAAGCTCTATGCCTTTTGGTTTCTGATGTGAAGACTTTTTAAACTTTTTCCAATATACCTCTATGTAAACATGTGACCCTTGGGGCTGGGCCATTTTTGACCCAGGAGCCATGATTTGAACAAACTTGGTAGAGGTCCACTAGACAATGCTACACACCAAATATCTAAGCTGTATAACTTACGGTTTCTGACAAGAAGATTTTTTAAGATTCTCCTATAAAACTCAATGTAAAACATGTGACCCCCCCCAGGGCTGGGCAATTTTTGACCCAGGAGCCATGATTTGAACAAACTTGGTAGAGGTCCACTGGACAATGCTGCACACCAAATATCTAAACTCTAGGCCTTGCAGTTTCTGACAAGAAGATTTTTAAGTTTTCCCTATATAAGTCTATGTAAAACATGTGACCCCCGGGGCTGGGCCATTTTTGATCCAGGAGCCATGATTTGAACAATTTTGGTAAGGGTCCACTAGATGATGCTTCATACCAAATATCTAAGCTCCAGGCCTTGAGGTTTCGGAGCTGACTTTTTAAGATCTTTTAATCTTTAAATAACAATCCAGTGAACCAGAAATGCAATGGACCAGAACCATTTGAACAATCTTGGTAGAGCTTTATGCAAAGAACATCCCAGGCAAGTTTCATTTAATTTGGCCCTTTGGTTTCCGAGGAGATGTGATTTGAATGAAAAGTTGACGACGGACGGACGACGGTTAAAGACTGATCAGAAAAGCTGACCCTGAGCACTTTGTGCTCAGGTGAGCTAAAAAAGGCATTATAAGAAACATCTCTTTAAAGTTTGATGAAAATGGCATGGCAGTTTGTCATTTGAAGCCAAATATTGACGAAAATCTATTTCTAACTCGGGTGGTCATTTTGTGCAACAGAGCATAACATCTGAACGGCTTTATGGAACATTTCTTTGAAATTTGTGGAAAATGACCTTGCAATTTAATAGATGTTTGAATTTTTTTCTAGTTTTAGATTTTTCAGCCATTATGTGCAGTGGAGTGGAATGGTTTGAACAATTTCAAAGATACATTTCTGCCAAGTTGGGTTTAAAATTGCCAACTGGTCTGTGTGGTGATATGATCTGAAGCCAAATATTGATAAAAATCTATTTTAAGCTCTGGTGGCAATTTTGTGCAATGGAGCAGAACTATCTGAGCAATTATTATAGAGGGGTACACAATGTATGTAAGGAACAAGTTGGGAAATTTGGTGGAAAATGACCTTGCAGTTTAGTAAAAGATGCTGTTTTAATTTTTTTCTACAGTTTACATAATTTTAAGAAAGGGCAATATAAGATACATTTCTGTCAAGTTGGTCAAAAATGGCTTAGTGGTTTTTGAGGAGGTATCATTTTGAGCCATATATTGATGAAATCTATTTTTAGTTCTGGCAGTCATTTTGTGCAATTTAAATAGAGGGCTATTTAAGGAATATTTTTGGTGAAATTTGGTGGAAAATGATCTAGCAGTTTTGTTGTTTTATTTTTTTTTATCTTTATGTTTTGCAGCCCTTATGTGCAATGGATTGTTTGAGCAATTTTAGAAAAGGGCAATATAAGGAACATTTCCATCAAGTTTGGTTTAAAATGGTCTTGTAGTTTTGGGGGAGATGTAATTTGAAGTTAAATGTTGACAACGGATGACTGATGAAGGACACAGAGTGATTCTTATAGCTCACCCTGAGCATCTGCTCAGGTGAGCTAAAAATGAGGGTAGCAAGAGTTTTAGTTCTTAAACAATGCATTCATGTCACTCCTCTCTATCCATGTGCCAAATATCAACTAAATGTCTTTATTAGGTTTAGAATTATGCTCCAGAAAAGCTGTGAGATAATGAGAAAACTAGACAAAATGAGGTATAGTTCGTGTGCACAGCAGTTACTCTTAATGTCCTCTATAATTGTATGAAGTTTAAAGTAAATCGTATTATTTGTTTCTGAGGTATACTCAAGACAATCTGGACAGAAGGATGGATGGACAAGTCGCCCACTATAATTATACTCTCCCCATGGGAGCATAAAAATCTTTTTGTCTCAAACAACATGGCAAAATGCTGTTGAACTTAGTGTGTAGCATTTTCTAGCAGACTTCTACCAAGATTGTTCAAATAAATTGTAATGTCCCATGGGGTTACTAATGGCCCTGTATGGTGGGGTCACATTTTACACAGAATTATATAAGAAAGTAAAACAAGAGGGCCATGATGGACCTGGATTGCTCACCTAAGTGCTTTTGTGCTGGGTTTGCTGTTAAGCAAATGTCAGAAGCAGTATTACATTTACTAATTGAAGATTTGCTGGTGCCTAGAAACCAAATATCTAAAATATCAATTTATGACAGAAAAGCAGAAAAATCTGTGATGACCTTGACCCAGTGACCTCAAACCTCATGCAAGGAACCTACATGTACATATGAAATATCAAAGATACATGTACTGGTGCATATATGAAGGCTTTATTAGGTAAAGTCTATTTTTAGCCTTGGTGGCCTTTACCCCAATTTAATGGAAGAGGCTCATGCAAGATGTCTATATTACAAATATTTAAAATACCTATCAATAAATACAGGCTCTATGAAAAAATGTAGAAAAATCTATTTTAGCCTCAGTGACCTTGACATTGACCATGTGACCTCAAACTTCTCTCCTTGTTCTGCTCAAGTGAGCTGAAAATCTCATAGAAAACTCTCTCATCTGAAACCACAAGTCCAAAGCTCTGCAATTTAATATGTAGAATTTTCAAGACAAGATCTATCAAACTTTTCAATGGGATCAATATTGGCTTGATCTCAGGAGCCAAACAATTTACATAGTCATATACAGGGAACAAAAAATTCTGAGAGTTCTGAAATTTCGCGATGAATATTCGTCTCAAAAATTTACACATCAACATTTACACATTTTGTTTCCATTTTTTATCTTAAAAATACAAAAATAACCGAATAGCAGCATTTACTGCTTTCTCACTTTACCAAGCTAAAAATATTGACCACAGTGCATGACAGTTTTGAAAGGTAAGTCTTTACTGAAGAATGAGCTAACTTGACAAGAATTGAAGTAGTTTTAATACTGTACCAGAGTTCCCATTGTGCCTGCAGCATTCATTACACTCTCAGAATCATCAAATGTGAGCATGCGTGTTAGATCAGAGAGAATTTTGGCACTTGAGCTGTGCTGAACCAAGGACAGTACGCGTGTACATCCAAACTCTGACTCTGCTAAAGTGCCCAATATGTATGCAGCATTTCCGGCAACCCTATTCAAAATAAATACCATCATTTAATCTAGAAACTGTGTAGTTATATATGTGATAACTCAACTGGAAAGCAGTAATCCTGATACACAGCATCAATTTCTGCTGTCCAAATATTTAACAAAAGCTTATGATATCTTAAAGGGATACACAGGCAAATGAATGCCAAAAAATTAAAACTGATTTTATTTGCTCAAATCACGTTCGATATGAAAGACTTTAAATTCCAAGTATGTTTGTCCATATAAATAAAGTGAAATGCAGGCTTGAACGTAAATATTTGAACATTCTTTAACTGAAAGTAAAACCCGAACGGTTATTTTTAATAGTTCACATGACAAAAAAGCCAATCGTCGTTTCTCTTTGGTTGCTTTTTGTTGTAGGTACTTGAACCATCCAATCATTCACTGCAAAATGTAGCGCGTATCTAAATTTTCTATCTTGGCCCACGTGGGTCAGGTTAAGACCACCCTGTTTTTCATTTAAATAGAGGAAATCTTTGTTACTGGGACTGATCAATGTATTTATTTCGAGGACATTCATAGTATATTGATTGAAGAAACGTGAAAGAAAGCAAAAAAACCTGTATATCCCTTTAAAGGGTTTCCAAATGTAAAAAATTTCAAACGTATATTTTTAATCAACTCTTCATTTTATTTCATAATCCAAGATATTACGAATATCTGCAATTTCCAAATACATGAACTTTGACTTTTAAAATCGAAAACTGAAGTTGTCCCTCAGTTTATCAATGGCACCATTGTTGCAAAAATACAGGCGAGAGAAAGTGAGACTTAAGATTTGTGATGTAAATGTGGTCCATTGGAGAATGGTGGAAGTGTACACATCGTGATTTGTAGATTTCATCTAAATGAATTGTTTATATTTGGATAAATAATGTAACTCATCATCTACAACAATTAAATTTAATCATACAAAGTTCTGTCTGTACAAAATACACCTTGGTTAAAAATCAGCATCATAATATGAGTGTAAATGACAGTTATTACATTTACTGCATTCGTTACTTTTAATCCTAGGTTGAACATTTTTTCACTCCAGGAAAAAAACAACAGACCTTACTTCTCTCAGTTTGACATTTGCACATTTAGTTCAAATAAAATTAAAAATACAATGCCAGATCTCTGGAAAAATGACATTTAATTCCAAATAAAATTTCCAAGTGTTAAAGTACCATATCCTTATCAGAGCTATAAAAGCCAACAGGAAGGCTATAATAACAATGCAATTTTAATGTGATTGCATAATAGCCTGTGACATATCCATGTTTGGATAAGCCAGTGTTAATTGCCATTTGATCTTCAAAAACCCGTTATGCATGGTTGGTTTCAAGTTTGACCTAATTTGCCTGTCATGAAAAAAATGACAGGCTTTATAATCCCGTCTAATAATAATGACACTAATTTATTGCTTTTTAACAGTCACCCAAAGTAACTCCTACTATAATTTCTATAAAATTGTGTTTGTAAAAATTTGTCCTTTGCTGAAAACATGTTTGTTAAATGCAATAAAATGATTGATTGATAACTACACTGAATTTAATCATTCGCATAGTAAATCATTGATGTGTAAAAATAATTTCAGCGGAAACAATGTGTACGAATTATTTCTTTTGGAAAAATGCAAAAAAGCCATCAGTTTATTTAGCATACTTTCATGAAATGAATAGGCATTCTCCCAATAATCTTACCTATTGTAGTCATTATCAATTTAGATAAAAAGAAGCAGGTCACAACCTTAATGGTCACGTCACAAGATGGTGCATTCTTTTGGTTGACTGATGACTAAAAAATCCCTACTTTTGATTAAGCGTTTCTAAGTAAATATTCTTTCAATACTCATAAAATTTTCAAAACTTAACAATAAATGCACAAACTTTATTATGGTGTGAGTTGAATTTTTGACTTCCGTTTCCCTTTAATAAAGAAGAAAAACTCATCATACAAAATATACTTTTTCAGTGACAATCAAAGTTGGACCAATTTAAGCCATGGGCTGTACTTGCTATCTCAATTTTCACACCCCACAGCTGTAACTGATAAATGATCTATACACATGTAAGCTGATTACGAATAAGGATAAAATATACTGCACCACAAAGTTTCAAATGGGTTGCAAAGCAGCAGAGGGAGCATTGGTGTGCACAAAAAACATGTCACATATATCTACACTTATTGGTGAATAGGCATACCAAGTTTCAGATTGATAGTCCTAGAAATGTGGAAGTAGTTAGCGTCACAAGCTTTTTTCAACAAACAAACCCATCAGCCAACCATATATCTCCTGTATACCCTAACAATGTTTAGCAGAAATGCCTGACTTTGATCTGGCGGTCGTTTAATTGTAATAGTGTGAAAAATCAATTAGTTATAACATATTAGCTTTAGGTAACAATTAAGTTGTAAATTTCAGCAAATTCGTGGCTGCCAATTATCTATGTTTAACGCCATTATGTTATAAGAAATTTGAGAAAGTGTTCACTGCGACAACTCAAAATATTTGGTGTATATAAATTGCAATTTTTACTCCTTGGTTACATATGAAATCATGGTATCAGAAGTTTATGGATGTCTTTACTGTAGTAAGGAAATTAAACAATGACAACGAGCTAATAGTAATAATATGAATAAAGAATAACGATACAGAATTTTCTTCCATTTTTATTCACTTTTATTTAAAATGGTATGATCATCAAAAATATGAAGAAATCTTCTATCTAGTCTTGCAAAGCTAAAAAAGTAGACAAACTTAGTGTAATAATTAATACCAAATTATCAGTGTTAAAGTGGATAATGACCCAAATAGGGTGCTGGTCGTTTCGTCACCAAGCCATTTCATCAAATTGATTACATAATTATAGTAAATGAAAAGTTGTTTCGTCATCCTGAATCTTCAATAGATGGAAAGTGTGAAATACTTCAATCACACCTAATAACTGGTGCATTATTAGTGATAGCTGATCAATGCATTTGTTTCTGCATTTTATTAATCAGCAGGAAACTAATCCGATATTGAACACAAACAATTATCTCTAATTAAGTAGGTAAATGCAAGTTGCTATGCCTTTGAAATATCTGAATATCAAAAAAGAAAATGATCAAACTAGTTTAAAATCAAAGCACAGAGAGTACTGTTAGAAGCAAAAGTTAAATATGTGTGAAGATTGTTCTTTGTCACTGCACCAATGTGATAAGAAGCATATCAATTTCTTCAATTGCAGACATGCTCTAGAAAAGCATAATTACAACATAAAAGTAATGGAGATAATCCAAAAATGAGCCAAGGTAGAGTCTTTGTACAGATGTGACGGGAGACACTATGGTCATTTGATACTCTAATAAGAGCATATGCTCCCTCAGCAGCTTTGTGAATACACTACCGTTACTTCACACCGCTGCTTTAATAAGAGTAGATTTATGATATTGACCTTTACAATGAACTTTTAAACAGTCAATGGAAGTGCACCAATATCCCCGCAACCAAAAAATCTTGAAACCATTTTTCATTGGTTGAAATGATCATGTGATTGCAAAAATTATAAATAGATAGGTGTTTTCTATCAATTTTGTAAACACATTTCAACTACACATTTACGTTAACATCTTTATACAGCAATTAAACATCTAAAAACAATCATACCATCGTGATTTTAACCTTTTTGATATTTTTGCTGGTTTATTTACGTATACATATTAAAAAACACTTTGAAAAGTGAAATACAAAAGTAACATGCAAAAGTGGATTGTATGTTTATATTTTGGGTTGTCAAATGTATGTATGGACGATTCGTTGTAGGCTAGTCACTGATTGGCTTTAACTGTAACTGTGGATTTCCCTGTCTAAAAATAAAAATATCTTTCTGAAAATTAAATTTTAGCAGAGGTAAGAAAGTGAAACATTCGATCAATGCAAAGGAGAGTAATAAGAGCATCGCATGCGGTGCCAATGCTTGTACATGTATGTTAAGACATACCTGCCATACGTCCCGGATCGTCCGGGATTGTCCCGGAAATCGAGGGCCCGTCCCGGAGTCCCGGAAAGACACCCGATGTCCCGGAAAACATGAAAAACGCGCATACCTTTGATCAGGCCAGTCAGATTTTTGACACGCCGCTAATTCTTTAATTATTCGTTATGATAATATGTTCCGATTCGGTGAATACACTGCGTGTCATTGATAACCAATTAACAAATGACCGCTATCGACTATCGACTTATTGACTTGCGGTGCATTAATTAATTTGTAAGATATCTGCCCCTTTCAAAGACTGTCGCCGCGGTAATTGGTGTTAATAGAGATGCTACTTAAAATTAAATTTAATGCAAACGCGCATAAAACTCGTGGTGAATATTGTAATGTTCGATCAAATCACGCCTATACTTGTAATACAAAGCATAGACGACGCTGTCATCAATCGCCCGTGATTCAACTTGAATGCGAGTTTATGATGTTAATTAATTAATGGTACACAGTTTTTTATTTTTTTATTTTACACAATTAGTAATTGTGACAAAAAATTCTACTCGTCCTGCATCACCACCACCAGTCCTGGAGACCTAGGAGAAAAAAGATCAACGGTACTGTGCGGTTTACTGAATTAAAAAAGGCGCAGTGCTCCCCCTTACTCACGCTTCCGGTTTCGTTTTAACAGCGTATTACATGCACAATTTACTGTCGGTAAACTGTGACGTTATGATATACACATCCATCGGTATATTTCTTGCTGTTTTTGCACTCGTTCTGCAGGATGATCGATCAGAAAATTATACTCGTCCTCCTACCTTCTCCACTAGTAAATACGAGCGAACGTTTTTTTTCTGAAGTGGTTGAGAGGGATGGGAGACTAATTGTCGGGTGGTCGGACCGATTGAGCTTGAACATTTCTGCAACCCTGACAATTACTATGCTCTTGCAACTAAAATAAAAGGTATGAAACTGATGGTACTGATGTGTATTTGAAGAACGTGCACGGCTTTTCCCGCCAAAAACGGAATCCCGTCCAATTTTGTGTACTGCCAACGGTAGGGCATTGAAAGTATATGAATAGTTGTATGTCCCGGAAAATCGGCTCAAATCCCGGAAATTCGATATCAAAATCCCGGAAATGGCCAGAAAAATTATGGCAGGTATGGTTAAGAGCAACGACTTAATAGAATTAATTTCAAGAGTGTTATGGTGCTATTCAATAATTGCAGTGATCACTTAAGATGAATAACTTTGTGATTGTAAATGTTCAAGATATTAGTATTTATTTAAAATTTTAATTATTTTTCATCTGAAAAAGGGGCATAACTCTAGAAATATACTGACAACACAGAAGTTAACTGAACCTAATTTCTTGACTGCATGTCATGTTCAAAACATTCAGTGCTGTTATACTAGATGTAATTTGGATATCAGTCTACTCAGATTTGTATTAGACCTACATAATGACTATGTCGAAGAACCTCGTGTGACAAGTTTATAATGTGACATTTATATCCTACCTCACATGAAGTAAACTTGCATGAAGAGTCCTAATATTCTATCAGATACTTTAAAAAAACTTTTTAAGCTATTTATAATTTCAGACTGGATCTTATCTTTTGTACATGTATAAGAAATGTGGCATGAAATTAATTTAAGACAAAACATGGTCATGTTGAAATGCTAAATGTTTTCATTGAAATGTTTTAATCCTTACATTCTTTAAGACCAAGATATTTGGAGATCTGTGCTTATTAATAATCAAGTTTTCAAATTTTCGATTTCCGGACGTTCCATCAGTTATCCACATATAGGTACTGTTTAAATATTTTAATTCAGACTAATGTGTTCCGGGAAACTGCTGTGTATATTCAAGAAATGGCTTGTTTCATGGAAGCCTAAAATACTTTTTGTGATTGGCATTAACACAATATATTCCGTTTTTTAAAAACGCGAATTATCGCCATAGATATGGCAGTTGATAATGTAGCAAGGCTTGTTTTTTTTTCGATCATGATTTGGGAAAACAGGTAAATATATTGATAATTTAATCAACATACAAACTAAAAGCAAGGATAATATATTTTAAGCACATTTATTGGAGGAAAATATTTGAGTTATTCTGATTTATCTGTCAACAAAACAACAAAAGAAGTATTATCAACAGAGTAAAAAGTGTGATTGGCTGTTCGTGTACGTTTTCGTGTAACGTTACCTCATTACAGGCATTAGGAATACATCACCGATAAGCAAACGATTGTTTCAATGCATAGTAAATTTTATGAATGAATTTTTTGTGTGGATGAATACTTAATTACTAACTTGTTATTTCTACAGTTTGATTTGCCATAAAAGAATTGAAATTATACCTTTAATCAACAGAATTCTGCAATATCAAAGAACTTTTATCGAAACTGCAATGAAAACTCACACAACCTGTGGTACTATTTTTCAAGGCGAATGTATGTATAAGATGTGGTCATGTGATTGTATATAGAAAATCTGGTGTGTAAATTTAGAAGCTTTCGCGTCTAAAAACACGTACATAACAGAACAGAGCAGAGACAACTATAATTAATCAGGTTAATTAATATCAATAGTATGTCTTATTAGGTTAAACAGTTACACATGCATTGCTAATTAGGTGTGAATGACCCTACAAAAATATTTCACACTCTGCCTATTGAATATTCAGGGTGCTGAAACGACTTCTCATTTACTATATGTAATCAATTCGACGAAACAGTTGAGTGACAAAACAACTGTAAAGCACCGAAATATAAGCCTGATTTGTATCAAAAATAGGTATATAATTACCAAAAAAATGTTTAAATAAATATGTAATAAACTTCAATCAACTGGTCTAAATCATCCAAGAAAGTGGTCCTAATCAACCAATATGGGGCCGAATCAGCCAAGGTCCCAATCAGTGGGGTACCATTGCGATCAGAACCATGTATGCCTGTGTCTCCATCCCTTACTTCCCCTGCCCCCTCTTGAAGCTTAATATGAGTTGCATCACCTAAAATAATTTTTGGTGACAAGTCAAGTCGCGCTAAACAAGGTCGCCCCAGGTAAAAGTCGTCCCATTTTTAGTCAACTCGTCCCACATATAGAAATATGTATAAGATCATAGTTCAACTAATTATTACCTGTATATAACCGTGAAAAAGTGATAAGTGGTACGACAATTGTTGGATTAAGTAATTAATGGTGCGCTTAAATGAGTGAATAGGACAGCTGATGTAAATAATAAAGCACATTAACTCAATTCAAATCATTTTAATCGAAACAAGTATTATTATAACAACACAACAATGGTTTTATTCAACTCAACTTTTTAACAGTTATTATAAATTATTACATTTCTCAAATGATAAAATGACGATGAAAAAAAACTAGAAATATTTTACTAATGTACGTGCATAGTTGTTTAGAGTGATAACAGTTTTAATCATTAAATTATCAGGGCTGTAATCACTACAGGAGTTGTTAAAAATTCACAATTTGATAGTAACTAACACAATTTTTTCCAGTTTACCAACTTAATTCTTTCAGATTTATCAGTAAAACAGAAAAAATGTAATACTGAGTTTTAATTAACGACATAAAACAGACACTGATATAAATGAAATGCAAAATATGAACTACAATTGTTATGCCATACTGAATTTATCAAACTGACCAATAAAAAACTTAAAAAATATATAGTATGATAAAATCTGTTATTAATAAATTATCAGGAATACAAGTTTCATACAATACAAACTGATATTTATCTTTCAGATTCTAAATTGCAATATCCATCATGTGAAGTCGAATAATGACTGATGATCTTTATATCATGTTAACATTTATAACACTATTTGGCATTGCCATTAATCACTCATTTCTAAAACAGAGTGGGCATAACTCATTTTGTACATTTTTTACAAGCCGTGAATATTGTTACCGTGAACACACGTCAATTACAATTAGTAAAACAACTAACAACTTTAATGTTAGAAACAATTATCCATGATAATTACTGATTGTTTCGTCAATCAACACCATTCTTGTTTCAAGTTTGTGAAGGAAAGGTGTTACAAACAGTATAATAATGTTTGCATATAACCTTTTACAATCAATTCAGTAAATTTATTGCATTAAACACATAAATGTAAGAAGCATACATAAGTGCATAACTAATTTCTATATGTGGGACGAGTTGACTAAAAATAGGACGACTTTTACCTGGGGCGACCTTGTTTGGCGCGACTTGACCAGCATTCTATTTTTTGATTAATTCAAACACCTGCTTACCCTTACACATGTTACATGACAAAATTGACTTGAATTACCTTGGTGTGTCATTACCAAGCAGGTGAACTAGTCCCCACAGGAAATCTTCAGAGCCAGAGTGGCACAAAAAGGTATTGACTGTTCTCTCCTTGTCAGCATGAAGATCGTCCACCAACATTTCCAGTGCCGTGAACGACCTCTTATCGTTGAACATCAACAAGGAAAAATAGTCTTCTTTCTGCCATGAGCATGGCATTTTCTATCTTTTTCGTAGTGTCGCTGTGATTCTATGTTTTTACTCACATATTCAAAGTCATTCAAAAGTTAAAGACGATTTAACTTCTACTTCTGACATGTTTACTTTAATTTGGCGTCCTTTGTTACCAAACATGGCGAATATAACGGGCATAACGTAATCTCGCGAGATCACTGGGTCCTCCTATTCTACGGCCCTGTCAGATCATTTCTACGGCACTAATTATAGTCGCTTGTGGCGATTGTGTGTTGTGAAAACTGTTGTGATATTTGAAATAGACTTTAAAACTATCTATTTGACCCTTGAACTATTTGATTATTAAGCTCCACCCACTATATGCATGCTCGCAGAAGCAGTTGATTAATAAATGTAGAAAGTGTTGGACGTTAGCCTTGTGTTCTTATATGATCTTATACATTAGTATGATATCCTATGGACAACTCATAGAGTAAAACACACTGTATTTTATAAGATACAATAGTATCTCATCAACACGATAATAATAGAACATGGTGTCAGAATAACTCAAACTCACGTCGAACTAAATAAAGATTAAACTACAATGGATATTGGATTAATTTACACGAAAGCATATCGGAAACACAGCCCTAAGCTTGAAGGCATGTCGCACGCGACAAGCGATAATAGGCTAGCTAGAACGCTGGTACCAAATCTGAATTATATTATATTGACCGACCAAAAATCCATTAATACAGCATTCACTAGGTGCAATTTTGTTACTTATAGATACTGCTTTGCACACTAACACTAACTGTCTAGGATTTCAACTTCATACACCTGATCTTAGGCAATTACTACTTGAATTTCATTATATCCCCGCCAACCTCTAGCACTGGGAAGGGAGGGAGCGGGGATGATACTGGAATCAACTTGACCAGCTAAACTGCCTGGCTTGGTTATTTGTTGAGGGCATAATTCAAAAAGTATTGGCGGTATCAATTTGAATCTTCTTTGATGAAACGACAGATGGATAGACCTCATTGGGAAAATATAGATCTCTTTAGCATAATTTTAAAGTTTTTGCCTTTTGTAATTTATTAAACTTACCTACGTAGATGGACAGATCTTACTGAGGAGATGGAAGTGTCCAAGAACCACAACTTTCTTCGCATAATTTTGCAGTTATTGTCCTTTGTGATTTTTCATCCTTAATTTATGGCAGGTGATTCACTCAAAAGTATTGGATATATCAACTTGAAACTTCACACTTTGATAAATTTCATTGATAAAGTGCAGTGCCGAAGTATGAACCATGACGTTCTTATGCATAATTTTGCAGTTACTGTCCGTTGTAATTTTTCATATTTATTGTTCATAACTTTAAGGCAATATCATGTATTAACATGAAACTGCATAATACTCTACTGACAAAGTGATATGTGGGAGTATTTTCGACAGGACAGTGGTTTTCAAAGTTCAATACCGAGTACACTGGTGCAGCATGATGAGGAGTATTTAGTCTCTTATAGGATCAACCAATAAATATGTGATATGATCACTTTTAAACAACCTTTCTGCAAAATAGAAGAAAAAGAAAATATTGGTAACACTGATTACTGGTTCTGTGATCCAAACAAATTCAGTGCCTTCAGTGCTTTGCTTTTATTTATTGTAGCTACAGAAATACAAAATAAACATTATAAAAGCATTGAATTACCTCCCTTTATTTTGAAGAAATGCCATTTTAATGCTTTTTGCTGTAATTTTAGTCAGTGTCATGCCGTTTCCAGTAGAATACAATAATAATATGTTAATTCTGAGTACGGATGTCAAGACGCCATTATCAAAGCCAAGTTTTATCCAAAATAACAGAAAAAATGCAAAGAATGTTTGTTTATGAGTAACACTGATACATCCACTTCTATGTGGCTATCCATCTCTTTATTTTAGAAGTGGCCTAGCAGATTATTGAATATCAATTTATTCAATATTTCTTCATTTTTGCAAAATAAGCGCATTATACATCTCTAAACAATACCTGCATTTAGAAGACTCAATGCAAGAATAAAACTGTTTTTGTCTTCGTTGAACCAAAGCAGAACAAATGTCCGTCAACTATTCATTGATAGAGCACACAATTTCAAGAAAAAAATTCAGACATCTATATTGACACTGCCTTTACAGGATTTAACAGGGTCAATTTTCATTCAGAAGTACAATATATAAACACGAGGGCCATGATGGCCCTAAATCGCTACCTGAGTCTCATTGCTCATGTTACAAGTATCATTACTGGCTGTTATGGGTGTTTGTTGTTCACAAATTTGAATAAGTTTGCAATAAGTTTGAAGACGCTGGGTGTAATGGTACTCAAATTTTTTAGCAGAAACAGTTTCATTCTACAGGTCCCAGTGAACTTGACCTTTGACCTACAGACCCCCCCAAAAAAAACAATAGGATTCTTCTAATATAATTACCCTATGAAGTTTGAAGGTTTGGTTAAAATGGTTCTCCAGTTATTGAGCAGAAATAGTTTTCACTCTACAGGTCCCTGGGACTTTGACTTTTGACCTACTGACCCCAAAAATAATAGGGTTCTTTTACTGAGTAAAGACAATCATCTATGAAGTTTGAAGGCTCAGTGTAAAATGGTATTCCAGTTACTGAGCAGAAACAGTTTTCACTCTAGAGGTCCCTGTGAACTTAACCTTTGACTTATGGACCATAAAAGCAATAGAGTCCTTCTAATACAATTATCCTATAAAGTTTGAAGGCTCTGGGTTTAATGGTACTCTGCACAAAAACTTTTCACTATATAGGTCCCTGTGACCTTGACCTTTGACATACTAGCCCCAAAAATGGTTCTTCTACTTAGTAAAAGCAATCATCTTATAAAGTTTGAAGGCTCTGGGTGAAATGGTTTTCCTGTTATTTAGTGGAAACTGTTTTCACACTAGAGGTCCCTCTGACCTTGACCTACTGACGCAAAAATCAAAAGCGTTTTTTTCTACTCAATAAGGGCAATAACCCCTAGAAGTTTGAAGGCTTTGGGTCAACCGGTACTCAAGTTATTGAAATATAACGAAGTGTGACAGGCAGATAGACAAACAGACACCCATGGACAGGGCAAAAACAATATGTCTCCATCAGAAGGGCGTTTTCCTATAGATTTCATATTGACTGGGCGGGGTTGGGGCAGAGATAACAATCAAAAATTGAAGGTCTAGCCTCTGGTGTTTCAGAGCAACAGATTTTTTTAAGTTTTCCCTATATATGTCTTTGTGTCATGATTTGAACAAACTTGGTAAAAGTCCACTAGACAATGCTGCACACCAAATATCTAAACTCTAGGTCTTGTGGTTTCTGACAAGAAGATTTTTAAAGTTTTTCCTATATAACTCTTCATAAAACATGTGACCCCAGTGGCGGGGCATTTTTTGACCCAGATACTATGATTTGAACAAACTTGGTAGAGGTTCAATAGACAATGTTGTACACCAAATATCTTAACTCTAGGCCTTGTGGTATCTGAAAAGAAGATTTTCAAGTTTTTCTTATATAACTCTATGTAAAACATGTGACCACAGGGGCAGGGCCATTTTTGACCTAGGGGCCATGATTTGAACAAACTTGGAAGAGGTCCTTTTGACAATGCAACATACAAAATATCTAAGCTCTATGCCTTTTGGTTTCTGATGTGAAGACTATTTAAACTTTTTCCTATATAACTCTATGTAAACAAGTGACCCCGGGGTAGGGCCTATTTTGACCCAGTGGCTATGATTTGAACAAAAATAGTAGAGGTCCAGTAGACAATGCTACATACCAAATACCTAAACTCTAGGCCTTGCAGTTTCTGACAAGAAGATTTTTAAAAGTTTTTCCTATATAACTCTTTGTAAAACATGTGACCCCTGGGGCAGGGTCAGTTTTGACCCCAGGTTCATAATTTGAACAAACTTGGTAGAGGTCCACTAGATGATGCTTCATACCAAATATCTAAGCTCCAGGCCTTGAGGGTTCGGAGAAGAAGATTTTTAAAGATCTAACTTTTAAAAATTTTTTAGCTCCAGTGAACCAGAAATGCAATGGACCGGAACCATTTGATCAAACTTGGTAGAGATTCATGCAAGGAACATCCCAGGTAAGTTTCATTAAATTTGGCCCTTTGGTTTCGAGGAGATGTGATTTGAATGAAAAATTGACGACGGACGGACGGACGACGGACAAAGACTGATCAGAAAAGCTGACCCTGAGCACTTTGTGCTCAGGTGAGCTAAAAATAAAGCTATCCTTGAACACAAAATTATAAAAGAAATAAATAAAGGCAGTCCTCAAAATCAACACTTTGGATTGCAAGCGTTTCTTAACATTTGTACGTTAAAAAAAGAAAAAAACAAAAAAAAAAAACGTTATAAAAAATTACTTTATTTTATTTTTCTTGAATATCATCACATACTATAAATATACAACTGCATTAATTCTCCTTCTTATTGTATACTGGCTGCGTTTTCCTATAGATTCCATATTGGCTGCGTTTTCCTATATCTCTGTATTGGCTGCCTAAAAAGCTGTGTATAATTCTATCAATTTTAAAATAACAATATTAAATTATAGAAGAAATAAATGAAGGCAGTCCTCAAAATCAACATTTTGGATTGCAAGCGATTCTTAAAATTTGTACATGAATCTTTACTCACCGTTTAGAAAAAAACAACAAAAAAAACCCATCAAAAACATAATATAAAGTTATTTTTTTAAATATTATCGCATACTATAAATATACAACGGTATCAATTCTCCTTCTTATTGTATACTGGTTGCGTTTTCCTATAGATTTCATATTGACTGCGTTTTCCTATATCTCTATATTGGCTGCGTTTTCCTTTATCTCTGTATTGGCTGCGTAAAAAGCTGCGTATAATTCTATCAATTATTAACGATATTAAATTATAAAAGAAATTAATGAAGGCAGTCCTCAAAATCAACATTTTGGATTGCAAGCGATTCTTAACATTTGTATATGAATCTTTACATACGGTTTAAAAAAAAACAAAAAAAAACAAAAAAACATAATATAAAGTTAATAATTTATTTTATTTTATTTTATTTTTCTTAAATATTATCACATACTATAAATATAAAACTGCATCAATTCACATAATGAACCGACATTTTTCATTCTCCTTCTTATTGTATATTGGCTGCGTTTTCCTATATATTTCATATTGGCTGCGTTTTCCTATAATCTAATTGGTTGCGTAAAAAGCTGCGTTTTATACCGACCCCAATTTACCGGAACAGTTGAGAGGTCATGCTACGAAAATTCTGTATGAAATTGTTTCTCATTATTGATTCTTCCCAGAAATCGGCATGGGTAGAATATTCAGAAGCTACTTAAATGAGATTGGGACTTATAGCTAATTAAATGAGATTGGGACTTGATGTTAAATTGAAATACTGTAGGATTTGATTTAGTAGTGTGTAACCTGAAATACGGGAATATAATTTAGTTGTGTGTCACCTTAATCTACCGAAGAGAGCAATATTCGGACTACACATTGCAAATTTAACAAATATGATGGCAGAGAATATTGATGACAGCATACATTTAAATATAAACGTACCAAAGAAGAATGCAAGTGTCAGTTTCGTACGGAATAAAACAAGAGTTATTGGAAACAGAGTGAGTAAAACCGTCTTTTATCATAGGTTTTCGCGAAGTTTACATGCTGTTCACATTATAACTAGAATATTTTGAAGCGATCTTAGAAAATATTGAAGGAAATTCGTGTTGGCCATGTCTCCACATTACAACTTCACATTAGAAAATCGATATAACTGAGAGCTGTCTGTCTGATATTTTTGTAGCTGCTACCTGGGATTATTTCCACAGGAATTATTCCAAATAATTGTACTCAAAAAGTTGAATATCGTGCTATTTTTTGAATGGTCAAAACCCACCTTCAGAGGCAGCCTGAAGTCACATTATTGAGACTACCACAGGAATCAGAAGTTTTATCAATGTTAACAAGTTGGAGCAGGGCTCTACAAATTCTATAGTCCGACGTCCAGGACAGCTCTAAACTTGCTCTCGGACACCTGGCTGTGTAAAAAATTTTGTCCCGGACAACTTTAATTTTGACCATCATAAATCTTGGATAACCCACTTGAATAAACAACATTATGCAATTGATTTCTAACCAATTAGCATTCGATAAGCTCCGCCCTAATAGAGAAGTGACAGCAGTGAGCTGAAAGGTCAACCAATCACGATTCTAGTTACAATTTACTATGGATATTGATAATGTCGGTGTTGCGTGACTTTAAAATAAGTCAAGCAAATATATGTCTTAACAAATTCATTGAATGCTTAATTCCAAGGACAAAAGTTGAACATCAAAGCTTTGCCAGTGTTAGTCAAACCTTTAGGCAACGAACCACAAAAAAGAGCCAATTGGCATTTCTGTTTTAAAGATCGGATTTATTTATAAGAAAAAAAATTAAGTAGATTTAAGACAAGCTTTTAAAAATGAAGGAAACCAATGCCAGCAAATATTTAGTGGACTAAACATGAGTGAAAATCTCGAAAAAAAAGTCTGTATGTCATATATTTCCGCGACCCCGTTGTACTTTAATATTGATAGAAAACAGTGTCTGGGAGACTTTTTGCAAAGCAAACTTACAACCTTCAATTGATTGATTAAAATGAATCGTCAGGATTTTAATATAAGTACCAGTTTTTCCTTTTTCATTGAAAAAATGTTCCTTTTCTCTAAGAGATGAATATTTCTGTCGCATTTTACTTTAGAAAGCAGCAGTTATAATGAATAAAAATACTTCACATCTTAAAAATTGTTTTTTACTTGTTCAAATAAAATTCTTGTGAAACTGGAAACACATCCCCTAGGTAACCAGACATTCCACAAAAAGTTAATTTTGATGCCTGAACTACATTACCGTATATACTCGGCCAAAAGTCGAGTTTTTAATCCCCAGAAAATGGCCTTAAAGTCATTGCTCGACGTATGGGCGAGTCAGGCAAATAAAAAAAAAAAAAATCAAACGTACTTGCCCGTATGACAGTCATATTTTTTACACTACACGGAGGTAACCCCGTAGCGTAATTACATCTTTATTATTCAGCAGGCTTCTCTAATCAATAAAGAACTTATATAAGGGTCAACCTTTCTTTTGTTTTATTAGTCTGCTTGGCAGTATGACAAAGATATTTTCACACATCTGTTTGACATGTAATAAACAAACGACCATGGCGCGGTAGTTGTAGAGTGACTTCCCTTGTTTATTGATAAAGTCTGTCCAGTGTCAGGGCTCTTCCGGTTGTATAATCGTATATCATACAGGTCCTTATTGCTATGTAAACATAACAGCATTATGCTTTATTCAGAAATCAAAGGTGTGAACAATTACTGGCATTAATTTTTTTCATAATAACTCGTATAATTTCAGTGTGATAATTCCTGTTTGAAATTATTCATGTGCTTCGGTATTACATTTCTGTGTTTGTTTTTTTGTGCATTTTGAACGACTTGCAAGTTAAATAAATTATTAATTAAACAAATAATATTGACAGCAAACAACTGTGTCACTTTCAAATGATCCCTTCCAAAATGTCTTAAAACATACTGCCCGTACGTCTTCGGCATAATGAAACTACCGCACACCACTCTGTCGACGTAGTTGCTTCCCTTTACTGTAGATACGCAGTTTGTACGATTACATAAAATCTTAAAAATCCAACTCGACGTATGAAAGGGTCTAAGTAAAAATCATCAATTTTAACCTCAAAAACCCCTTCTCGACTAATGGTTGAGTCGACTTTTGGCTGAGTATATACGGTAGTTTAAAACAATAAGTTGAATAACAACCAATCCACATATATTTACTGTCTGTTATTGTCTTTTTAAAGTTGGACTCAGTTTCTGTTGAAAAGTTTGGGGTGTTTTTTTTAAAGATCTATGATAGTATCTTTTTTTTTTTTAATTGACTTTGTAAAATGAAAAGCCCAATTAACAAATAATGCTTATCGAAAATGTAATATTTTTCGCTCGAACGTCTGACTTTGTTTTTGGGACAACTCTATTTTGCCATAGTCAGTTGTCCTGGACAACTCAATCTCAAAGAAATTTGTAGAGCCCTGTGGAGGAACTCGTCAATCACCATAGGCATACAGTACAGCTCCCACAATATGTACATTTTTCTCTTTTAGTCGGAGGACATAAGGAGGAAAATCGCAGAGAAACTCTGAGAAACTCCCGAATTTTATCTGATAACTGACGGTATTTACTGTGAAACCGCATTTAATCGATACTTAGAGAATCTCCACTATCTGAGTTGACTGAAATGTTAATCTTCTAGTGAAATTTCATATTTACTTACTCCTTTTATCTTCATTTTTTAGGATGCCTTTTATTTTTACTCCTTTTATATCATGTTTTAGGATGCCTTTTATTTTGATTTGTTACACGTTTTTACAACTTACTTAAAATATACACTATATCATGTGTTGGTCTCCAGGGCTCTCGCGAGTGGGCGATTCGGGCAAAGTCGTCACTTCGCTGTCTGAAATTTCACCTTACGTGAAGATCAAAGCGAAAATCTAGTCGCCTTCTCAAAATTTAGTTGCCCTGGGCAAACATGGATGAGAGTCAATGGCGTCATAAAATGTGGCAGTTTTTTATGATACACAGTTTATTCTTCAGCATTTAGTTTTTAAAAAAGCACTATTGAGTAATGAATAATAATGAGTTTCCTATCGGATATTTTTAGCTAATTTCAGTGTTTATAAATTACTACCAATTGATCACTATTTGATGGTGATGTTTCGCCAATTAGGGCTTGATTGAGGTCAGGTGTCCTCTGTGCAATGACGGCGATTAAACTGAGTAGGTGTGTATATTGTATCACGAGACAAAAAAGGTTCAATCTATCAGGTTTTCTGTGAAAAACAAGTCAGCAATGAAAGGTTGATCCTCGGAAGTGTTACATTGTCGATCATAATGTTTTCCAAAAGGTCTGCATATCAATAGTTGATATTAGTTTCATTATGTTTTTGAAAGTTGATTTAGAAAGATTTATTTTCGAATAAGAGTTGAAATATCTCTGTCAGCCTGGTTGCAGAGCACTCGCCCAAACCATGACGAAAAAGCAAATGAAGAGTTTGAACAAACAAAATTGCCTGCAAAAAATCACCAAATCTATGAATCAGGCATCGTTCAGTTGATACATTCAGGACGAAAATAAACTTTGGCACTATAAAATAAGTAGGCAGGCAATTCAGTAGGCATTCATGTATTTTATCATACTTTAAAGTTTGTATTTTTTCAAAATTAAGTTAACTGTTGTTTTGTTTTTACTTTGATCATAAGTACTGGTTGATAAAAGGGATCAATTATTAAAGGGAAATTTATTATTAGATAAGCATACGTTGTCCGAAACAAAGAGTAAAGAAACAATGTCCACTTCTCTCTGAAGTCTGTCCACTTCTCCCTAACCTTCAACCCAGGGAGAAGTGACTTCTCCCTAAATTCTGAGTCTAGCGAGAGCCCTGGTCTCATGACCTTTGATCTGTACTCGCATGCTACAATGTATATTGTGTCTCAATTGTTAATTGGTTCCTAAATATAAGATATGATCTTTAACATTGAGGGACAGTAATTTTCCTTAAATGGTATTCACATTACATCACTTTAGAAGCTTCAGACACCACGTGCACTTTAGAGCGGGAAATGTACCATCCTTTTCTGTGAAAACCGATTTTTTTAATGATGTTTTCTGAATAGGATATTTAATACCTTTGACTTATATTTGGATATTTTTTAATTTAGACAATGGTTGCTTTGTTTACTGAACAGAAAGTTTGGTTTTGTACGAATTAATCATTAATACTGAATGTGTGAAATGAGGTTATTTGTGGAAATAAACACAGCCGATTATGCCGATTATAAATAGATTTACACACCTTCCTGACAGCTTGTTAATTAACTTAAATTGCTGCAGTTTATTTATTTTCAAGTCTTTAATCTTGAAATAAACACAGCTAATTATGCCGATTATGAATAGATTTACACACCTTCCTGACAGCTTGTTAATTAACTTAAATTGCTGCAGTTTATTTATTTTCAAGTCTTTTAATAAGTTACAAATGATAATTAAAGTGCGAAAAGTTAATACATCTAATTTAAACAGTCAAAATTTTAACAAATACACACTAATTCTAACACCTTTTAATGAGAAATAATTTGTCAAAGCTCTGGTGATGAAAACTTAGAATATTCGCAGAGAATCTCTGCAGGAATGCTCTAAAACTCTTAAAAACATGGCGATTGTGTATAAACTTAGATCGCAGGAGATTCTGAGTGTTTTTGTAGGAGAAACTCCATGGATTTCGGAGGTTTGTGTGGACCGTGATCAGGAGGAAAATGGTCCAGGTGGTATGATTAATGGCTATATTTAATAAATGCATCAGAATCCAATGCAATTCTGTCGTTTAATACTCTTCCAGAAGATTTTTAAATCATTTTCGGCATCAGGGAACATGTAGTCTCAATATTGTGACTTCAGGTAGGATGCTGCCTTTACGTCTCAATCAGAAACCACCAAAATAGTGGTGGAAAATGGATTTTGTGAAATCCCTATTTCCTAAATGATTAATTCATTTTACATGTGAACATTTGGAAACTTAATTACTTATTGAAATACTTTATTCTGTTTGAATATGTTCCACCAGGGCCTTAATTGAGAGGGAATAGACATTAGACACTCAGAAATTGCGAAAATATTGGGTCGTGAGCATGAGCAGTTGGTTCTTTATAAATACCTCAATGGCAGATAGTAACTGTATATGTTGTTGCTTATACGATAGTGTAATCAAATGGTGAAAAAACAACTTACAGTATGAATTCTAGTCGCATTAGTTAAAATAAATATTCCCTTATTGTTGATTATCTGGTTTGTTATTTTTCAATGTAACTTTTGCTTGAAAAACAATGAAAAGGATACTAAAATGGAATCATTGTTTTCCAAAATGGTGGAAAGTATGTACAAATTCTTGTTTTCTGGTCAACTTTTGGGTGGTATCAGACGAAAATAGAGTTACAAAATACATGTAATTTGGCATAAGATGGAAGTTGATACATGGACATAGAACTGAGCTTTGCTATGCATTTTATTGCTATATCTGTGTTTCTTTATGAAATACAGCACCATAAACATAGCAGTGACGTAAATACAGTAATTCAGTGATTATCAGTGTACCAAATTTCGGTTGGTATCAGCCCTAACAGACTTGATAAAAACACAAACATGACTTGCGTCGCACGCTACTTAGATGATATTGGGATCTGTATATAAGGTATCTGACCTTCTCTTAATATTAACTTCCAAATGGATGGTTAAATTTTGTGCTTTCATTCAATGGAGACAGATTTTTTACAACAAAAAAAAGGTATAAAGTTGTTGTCTTGTACTCTGCTTGCAAAGAAAACTTCTGTTGTTGAAGTAAAAAATTAGATATTATAAAAGGTCAGTGTTTCTTCAGTCTTGCAAATTTCTTATTTTAATATCAGCTCAGAAAAAGATTGTCATCTTTTACTTGTCGATTTGAAAGAAAACTTCCGTTATGGAAGTAAAAAAATAGAAATAAAAAATTATTATTACAGTCAAACTTGCGAACAAAGTCCGCTCCTTGGAATGAGCAAAAGTTGTCTTTGTTCACAGGTGGTCTTTGTTCAGGGGACCAGTGATGGATAATTTTTCTTATTTCAGCATTTGGATATGGTATGAAACGTACAATATTCGTGTATACTTCAATTTGAAGGAGTACTATTTAAATGATTGTGTACAAAGGAAACTTTTTTTTTTTTTAGCTCACCTGAGCACTTTGTCCTCAGGCTGAGCTTTTCTAATTGGCCTTTGTCCGTCTTCCATCCGTCCGTCCATTGTCAACTTTTCATTCTAACAACATCTACTCTGAAACCAATGGGCCAAATTTAATGAAACTTGCCTAGGATGTTCCTTGGATGAAGCTCTACCAAGATTATTCAGATGGTCCTGTTCCATTGCATTTCAGGTTCACTGCAGCTACAGTACAGCTCAAGCAATTTTTCCACTTTCCGCTCTGTCACCACAGACACTTTTAACAGCGAGCGGAAAATTGCAGGGGACATACTATAGTCAGCCATGGTGACAGAATTCTTACAGAAAAATAGGGATATCTTTTCAACTTCTTTAAATGACATAGGGAAAACATCAATATACACTCATTCAATTGATACGGAGCCTGGGAAATGTCCTGTCCGACTGCCATATTATAAAGTAAATCCGTTGCAGAGAAAAGCTATTGGTGAGGAAGTAGAGAAGATGTTAGATAGTAAAATAATTAGAGAATCCAATTCAATTTGGCATAGTCATGTGGTTCTTGTAAAGAAACGCGATAACGCTTACAGATTTGCAGTAGACTACAGACAATTAAACCGTATCACTCTTAGTATTGCTCATCCTTTACCGACTTTGGAAACCATTTTGATTGTATTGGTGATTCTCGTGCTCAATATTTTTCCACTTTAGACATGGCCTCGGGATTTTGGCAAGTCCGGATGGACCCCGTCACAAGGCAGCTTTTTGTGTTCCGTCCGGAATCTATGAGTTCAATAGGATGCCTTTTGGTCGCAAAAATGCACCTATGTCATTTCAAATGTTAATGACTAAAGTTCTAGGGTCAATGAACTGGAAACAAGCATTATGCTTCATAGATGATATTCTAGTTTTTAGCCCTACATTTGAGCAACATTTGACTGATTTAGAGCTTCTCTTTCAAAGACGTAGAGCTGCAAATCTCACGCGTAAACCTGAAAAGTGTCATTTTGCTCAGGAAAAAGTTAAATACTTCCATGAACATTTGTGTATATATGTCATAATATGAGTACATGTACACACACCTTGTGTATTCCATGTAAAACATGTCATACTTAAATGGGGGAACATTTGTTGACACGTAGAATATAGAAATTACAAATAACAAAATCTCAGGGTGACATTATTTTGACATGTTCTGTATATGCACCCGTTTGAAAAAAAAAAAAAAGTTATCCAAATATAAAAAAAACACCAGTATTGTTGTTTTGAGTTAATGTGTTTATTATGCGTTATTACTATATCGAATGACAGGTAAAACGATATAAATATACATGAACATCTATCTTGCCGGTTCATGCTGACCTGTAGCAAAAAATATTCAATTGTGAATTATAACAGTGTAAAATCTGTATCTTTAACGAACAATTCAATATAAGAGCTTATGGCGCAAGCATGAATGCAAAATTTTATGCTGTTCACGTGCTGCATGTGTTATAAGTTTTGACAAGTTTCATACACATTGAATGTTCATCGGCTAAATAATTTTCCCGTCTATAGATCATAAAATATATTTCATTAAGTATATACTTTTGTGCCATATTAAATAAAATATATAAAACAGTTTGATTACATTCACATTAAGTCGCCAAGAAAATATATTTTTATGGCCTTTTTTCAGAATTAATTTTTTTTGTATGTCATCACACATTTGATGACATAATTGATGATACAGTTTGATAAATCGTGCGTGACCTTTCACATTTGGGCCAAGCCTGCTTATGTAATTGACGAGGCGGCTTATGATATTTTAAGTGTACTAATTGTCGGATGCTTTTATCTTACGTCGGCGCCAGTAAAATTCGCCAATTAAAGATTTTATGCGCCAGAATTAAAATTTTGGCGGGAAGCCTGTAACAGTCATGATCAATATGTTTATTTAGGTGAATAAACATGATATAGCAGTTGTGAAAAACATCGAGGAAATTTCACAGGCAAATCTTTAAATTTTGTAATTATTTGCATACGACAGGTGTTACGTCGTTTAAATACATAACATAAAGATTTTCTTCTTTAAAAAATGTGTTTGAGTTCGTTATACTTGACAGACATACAGTAATAGTAATAAATGTCCCCGTGTAATAAATAAATTAATGGTCACCCGAGAGAGCGAAATACCGCTGCAATATTTCACAGTGATCCGCGGTGACGATATCCCGCAGCGCAAATTTCACCCGATTGAGTGGATGGGTGGAAAATCACAACTGTCGCAGGGACATCGCGGTGACAATCCACCCGTAAAAAAAACGCAGGGATCAGCGGACTTAGGAAAAATTGCTTGAGCTGTATTGTAAAAATAGATTTTATCAGTTGGTTCTTTAAAAATCATCTTCTCTGAAATCTCAAGGCCTGGAGCTTAGATATTTGGTATGAAGCATCATCTAGTAGACCTCTACCAAGTTTCTTCAAATTATGACCCTGGGGTCAAAACTGACCCCACCCCAGGGGTCAGTTGATTTTACATAGGCTTATATAGGGAAAACTGAAAAATCTTCTTGCCAGAAACCACAAGGCCTAGAGTTTAGATATTTGGCTCACAGCATTGTCAAGTGGACCTCTATAAAATTTGTTCAAATCATAGCCCCTGGGTCAAAAATGGCCCTGCCCCAGTGGTCTCATGTTTTACATAGAGTTATATAGAAATCTTGAAAAAATCTTCTTGTCTAGAGTTTAGATATTTGGTGTGTAGCATTGTTTAGTGGACCTCTACTTAGTTGGTTCAAATCATAGCTACTGGGTCAAAATAGGCCCTGCCCTGGGTGTAACTTGTTTACATAGAGTTATATAGGAAAAAGTTTTAAATCTTCACGTCAGAAACCAAAAGGCATAGAGCTTAGATAAGCCTTCAAACTTCATAGGGTAATTATATTAGAAGAACCCTATTGTTTTTGGGGTCTGTAGGTCAAAGGTCAAGTTCATTGGACCTGTAGAATGAAACTATTTCTGCTAAGAAAATTTGAGTACCATTACACCCAGAGTCTTCAAACTTATTGCAAACTTCTTCAAATTTGTGAACAACTAACACCCATTACAACCAGTAATGATACTTTTAACATGAGCAATGAGACTCATGTGAGCGATTTAGGGCCATCATGGCCCTCTTGTTTGTCTGATCTCTTTTCCACAGGCATATTCAATTATATATTTACACCATTTTCAATTCAAAGCTACATTTCGGGGGCATATGTCAATTTCCAGTGACAGCTCTTGTTATGACTGGCTCAAAATGTTGTAGATTGTATAGATAGTTTGCCCATTAATGATTTATAATCTTTTAGGGACAAAGAATTAAGGCAAGAAGATCATTGAAGAAGCTCAAGTCCACAACATGTTTAATCACAGAAGAGTATCAGTCTACAAACAGGGAGGAACCAGTCAACACGGTAGTATGCATAGGGTTCATCCAAGTTGTAGATAGGAAGCAGCAGTAGAAATTTAATGGTGCTGACTTTTACTGCTTTACTTTATTTAGATTTCCACTTGACAGTCATTCCCAGTTTTTATTACCCTGGGATCTAGTGATTGAACTGTCTGTTAACCTGTTTCTGCAAGTTGGATTTCAGTTTCTACAAAAGCAGATAAGAGGCATGAAAGTTTACACACTTACTTACCAGTGCAAAGGTCATGACCCTGACAAGTTAAATAACTGTTGCTACTTCTTTCTACAGTACGCTCAGCGCGGATTCTGCCTTTTCCGCGATACCACCGCGGACAGTTTTTTCTTATCGCGGACAAACACGGCGGACGTCCGCGATGAGAGGGCTAATTTTCGCCGCGATCCGCGGTGTCCAGTTGTGTCCACCGCGGACAAAATACCGATGATTATGTTTAAATTATCGATAAAATCGGTAACCTGTTTCTCGCGGCGGAACGCGGCGGCCATTATAACTATAGCTCAAAAATAAATGTTTATTTTATAAAATTTTCACCGTGTTATTATTTTACAAGATTACTTTAAATGAACCAAAATACGTAAATGGTAATAACATTAGTTAAAATTTTAGATGTAAAAAAATTGAAAAGGCATTTAAAATGAAAAACGTTACCTTTGTTTTGATTGTAAAATTTGGAGTGACCGCGTCGATAGACACAAACTACATACTACAGCATCCTTGTCCCCTTGAACTATCCAAAACCGTCGAAAATTAGAACATTCCTAACAACAATTACTTGTTAAACATGCTAATTATCGGGGTTATTTTAAGTGAACTGCTTTAACTGTCAAAGAAATTACGCACTCAATAGCGGCTTTCAACTTGTTACAAAGGGCGCCATGTCTTCAGATTAACTCAAAATCACAGCTGACACCTGTGTGAATAACATACCTAAATACAAACTAAATCACCTTTTTTCAAACTAGTTTATAAACCAATTTGAGCTCTGGTTTGAAAGTGAAATCTACAGATCTTGAATAAATTATTTTTTCGATGCATAACAAACACTTGTAAATTTCAGTGGCTCAACACTTCCCTTTTATATTTCTATCATTTGGGGATGAATTTCACAATCTTTGATATCGTAATATTGTTGTGAAACCTATATGTAGCCTCAAAGGAACAACCTGTCAATCACAATTCCCGTGACCTATGATCTTTACAGGTGATACAACACCGTATTTTTATTGGTTGTAATTCAAGAGCTAACCTTTGACAGCAAGCCTGCGTAATTTTCCATAAAAAAATCCCAGTATTTTACTGCCTTTTCAACATCACATGATCTAATGCTGCATGCTTTTGGATGCTTGCTCTCTACTTTCAATTCTCATTTTCGGAAAATCTATAAATAGTAACACCTAGTTTGTTGGACATATTGACAAGGATTAAATGTTCATGGTGTAAGAAACAAAAATTGACATTTTCATTGTTGTCTCTTGTTACTTTTTCGTGCATGCCGTACACCGAGGTTATTCAGTATTTGACTTAAAAGTGGTTTTCACAACCATGAACTTGCATATCTACTCTATTTTCGAATTTAATTCGACAATGATTTGCCGCGATTTAGAGTATTTTTGTTCATGGTGATTCAATAACGAGAAAACAACAAGATGTACAAACAACAAATACATTGTATCTACATAATTTTTTTTTATTACAAAATCAAATTTTACATATTTTAAGGAGTAAAGTTTTAATAATTAATCGTAAAAAGCTACAGTTTTCACCGCGATCCGCGGTGATTGACCACCGCGTTCTGCCGCGATTTACCGCGGTGTTCCGCGGGGGGAAACGCTTACGGCCACAGATTCATGTCCGCGGTGGTAAACATTTTCAGTCAAATTTTGTGCAAAATTTCGTCCGCGATGAGTCTCATCCGCGGGGTCTCGCGGGTTTTGCAAAATCCGCGCTGAGCGTACTGTATGCCCCCACTAGGGGTAGAAAAGTTTGTGTCGCACGTTGCTTCTGAAGTATTTGAAATGGAATAACAAAACCTTCCATAAATGTTTGCCATGATGAGTTGTTGTGCATCGTCAGGTTTCTTTTGAGCTCTTTGCCCTTTGAATAGTAAAAATGGGTCAGTTTTCAAAATCTTAGATTTTAGTTCAGTAGTTGGGATACGGACAAAAGCATCCCCCTGGACAAAAGCCAAAAAAAAAAAATGATGTGGACAAAAGCTCTCACATCAAATTTACAGGTAGAACAAATGCCTTTCTGTCAAATTCACATATAGGACAAAAGCCTTATGACAAAACGGACATGTTAAGTTATTCAGGTGTGAACTTGACCTTAAAATGACCTTGACTGTAAAGGTCAAGTTATTGAATTTTCATTTATTTACATATTTGATTCATACAGGAACAGTACAACACTGAGAACAAAGCCGACATGTTGAATGATTCGTTTATGACCTTTACCTTAAAATGACCTTGACTGTCGAGGTATTGAATTTTGCATAAATTTCTACAACTGTGTTATATGTGGACAGATTTGATTCATACTGGGACAGAACAACATTGTTGAAATGTTCCTTAAATTGCCCTTTTCTAAAATTGCTCAAACTTTTCCATTCCATTGCACATAAGGGCTGCAAAAGCTAAAGAAAGAAAAAAATTTAAAAAGAATCTCCTCCTAAACGGTTGGGTGATTTTCCACCAAGTTTCACAGAAATGTTCCTTACATAGCCCTCTCTTAAAATTGCTAAAGTGGTTCTGCTCCATTGAACAAAATGGCTGCAAGAGCTAAAAAAAGATTATTGTCAATATTTGGCTTCAAATGACATCTCCTCCAAAACCACTTGGCCATTTTAAACCAAATTTGACAGAAATGTTCCCTATGTAGCCCTTTTCTTAAATTGCTCAAACCATTCTGCTCCATTGCACATAGGGCTGCAAAAGCTAAAAATAGAAAAAAATTCAAACAACACTTCTTAAATGGCTAGGTGAATTTCCACCAAATTTTATAGAAATGTTCCATACATAGCTCTCTCTATTAAAATTGCTAAAATGGTTCTGCTGCATTGAACAGAAAGGCCGCCAGAGCTAGAAATAGATTTCGTCAGTATTTGGCTTCAAATGACATCTCCAAAACGATTTGGCCATTTTAAACCAAATTTGACAGAAATGTTCCTTATATTGCCCTTTTCTAAAATTGCCTAAACCGTTTCACTCCATTGCACATAAGAGTTGCAAAAGCTAAAAATAGAAAAGTAATCAAACTACATCTCCTCCTTAGTGGCAAGGTAATTTTCCATCAAATTTCAAGAAAATGTACCTTACGTACGCTTGCGTTAAAATTGCTTAAACAGTTCAGCTCCATTGATCAAAATGGCTGCCAAAGCTAAAAACAGGTTTTCTTCAATATATGGCTTCAATTACATCTCCTCACAAGCTGTTTTCACGAAATTGCCTCTGCCCCATGGATTTTTTGTATAAAATATGAGATCTTTGAATATCTTCATTTAGAAAATGTAATGTTGCATCTGATATTGCTTAATGGTCAACCCTCAAGCAAAGTACTCAGGTGAGCAATCCAGGGCCATCATGGCCCTCTTGTTTTCAAATATTGGCCCTGCATCTGGCACCAGGGTGTTGGTGACTAGAAACTAAAACTAGACTTTTCAACTTTTCCTCATAGAGCCTTCATCTATTGACAGGTATTTAGATATTTAATGTATAAATATATGCTTAAAATAGATTTTTGTACTTTTCCACATAGAGTCTTCATTATTTGACCAATAACTTTTGTATGTAGGTAACATGGAAAGACCTCTACCCTTGGGTGGGGTTTCAAGTCACTTGGGTCAGTGTCAAGGTCATCAAGGGTAATAATAGATTTTCCTACCTTTTTAGCTCACCTGATGCTCAGGGTGAGCTATTGTAATTCTGATATTGTGTGCAGACCTGTGTCCGTCGTTAACATGTTATTTTAAATGACATCTCCTCATTTACCACATGGCTGTTTTTAACCAAACTTTATAGAAATGTTCCTTACATTGCCTTTTTAGCTCACCTGTCATGTAGTGACAGAGTGAGCTTTTCCGATCACCTTTTGTCCGTCGTCCGTCCGTCCGTTAACAATTAATTTGTTAACACTCTAGTGGTCACATTTTTGCCTCAATTGTCTTGAAACTTGGTGAGGATGTTTATCTCATTAATATCTCGGACGAGTTCGAAACATGGGTTATCAGGGTTGGAAAACTAGGTCACAGAGCCCAAATATAGAAAAACCTTGTTAACACTCTAGAGGCTACTTTTTCAGTCCAGATATCCTGGAAATTTGTCAGAAAGGTTCTATCAATCATTTCTAGCTCAAGTTCAAATATGGGTCATCTGGGTTCAAAAACTAGGTCACAGAGCCCAAAAATAGAAAAATCTTGTTAACACTCTAGAGGTTACATTTTTAGTCCCAAATAATCTGGATATTTGTCAGAAGGGTTGCTTTGACAATTTCTAGGTCAAGTTCAAATATGGGTCATCTGGGTTCAAAAACTAGGTCACAGAGCCCAAATATTGAAAAACTTTGTTAACACTGTAGAGGTAACATTTTTAGCTCACCTGTCACGTAGTGACAGAGTGAGCTTTTCTGATCACCTTTTGTCCATTGTCCGTCCGTCCATCCGTCCGTCCGTTAACAATTGGTTTGTAAACACTCTAGTGGTCACATTTTTGCCTCAATTGTCATGAAACTTTGTCAGGATGTTTGTCTCATTAATATCTCGGACGAGTTCGAACATGGGTTATCAGGGTTGGAAAACTAGGTCACAGAGCCCAAATATAGAAAAACATTGTTAACACTCTAGAGATTAAATTTTCAGCCCAAATAATCTGGAAATTTGTCAGAAAGGTTGCTTCACAGATTTCTAGCAGAAGTTCAAATATGGGTCATCTCGGTTTAAAATCTAGGTCACAGAGCCCAAAAATAGAAAAATCTTGTTAACACTCTAGAGGTTACATTTTCAGCCCAAATAATCTTGAAATTTGTCAGAAAAATTGCCTTGAGGATTTCTAGATCAAGTTCGAGTATGGGTCATCTGGGGTCACAAACTAGGTCACAGAATCCAAATATGGAAAAACCTTGTTAATATTCTAAAGGTAGCATTTTCAAGTCCAAATAACCTGGAAATTTGTCAGAAAGATTCTATGGATGATTTCTAGTTCAGTTTTGAATATAGGTTCTCTGGGGTCAAAAACTAGGTCACAGAGCCCGAAAGTAGAAAAACCTTGTTAAAGCTCTAGAGGTTACATTTTTAGTCCAAATGTCCTTGAAATTTGTCAGAAAGGTTGTATCAATGATTTTTAGCTCAAATTTGGGTTTGGGTCATCTGGGATCAAAAACTAGGTCACATGGTACAAATTTGTAAAAAACTTTTTAACACTCCAGAGGTTACATTTTCAGTCCAAATATCCTGGAAATTTGTCAGACAGGTTTATTTTAAGATTTCTAGCTCAAGTTGGAGTATGGGTCATCTTGGGTCAAAAACTAGGTCACAGAGCCCAAATATGGAAAAACTTTGTAAACACTCTAGAGGCTACATTTTAAGTCCAAATGTCCTGGAAATTTGTCAGATAGGTTGTTTTGATGATTTGTAGCTCAAGTTTGGATATTGGTTATCTGGGGTCAAAAACTAGGTCACAGAGCCTAAATATCGAGAAACTTTGTTTACACTCTAGATGCTACTTTTTCAGTCCAAATGTCCTGGAAATTTGTCAGATAGGTTTTTTTGATGATTTGTAGCTCAAGTTTGGATATGGGTTATCTGGGGTCAAAAACTAAGTCACAGAGCCTAAATATCGAAAAACCTTGTTAACACTCTAGAGGATACACTTTCAGTCCAAATTACCTGGAAATTTGTCAAAGAGATTGTTTTGATAATTTCTAGCTCAAGTTCGAATATGGGACATCTAGGTTAAAAAACTAGGTCATAGAGCCCAAATATGGAAAAACCTTGTAAACACTGTAGAGGCTTTCTTTTCAGTCTAAATATCCTGGAAATTTGTCAGAGAGATTGTTTTGATAATTTCTAGCTCAAGTTCGAATATGGGACATCTAGGTTAAAAAACTAGGTCATAGAGCCCAAATATGGAAAAACCTTGTTAACACTCTAGAGGTAACATTTTCAGTACAAATAACCTTGAAATTTGTCAAAGAGATTGTTTCAATAATTTCTAGGTCAAGTTCGAGTATGGGTCATCTGGGGTCAATTAACCAGGTCCATAGCAACTTTGTTAAAAGCAGTCATACTCAGATGACGATACAGGGCCATCATGGCCCTCTTGTTATATGCCCGAAGGGGTCATATTATGTTATGGTCAAGGGCATCCATCTATTAGCAATTTAGGTTTCTGGACGATAACTTGAGTACTCTTTGGCCTACAGTCTTTTACCTTCATGTGATTATTCCCCACATTGAGTGAATGACCCCTCATGATTTTGGAGTCAGCAGCTCAAAGGTCAAGGTCACAGAAACCTTAACATTGAAAACCATTTCTGCATGTAATTTGACAGTCATTTGCGATAGATACTTCAAATTTATATCATGATTGTACACATTGAGTTGATGACCCCTATACATTTTGGTGTCAGTATATTAAAGGTCACGGTCACAGTGACCTAAATGTTTAGAATGATTTACACTCTGTAACTCCACAACCATTTGTTATATAAATTTCAAAATTCATGTAATGGTTGCACACATTGAGTGAATGATCCATATTGATTTTGGGGTCAGTAGGTCAAAGGTAAAAAAAATCAAAATTTAAAGCAAATGATTTAATTTTAAAGCCTAAGGTTTCTTCCCTTATATCACAAATGCATCATACTTTGAAAAAACACCCTTTGGGCATATAATGCTCCACCCAGGGGTGCTCTTGTTTAGCTCACCTGTCACATACTGACAGAGTGAGCTTTTGTGATCGCCTTTTGTCCGTTGTCCATCCTTCCACAATTAATTTGTTAACACTCCAGTGGTCATACTTTTGCCTCAGTTGTCATGAACCTTGGTCAGGGTGTTTTCTCATTTAGTTCTCGGACGAGTTCAAACATGGGTTATCTGGGTTGAAAAACTAAGTCACAGAGCCCAAATATAGAAAAACCTTGTTAACACTCTGGAGGCTACCTTTTCAGTCCAGATATCCTGGAAATTTGTCAGAAAGGTTGTATCTATGATTTCTAGCTCAGGTTCCAATATGGGTCATCTAAGGTCAAAAACTAGGTCACAGAGCCCAAATATTGAAAAACCTTGTTAACACTCTAGAGGTTACATTTTCAGTCCAAATGTCCGGGACATTTGTCAGAAAGGTTGTTTCAAAAATTTCTAGCATAAGTTTGAATATGGGTCATCTAGGTTCAAAAACTAGGTCACAGAGCCCAAATATTGAAATACCTTGTTAACACTTCAGAAGTTACATTTTCAGTCTAAATATCCTGGAAATTTGTCGGAAAGGTTGCTTCTGTGATTTCTAGCACAAATTCAAATATGGGTCTTCTGGGTTCAAAAACTAGGTCACAAATCCCAAAAATAGAAAAACCTTGTAAACACTCTGGAGGTTACATTTACATGTAGTCCAAATGTCCGGGAAATTTGTCAGAAAGATTGCTTCTATGATTTGTAGCTCATGTTTGAATATGGGTCATTTGGAGTCAAAAACTAGGTCACAGAGCCCAAATATGGAAAACCTTGTTAACACTCTAGAGGTAACATTTTCAGTCCAAATTATCTGGAGATCTGTCAGAAAAGTTGTTTTAGTGATTTGAAGCTGTAGTTTGGATATGGGTCATCTAGGGTCAAAAACTAGGTCACAGAGCCCAAATATAGAAAAACCTTGTTAACACTCTAGAGGTTACATTTTCAGTCCAAATGTCCGGGACATTTGTCAGAAAGGTTGTTTCAAAAATTTCTAGCATATGTTTGAATATGGGTCATCTAGGTTCAAAAACTAGGTCACAGAGCCCAAATATTGAAATACCTTGTTAACACTTCAGAAGTTACATTTTCAGTCTAAATATCCTGGGAATTTGTCAGAGAGATTGTTTCGATAATTTCTAGCTCAAGTTCAGATATGTGACATTTAGGTTCAAAAACTAGGTCATAGAGCCCAAATATGGAAAAACCTTGTTAACACTCTAGAGGTAACATTTTCAGTCCAAATAACCTGGAAATTTGTCAGAAAGATTGATTTAATAATTTCTAGGTCGAGTTCAAATATGTGTCATCTGGGGTCAATTAACCAGGTCCATAGCAACTTTGTTAAAAGCAGTCATACTCAGGTGAGTGATACAGGGCCATCATGGCCCTCTTGTCTAAAATTGCTGAAACCATTCTGCTCCACTGCACGTAAGGCTGCAAAACCTAAAAACAGAAAAAAAGTTAAAACAACATCTCCTCCTGAACAGCTGGGTGATTTTCCACCAAATTTCATTCAAATGTTCCTTATAGCCCTCTATTAAAATTGCTAAAACAGTTCAGCTCCATTGAACATAATAGCCACCAGAGGTAAAAATAGATTTTCATCAATATTTGGCTTCAGATGACATTTCTTCCAAAACTACATGGCCATTTTAAACCAAATTTGACAGAAATATTCCTTATATTGCCCTTTTTAGCTCACCTGGCACAAAGTGCCAGAGTGAGCTTTTGTCATACCCCAATGTCCGGTGGGCGTTGTGTGTCATGAGGCATTAACAATTTAATTATGCCCCCACTTCAAAGAAGAGGGGGTATATTGCTTTGCAATTGTCTGTCGGTCGGTCCGTCGGTCTGTAGACCAAATGGTTTCCGACCAATAACTAAAGAATGCTTAGGCCTAGGAACTTCAAACTTGGTAGGATGATTGTCCATCACCAGTAAATGACCCCTATTGATTTTGGGGTCAAGGGGTCAAAGGTCAAGGTCACATTGACCTTGTAGGTAGAAACGGTTTCCGACCAATAACTAAAGAACGCTTAGGCCTAGAAACTTCAAACTTAGTAGGATGATTGTCCATCACTAGTAGATGACCCCTATTGATTTTGGGGTCAAGGGGTCAAAGGTCAAGGTCACATTGGCCTTGTAGGTAGAAACAGTTTCCGACCAATAACTAGAGAACGCTTTGACCTAGGTTCACCAAACTTTGTATGCTGGTTGGTCATCACCAGTAGATGACCCATATTGATTTTGAGGTCATTAGGTCAAAGGTAAAGATCACAGGGACCTTCATCCTAAAAACGGTTTCCGATCAATAACTAGAGAACGGTTTGACTTAGGTTCACCAAACTCGGTTTGCTGGGTGGTCATCACCAGTAGATGACCCCTATTGATTTTGAGGTCATAAGGTCAAAGGTCAAGCTCACAGGGACCTTCATCCTAAAAACGGTTTCCGATCAATAACTAGAGAACGCTTTGACCTAGGTTCACTAAACTTGGTATGCTGGTTCGTCATCACCAGTAGATGATCCCTATTGACTTTGAGGTCATTAGGTCAAAGGTCAAGATCACAGAGACTTTCATCCTTAAAACGGTTTCCGACCAATTACTAGAGAACGCTTTGACCTAGCTTCACCAAACTTTGTATTCTGGTTGGTCATCACCAGTAGATGACCCCTATTGATTTTGAGGTCATTAGGTCAAAGGTCAAGCTTACAGGGACCTCCATCCTAAAAACGGTTTCTGATCAATAACTAGAGAACGCTTTGACCTAGGTTCACCAAACTTGGTATACTGGTTGGTCATCACCAGTAGATGACCCCTATTGACTTTGAGGTCATTAGGTCAAAGGTCAAGATCACAGAGACTTTCATCTTAAAAACGGTTTCCGTTCAATAACTAGAGAACGCTTAGGCCTAGAAACTTCAAACTTGGTAGGATGGTTGTCCATCACCAGTAGATGACCCCTATTGATTTTTGGGTCAAGGGGTCAAAGGTCAAGGTCACATTGACCTTGTAGGTAAAAAACGGTTTCCAATCAATAACTTGACAACCCATGTGCCGTTGACCCTCAAACTTCATATCTGCATTTGTCTTGGCCAGTCAATGACCCCTATTGATTTTGGGGTCAAAGGTCAAGGTCACATGTATGTCAGAACAGTTCAGACCAATTACTTGGCTACCAAATGGCATCGGGTTTCGTGGACTGTGAGACTTACATTTTAGATAACATGTATATTTGGTCACTAGGTCAAAAGTCAGTCACAATAATCTGGACACGTGACTAATTGGCTGCCGACAGGGGGCATACATGTTTTACAAACATATCTTGTTCAAATGACATCTCTTCTGAAACCACTGGGCCAAATTCAGTGAAACTTGCATGGGATGTTCCTTGCATGAAGCTCTTCCAAAGTTGTTCAAAGAATTCGATTCAATGCAGAACTCTGGTTGCAATGGCAACCAAAACAAAAAGCTTTAAAAATCTTTTTCTCAAAAACCACAAGGCGTGAGGCTTAGATATTTGGTATGAGTCATCATCTAGTGGACCTCTATCAAGATTGTTCAAATTATTACCCTGGGGTCAGAACTGGCCCCGCCCTGTGGGTCACTTGATTTTACATTGAGTTACATAGTGAGAACTTTTCAAAAATCTTCTTGTCAGAAACCACAACACATGGAGCTTAGATATTTGGTATGCTGCATTGTCTAGTAGACCTCTACCAAGATTGTTCAAATCATGACCCCTGGGTCAAAACTGGCCCCGCCCCAGGGGTCACATATTTTACATAGAGTTATATAGAAAAAACTTTAAAATCTTCTTGTCAGAAACCACAAGGCCTGGAGCTTAGGTATTTGATGTTCAGCATTATCTTGTTGACCTCTACCAAGATTGTTCAAATTATGGCCCCTGGGTCAAAATTGGCTTCGCCCAAGGGGTCAGATGTTTTACATAGAGTTATATAGGAAAATCTTTAAAAATCTTTGTATCAGAAACTGTAAGGCCTGGAGCTGATTTATTTGGTATGAGGCATCATCTAGTGGACTTCTACAAAGATTTTTCAAATTATGACCCTGGGGTTAGAACTGACCCGGCCCGGGGCTTACCTGATTTACAAAGAGTTATAACTGGGTGAAATTGGCTCCGCCAAAGTTGTCACATATTTTACATAGAGTTATATAGTAAATTCTTTAAAAATATTCTTGTCAGAAACTGCAAGGCCTGGAGCTTAGATATTTGGTATGAGGCATCATCTAGTGGACCTCTACAAAGGCCATGCCCTGGGGGTCCCTTGATTTACATAGAGTGATATAGGGAAAACTTCAAAAATCTTCTTGTAAGAAAATACAAGGCATGGAGCCCTAATTTTTTTTTATCATTTTTTAGCTCACCTGGCACAAAGTGCCAGAGTGAGCTTTTGACATACCCCAATGTCCGGTGTGCCTAGTGCGTCGTGAGGCGTCAACAATTTCATTAAAACCACATCTCCTCTGAAACCACTTGGCCAAATTCAATCAAACTTCCATGGGATGTTCCTTGCATGAAGCTCTTCTAAAGTTGTTCAAAGAATTCAATTCCATGCAGAACTCTGGTTGCTATGGCAACTTAAAGGAAAAACTTTAATCTTCTTATCTGAAACCACAAGGCCTGGAACTTAGATATTTGGTGTGAGGCATCATCTAGTGGACCTCTACCAAGATTGTTCAAATTATGACCCTGGGGTCAGAACTGGCCCCGCCCTAGGGTCACTTGATTTACATAGAGTTATATAGGGAAAACTTTAAAAATCTTCTTGTCAGAAACCGCAAGGCATGGAGCTGAGATATTTGGTGTTGAGCATTGTCTAGTAGACCTCTACCAAGATTGTACAAATCATGGCCCCTGGGTCAAAATTGGCTATGCCTTAGGGGTCATATGTTTAACATAGAGTTATATAGTAAATTCTTTAAAAATCTTCTTGTCAGAAACTGCAAGGCCAGGAGCTTAGATATTTGGTATGAGGCATCATCTAGTAGACCTCTACAAAGATTGTTCAAATTATGACCTTGGGGTCAGAACTGACCCCGCCCAGGGCTTACGTGATTTACATAGAGTTATATATGGAAAACTTTAAAAATCTTCTTGTCAGAAAGGAAAACTTTAAAAATCTTCTTGTAAGAAACTACAAGGCATGGAGATTAGATATTTGGTGTTGAGCATTGTCTAGTAGACCTCTACCAAGATTATTCCTTGACCTATATTTTTGATGTACATGTACTGACCTACTTTTTTGTTTTTTTAGCTACAACAATGAAATTTGGACTGTGTGTGCATGTTTTCATTCCGATTTCAAAAATGTCGTCTCATGACCTATATTTTGACTTACTGACCTACTTTTTGTTTTTGGAGCTATGGCAATGAAATTGCATTGGTCCATTTCTGTGATATGCATTCATAATAATTTCTTTCATCTTTGAACCCAGGTGAGCGCTTTAGGGCCATTGGCCCTCTTGTCTAAAATTGCTCAAACTATTCTGCTGCATTGCACATAAGGGCTGCAAAAGCTATAAAAAGAAAAAAATTCAAACAACAAGTCTTCCTTAACTGCAAGGTCATTTTCTACCAATTTTCACAGAAATGTCCCTTATATTGCCCTTTTTCGCTCATCTGAGGACTGCTCAGGGTGAGCTTTTGGGATCGTTGATTGTCCGGCATGCGCCAACATTGACGAAAAATGCCTGGGATATTCCTTGCATACCAAAGTTGTTTAAAGAATTCAATTCCATCAAGAACTCTGGTTGCTATGGCAACTGAAAGGAAAAACTTTAAAAAATCTTCTTGTTTGAAACCACAAGGCCCTGAGCCTTAAGAGTTGGTGTGTAGCATTGTCTAGTGGACCTTTACCAAAATTGTTCAAATTATGCCCCTTGGTTCAAATTTGGCCCTGCTCCGGGGGTCAATTGATTTAACAAAGGCTTATATAGTGAATCTTTAAAAAATCTTCTTGTCTGAAACGACAAGGGCCTGAGCCTTAAGATTTGGTATGAAGCATTCTCTAGAGAATCTCTACGAAATTTGTTCAAATTAGAAAATCCTCTTGTCTGAAATCACAAGGCCCCGAGATCTAAGATTTGGTATGTAGCATTGTCTTGTGAACCTCTACCAAGTTTGTTCAAATATTTCCCCTAGGGTCAAATTTGGCCTCGCGCCGGGGGTCAACTTATTTTACATAGGCTTATTTAGGGAAAACTTTGAAAATCTTCTTGTCTGAAACCACAAAGCCCTGAGCCTTAAGATTTGGTGTGTAGCATTGTCTAGTGGACCTCTACCACAGTTTGTTCAAATTATGCCCCTTGGTTCAAATTTGGCCCTGTTCCAAGAGTCAATTGATTTTACATAGGCTTGTATAGTGAACTTTAAAAAATCTTCTTGTCTGAAACGACAAGGGTCTGAGCCTTAAGATTTGGTATGTAGCATTGTCTAGTGGACCTCTACCAAGTTTGTTCAAATTATGCCCCTGGGGTCAAATTTAGCCCTGCTTTGGTGTCATTGGTTTTTCATAGGTTAATATAGGGAAAAACTTTGAAAATCTTCTTGTCTGAAACCACAAAGCCCTTAGCCTTAAGTTTTGATATGTAGCATTGTCTAGTGGACCATAAGCAAGTTTGTTCAAATTATGCCCCTGGGGACAAATTTAATTTTACATAGGCTTATATAGTGAAACTTTAGAAAATCTTCTTGTCTGAAACCACAAGGCCCTGAGCCTTAAGATTTGGTGTGAAGCATTGTCTAGTGGACCTCTACCAAGTTTGTTCAAATTATGCCCCCAGGGTTAAATTTGGCCCTGGCCCTGTGGTCAATTGATTTTACAAAGGCTTATATTGGGAAAACTTTGAAAATCCTCTTGTCTGAAACCACAAGGCCCTAAGCCTTAAGATTTGGTATGTAGCATTGTCTTGTGGACTTCAACCAAGGTTGTTCAAATTATATCCCTGGGGTCAAATTTGGCCCCACCCTGGTCATTGGTTTTACATAGACTTTTATAGGAAAAACTTTGAAAATCTTCTTGTCTGAAACCACAAGGCCCTGAGCCTTAATATTTGGTATGTAGCATTGTCTAGTGGACCTCAACCAAGTTTGTTCAAATTATACCTCAGGGTCAAATTTGGCCTCACTCCTGGTCATTGGTTTTACATAGACTTATTGAGGAAAAACTTCGAAAATCTTCTTTTCTGAAACCACAAGGCCCTGAGTCTTAAGATTTGGTATGTTGCATTGTCTAGTGAAACCTACCTGGTTTGTTCAAATTATGCCCCTGGGGTCAAATTTGGCCCCACCTCGGGGGTCAATTTATTTTACATAGGCTTATATATGGAAAACTTTGAAAAACTTCTTCTCTGAAACGACAAGGGCATGAGCGTTAAGTTTTCTTATGAAGCATTGTCTAGTGGACCTCTACCAAGTTTGTTCAAATTGTACCCATGGGGTCAAATTAAGCCCCATCCCTGGGTCATTGGTTTTACATAGGCTTATATAGGGAAAACTTTGAAAAACTTCTTGTCTGAAACTACAAGGCCCTGATCCGTAAGATTTGGTTTGTAGCATTGTCTTGTGGACATCTACCAAATTTTTTCAAATTATGCCCCTTGGATCAAATTTGGCACTGCCCCGGGGGTCAGTTGATGTTACCCAGGCTTATGTAGGCAAAACTTTAAAAAACCTCTTGTCTGAAACCACAGAGCCTAGAACTTAGATATTTTTAATTGAGCATCAGTTAGAGGTCATCTACCAAGTATGTTCAAATTATGCCCCTTGTGTGAAATTTGGCCCTGCCCTGGGGGTCACTTGTATTCATATAGATTTATATAGGGAGATTCTTAAAAATGCTTTTGATGTTAGCTCAATAGCAGATCCAAAGACAAAGTATTCAGGTGAGCGATATAGGGCCATCATGGCCCTCTTGTGTAAAATTGCTCAAACTGGTCCGCTCCATTGCACATTAAGGCTGCAAAACCTAAAAATGGGGAAAAAAAAAAATAAACATCATTTTCTCCTAAACTGTAAGGTCATTTTCCACCAAATTTCACTGAAATGTTCAGATATTTGGAATGAAAGGACATGTAGTTGCAGCAGCTGCTGTACTTCTGTGAGCGATAAAAAGGCCATCATGGCCCTTTTGTTTTCTGAATTTTATGCGAAAGAGTATAGATATTTTTAGCTCACCTGTCACGTAGTGACAGAGTGAGCTTTTCTGATCGGCCTTTGTCCGTCGTCCGTCGGTCGTCCATCCGTCCGTCGTCAACTTTTCATTCAAACAACATCTCCTCTGAAACCAATGGGGCAAATTTAATGAAACTTGCCTGGGATGTTCCTTGCATGAAGCTCTACCAAGACTTTTCAAATGGTTCTGGTCCATTGCATTTCTGGTTCACAGGAGCTAAAAATAGATTTTATAAGTTTGATCTTTAAAAATCTTCTTCTCCGAAACCACAAGGCCTGGAGCTTTGATATTTAGTATGAAGCATCATCTAGTAGACCTCTACCAAGTTTGTTCAAATTATGTTCCTAGGGTCAAAACTGACCCCACCCCAGGGGTCAGTTGATTTTACAAAGAGTTATATAGGGAAAACTTGAAAATCTTCTTGTCAGAAACAAGAAAGCCTAAAGTTAAGATATTTAGTATGTAGCATTGTCTAGTGGACCTCTACCAAGTTTGTTCAAATCATGGCCTCTGGGTCAAAAATGGCCCCGCCCCAGGGGTCACATGTTTTACATAGAGTTATATAGGAAAATCTTAAAAAGACTTCTTGTCATAAACCGTAAGTTGTAGAGTTTAGATATTTGGTGTGTAGCATTGTCTAGTGGACCTCTACCAAGTTTGTTCAAATCATGGCCTCTGGGTGAAAAATGGCCCCGCCCCAGGGGTCACATGTTTTACATAGAGTTATATAGGAAAATCTTAAAAAATCTTCTTGTCAGAAACCGTAAGTTATAGAGCTTAGATATTTAGTGTGTAGCATTGTCTTGTGGACCTCTACCAAGTTTGTTCAAATCATGGCCTCTGGGTCAAAAATGGCCCCTCCCCAGAGGTCACTTGTTTTACATAGAGTTATATAGGAAAAACTTAAAAAATCTTCTTGTCAGAAACTGTAAGGCTTAGAGCTTAGATATTTGGTGTGTAGCATTGTCTAGTGGACCTCTACCAAGTTTGTTCAAATCATAACCTCTGGGTCAAAAATGGCCCCGCCGCAGGGGTCACATGTTTTACATTTAGTTATATAGGAAAATCTTTAAAAAAAACTTCTTGTCAGAAACCGTAAGTTATAGAGCTTAGATATTTGGTGTGTAGCATTGTCTAGTGGACCTCTACCAAGTTTATTCAAATCATGGCCTCTGGGTCAAAAATGGCCCCGCCCCAGGGGTCACTTGTTTTACATAGAGTTATATAGAAAAATCTTAAAAAACCTTCTTGTCAGAAACCGTAAGTTATAGAGCTTAGGTATTTAGTGTGTAGCATTGTCTAGTGGACCTCTACATAGTTTGTTCAAATCATAGCCACTGGGTCAAAATAGGCCCAGCCCTGGGGTCACTTGTTTACATAGAGTTATATCGGAAAAGGTTTTAAAAATCTTCACAGAAGAAACCATAAGGCTTAGAGTTAAGATATTTTGTATGAAGCATTGCCTAGAGGACCTTTACCAAGTTTGTTCAAGTCATGGACCCTAGATAAAAAATGGCCCCGCCCCAGGGGTCACTTGTTTTACATAGAGTTATATAGGAAAATCTTAAAAAACCTTCTTGTCAGAAACCGTAAGTTATAGAGCTTAGGTATTTAGTGTGTAGCATTGTCTAGTGGACCTCTACATAGTTTGTTCAAATCATAGCCACTTGGTCAAAATAGGCTTAGCCATGGGGTCACTTGTTTACATAGAGTTATATCGGAAAAGGTTTTAAAAATCTTCACAGAAGAAACCATAAGGCTTAGAGTTAAGATATTTTGTATGAAGCATTGCCTAGAGGACCTTTACCAAGTTTGTTCAAGTCATGGACCCTAGATCAAAAATGGCCCCACCCCAGGGGTCACATATTTTACAGAGAGTTATATAGGAAAAAATCATCTTGTCATAAACAACAAGGCCTAGAGTTAAGATATTTGGTGTGCAGCATTATCTTATGGACCTCTATCAAGTTTGTTCAAATCGTGGCCCCTTAGGCCTCGCCCTAGGGGTCACATATTTTACATAGAATTATATAGGAAAAACTTGAAAAATCTTATTGTCAGAAACCACAAGGACTAGAGTGAAGATATTTGGTATGCAGCATTGTCTAGTGGACCTCTACCAAGTTTGTTAGAAAAATGTCCCTGGGGTAACTATTGGACCCGTACAAGTTTTAAATAACAATATAAAAGAAAATCTTTAAAAATCTTCTTGTCTGAAACCACAAGGCCTAGAATTTTAAAATTTGGCACGAAGCAAGCTTAATTAAGCCTTTTCAAATTATTAGATAAGGTTAAAGGTCACGGAGGCTAAAAGTAGATTTATCTACTGTACCTCATAGAGCCTTCATTTATAGACCAATATCTTTGATATTTAGTATACAGGTTCCTTGCATGGACCTCTACCCATGGGTAGGGTTTGAGGTCACTGGGTCAAGGTCAAGGTCACCCACCATAGCTTATAATAGATATTTCTACTTTCTGTCATTAGAGCCTTTATTTTTTGACTGATATTTTACATATTTGGTTTGTAGGCACTTACACATTTTCAATTAAAAAATGAAATACTGCTTAACAGCAAACCTATAGCCAAAGTACTCAGGTGAGTGATCCAGGGCCATCATGGCCCTCTTGTTTATGTAGCATTGTATAGTGGATACATACCAATCTTGTTCAGATTTTTTCCCAGGGCCCAAAATTGCCCCCATCCCAGGGTTCTATTTGTACAAAATACAAGATCTTTGAAAAATTCAAAATCTGTTATTCTGCTTCTGATGTTTGCTCAACAGCAGACCTGTAGCCAAAGTACTCAGATGAGCAACCCAGGGCTATCATGGTCCTGTGTTTTGTTTAGTTCTCCATTATGATGAATAAAAATAACAGCACTCAGAATTCAATAAAATAACATAAAGTTAACTTATGAAAAGATAGTGCTTTGTTGTTCATTAAATTTTGTCTAAGCTGCACTTTTACTGCTATGGTATTGATTATATACTTTTGAATTAGCAGTCAAGTAACTCAGAAGGCAGTGTGGTGAAAAAAGTGAAACAACATAAAGCTGAAGGTAGACCTGAAAAACAAGATGGGCAAAAGAGGAGTGGAAATGTAACCTCATCTTTATTTACACATAATCCAGACATCCCAGTTGTTCAAAGGTAACTTTTATTGCTGATATTAAGCATTTGATCATGTATGTGAATGCTTGGGGCCTAGGTTCATGAAACTTCATATGCATATTTGGCCTGACAAACAGATGACCCCTATTGAATTTGAGGTCACTGGGGTCTAAGGTCACAGAGGCCACCTGTGTAAAATCCATGTCTGATCAATAACTGTCAAACACTTGGGTCTAGGTGCATTAGACTTCCTTGGGCATGAGTTGTAAATGACCCCAGTTGATATTGAGATTATTAAAGAGACATTGGGCATGATCAGCAGATGGTCCCTTCTGATTTTAGGTCAATAATTGAAAGGTCATAGTAATGGCCTCTGTAAAATTCCTGTTTTTAGTTCACCTGAGCACAACGTGCTCATGGTTAGCTTTTGTGATCACCCTCCATCGGTCGTCGTGCGTCGTCTGTCTTCAACAATTTCTTAAAACGACATCTTGTCTGAAACCACTGACTGCACATTAACCAAACTTCACAGGAATGATCCTTGGGTGGTCCCCTTTCAAAGTTTTTCAAATGGTTCCGGTCTGTTGCATAAGTAGGTCACAGGGCCAAAAAAGAAGTTTCAAAAATGCAAATTAAAAAAAAACTTCTTGTCAGGAAGTACAAGGCCCAGAGCTTTGATATTTGGTGTATGACATCATCTATAGGTCCTCTACCAAAATTGTTCAAATTATGCCCCTACTGTCAAAATTAGCCCCGCTCTGGGGTGTCGTAGGTTTTCCTTATATGTACATCTGTATAGTAAAAGCTTAAAGAATCTTGTCCTCTGAAATGACAAAGGCTAGAGCTAAGATATCTAGCATGAAACATTGTCTAGTGGACCACTATCAAAATTGTTCAAATTATGCCTCTAGTATCAAAATTGGCCCCACCCTGGGGGGTCATAGTTTTCCTTATATGTATAAAGTGAAAGCTAAGAAAAAAATCTTCTTCTCTGAAATGACAAAGGCTAGAGCTTAGATATTTGTCATGAAACATTGTGTAGTGGACCTCTACCAAGTTTGTTCAGATTATAGTCCTGCGGTCAAAATTGGCCCTGCCCTGGGGGTCGTAGATTTTTGTGTTGCCTGCTACAAAGTAGCTGCTACATACAGGGATCACTTCTCCGTCGTCTGTCTGTCTGTCCGTCACAAAATTTGTCTGGACTACTCCTTAAAAACTACTGGCGCTATTTCATCCAAACTTTACAGGAATGATCAGTACCAAGTGTAGTTGTGCGTATCTTTGACATTTTCCAGTTCAATGATTTTTGTCAGAGTTATGGCCCTTTAACGATTTTTATTTTAGCTCACCTGAGCAAATGTTCAGGGTGAGCTATTGTGATCACCATGTGTCCGGCCTCCGGCGTCAGTCGTCCATTGTCAACATTTTACTTTAGATGACATCTCCTCCTAAACCACAAGGTTATTTTTAATGAAACTTTACAGAAATTATCCTTATATTGCCCTTTCCTAAAATTGCTCAAACTGTTCCACTCATTTACACATAAGAGCTGCAGAAGCTAAAAAAAGAAAAAAATTCAAACAACATCTCCTAAATTTTGGGTGATTTTTTGGGTGATAGCCCTCTATTAAAATTGCTAAAACGGTTCCGCTCCATTACACAAAATGGCTGCCAGAGCTAAAAATAGATTTTCATGAATATTTCGCTTCAAATGACATCTCCTGTAAAACCACTTAGCCATTTTACACCAAATTTAACAGAAATGTTCCTTATATTGCCCATTTCTAAAATTGCTCAAACCATTCTGCTCCATTGCACATAAGAGCTGCAAAAGCTAAAAATAGAAAAAAAATCAAACAGCATCTTCTCCTAAACGGTTGGGAGATTTTCCACCAAATTTCATAGAAATGTTCCTTACATAGCCCTCTATGTAAATTGGTAAAATGGTTCCACTCCATTGATCAAAATGGCTGCCAGAGCTAAAAATAGTTTTTTGTCAATATTTGGCTTAAAATGACATATCCTTCTAAACCACTTGGCCATTTTAAACCAAACTTTGCAGAAAAGTTCCTTATGTAGCCCTTTTCTAAAATTGCTCAAACCATTCCGCTACATTGCACATAAGGGCTGCAAAAGCTAAAAATAGAAAAAAATTCAAACAACATCTTCTCCTAAACGGTTGGGAGATTTTCCACCAAAATACACAGAAATGTTCCTTACATAGCCTTCTATTAAAATTGCTAGAATGGTTCTGCTCTGTGGAACAAAATGACTGCCAGAGCTAAAAATTGATTTTCATCAATATTTGGCTTCAAATGACATCTCCTCCAAAACCTGTTGGCCATTTTAAACCAAATTTGACAGAAATGTTCCTTATAATCCCCTTCTCTAAAATTGCTCAAACCAGTCTGCTCCATTGCACATAAGGGCTGTAAAAGCTAAAAGTAGAAAAGAAATCAAACAGTATCTCCTCCTCAATGGCAAGGTAATTTTCCATCAAATTTCACAGAAATTTTCCTTAATAGGTTTTCTTCAATATATGGCTTCAATTGACATCTCCTCGCAAGCTGTTATCACGAAATTGCCTCTGCCCCATGGATTTTTATAAGCTCACCTGAGCCTTTGGCTCATGGTGGGCGATTGTGACGGTCTTGTCCGTCGTTCTTTGTCCGTCAACAATTTCATTTAAACGACATCTCCTCTGAAACCTCTTGGCCAAATTTGATGAAACTTGCCTGGGATGTTCCTTGCATGAAGCTCTACCAAAGTTGTTCAAAGAATTCAATTCCATCAAGAACTCTGGTTCCTATGGCAACTTAAAGGAAAAACTTTGAAAATCTTCTTGTCTGAACCCACAAGGCCCTGAGCCTTAAGATTTGGTGTGTAGCATTGTCTAGTGGACCTCTATCAAGTTTGTTCAAATTATGCCCCTGGGGTCAAATTTGGCCCCACCCCGGGGGTTAATGGATTTTACATAAGCTTATATAGTGAAACTTATAAAATCTTCTTGTCTGAAACCACAAGGCTCTGAGCCTTAAGATTTGGTATGTAGCATTGTCTTGTGAACCTCTAACAAGTTTGTTCAAATTATGCCCCTGGGATCAAATTTGGCCCCGCCCCAGGGGTCAACTTATTTGAAATAGAGAAACTTCGAAAATCTTCTTGTCTGAAACGACAAGGCCCTGAGCCTTACGATTTGGTATGTAGCATTGTCGTGTAGACCTCTACCAAGTTTGTTCAAATTATGCCCCTGGGGTCAAATTTGGCCCTGCTCTGGGGGTCAATTGATTTTACATAGGCTTATATAGAGAAAACTTTGAAAAATCTCCTTGTCTGAAACCACAAGGCTCTGACCCTTAAGATTTATTATGTTTGTTCAAATTATGCCCCTGGGGTCAAATTTGGCCCCACCTCGGGGGTCAATCGATTTTACATAGGGAAAACTTTGAAAATCTTCTTGTTTGAAACCACATGGGCCTGAACCTTAAGATTTGGTATGTAGCATTGTCTAGCGGACCTCTACCAAGTTTGTTCAAATTATGCCCCTTGGGTCAAATTTGGCCCCACCCCAGGGTCATTGGTTTTTCATAAGCTAATATATTCTTGTAGAAGGATAGGTAACATTTTCAGTCCAAATAATCTTGAAATTTGTCAGAAATGTTGCTTCTTTGAATTCTAACTCAAGTTTGAATATGGGTCATCTGGGTTCAAAAACTAGGTCACAGAGCCCAAAAATAGAAAAAACCTTGTCAACACTGTAGAGGTTACATTTTCAGTCAAAATACCCCAGAAATTTCTCAGAAAGGTTGTTCTGATGATTTCTAGCTCAAGTTCGAAGATTGGTCATCTGGAGTCAAAAACTAGGTTGCATAGCCCAAATATGGAAAAACCTTGTTAACACTCTAGAGGTAACATTTTCAGTCCAAATAACCTTGAAATTTGTCAGAAAGATTGTATCAATGATTTCTAGCTCAGTTTTGAATATGGGTTATCTGGGGTCAAAAACTAGGTCACAGGGCCAAAAAGTAGTGAAACCTAATTAATACTCTATAGGTTACATTTTCAATCCAAATATCCTTGAAATTTGTCATAAAGGTTGCTTCTATGATTTCTAGTTCAAGTTCGAATATAGGTGATCTTGGATCAAAACCTAGGTCACAGAGCCCAAAAATTTAAAAACCATTTTAACACTCCGAGGTTACATTTTCAGTCCAAATGTCCTGGAAATTTGTCAGCCCAAATATGGGAAAACTTTGTAAACACTTTAGAGGTAACATTTTTATTCCAAATAACCTTGAAATTTGTCAGAAAGGTTGTTTCTTTGATTTTTATAGCTCAAGTTCGAATGTGGGTCATCTGGAGTCAAAAACTAGGTCACAGAGCCCAAAAATAGAAAAACTTTGTAAACTCTCTAGAGGCTACATTTTCAGTCCAAATGTCCTGGAAATTTGTCAAAAAGATTGTTTTGATGATTTGTAGCTCATGTTTGGATATGGGTCATCTGGGGTCAAAAAACCTTGTTAACACTCTAGGGGCTACATTTTCAGTCCAAATAACCTGGAAATTTGTCAGAAAGATTGTATCAATAATTTCAAGCTCAAGTTCGAATATCGGTCTTCAGGGGTCAATTAACCAGGTCCATAGCAACTTTGTTAAAAGCAGTCATATTCAGGTGAGCGATACAGGGCCATCATGGCCCTCTTTTTGTTTTTAGCTCACCTGAGCATAAAGTGCTCAGGGTGAGCTTTTCTGATCAGTCTTTGTCCGTCATCCGTCTGTCCATTGTCAACTTTTCATTCAAACGACACCTCCCCTGAAACCAATGGGCGAAATTTAATGAAACTTGCCTGGGATGTTCCGTGCATGAAGCTCTACCAAGATTGTTCAAATGTCTCTGGTCCATTGCTTTTCTGGTTCACTGGAGCTAAAAATTGATGTTAAAAGTTGGATTTTTAAAAATTTTCTTCTCTGAAACCACAAGGCCTGGAGCTTAGATATTTGGTATGAAGCATCATCTAATAGACCTCTACCAAGTTTGTTCAAATTATGACCCTTGGGTCAAAACTGACCCCACCCCAGGGGTCAGTTGATTTTACAAAGATTTATATAGGGAAAACTTTAAAAATCTTCTTGTCAGAAACCACAAGGCCTAGAGTTTAGATATTTGGTGCACAACATTGGCAAGTGGACCTCTACCAATGTTGTTCAAATCATGGCCCCTGGCTCAAAAATGGTCCGCCCCAGGGGTCACATGTTTTACATAAAATTATATAGGGAAAACATTAAAAAATCTTGTCAGAAACCGCAAGGTTTAGAGCTTAGATATTTTGTATGTAGCATTGTCTTTAGGACTTCTACCAAGTTTGTTCAAATCGTAGCCCCTGGGTCAAAACTGGCCCTGCCTCAGTGGTCACATGTTTAAGATAGAGTTATATAGGAAAAACTTTAAAAAACTTCTTTTCTGATATCACAAGGCCTAGAGTTTAGATATTTGGTGTGCAGCATTGTCTAGTAAACCTTTACCAAGTTTGTTCAAATCATGAACAAAAGCACCAAGGGGTAGACCATTGTTCATTGTTAGGTCTCCTCTCCCAACCCCGCCCTTCTGATGGAGACATTCTGTTTTTGCCCTGTTTATGGGTGCCTGTTTGTCTGTCTGTCTGTCACACTTCGTTTCCTTTCAATAACTTGAGTACCAGTTGACCCAATGCCTTCAAACTTCACAGGGATTATTGCCCTTATTGAGTAGAAAAAGCCTTTTGTTTTTTGGGTCAGCAGGTCAAAGGTCAAGGTCAGAGGGACCTCTAGAGTGAAAACCGTTTCCACTCAATAACAGGAAAACCATTTCACCCAGGACCTTCAAACTTCATAGGATGATTGCTTTTACTAAATAGAAAAACCATATTGTTTTTGGGGCTAGTGTGTGAAAGGTCAAGGTCACAGGGACCTGTAGAGTGAAAAGTTTTTCTGCAGAGTAACTATAGTACCATTACACCCAGAGCCTTCAAACTTTATAGGATAATTGTATTAGAAGAACCTTGTTGTTTTTAGGATCCATAGGTCAAAGGTTAAGTTCACAGGGACCTCTAGAGTGAAAACTGTTTCTGCTCAGTAACTGGAGTACCATTTTACTCAGAGCCTTTAAACTTCATAGGATGATTGTTTTTACTCAGTAAAAGAAGCCTATCATTTTTGCGGTCAGTAGGTCAAAATTTAAGGTCACAGGGACCTGTAGAGTGAAAACTATTTCTGCTCAGTAACTGGAGTACCATTACACCCAGAACCTTCAAACTTCATAGGGTAATTATACAGTTGACTCAAGGCCTTCAAACTTCACAGGGTTTTTGCCTTTATTGAGTAGAAAAAAACCCTTTTGTTTTTTGGGTCAGCAGGTCAAAGGTCAAGGTCAGAGGGACCTCTAGAATGAAAACCGTTTCCACTCAATAACAGGAGTACCATTTCACCCAGAGCTTTCAAACTTCATAGGATGATTGCTTTTACTAAATAGAAGAACCCTATTGTTTTTGGGGTCTGTAGGTCAAAGGTTAATTTCACTGGGACCTGTAGAATAAAATTATTTCTGCTAAAAAATTTGAGTACCATTACACCCAGAGTCTTGAAACTGATTGCAAACTTATTCAAACTTACGAACAACCAACACCCATAACAACCAATAATGATTAGCAACATGACCAATGAGACTCGGGTGAGCAATTTAAGGCTATCATGGCCCTCTTGTTTACTTTGTTATTGATATCATTGTCATCCTGCCTACTTCATTATTGGTATCATTGTCATCCTTGTGTTCCTTATGTAAAAGTAAAAGACATTCTGCAAATTAAGGTAATTGAAGGGAACGTAACATTTTAAATCAAGTAATATTTATAACAAGTAATTAAAGACTGTTTGATAGAACTCCAAACATATTGCATTGTCAGTAAAGAAAGCTGCAGTTAAACATGTAGCAAGAATGATAGTGCTTTCAGTTACCATAAAGAATGATGTCATTTAGCAAAATACAGGTTTCTAATGCCATACCGCAAGATGGAATATATATCAAGTATATGCAGTTTCTAATGTCACCAAGCAAGATGGAATAAATGCAGTAATTCTTTTCCATGAAGAACTCTGGTTGCTGTGGCAATGCGAATGAAAAACTTTAAAAATCTTCTTGTCTAAAACTGCTAAGCCGAGAGGGCAGAAATTTGTTGTGTAGCATTGTCTAGTGGACCTCTACCATGTTGTTCAGATAATGTCCATGGGGTCGCTATTTGCTTCGCCGGAGAAAATCTTTAAAAATCTTCTTGTCTGAAACCACAAGGCCTAGAGTTTTAAAATTTACCATAAAGCATTGTCTAGTGGACCTCTACCAAGTTTGTTCAAATAATGTCCCTGGGTTCACTATTGGCCCCACTCAAGGGGTCACAAGTTTTACATAGCAGTATAGAAGAAAAAAATTAAAATTCTTCTTGTCTGAAACCACAAGATATAGAATTTTAAAATTTGGCATGAAGCATTGTGTAGTGGACCTTTGTTAAGCTTGTTCAAATTATTAGATTAGGGTAAAGGTCACCGAGGCTAAAAATAGATTTATCTACTTTACCTCATAGAGCCTTCATTTATAGACCAATATTTGATATTTGGTATGTAGGTTCCTTGCATGGATCTCTACCCGTAGGTGGGGTTTGAGGTCACAGGGTCAAGGTCAAGGTCACCATATCTTGTAATAGATATTTCTACTTTCTGTCATAGAGCCTTTATTTATTGACTGATATTTTAGATATTTGGTTTGTAGGCACCTACAAATCTTCAATAAGAAAATGAAATACTGCTTCTTATGTTTACTTAACAGCAAACCTACAGCCAAAATACTCAGGTGAGTGATCCAGGGCCATCATGGCTCTCTTGTTTGTTTTGATGTTTAATGCATTACATGGCACTTGTCTTTTTTGGCAGTTATAGGCAGGTGAGCACTTTTGGGCCATCATTGCCCTCTTGTTTATGTTGAACTCTTAAGAGTTGTATTACAAATGAGATTTAAAACAAGGTTTTTAGAAAAGTTGTAGTTTATTTAAAAGTGGTATCCTAGAATGATGGTTTCCTTGTTCAGGTTGGCAAGCAGGCAGGTGAGAGGGTACATTGCCTGCACCAAACTCAGTGGTTTCTGCGCATTTCCCTTTATTACAATTAACCTTATCAATTTTTACAAAAACATGCATATATATAGGAGTGACAGAGACAGTACATGTATTTTGAGTTGAGGTGTTGCTGCTCCCAGAAGGGGTGAGAAGTGAAGTTTAAACTTACACTGAAACAGTCAATACAACACAGAGTGTCTAATGATACTAACAGGAGAGACAAAGAAAGTAAGTGTATTCTGAATATAAAATTAATGTTGTTTACATATCATACAGGTAAAAACAATATGTTTAATACATTTCAGTGAAAGTGTTAAGCAACTGAAGGAAGAATTGTTTTCATCTGACAGTTTTAAAGATGCACCTTTACATCCATACATGGTAAGGTTTGAATAGAATTGTTAAGGTCTGGATAGAAAATTTGAAAGATACATAGTACTAAATATTGTTGTAAGACTAATCCAGTTCCAATTTTTGTAAAATTTTGGTTTTTTAACCAGGTATCAACGAAAACTGGTTATTGTTTGGCTGAAGTCAGAGGGTGGGCAGGCGGGCGTCAACTTTTGGTTTCTGCTCAATAACTTGAGTTTGCTTTGGCCTATTGATGCCAAACTTGGTATATGGGTAACTTATATCAAGAGGCAGCTTCAGTTCGCTACCCAGTGGTCTGTGATCAAGGTCAAGGTTGTTGTTGCTAAAAATAGAAATTCAGTTTCCGCTCAATAACTTGTGTTTGCTTTGGCCTTTTTACACAAAGCTTGGTGTTTGGGTAGCTTATATTAAGAGGCAGCTTGGGATTGCTACCCAGATGTCTGTGATCAAGGTCAAGGTCACTGTTGCTAAAAATAGAAATTCAGTTTTCACGTAATTACTTCAGTTTGCTGAGACCTATTGACACCAAACTTGGTGTGTGGGTAGCTTATATCAAGGCACTACTTGAGATTGCTACCCAGGTGTCTGTAATCAAGGTCAAGGTCATTGTTGCTAAAGATAGAAATTCAGTTTTCACATAATTGCTTCAGTTTGCTGAGACCTATTGACATCAAACTTGGTGTGTGGGTAGCTTATATCCAGACGCTACCCCAGATTGCTACCCAGGAGTCTGTGATCAAGGTCAAGGTCAATGTTGCTAAAAAACAGGAATTCATTTTCCGCTCAATAACTTGAGTTTGCTTTGGCCTATTGATGCTACACTTAGTGTATCGGTAGCTTATATCAAGAGGCAGCTTGGGATTGCTACCCAGATGTCTTTGATAAGGTCAAGGTCACTGTTGCTAAAATCAGTTTCCACTCAATAACTTCAGTTTGCTTTGACCTATTGACACTAAACTTAGTATGTGGTTAGCTTACATCAAGACGCTACTTGGGATTACTACCCATGTGACTATGATTAAGGTCAAGGTCACTGTTGCTAAAAATAGAAATTCAGTTTCCACATAATAACTTGAGTTCGCTTTGGCCTATTGAAAACAAGCTTGGTGTATGGGTAGCTTATATCAAGAGGCAATTTTGGATTGCTACCAAGATGTCTGTGATCAAGGTAAATGTTATTGTTGCTAAAAATGGAAATTCTGTCTCCGCATAATAACTTGAGTTTGCTTAGACCTATTGACACCAAATTTAGTATGTGGGTAGCTTATTTCAAGACGCAACTTGGGATTGCAACCCAGGTGTCTGTGAACAAGGTCAAGGTCACTGTTGCTTAAAAAAAGAAATTCAGTTTTCACGTAATAACTTGAGTTTGCTTTGACCTATTGACACACTTGCTGTGTGGGTAGCTTATATTAAAATGCAGCTTTGGATTGCTACTTAGACACCTGGGAGCAAGGTCAAGGTCACTTGCTTACAATAGAATTTTCAGCTCCTACTCAATAACTTCAGCACACTTTAACTTGGCATGTATGTAGCTTACATGAAAATACAGCCTGGCATTGCTACTCAGGTATCTGGTATATTTTTATTTTGAACTATTGAAACCAAATTTTTGTGTTGGAACCAAAATAACAGCATCATTTTTTCTTCACTGCCATATTTCTTCCTAATTCCTGTCACATCAATACTTGGTAGTTGAATACCTGGTTTTCGTCGCATTGCGGCACTTCTTGTGCAGTGTAGAAGAGCCATAACTCCATCTTCACTATTTGCACAGTTATTGCCCTTTGTTGGTTTTCCTTGTCCAGAGCATAACTTGAAAAGTAATGGTTGGAATTCAATGCAACTTCATACAATGGTCAAGCACAGTAATAGGAAATGCAGTGTACAAGAACCACAACTGTCTTTAATTGCCTACAACCAAAACTCTATTTCAGTTCTTTTACAAAGTATTCTGTTACTAATAACTTCCTCAGTTCCGAAGCAGTCTTGCGGGGGTATTATTCACATTAAGTGATAGCTATAGTTTAATTATTAAAATGCACCAAATGCTTAATATTTCATTGGGGAGATCATGTCCTTGTCAGCTTTGGAAAAAAACAACAACAAAAAAAAACAAAAAAAAAAACAAAAAAAATAAAAAACATTGTGTACTAAAACCTGAACAAATCTTCTTGCCACTGCTATTACATGTTGAAGAATATCTATAAATCAGCAGGTTCTGTGACTTAGTATAAATAAAAAAAAACTTTGTAGTGTAAATAGAATAACAAACCTAATGCTAATGCAAAAAAAAAGAGTATCTTGCTGTATAGACAGTATGCTTCTTGTTTTACAGATTAGTAATTTGGAGAAGTTAGGTTTTACAAAGATGACAGCAGTTCAACATGAGACCATACCTAAACTTGTAACTGGCCATGATTTGCTAGTCAAGTCTCAGACAGGGTCAGGTTAGTTGATTAGAAGTATCTCTTGTTTTTCAATTATTATATGCCTGAAGGGAGCATATTATGTTATGGTCCAGGGCATCCGTCCATCTGTCCACACTACCGAAAAGAAATAGGGGGCCATCTAACTGTAAACATAACAAAAGAGAACAATAGAGTTTATTCCATAACAACAGAATAAGGGGCCAATGGCCCTCTATTAAACAAAAGAAAATAACAAAAGAAAAGGCCCTCTATCCAGTTTTGGCCAGACGTCCGTCAGTCCGTCCATTAGCAATTTGGTTTCTGGACGATAACTTGAGTACTCTTTGGCCTACAGTCTTTTACCTTCATGTGATTATTGCCCACATCGAGTGAATGACCCCTATTGATTTTGGAGTCAGCAGCTCAAAGGTCAAGGACACATAGACCTTAACATTGAAAACCATTTCCGCCTTGTAACTTGACAATCATTTGCGGTAGAGACTTAAAACTCTATATCATTGAGTGGATGACCCCTATACATTTTGGGGTCAGTGTATCAAAGGTCAAGGTCATAGTGAAAAAAATGTTTAGAATCATTTACACTCTGTTACCTGACAACCATTTGTCTTAAAGACTTCAAAATTCATGTAATGGTTGCACACATTGAGTGAATGACCCCTGTTGATTTTGGCATCAGTAGGTCAAAGGTCAAGGTCCATGTGACCTTAAAATTGAAAACCTTTGCCGCCATGTAACTTGACAATCATTTGTTATAGAGACTTCAAACTTTATATGATGATTGCACACATTTAGTGGATGACCCCTTTCCTTTTTGTTAGCTCACCTGGCACAAAGTGCCAGAGTGAGCTTTTGTCATACCCCAATGTCCGGTGTGCGTCGTGCGTTGTGAGGCGTCAACAATTTCATCAAACGACATCTCCTCTGAAACCACTGGGCCAAATTCAATGAAACTTGCCTGTGATGTTCCTTGCATGAAGCTCTTCCAAAGTTGTTCAAAGAATTCGATTCCATGCAGAACTCTTGTTGCTATGGCAACATAAAGGAAAAACTTTGAAAATCTTCTTGTCTGAAACCACAAGGCCTAGAGCTTTGATATTTGGTATGAGGCATCATCTAGTGGACCTCTACCAAGATTGTTCAAATTATGACCCTGGGGTCAGAACTGGCCCCGCCCTGGGGGTCACTTGATTTACATAGAGTTATATAGGGAAAACTTTAAAAATCTTCTTCTCAGAAACCGCAAGGCATGGAGCTTAGATATTTGGTGTTGTGCATTGTCTAGTAGACCTCTACAAAGATTGTTCAAATCATGGCCCCTGGGTCAAAATTGGCTCTGCCCCAGGGGTCACATGTTTTACATAGAGTTATATAGTAAATTCTTCAAAAATCTTCTTGTCAGAAACTGCAAGGCCAGGAGCTTAGATATTTGGTATGAGGCATCATCTAGTGGACCTCTACCAAGATTGTTCAAATCATGGCCCCTAGGTAAGAACTGGCCCTGCCCCCCCCCCCCCCGCGCAATTTTTTTTTTTCTCATTATTTAAGTTTTTGGCCATGGCAATATAATTTGGACCATTTGTACAGTTTTTCAAGATGATTTCAAAAACATTATTCCTTGACCTATATTTCTGACCTACTGACCTACTTTTTGTGTTTTAGCTACAGCAATGAAATTTGGACCATGTGCACAGTTTTTCGATTTCAAAAATGTCATCGCATGACCTATATTTTTTATTTATACCGGGATGAAACAACACTTATGACAAAACTGACACATTGAATCATTCAAGTGTGACCTTGACCTTCAAATGACCATCAAGGTCAAATTATGAAGTTTACTAATATTGGTCATAACATCATTTTTAGTTCTTTTTTATTAATACTTGGAAAAAACAACGCTCATGACAAAACCTACATATTAAATTATTCAAGTGTGACCTTAACCTTTAAATGACCTTTACAGTCAAGTTCGAATTATTGCATTTTGCTAAAATAGCCAAAGTTTTGTTATTTATGGACGGATTTGATCAATACAGGGACAAAACAACACTGAGAATAAAACAAATGTGTTGAACAATTCAAGCATTACCTTGACCTTTAAATGACCTTGACTTTACTTAACTTGGCTATATCTTTGTTGTTAATGGATGTAGTGTCTTCATGCTTGGACATAACTACCTTTTAGACAATACCTCCAAAGAAGGTTAAACTGAACTTGATCTTGACCTTTAAGGTCAAATTTCTGAATGTTGCTAAAATTGGCCATAACATTGTTATGTATAATTATATTTCCAAATGATGTTTCATTTGAAATCCCTTCATCACAATGTGCTTCCTCTGATGTGTTTGCCTTTGGAAATAGGAAAAAGTTGAGGGTGGCCCCCGCTTGCAGTGGCTCTTGTTTTAAATTTACCCTATTAGCTCATGATTGTTTTTCATATATGACACAGGTAAAACAATGGCATATGCAATACCAATAATAGAGAAGTTGTGCAGGAGTTCACCACGGTTACAGAGATCTGATGGTTGTCATGCAATAGTCATTGTACCAACAAGAGAGGTAATAACACTCTTTAACTGAAACTTGTTTATATGAATTGTAATTGTATAGCCACATATGATCAACTAAACTGGTCTGTTGCAGTCTGTCAGTCTCAACATGTCAGTGGTTTTAGTTTACACATACCACATACTGGAATATCATTCAAACAATATACTGGAATGATCCCTTAACTGTGATATCCAAAAGCAGATATATCGCAGTATTTTTGCACCTCATCATAATGACTTCATTCATGCATTGTATATTTGTAAGGTGTATGCTATAATTATGGAAAATTACATTTAGATTCTATGATACTGAGCATAGCAACTGAAATTTTGAATTGTGGAAATGATTATATGCACACCTCCTTTTTCTACATCACCAAATATAAGGAAAAAAGAAAGATGCTGTGTGTTGTGCAGAAAATGTAGAGCAGTCATTAAATCAAGTCTAAGAAAAATACAAACATTAAGCTGTTCCATAAAACTATTCAGCTTGTTCTGCACTTATGCATGGTTAAACAGAGATCACGAATTCAGAAAAAAGACACGCAGGAATATTTGTTGCAGAAATTTATGTTTCTTAAAGAACATGGTCATTTTGATGTTTCATTTTTACCTCACCTGAGCAAAGCTTAGGGTGCCCTGTTTGTATCCTATTTTGTCCTTTGTCCATCCTTTCATCTTTCAATCCACAATTACTTCAGACAACATCTCAACTCAAATGTCCCTGGCTTTATTATTGGCCCCACCCCAGGGCTACATGTTTTACATAGACTTATATAGGAAAATCTTTAGAAAATCTTCCCTGGAACCACAGGGTCTAGAGGTTAGATATTTAACATGGAGCAACGTCTAGAGGTCTTCTAACAAAGTTGGTAAAATCATTTCCCAGAGGTTATTCTTGGCCGCACCCCATGGGTCACATTTTATGTAGATTTACATGTATATAGGAAAATTAAAAAAAAAAATCTTCTTGTCTGAAACCATATGCCCTAGAGCTTAGATATTTTGTGTGTTGCATGGTCTTGTGGACTTCTACAAACTTTGTTCAAATTATGTCTCTGGAGTTTTATTTGTGTAAAATATTTCATCTTTGAAATTTTTTTTGAGAAACTGTTAGCTATAGACCTTAGATATTTTGTATGGAGCATTATATAGAGGTCCTCTACCAACATTTTACAAATTATGCCCAGAATTTGCACATTGGCTTATAGGAAAGACTTAAAAAATCTTGTCTAAAAGTGTATGCCCTAGAGTTTAGATATTTTGTGTTGCATTGTCTAATGGACCTATACCGAGTTTGTTCAAATTATGTCCCGTGGGTCAAAATTGGCCCCACATGTTTGGTGGTCCTGTTTGTGTAAAATATTTATGTCTTCCCTCACGAAGTGGGGTGGGAGGTATATTGTTTTTGTACTTAACACCTGTCTGTTTGTATGTCTGTAAGTCACAAAGTTTGTCTGCACTTCTTCTCCATAACCGCCGGTTGGATTTCAATGAAACTTGCTGTGATTTATTGACACCAAGCCTAGGTGAGCATTTCATCGCCATTTTTCGGTTTATTAATTTTCAGCAAAGTTATGGGCCTTGATTTTTCCAAATTTGCACACAATGGGCATATCTCCAGAACTGCTTGTCTGATTTTGACAAAACTTCACAGGAAAGATTGTTAGCAAGTGTAATGACAACATGGGGTCAATTACATTGCAAAATAATTAATTTAATTACACATTAAATTGTAAAGTCTTATTTAAATTACCCATTACATTACACAGATTAAGGAAAGTAATTAATTAAATTATCATTACATTTCAAATGTATTTAATTACATTACACATTTCATTTTGTCATCAACACCACCACTTTGCATATGGTATGTAAGGAAACTTTTAATGTTTAGATCATGTTTCAAATTTGGACAAATCTTTATACTCCACATTTGAAATAACACTGTTACACTTCAGCATCATCAAAGCAGTATCATGTGGGTTGTGAAATTTGATGTAACTTTCAAGCTAACGCTGATATTTGAGGAACAGTGTTAACATATTGCCTTAAAATTCTCTGTTTTGTCTTGTGGTAAATCAAAGTGATTCAAAATATTAACATCCATCTTAATACATCAAAATTGAAGTTGATAATGACCAGGTATAAGGTATGTGGAGAACTGTATTTAACTTATTTGTCAATTCATTTGCTTTTACTGAATGGACAATTATCTTCAGGCTATACATTGTATGTATTGCACACTTATGAAAAAAACTGTGAACAAAAATCTAAACATGAAGGCAATTTTTAGCCACAGTATACTTTCACACCTTTCACTTTGTTGAAATCGAGGTGATATATTTTACACCATGATAGAAAAAAATGACCATACAGTATTGCACCCTGTTTAAGTAAAGAGAATGGGTAATTGAAAAGTAATTGTTAATACATGGCATAAAATCAATGTTGTTGATTAAAATACCATTACATGTAATTAAAAATGTGTTCAATTACACATTACTTTCAATTACTTGAAAAAACATAATTAGTTGCCGTTCCCATTCCCGTCCAAAAACTTTAACATTGATCTTAACTATTTTATTTCTAAATGGATTTGGACATAACAACCCTTTGGACAAAACCTTTAAGTAGACCAGACTGAACTTGACCTTGGCTCATAAATGACCTTCATCGTCAAGGTCAAATTATTGAATTTTGCTAAAATTGGCCATAACTTTGTTATTTATAGTTGGATTTGATTCATACTTAGACAAGACAACAACAATGATAAAACTTACATGTTGAATCATTCAGATGTGACCTTGACCTTTAAATGACCTTGACTATCAAGGTAAAATTGTTGAATTTTGCTTATATTGTAATAACTTTGTCATATATGGATTTGATTGATACTTGCACAAACTCAAGGTCAAATTATTGAATTTTGCTAAAATTGGCCATAACTTTTATTCATTGTTGGATTTGATTCATACTTAGACAAAACAACAAACATGATAAAACTGACACGTTGAATAATTCAAGTGTGACCTTGACCTTAAAATAACCTTTACAGTCATGTCAAATTATTGAATTTTGCTTAAATTGTCATAACTTTCTCATTTATTTATGGATTTGATTCATACTTAGACAAAAAGACACTTATGACAACTCCAACATTTTGATTGTTTCAGGTATGAACTTGACCTTAAAGTGACCTTGACAGTCAAGGTCAAGTTATTGAATTTTGATAAAATTGGCCATAACTTTGTTATTTATAATTGGATTTGATTTATATTTGGACAAAACAACACTTATGACAAAACCTACATGCTGAATAATTCATATATGACCTTGACCTTAAAATGACCTTGACCATCAAGGTCAAATTGTTGAATTTTGCTTAAATTGTAATAACTTTGATATTTATTTATGTATTTGGTTCATACTTGCACAAAACAACACTTACGTGAAAACTGACACTATAAATAATTCAAGGTTGATCTTGACTTTAAAATTACCCTGATTGTCAAGGTCAAATTAATGAATTTTGCTTAAATTGTCATAACTTTCTTAATTTATATATTGATTTGATTCATACTTGGACAAAACATTAACTATGACAACTCTGACATTTTGATTGTTTCATGTATGACCTTCACCTTAAAATGACATTGACAGACAAGGTCAAATTATTGAATTTTGCTAAAATTGTTCACAACTTGGTTATTTATTGTTTGGTTTTGACTCATACTTGGACAAAACCGACATTTTAAATAATTAAAAAATGACCTTTACTCTCAAGGTCAAGTGGTTAAATTTTGCTAGAATTGTCATAACGTTCTCATTCATTTACAGATTTGATTCATGCTTGGACAAAACAACTCTTACGACAACTTCAACATTCAGATTTTTTCAAGTAAGACCTTGACCTTTAATGACAAGGTCAAATTATTGAATTTTGCTAAAATAGCTATAACTTTAAAATTTATTGTTAGATTTGATTTATGCTTGTACAAGACAACACTTATGACAAAACCTACATGTAAAATTATTCAAGTATGACCTTGACCTTAAAATGACAATGACCATCAATGATCCAAATATTGAATTTTTCTGAAATTGTAATAACTTTGTCATTTATTTATGGATTTGATTCATAACTGGACATAACACAACTTATGACAAAACTGATAGGTTGAATAATTCAAGTATGACTTTGACCTTAAAATGGCCTTGAGTTCCAAGGTCAGATTATTGAATTTTGATAAAATTGGCCTTTACTTTGTTTGTTTTCAGCTTACCTGTCACGCAGTGACATGGTGAGCTATTGTGACCCCCTCCGTCCGGCGTCTTGCGTCGTCAACATTTCCATTCAAACAACATCTCCTCTGACACCACTGGGCCAAATTCAATGAAACTTGCCAGGGATGTTCCTTGCATGAAGCTCTACCACATGGAGCTTAGATTTTTGGTGTGAGGCATCATCTGGTGGACCTCTACCAAGATTGTTCAAATTATGACCCTGATGTCAGAACTGGCCCTGCCCCAGGGGTCACTTGATTTACATAGAGTTATATAGGGAAAACTTTTAAAAAATCTTCTTGTCAGAAACCGCAAGGCATGGAGCTTAGATATTTGGTGTTGAGCATTGTCTAGTAGACTTCTACCAAGATTGTTCAAATCGTGGCCCCTGGATCAAAACTGGCCCCACCCAAGGGGTCACATGTTTTACATAGAGTTATATAGCAAAGAAACTTTAAAAATCTTCTTGTTAAACTGCAAGGCCTGGAACTTAGATATTTGGCAGTATGCACTGTGATCACAGCTGGGTCATCCCCCCTACCTTGAGGGTCACACCCCACCCTCCAAAAAAATTTTTTTTTCTCATTTTTTAAGTTTTTCGCTATGGCAATAAAATTTGGACCATTTGTACAGTTTTTCAAGATGATTTCAAAAACATTATTCCTTGACCTATATTTTTGACCTACTGACCTACTTTTTTGTTTTTTAGCTACAGCAATGAAATTTGGACCATATGCACAGTTTTTCATTTCGATTTCAAAAATGTCATTGCATGACCTATATTTTTGACCTACTGATCTCCTTTTTGTTTTTGGAGCTATGGCAATGAATTTTGGACCATGTGTACAGTTTTTTGTTCCGATTTCACAAAAGTCATATAATGACCTATATTTTTGACGTACTGACCTATTTTTTTTATTTATAGCTACGGCAATGAAATTTGGACTGTTTGTACAGCTTTTCATTCCGATTTCAAAAATGTCGTCTCATGACCTATATTTGGACTTACTGACCTTCTTTTTGTTTTTGCAGCTATGGCAATGAAATTGCATTGGTCCATTTCTGTGATATGCATCATTACATTCATAAAAATTTCTTTCATCTTTGAACCCAGGTGAGTGTTTAAGGGCCATTGGACCTCTTGTTTTTTAGTTGGATTTTAATCATACTTGGACAATACAACACTAATGACAAAACCGACATTATGAATTATTCATGTATGACCTTGATCTTAAAATGACCTTGATTGTCAAGGTCAAATTATCTAATTTTGCTTAAATTTCATAACTTTCCCATTTATTTACGGATTTGGACAAAACAACACTTACAACAGCTCTGACATTTTGATTTATTCAAGTATGACCTTGACCTTAAAATGACCTTGACCATCAAGGTCAAATTACTAAATTTTGCTAAAATAGGCCATAACTCGTTATTTATAGTTGGATTTAATTTATACTTGGAAAAAACAACTCTTTTGAAGAAACAGACATGTTGAATATTAAAAATATGACCTTGACCTTAAAATAATCTTAACTATCAAGGTCGAATTATTGAATTTTGCTTAAATTGTCATAACTTTATCATTTTACGGATTTCATCAATATTTGGACAAACAACACTTACGATAAACAAAACTGATAGGTTTTGGACAAGACCTTCAAGTAGACCAGACTGAACTTGACCTTGACTTATATATGACCTTGATCTTCAAGGTCAAATTATTGAATTTTGCTTCATTTTTGCTCTAATTGGCTATAACTTTGTTATTAATAAATGGATTGTCTTCATACTTGGACACAACAACCTTTAGGACAAGACCTTCAAGAAAACGAAACTGAATTTCACCATGACTCATAAATGACTTTGACCTTCAAGATCAGATTATTGTGTTTTGATTGTTGCTATAATTCCACATAACTTTGTTATTAATGAATAGATTGTCTTCATACTTGGGCACAACAACCCTTGGGACAAGAACTTCAAGGAGACCAAACTTAATTTGAACTTCACTCATAAATGACCTTCAACTTCAAGTTCAAATGATTGAATTTTGCTAAAATTGGTGATAACTTTGTTATTAATAGTTGGATTTGATTCATACTTAAAGGTCATGTGACACGAATTTTTGACCGCAAAGTTTTCATATGAGCGAAAAATATATATCTAACTATGACTATTTTACAAAATTCCGCAGGCAATTTGCATCTTAGAGATGTTTTTATAGCAAATTAAAATCCATATTTTACGCACTTGGTCACGCGCACCTGTCACAAGCGAAACCGGAAGTGACGCACATTTATCCCTTGCCACTTTACACAGCTGCCTGGATTGTTAACAAAAACTTTTAAATTATGATGGAAAGTGAAAATGTAGACTGAATATAGCAAAAAAAAAACAAAATTGAACAAGTTAAAGTGACATATGTGTTCAAGAAGAACAGAAATTTTATATATGTTTAGAAATATTGTAACTTTTACCAAATAATAACATACTTTTGTTTTCTTCAAAGTATACAAAACATTATCATACAAAGTTAAACTGAAATTTATAAAAGACTGGGCTAGTCAAAAAATACTTTATCATTTTGCAACTATGTTCAGTAGGAATGAAACTGTTATATGCAATCATTTAATTTAGCTATAACCTAAACAATTTTTGTTTTTCTGCCATTAGAGACAAATGGTTTCAAAACAGTGATGGTCACTTTGAACACATAATTATGTCATTTTAAGCTAACATCATGAATATACATTGAATAATTTTTGAAGAAATAATTTGTAATTTTGATGGACTTACGAAGCCAATCAGCAATATTATATAGAGGCTAGTTATACCCCCACCACAAAATGTGGGGGGGGGGGGGCTATAATGGATTCACTTTGTCGCGTGTGTCGGTCGGTCGGTCCGTCCGTCCGTCCGTCTCCATTATCGTGTCCGCTCTATAAATCCTATACCAACTGAAGGATTTTCTTCAAACTTGGCTGAAATGTTCACCTCAACAAGGGGATGTGCAGAACCCATGTTGCCCATGTGTCAGCTCAAGGTCAAGGTCACAATTGAAGGTCAAATATCAAACAATCAAATATTAGACATTATGTCGTGTCCGCTCTGTAAGTCCTACACTAATTGAAAGATTTTCTTTAATCTTGGCTCAAATGTTCACCTCAACAAAGGGATGTGCAGAACCCATGTAACCCTTTTGCCGGCTTAAGGTCAAGGTCACACTTGAAGGTCAAAAATTGACTTAGAAAATATTCTTAAATTTTAACATGTATTTGAATATTTCTGAAACTAGAAAATGTATTTGCTTGAAACTTAAAATATATATGAAGTGTCACAATTAGGATATGCAGGTCAAGTTTCATAACTCTGTATTGCATTTTCACAAAGTAATGCCCCTTTTTAAGTCTTCAAATTTACATACAATCAAATATTAGACAATATGTCCTGTCCGCTCTATAAATCCTAAACTAATGGAAGAATTTTCTTCAAACTTTACTCAAATGTTCAACTCAACAAGGTTATGTGCAGAACCCATGTTACCTTTGTGCCGGCTTAAGGTCAAGGTCACACTTGAAGGTCAAAAATTGACTTAGAAAATATTCTTAAGTTCTAACATGTACTTGAATATTTCTGAAACTAGCACAGGTATTTGCTTGAAACTTAAAAGATATATGAGGTATCACAAGTAAGATATGCAGGTCAGGTTTCATAACTCTGTATTGCATTTTGACAAAGTTATGCCCCTTTTTAAGTCTTAATTTACTTACAATCAATACTAGACAATATGTCGTGTCCGCTCTATAAATTCTATACTAATGGAAGGATTTTCTTCAAACTTTACTCAAATGTTCAACTCAACAAGGTTATGTGCAGAACCCATGTTACCTTTGTGCCGGCTTAAGGTCAAGGTCACACTTGATGGTCAAAAATTGACTTAGAAAATATTCTTAAATTCTAACATGTACTTGAATATTTCTGAAACTAGCACAGGTATTTGCTTGAAACTTCAAATATATACGAAGTGTCGCAAGTAAGATATGCAGGTCAAGTTTCATAACTAAAAAAAGTGGGGGGGATAACTTTGTATTGTATTTTGACAAAGTTATGTCCATTTTTATGTCTTTAAATTTATTTACTATAATATTTCTTAAACCAGAACAGATATTTACTTGAAACTTAAAATTAATATGAATGGTTACAAGCAAGCTCAGATGATGAAAATTCTACAATTCCGTTGAATTATGACACAAGTTATGCCCCTTTTAGGCTTAGAAAATGTTCTGATATAACCATTAATACTTAAATGTTTCTGAAACTAGAACAGATATTCACGAAAATGAAAGGTTATTTGTAACTGTTTCGAACATGATTTGACAATATATATTTGTACTATTACCTGTACAATTTGTTTTTTTCACCAGAGATAATTTCTTTTTATGTATATGTATTTGTGCCACTAAAGTTATTCCCTTAACCACCTTTCCATGTCGTCTTCTGTCAAGGACATTGGTGGGGGTATGAATCGCATTCAGCGATAGTTCTAGTTTAATCATGGTTATAGAATTAAAGATACATCAGTGAAAATGTCTAGACTAAGAGATATTTTTCAAGTAACTGATCCAAAAAGTTTTTTAACATGCTTATTTTTATCTGATGCAGTTTGTTGGAGACTTAACTAACTCCAATCGAGAGATTTTTTCCATAAAAACATTCTCCTTACAGTGTTGTGTTGCTTATTTGTCTGTGGTATATTTTGCCTGAGGTACATGTAAGAAGATCTATGATTTTTTTCATTATAAATGCATATCTTTCTTTTTTTGGCTTATTCATTCTATTTTTTTTTGAAAACAAAACAATAATGACCAAAGAACAAATAATATGAAGAAGCTCTAAAAACTATGTCAAAATCATAACACAAACACATTTTTTAAAAATAATTTGTTCACATTTAGAAGTCGAATGATTTTTATTTTCATCATAAATAGATCCATTACATTTAATTATCTAATTAAAATATATATCTGCATGGAAGCTTCTTAACTAAAAATACGAATATCAGACATGTTAATTGGAACAAGCTATCAGATTATGTTTTCACAAGTTGGACTGATCAAAAGTAATACAATCAATTTGTAAGATCACTTGCCATAAAATTTTGCTATTTGTCTCAACTTTATCATTGATTGGGTCATAAAAAAGTTAATTGCTTTGTCTTGACAGCTATGCAGAATATACAAGGGTCCCATTTGGGCAGGTTAATTTGCATAAATCCCACAGTATAAGGCATGATTTATGGATCTTTGACATTTCATTGGATATTAATTTATAAGCAGACACAAATTTCTACTTGATGGACATGCCATATTATTACTTTTCAAACAATATCCCAACGTGAAAATACACTGTAGTGTGAATTTCCATTCCAGTGAAACAAATGTTAACACATTAGATCACCTAAATTCACTTCAATTGTACTACACTTAAATGAAAAAGAATTTGTTTATGACGTAAACATCAAGTGAGGAAGTGTTACGCAGCATGTAAAAACGTGGAGGAGATAGTTTTATATAGAACCACAACATGGAAGAAATTGGAATATTTATTAATATTTATTAAGGTAAAATTACAACCCTTTCTCCCGGCACAATGTTTGAATTTACTTATAAAAATCGAGAAGTAATCACATTATTTTATTTTATTTACAATTTATAGCATGTTATTTTTATAAGTGTGCCTTTATCGTGTTTCTTGCACTTGTGGTTTTGTGTTATTTTTTTCATTTAAAAATGGATGTGTTATGAGCAATGTAATTCTGCACTACTGCCTGATACAGTAGGGATAAATCTACGTCACAGCCAAAAATTGCGGCGGAAACTACCAATGTCGAAACGGAAACAGCCAATCATCAAAAACACGTTTATTCTTATCAAAAGCAATATTTTCATAATTTTGCAGTTAAACCATTTTAATCAGTACATTATGATTATTTTGAATAGACAAAGTTGCTATAGTCATGTCACATGACCTTTAAACAAAACAACACTTATGACAAAACCAACAAGTATGACCTTGACTTTAAAATGACCATTATTACTTAATTTTGCTTAAATTGTCATAACTTTGTAATTTATTTATGGATTTGATTCCTTCTTGGGATTTACAGACGTTTCGGTAAATGACCAGTTCGGTAAATTGGATTTATATAGTAAACCCTTTGGACGTTTCGGTAAAAAGTCAATTATATAATTATATGGAAACAATGGGATATATCACATATTTCACCGGTTTTCTTTTATCTCTTAGTTGTACTCAACACATTAGCGGTCTTTAAAACCCGCTAATTGAGTAATAATAGATGCGTGCCTGAAAATATCAGAGCACTGACTGTGTTAAATAAATAAATAAATAAAACGCACGTATATCTCTACCTGCATATCGTAGTGATGTCGTGAAACCAAAGTATAACTGATTAATCTGGGTCCAAACTGAATTCTTAATCTTAAGTATAAGTTAAAAAATGATGTAACGTTTCCTATCAGAACCTTTTTGCTACTAATCGCGATCAATCAGACTGGATCCTGATAAGACGATGAAAGTAAGACAAAATGTTTTTAATTCCTTTGCCAAAACCTATTAGAGCCTATTCAACATGACAGTTGCTTATAAATTTGACCAGACCACTGTAAATAGTTTAGACACTATCCAACAGGATGAGGAGTCAAAAAGAAAACAAACTAGGTAATTATAATGTGTTTTTCATATGTGTGACAACTTTCTCCATTATTTGCCATATAATTACTATAAAATTGCCTTTTTACCGAAACGTCCAAAGGGTTTACTATATAAATCCAATTTACCGAACTGGTCATTTACCGAAACCTCCGGCACCCATTCTTGGACTGAACAGCACTTATAACCAAACTGACACGTTGAATAATTCAAGTATGACCTTGACTTGAAAATATCCTTGACTTTCAAGGTCAAATTATAGAATTTTGGTTAAATTGTCATAACTCTGTCATTTATTTATAGTTGGATTTGATTCATACTTGGACAAAACAACACTTATGGCAAACCAACATGTTTAATTATTCAGGTATGACCTTGACCTATAAATGACCTTGGCTGTCAACGTCAAGTCTAAAATTTTATTTAATTTCTGTAAAATTTTTATATTTATGCAGGGATTTGACTAATATTTGGATTATTAATAGATGGGGGTTCAATTCAGATTTTGAAATATCTTTTGACAAACAACACTCAGTGTCAAGAAATGCAAGTTTGATTTTGAAATGTAAATAGGTCAGATAAGAAACTTCACTTTAGTTATGTTTAACTTTATCTTTTTTTTATGCCCCTGAAGGGAGGCTTATAGTAATCCCACTGTCTGTCCGTCCATCCATCCATCCTTCTGTCCTGTAAAATCTTGTCCTCGCTTCATCTTCAAAACTACTTGAGGGATTTCATTGAAACTTAATAGGAGTGTTTTTCAACAAGTCTAGTTGTGCATATCCTCGGGAGATTCCGCTCGATTTATTTTTGGCAGAGTTATGGGCACTTAGTCATTTTTAGCTCACCTGTCACGTAGTGACAGAGTGAGCTTTTCTGATCACCTTTTGTCCATCGTCCGTCTGTCCGTCCGTTAACAATTAGTTTGTTAACACTCTAGTGTTCACATTTTTGCCTCAATTGTCATGAAACTTGGTCAGGATGTTTGTCTCATTAATATCTCGGACAAGTTCGAACATGGGTTATCAGGGTTGGAAAACTAGGTCACAGAGCCCAAATATAGAAAAACCTTGTTAACTCTCTCGAGGCTACTTTTTCAGACCAAATATCCTGGAAATTTGTCAGAAAGGTCCTATCGATGGTTTCTAGCTCAAGTTCAAATATCATCTGGGTCATCTGGGTTCAAAAACTAGGTCATGGAGCCCAAAAATAGAAAAATCTTGTTAACACTAGAGGTTACATTTTCAGCCCAAATAGTCTGGAAATTTGTCAGAAAGGTTGCTTCAAAGATTTATAGCACAAGTTCAAATATGGGTCATCTGGGTTCAAAAACTAGGTCACAGTACATTTGCAGCCCAAATAATCTGGAAATTTGTCAGAAAGGTTGCCTTGAGGATTTCTAGATCAAGTTCGAATATGGGTCATCTGGGGTCACAAACTAGGTCACAGAGTCCAAATATGGAAAAACCTTGTTAACATTCTAAAGGTAACATTTTCACTCCAAATAACCTGGAAATTTGTCAGAAAGGTTCTATCGATGATTTCTAGCTCAGTATTGAATATAGGTTTTCTGGGGTCAAAAACTAGGTCACAGAGCCCAAAAATAGAAAAAAACTTGTTTACACTGTAGAGGCTACTTTTCAGTCCAAATATTCTGGAAATTTGTCAGAAAGGTTGTTTCTATGATTTCTAGGTCAGGTTTGAATATGGGTTATCTGGGGTCAAAAACTAGGTCACATGGCAAAAAAGTAGAAAAACTGTGGTAATGCTTTAAAGGTTACATTTTCAGTCCAAATATCCTTGAAATTTGTCAGAAAGGTTGTTTCAATGATTTCTAGTTCAGATTTGGATATGGGTCATTTGTGATAAAAAACTAGGTTACAGAGACCTAAAATGTAAAAAAAAATTTTTTAAGACTCCAGAGGTTACATTTTCAGTCTAAATATCCTTGAAATTTGTCAGACAGGTTGTTTTGATGATTTCTAGCTCAAGTACTAATATGGGTCATCTTTCGTCAAAAACTAGGTCTCAGAGCCCAAATATGGAAAAACCTTGTTAACACTTTAGGGTTAAGATTTAATTCCAAATAACCTGAAAATTTCTCAGAAAGGTTGCTTCTGTTATTTTTAGCTCAAGTTTGAATATGGATCATCTGGAGTCAAAAACTAGGTCACAGAGTCCAAATATCGAAAAACTTTGTAAACACCCTTGAGGCTACATTATCAGTCCAATTGTCCTGGAAATTTGTCAGAAAGGTTGTTTTGATGATTTCTAGCTCAAATTTGGATATGGGCCTTATAGGGTCAAAAACTAGGTCACAGAGCCCAAATATGGAAAAACATTGTTAGCACTCTTGAGGCTACATTTTCAGTCCAAATAACCTGGAAATTTGTCAGAAAGATTGTTTCAGTAATTTCTAGGTCAAGTTTGAATATGGGTCATCTGGGGTCAATTAACCAGGTCCATAGCAACTTTGTTAAAAGCAGTCATATTCAGGTGAACAATACAGGGCCATCATGGCCCTCTTGCAGGGCTCTCGCGAAGGGGCGATTTGGGCGAAGTCGTCGCTTCGCTATCTCAAATTTCACCTTACGTGAAGATCAAAGCGAAAATCAAGTCGCCTTATCAAAATTTAGTTGCCCTTGGCAAACATGGATAAGAGTCAATGGTGTCATAAAATGTGGCAGTTGTTTTACGATTCACAGTTTTTTTACAATACACATAAACAATTGCTTGCCAGCCACTCATTAGGGAATCCCCGTAAAACTCCGCCTCTCGCTATTTCTTGCCTTATAGCCATGTGTGACGTACAGAGCGAAGACTCCGCCCATGTTATTTATATCTTTTCAACCAGAACATTCGATACCGACACTTAAGCGTAATAAACCAATCAGCATTTAGTTTTTAAAAAAGCACTATTGAGTAATGAATAATAATGAGTTTCCTGTCGGATATTTTTAGCTGATTTCAGTGTTTATAAATTACCACTAATTGATCACTATTTAATTGCGATGTTTCGGCAATTATGGGCTTGATTACGATCAGGTACCCTCTGAGCAATGACGACGATTAAACTATGTAGGTATGTATATTGTATCACGAGACGAAAAAGGTGCAATCTATCAGGTTTTCTGTGAAAAACAAGTCAGCCATGAAAGGTTGATCGTCGGAAGTGTTACAGTACATTTTAATCGTCGATCATTGTTTTCCAAAAGGTCTGCGTATCAATAGTTGATATTAGTTTCATTATGTTTCTGAATACTGATTGATACAAGGGATCAATTATGAAATGGAGATTTATTATTACATAAGCATACGTTGTCCGAAACAAAGAGTAACGAAACAATATCCACTTCGCTCTGAAGTCTGTCCACTTCTCCCTAACCTTCAACCCAGGGCGAAGTGACTTCTCCCAAAATTCTGTGTCTAGCGAGAGCCCTGTCTTGTATCAATTTCCCCTGGATGGCCTCTGAACACAGGTTTGACTGTACAGGTACAAATATAGGCTTTTTTGTTATTCATTTTTTTTCAGTGATGTTGTAAAAATATTCTTGTATTCATTTCATTTGGATAAGTTCATATGTTGATTTTTTATGAATTTCAAGCTCTATTTGATATTACCAGATTGTGAGCAGATTGAGTATATGGAGCTATTTTTAAGCAGAATAGATTCCAGATGATTGCAACTACCAACTTTAATACCTTGTAGATACTGTGAAGTCCTGCACTTATACCACTTTGGTCATGCAAAAATCATTCTGAAATCAAATTAAAACCACTTTTTGCCAGGACTTATTGGTGGAATTTCACTGTATTTATTTGCTCAGTTTTTTGTTATTTTCCATTACAGTTGGCCCTGCAAAGTTATGATGTGTTTCTGAAACTATTAAAGGTAAGATGCATTTTTAATACTGGATCTAATATTACTTTTTATGTCTTAACAGTAACTGATACCTGAACCAGAAATACAATAGCTGAGCAAGTACTAGAAAAATAGGACCAACATGGGAAAAATAGAGCAAACCTGGAAATACAGTGATTTGATTCTTGAGTGTAACATGGCCGATACAAGATGCTTAAAATTGGCCTACTATCTTAAGAAAGTATAAAAATATACAAAGTTAAATCATTGAAATTTTTTTTTCTTAAATCAGAAACATTTTCGTGTCTTGAAATTTTATTTATAATTTAGTGTGACACATTAGTTATACTGTTCATTTAAAATTGACCATAAGTGAGGTTAAATGATTAAATACTTACTAATCCATTTCATACTGTTGGTTTTTGGCCGAGGATTGTCAAATTAGACTTAGCCAGTTTGACATATTGATAACATTGCAATATATTATTTGCTCATTCTTGTAAATCTGTCTGACCTCAAGGGATAGAAATAGCTCATTTATATGTGAGAATGTACATTTTATTACTGAAGTTCAATTTGTGTGACTGCATTAAATCTTCAGGTCATGTATAGAATGTTTTAAGAGTACACCACAATTGTTATGTTAACTCACCTGAGCTTTTAGGATTGATGCTGTCTGTCATCCACAATTACTTTAAAGGACATCTTCTCTTGAACTACCAGACCAGATTTAATAAAATTTGCCTAAAATGTTCCTTGCATGTGAAGCTCTATCAGACTTATTCAAATGGTTCCAGTTCATTGCAGGTCTGTGTCACAGGAGCTAAAAAAAAGGAATTTAACAGTGAAAACTTTAAAACTCTTCTTCTACGAAACTGCAAGACGTAGAGCTAAGATACTTCGTATGTAGCATCGCCTGATGGACCTCTACGAAGATTATTCAAGTCATGGCCCTAGAGTCAAAATTTGCCCTGTCTCAGCTGCAACATGATTTTATATAGGCTTATATAGGGAAAACTTAAAAAATCTTTTTGTCTGAAACTGCTACATCTTTGGGATTGATATTTAGCATACAGGTTTATCAAGAGGTCCTTTACAAAGATTATTCAAATTATGCTCCTGGTATCATTAATGGCTCTGCCCTGAGGGTCTCTTGATTAAACATAGGCATAAATAAGGAATACTTTAAAAACCTCCTTCTATGAAACTACAAGGCCTAGGAGTTGGATATCTTGCATGGAGGATCATGCAGGGCTCGCGCTGGCGTTCGCCAACGGTGCCAATGGCTCCAAATTGCGAAAATTGGCTCAAAAAATTAAGATTGGCGAAAACACGCTAAAAGTATGACTTCCGACATTTTGGGAAATCCCCGAGTCAAAAAATAGAATGTTTAGCTCAGATCGAGGCGGTTGACCGGTTTTCCGATATCAGTAGCGGTAAACTAGTAATAAGTCAATAGACACAGTCCACATGTTGTAATATACGGTAATATGCATGCGAGTGTCAGTTTGTGACAATAAACAGATTAAATATGTGTCAAGTTGTTCGTGAACCAATTAGCTCGATCATAGTCAATAATCACGGATGATTGTTTTACAAACAGCGGCTCAATCAAGTGATCATCGTCGGCACTAACTTTTTAAAGGATAAATAATGCGGTTGATGGGATTAAGTGGAAATGTTTGGTAGCAACTGGAATAAATTCTCTCACACGTTTTCGATACGTTTCTTTTGATTTTCATTGTCAGTAAAGGTAATTATGAAAGGTATTTTTTGAGTAAATGTACAAAGGTATACTGAATTTTTACGGAGGCTAATCAGATAGGCATAAAATAAATTTATGCAAAAAATCAAAAATGGCACGTAAACTTCAACTCCTAAAAAAATGAAATCAAACACAGCTAGAAATTTTTAAGATACATGTACTTGGAAAAATGGCAATTCTTGGTTAACATATGATCCTCAATTCTTGTTGCTCTGCATTAGCTTGTATCATATGTAAATATCATGTACTTTGTTTTGTTACAGTCCATAAAAATATTATGATAAATAAATAATTTTATTTATATTGATTTGTGCTTATTTTTTAGTAGGAAAACACCAATTGTTTTAATCTGAGTCATTTTACTCGTCTGATAATCAAAGAGCATAATGGTTCAATGTTGATAAGTATCAAACATGGTCATTTTCATTTTCATACCGATGAAGCATTTCATCAGCTCTTCAGGTTAATACCTTAGTTTTTATTTCAGTTATTTCTGTTCAGTGAAACGACATGATAATAAGGAAAGATTAATTATCAATAACAACTTGTACACAGAATTATACGGTTTTTCCGTGCAAGAATTTTTATGTTATTATGCTGTTAAACGATTCTATCAGTCGGTGCTCAGACTATATTTGATATTATTAAAAGTATAGCAAAAATCGTGTACAAGTTGTTATTGACAATTAATCTTTCCTTATTATCATGTCGTTTCACTGAACAGAAATAACTGAAATAAAAACTAAGGTATTAACTTGAAGAGCTGATGAAATGCAAATATGAAAATGAAAATGACCATGTTTGATACTGATCAACATTTTCTTAACACGCGATCCCTTAAAATACGACCTATGATCGAGGCGGCATGAGTACGAATTCCACTCACAGATGGTCTATTAAATGCACTAACGATTCTTCAGGTATTTAAATAGTCTATATGTGTAAAATAAACTAAAATTTCATGAATCCGATATGTTCGCCTCTTCAAATCTTCTGCGCCGACTTGATGTTGTGCAACAATGTTTTTCTTGCCGAAAAACCATGTTGATAGTGGTTACGTTGAAATATTGCTTCCACACATATCATTTTAAAAACCTATTCCACACATATCTCTTTTGAATTATTTGGCATTATTTTGTTCACTTGTTGAATTAAATGCATTCCACACACAATGTTTATTCTGTATCAAATATTGTTCGCTCCGGTCATATAATAGGTTTCTTAAACAAACTATAAAGGTGGATTTAGCATCGTTTTTAAGATATGCTTCCACACATATCATCGCAATTTTAGCAATTTAAAACGCGCCGTTTCACTTTATTAAAAAACTACAAAATATTTGCGAGAAACATTTGGGGACAGTTTGTGTTACCAAAGGGAGCGGGCCCTCAACTCTATCCGATGAAAAATTATGATGTATTTAAAAAAATATCGTAAAAAATGTTACCTCAATCGACGTTTTGTTTACATTTTGTACACCCACACATATCCATCGAAGTCACGTGGTATCGGCACCGTGTCGAAGGGAAACATATAGTTTTTGAACTGTCTGTCCATCCATCAGTCCGTCCTTTCATCCGTCAGTACAAAAACTTTAACATTTATTTGACCTTGACCCCTGATTAACCTTCACCTTGAAGATCCAATTGTCCAAAAACTTAATATTAATATTGGCCATAACTTCCATATTAATAAGTGAATTTACTTCATACTAAGACACAACACCCCTTTGAACAAGACCTTCCCACTGACCTATATTTGCTTGATCTTGACCCCTGAATGACCCTGAATGACTGGTCCTCAGCCCAAAGGTCAAAGCACCACTTTGGGGGCATTGTCATCTTACGGTGACAGTTCTTGTTCTGCTTCTCCCCATAGTTTCTTCATTTATTGTCGATATCTTAGATATTTGGAATGTAGGTAACATGCGAGTACGTTTACCCTTTGGTGGGGATTGAGGTCACATGGATCATGGTCACCAAAACTAAAAAAATTTTTTTTTACTTTACCTTATAGAGCCTTTATTTATTGATCAACATCTTAGATATTTAGTATGTAGGTTCCATAAATAGACCTCTATCCTTTGGTGGGGTTTGAGATCACTGGATCAAGGACATGAAGGCTACCGTATATACTCGCTTATAAGACGCATTTTTAGGAATCATATTATAAGGGTGTCGAGGGGGAGCATCTTATAAGCGCGTCCTTCAAGAGAAAAAAAAATCTGAACAAGAATCTGGCTTCTACAATCAAGATTTTGGCAACCGTTATGTGCTGCAAACTGTTCATTAACTTACCAGGGCTAAACAAAAAATAACAAGGCAAAAAATACCATTCCTGTAGAAATTGATCAACGACTTTTAATTAGTATGAAAAGTATTGCTAGATGTTCTTGTTTTGGTCTAACAAAGGCTTTTTTTCTCCTTTTTAAACAGCGTCAGCGTTACTTTCATTTCAACATCAGCCATTTTGCTAGGAGTGCTAAAGCGCATCCCGGGCTGTACCGCACCATATTAAGTTATGCTCAATCGGCGTATACTACTCATTCTTTTTTATGCCCCCACAAAGTGGGGTGCATATAGCGTTGCACTTGTCCGTCCGTCCGTACGTCTGTCCGTCCGTACGTCTGTCTGTACGTCCCGAAATCTTGTGAACGCAACTCCTCTTAAACTGGATGGCAGATTTTGCTTAAACTTCCAGGGATGAACAACCTTAATGTTTAGATGGTAGTAAAGGAAGGAATTTTCGCTGCGACCAAATTTCACAGAATTATGGGCCTTTGTTGATTTTTTCACTAGAAATTTTGTGAACGCAACTCCTCTTAAACCGGAAGGCAGATTTTGCTTAAACTTCCAGGGATGAACAACCTTAATGTGTAGATGGTAGTAAAGGAAGGAATTTTTGCTGCGACCAAATTTCACAGAATTATGGTCCTTTGTTGATTTTTATGCCCCCACAAAGTGGGATGCATATAGCGTTGCACTTGTCCGTCCGTCCGTCCGTCTGTCCGTACGTCCCAAATCTTGTGAACGCAACTCCTCTTAAACCGGATGGCAGATTTTGCTTAAACCTACAGGGATGAACAACCTTAATGTGTAGATGGTAGTAAAGGAAGGAATTTTCGCTGCAACCAAATTTAACAGAATTATGGCCCTTTGTTGATTTTTTCACTAGAAATTTTGTGAATCAACTCCTCTTAAACCGGATGGCAGATTTTGCTTAAACTTCCAGGGATGAACAACCTTAATGTGTAGATGGTAGTTAAGGAAGGAATTTTTGCTGCGACCAAATTTCACAGAATTATGGGCCTTTGTTGATTTTTTCATTATATACCATATAGAAATTTTGTGAACGCAACTCTTAAACCGGATGGCAGATTTTGCTTAAACTTCCAGGGATGAACAACCTTAATGTGTAGATGGTAGTAAAGGAAGGAATTTTTGCTGCGACCAAATTTCACAGAATTATGGGCCTTTGTTGATTTTTTCACTATATACCATATAGAAATTTTGTGAACGCAACTCCTCTTAAACCGGATGGCAGATTTTGCTTAAACTTCCAGGGATGAACAACCTTAATGTGTAGATGGAAGTAAAGGAAGGAATTTTTGCTGCGACCAAATTTCACAGAATTATGGCCCTTTGTTAATTTTTTCACTATATACCATATAGAAATTTTGTGAAAGCAACTCCTCTTAAACCGGATGGCAGATTTTGCTTAAACTTCCAGGGATGAACAGCTTTAATGTGTAGATGGTAGTAATTGGAAGGAATTTTTGCTGTGACCATATTTCACAGAATTATGGTCCCTTTGTTGATTTTTTCACTATATACCATATACACATGTAAATAATTGAACATATAAATTTAACATTTGTAATTTAATTCAACATGTACATAAGGTTACCTGTAGATCATTTTAGGTATATGTACAGAAAAAATCTTACATACAGGATATACATGCTCTTGTTTATGAGCACTTATGCATAGTGGGGGCATCCGTGTCCTATGGACACAGTTCTAGTTTCACTATATACCATATAGAAATTTTGTGAACGCAACTCCTCTTAAACCGGAAGGCAGATTTTGCTTAAACTTCCAGGGATGAACAACCTTAATGTGTAGATGGAAGTAAAGGAAGGAATTTTTGCTGCGACCAAATTTAACAGAATTATGGCCCTTTGTTAATTTTTTCACTATATACCATATAGAAATTTTGTGAACGCAACTCCTCTTAAACCGGATGGCAGATTTTGCTTAAACTTCCAGGGATGAACAGCTTTAATGTGTAGATGGTAGTAATGGAAGGAATTTTTGCTGTGACCATATTTAACAGAATTATGGCCCTTTGTTGATTTTTTCACTATATACCATATAAATAATTGAACATATGAATTTTACTTTTGTAATTTAATTTAACATGTACATAAGGTTACCTGTAGATCATTTTAGGTATATGTACAGAAAAAATCTTACATACAGGATATACATGCTCTTAGTTTATGAGCACTTATGCATAGTGGGGGCATCCGTGTCCTATGGACACAGTTCTAGTTTAACATTATTTTATGTTTTTAAATAAAAGAATGTTTGGCAATAAGTTAATATTTATTTTTTTTCAATCAAAACATCACTTTAAAAACTGTAAATAGCAATTATTGCTTCAAGTCACGCTTACAATAATGTTAAATTCTCACATTTAAAAAACTGTGAAATTTAGTAAAGGGGTCTCACTAATAAACAGACTGCTATTTCAATGATTCGCAGGAGTTGATAGCCGAGACCCTTTTACTGTTAATTGTCTGGCATTGTATATTAATTATACGCCAATTAGATGTCAATTTTCAGCAATTTCTTATCGAAGAACGTAATTGTTGTATAAACACAACCAGCTTGTGATTGCCTAATTGTGTCTTCTATTGATTGGTTTGAATTTGCTGATTGACAGTTCAGTATGCATGACTACTCAGACCGCAACATGATTGGATATATATCGATATGGGCATGTTTTATTGCTGATACTGCCGCTGGCGTTAGTGAGAAAATGGTTCGTGACTGGCAATCCAAACAAAGTTAATTGATGAATGTGATAGCGCCGTCGGTAAAAAAAATTTCGCGGTTGAAGTTAAAAGTGAAAGACTCGGTAATTGATACGGGAAATAGTTTACTGATCATGACTACCTGCTCAGACTGTAACATGATTGGATAATATATCGATATGGGCATGTTTTATTGCTGATACTGCCGTTGGCGTTAATGAGAAAATGGTTCGTGACTGGCAATCCAAACAGAGTTAATTGATGAATGTGAGAGCGCTGTCGGTAAAAAAAATGACGCGGTTGAAATTAAAATGAAAGACTCGATAAATGATACGAGAAATAGTTGACCGATCATTACTTGTGCTACAATACGATTAAGGGTATTTCAGCTTCCCAAATTTTAACTGTGAAGTAGTGAAACCAATTAATTTGTCATTGTTATAATTGGTAATTATGGCAATGTGATGAATTGTTAGTGCTACGGCTTGTATGATCATACCTATAGGTAATTAAGTATTAAAAAATAATTAAAATACGGTACCGGATGTATAAGTTGCTGTTAATAAATGGATGTCACTGTATTTGTAGGAAGTTTGGGGTTTCAGAAATAAAATTAATTCAGACCTTGTCAAAAATTAAATAAAATATGTTAAAATTAATTTTGTTTAAATATTTTCAAAATACCAAAAACAAATACAGCAGTTGGGTTTCCAAGTGAAAGTTCAAAATTTCATGAACCCCGTGACCTCGGACGATGTGAAAATCTGACCGCGTCTAATAAGAGGGTCAATGCAAAAAGTACATATTTTCAACTCAAAGTTAGGGGTGCGTCTTATAAGCGAGAGCGTCTAATAAGCGAGTATATACGGTAATAATAGATTCATCTGCTTTCAGTCATGGAACCTTTATTAATTGACTGATATTTTAGATACCTGGTTTATAGGCACCTTCTATGAACTTCTACCATCCACTGGGGAGAGGGTCAAGATCAACAAGGCTGCTAGAAATAGATTTTTCTAATTTTTGTTGTAGTGCCTTCTTTAATCTTAGATATTTGATATGTAGTTACCTTGCATGGACCTCTACCTCAAGGTAGGGTTTGAGGTCATGGGGGTCAAATTTAAGGTCACAGAGGTTAAAAAATTGATTTTTCTACGTAACATCATAGTGTTATGCTCGCATTCAATTCAATTTAACCAGAATTTCAAAACATTTATAAACAACAGATTTTCTTCCTTTTCCTGAACCGACCTGGTCCTATCATGGGTTCCAGAAGGAAGGGGTGGGGTGTGTGTGTGTGGGGGGGTGGGGGGGGTGGCACAGAATAGGCATATTTTGCCATGTCTGCATGATAGTGGTTTTACAGCTTTTACAAGCAATGGGACACAGGTTAGCAGTTAAGGGCCATGTTGTCTATTCACATTTTAAAATTATTACATTTACAAAAATGCAGTGCATGATAGTAATGTAAGGCTTTAAACAGTTACTCTAGATTGTAAACAACACCTGTCTTTAACTGAAGCCCATTCTTTAACCTGTGTAAATGACAGCCCTAATATAAACATCTGCTTTCAGCCATTTACTTGGTTAGTGCCTGGTTGTATAATGGGTGGCGAGAAAAGAAAGGCAGAAAAAGCAAGGTAAAGTTTGATTCTACTAATGAGTGTTCTCTACAAACAGTAGCAGGGTGAGCATATGTAAACTAGTGTTCTTTTTAAAGAGGCTGTACTCCAGATTTGACATAAAAATTTTTTTTTCATAAATTATATATTTAGATGCCTTGAGATTATAACAACATAATATTTTACTTCAAAACTGATTATAAAAGTCAAAATAGAATAAAAAAAAATATTTTCGCTCCAGCCTGATTTGAACTCTGGACCCTCATGTTAACAAAATATTTACAACGCTTTTACTGTCAACACCATCGCCGCATGTGATATTACAGATATTTACTTTAAATCTTATACGATATAGTTATACCGTCGTGTTACGGTATAGCACTTTGAAAAGGAAAAAAATCAATTTATAATGTAATTATTTGACTTATTTTTTGTCAGTAAGTTATTTTTTAGGCATTGGTCATAAATATTACAAGAAATTTATATACAAGAAAACTTTCCTTTTTCTGTCATCTGGAGCACAGCCCCTTTAAGATGTAGCAGGTTGAGCATTGGTAAATGAGTGTTCTCTATCATCAGTAGCAAGGTGTGCATATGTAAATGAGTGTTCTCTATAAAAAGTAGCCAGATGAGCAAAGGTAAGCATATGTAAATGATTGTTCTCTTTAAACAGTTGCTAGGTGAGCATTGGTAAATGAGTGTTCTCTATTAACAGTAGCAAAGTTAAACAGTAGCAGGGTGAGCATATGTAAATGAGTGTTCTCTAAGAATGAGTGTTTGTTCTCTATTAACAGTAGCAGGGTTAGGTTAGCATATGCAAATGATTGTTCTCTTTAAACAGTTGCTAGGTGAGCATTGGTAAATGAGTGTTCTCTATTAACAGTAGCAGAGTTAAAGAGAAGCAGGGTGAGCATATGTAAATGAGTGTTCTCTAGGAATGAGTGTTTGTTCTCTATTAACAGTAGCAGGGTTAGCATATGTAAATGAGTGTTCTCTTTAAAGAGTTGCTAGGTGAGCATTGGTAAATGAGTGTTCTCTATTAACAGTAGCAGAGTTAAAGAGAAGCAGGGTGAGCATATGTAAATGAGTGTTCTCTAGGAATGAGTGTTTGTTCTCTATTAACAGTAGCAGGGTTAGCATATGTAAATGATTGTTCTCTAGGAACGAGTGTTTGTTCTCTATTAACAGTAGCAGGGTTAGCATATGTAAATGAGTGTTCTCTAGGAATGAGTGTTTGTTCTCTATTAACAGTAGCAGGGTTAGCATATGTAAATGAGTGTTCTCTTTAAAGAGAAGCAGGGTGAGCATATGTAAATGAGTGTTCTCTTTAAAGAGTAGCAGGGTTAGCATATGTAAATGATTGTTCTCTAGGAATGAGTGTTTGTTCTCTATTAACAGTAGCAGGGTTAGCATATGTAAATGAGTGTTCTCTTTAAAGAGAAGCAGGGTGAGCATATGTAAATGAGTGTTCTCTTTAAAGAGAAGCAGGGTGAGCATATGTAAATGAGTGTTCTCTTTAAAGAGTAGCAGGGTTAGCATATGTAAATGATTGTTCTCTAGGAATGAGTGTTTGTTCTCTATTAACAGTAGCAGGGTTAGCATATGTAAATGATTGTTCTCTAGGAACGAGTGTTTGTTCTCTATTAACAGTAGCAGGGTTAAAGAGAAGCAGGGTGAGCATATGTAAATGAGTGTTCTCTAGGAATGAGTGTTTGTTCTCTATTAACAGTAGCAGGGTTAGCATATGTAAATGAGTGTTCTCTTTAAAGAGTAGCAGGGTTAGCATATGTAAATGATTGTTCTCTAGGAACGAGTGTTTGTTCTCTATTAACAGTAGCAGAGTTAAAGAGAAGCAGGGTGAGCATATGTAAATGAGTGTTCTCTAGGAATGAGTGTTTGTTCTCTATTAACAGTAGCAGGGTTAGCATATGTAAATGATTGTTCTCTAGGAACGAGTGTTTGTTCTCTATTAACAGTAGCAGGGTTAGCATATGTAAATGAGTGTTCTCTAGGAATGAGTGTTTGTTCTCTATTAACAGTAGCAGGGTGAGCATATGTAAATGAGTGTTCTCTTTAAAGAGAAGCAGGGTGAGCATATGTAAATGAGTGTTCTCTACAAAGAGTTGTAAGGTAAGCATATGTAAATGAGTGTTTCTCTACAAACAATATCAGGGTGAGCATATTTTAATGAGCATTCTCTTTAAACAGTAGAAGGTAGAGCATATGTTAATGACTGTTTTTTTTAAATGTAGCAGGATGAGCATATGTAAATGAGTGTTCTCTTTTTACAGCAGCAGGGTGAGCATATGTAAATGATTATTCTCTTTAAACAGTTGCTGTGTGAGCATTGGTAAATAAGTGTCCTCTGTTAACAGTAGCAGGGTTAGCATATGTAAATGAATGTTCTCTACAAAGAGTTGTAGGGTAAGCATATGTAAATGGGTGTTTCTCTACAAACAATATCAGGGTGAGCATATTATAATGAGCATTCTCTTTAAACAGTAGAAGGGTGAGCATATGTTAATGACTGGTTTTTATGCCCCCACAAAGTGGGGTGCATATAGCGTTGCACTTGTCCGTCCGTCCGTCCGTCCGTCCGTACTTCTGTCCGTCCGTACTTCTGTCCGTCCGTACGTCCCGAAATCTTGTGAACGCAACTCCTCTTAAACCAGATGGCAGATTTTGCTTAAACTTCCAGGGATGAACAACCTTAATGTGTAGATGGTAGTAAAGGAAGGAATTTTCGCTGCGACCAAATTTCACAGAATTATGGGCCTTTGTTGATTTTTTCACTAGAAATTTTTTGAACGCAACTCCTCTTAAACCGGAAGGCAGATTTTGCTTAAACTTCCAGGGATGAACAACCTTAATGTGTAGATGGTAGTAAAGGAAGGAATTTTTGCTGCGACCAAATTTCACAGAATTATGGGCCTTGGTTGATTTTTAGCTCACCTGAGCACAAAGTGCTCAGGGTGAGCTTTTCTGATCGGTCTTTGTCCGTCGTCCGTCGTCCGTCCGTCCGTCCGTCCGTCCGTCGTCAACTTTTCATTCAAACGACATCTCCTCTGAAACCAATGGGGCAAATTAAATGAAACTTGCCTGGGATGTTCCTTGCATGAAGCTCTACCAAGATTGTTCAAATGGTTCTGGTCCATTGCATTTCTGGTTCACTGGAGCTAAAAATAGATTTTATAAGTTGGATCTTTAAAAATCTTCTTCTCCGAAACCACAAGGCCTGGAGCTTTGATATTTGGTATGAAGCATCATCTAGTGGACCTCTACCAAGTTTGTTCAAATTATGTCTCTGGGGACAAAACTGACCCCACCCCAGGGGTCAGTTGATTTTACATAGAGTTATATAGGGAAAACTTGAAAATCTTCTTGTCAGAAACCACAAGGCCTAGAGTTAAGATATTTGGTATGTAGCATTGTCTAGTGGACCTCTACCAAGTTTGTTCAAATCATGGCCTCTGGGTCAAAAATGGCCCCGCCCCGGGGGTCACTTATTTTACATAGAGTTATATAGGAAAATCTTAAAAAAATCTTCTTGTCAGAAACCGTAAGTTATACAGCTTAGATATTTGGTGTGTAGCATTGTCTAGTGGACCTCTACCAAGTTTGTTCAAATCCTGTCCTCTGGGTCAAAAATGGCCCCGCCCCAGGGGCCACTAGTTTTACATAGAGTTATATAAGAAAATCTAAAAAAAATCTTCTTGTCAGAAACCGTAAGTTATAGAGCTTAGATATTTGGTGTGTAGCATTGTCTAGTGGACATCTACCAAGTTTGTTCAAATCCTGGCCTCTGGGTCAAAAATGGCCCCGCCCCGGGGGTCACTTATTTTACATAGAGTTATATAGGAAAATCTTAAAAAAATCTTCTTGTCAGAAACTGTAAGTTATAGAGCTTAGATATTTGGTGTGTAGCATTGTCTAGTGGACCTCTACCAAGTTTGTTCAAATCCTGTCCTCTGGGTCAAAAATGGCCCCGCCCCAGGGGCCACTAGTTTTACATAGAGTTATATAAGAAAATCTAAAAAAAATCTTCTTGTCAGAAACCGTAAGTTATAGAGCTTAGATATTTGGTGTGTAGCATTGTCTAGTGGACCTCTACCAAGTTTGTTCAAATCCTGGCCTCTGGGTCAAAAATGACCCCGCCAAAGGGGCAACTAGTTTTACATAGAGTTATATCGGAAAATCTTAAAAAATCTTCTTGTCAGAAACCGTAAGTTATAGAGCTTAGATATTTGGTGTGTAGCATTGTCTAGTGAACCTCTACCAAGTTTGTTCAAATCCTGTCCTCTGGGTCAAAAATGGCCCCGCCCCAGGGGCCACTAGTTTTACATAGAGTTATATAGGAAAATCTTAAAACATCTTCTTGTCAGAAACCGTAAGTTATAGAGCTTAGATATTTGGTGTGAAGCATTGTCTTGTGGACCTCTACCAAGTTTGTTCAAATCCTGGCCTCTGGGTCAAAAATGGCCCCGCCCCAGGGGCCACTAGTTTTACATAGAGTTATATAAGAAAATCTTAAAAATTCTTCTTGTCAGAAACCGTAAGTTATAGAGCTTAGATATTTGGTGTGAAGCATTGTCTAGTGGACCTCTACCAGATTTGTTCAAATCCTGGCCTCTGGGTCAAAAATGGCCCCGCCCCGGGGGTCACTTGTTTTACATAGAGTTATATAGGAAAAACTAAAAAATCTTCTTGTCAGAAACAAGAAGGCCTACAGTTAAGATATTTGGTATGTAGCATTGTCTAGTGGACCTCTACCAAGTTTTTTCAAATCCTGGCCTCTGGGTCAAAAATGGCCCCGCCCCGGGGGTCACTTGTTTTACATAGAGTTATATAGGAAAATCTTAAAAAAATCTTCTTATCAGAAACCGTAAGTTATAGAGCTTAGATATTTGGTGTGTAGCATTGTCTAGTGGACCTCTACCAAGTTTGTTCAAATCCTGGCCTCTGAGTCAAAAATGGCCCCGCCCCAGGGGTCACTAGTTTTACATAGAGTTATATAAGAAAATCTAAAAAAATCTTCTTGTCAGAAACCGTAAATTATAGAGCTTAGATATTTGGTGTGTAGCATTGTCTAGTGGACCTCTACCAAGTTTGTTAGAAAAATGTCCCAAGGGTCACTATTGGCCCCGCCCGAGGGGTCACAAGTTTTAAATAACAATATAGAAGAAAATCTTTAAAAACTCTTGTCTGAAACCACAAGACCTAGAATTTTAAAATTTGGCATGAAGCAAGCTTTATCAAGCTTTTTCAAATTATTGGATTAGGTTAAAGGTCACGGAGGCTAAAAGTAGATTTATCTACTGTACCTCATAGAGCCTTCATTTATAGACCAATATCTTTGATATTCAGTATAGATGTTCCTTGCATGGACCTCTACCCATGGGTAGGGTTTGAGGTCACTGGGTCAAGGTCAAGGTCACCATAGCTTATAATAGATATTTCTACTTTCTGTCATAGAGCCTTTATTTATTGACTGATATTTTACATATTATGTTTGTAGGCACTTACATATTTTCAATTAAAAAATGAAATACTGCTTAACAGCAAACCTAAGTACTCAGGTGAGCGATCCAGGGCCATCATGGCCCTCTTGTTTCACTATATACCATATAGAAATTTTGTGAACGCAACTCCTCTTAAACCGGATGGCAGATTTTGCTTAAACTTCCAGGGATGAACAACCTTAATGTGTAGATGGTAGTAAAGGAAGGAATTTCGCTGCGACCAAATTTCACAGAATTATGGGTCTTTGTTGATTTTTTCACTATATACCATATAGAAATTTTGTGAACGCAACTCCTCTTAAACCGGATGGCAGATTTTGCTTAAACTTCCAGGGATGAACAACCTTAATGTGTAGATGGAAGTAAAGGAAGGAATTTTTGCTGCGACCAAATTTAACAGAATTATGGCCCTTTGTTAATTTTTTCACTATATACCATATAGAAATTTTGTGAACGCAACTCCTCTTAAACCGGATGGCAGATTTTGCTTAAACTTCCAGGGATGAACAGCTTTAATGTGTAGATGGTAGTAATGGAAGGAATTTTTGCTGTGACCATATTTAATAGAATTATGGCCCTTTGTTGATTTTTTCACTATATACCATATAAATAATTTAACATATAAATTTTACATTTGTAATTTAATTTAACATGTACATAAGGTTACCTGTAGATCATTTTACGTATATGTACAGAAAAAATCTTACATACAGGATATGCATGCTCTTGTTTATGAGCACTTATGCATAGTGGGGGCATCCGTGTCCTATGGACACAGTTCTAGTTTAAACAGTAGCAGGATGAGCATATGTGAGCATAAGGCTGCTTCTATGATTTCTAGCACAAGTTCGAATATGGGTCATCTAGGTTCAAAAACTAGGTCACAGAGCCCAAATATCGAAAAACTTTGTAAAAACTCTAGAGGCTACTTTTTCAGTCCAAATACCCTGGAAATTTGTTTTAATGATTTGTAGCTAAATTTTGGATATGGGTCATCTGGGGTCAAAAACTAGGTCACAGAGTTCAAATATCGAAAAGCCTTGTTAAAACTCTAGAGGCTACTTTTTCAGTCCAAATAACCTGGAAATTTGTCAGAAAGATTGTTTCAATGATTTCTAGCTAAGTTTTGAATATGGGTTATCTGGGGTCAAAAACTAGGTCACAGAGCCCAAAAGTAGAAAAACCTTGTTAATGCTCTAGAGGTTACATTTTTGGTCCAAATATCCTGGAAATTTGTCAGAAAGGTTGTTTCAATGATTTCTAGTTCGGGTTAGAATATGGGTCATCTGGAGTCAAAAACAGAGCCCAAATATCGAAAAACTTTTTAAACACTATAGAGGCTACATTTTCAGTCCAAATGTCCTGGAAATTTGTCAGAAAGGTTGTTTTCATGATTTGTAGCTCAAGTTCGAATATGGGTTATCTGGGTTATAAAACTAGGTCACAGAGCCCAAATATTGAAAAACCTTGTTAACACTCTAGAGGCTACTTTTTCAGTCCAAATATCCTGGAAATTTGTCAGAGAAGTTGTTCTGATAATTTCTAGCTTAAGTTCGAATATAGGTCATCTAGGTTCAAAAACTAGGTCACAAAGCCCAAAAGTAGGAAAACCTTGTTAACACACTAGAGGTAACATTTTTAGTCCAAATAACCTTGTCAGACAGATTGTTTCAATAATTTCTAGGTCAAGTTCGAATATGGGTCTTCTGGGGTCAATTAACCAGGTCCATAGCAACTTTGTTAAAAGCAGTCAAACTCAGGTGAGCGATACAGGGCCATCATGGCCCTCTTGTCTATAAACAGTAGCAGGGTGAGCATATGTAAACAAGTTTTTTCTACAAACAGTAGCGGGGTGAGCATAGGTTAACGAGTGTTCTCTTTAAACAGTAGCAGGGTGAACTTTGGTTAATTAGTATTCTCTGTAAACAGTAGAAGATTGAGCATATGTATATGAGTATTTTCTACAAACAGTGGCTGGGTGAGCATATATATATTATAAACATAATATACATGTACGTTAATCTGTCAGTCTGTCTCGTTTCTTTACCATAACTTCTCCATAAATGAAACTATTTAAAAGTGCCTTTGCATACTAATTTACTTTGATGAGGTGGTGTGTTATGTGTTTAACCCAGGTCCATAGCACAAATGTCAAAGTCACAGTCACTGGTTAAAGATTAAAAAAGTTCATTTTGGACCTTGTCTGGGCTGTAACTTCTTCATGCATGGAAAGATTTTAAAATACCTTAGTATAATTGTTCACCTTGATGAGACAGTGTGTTATGTTTTAAACCCAGGTCCATATCTCAGAGGTCAAGGTCACTGTCACTGGTTAAAGGTTAAAAATGTTGACTATAGACCTTGTCTGGGCCATAGCTTCTTCATGCAAGGAAAGATTTTAAAATAACTTGGCATATTTGTTTACCTTGATGAGGCAGTGTCTCATGTTTAAGACCAAGCTTCATAGCTCAGAGGTCAAGGTCAAAAGAAAAAATGTTGATTAAAGTCCTTTTCTGAGCCATAACTTCTCCATGCATTGAAGTATTTTAAAATATATTTGCATATTTTTATACTCCCCAAAGGGGGAGCATATAGTTGCCGCTTTGTCCGTCCGTCCGTTTGTCCTTCCGTTACAATTTTGTCCAGAGCATAACACAAAAACAATGAGAGATATCAAGACCAATCTTCATAGGTAGTAAGATCTCATTAAGGAGCAGTGCAGTGCACAAAAACCATAACTTGCTTTATTAATTTATGAGTTATTGCCCTTTGAAATCTCTCATACTTATTTTTTGTCCGGGGCATATCTCACAAAGTATAAGAGTTATCAAATTGAAACTTTAGAAGTAGATAGATCTTATTGATGAGCAGTGCAGTGCACAAGAATCATAACTCTTGCTTTATCAATTTTTGAGTTATTGCCTTTTGAAATTTCTCATACTTATTTTTTGTCCGGGGCATATCTCACAAAGTACAAGAGATATTAACATGAAACTTTATTGGTTGATAGATCTCTATGAGGAGAAGTGCAACGTGCAAGAACCATAACTGTATTTTGCATAATTTAGGACTTATTGCCCTTTGTTATTATACCCCCGCTTCGAAGAAGTGGGGGGTATACAGTTTTACCCTTGTCCGTGTGTGCGTCCGTCCGTCCGTCCATCCGTCCATAACAAATTTCCGTTGCAGTTTTCTCAGCAACTATAACATGCAGAAGCCTGATATTTCACATATTGCTATACCCTATAGTCCCATATGGTTTAAAGCGATTTTATGCTCCTTGCTCATCTACTTCCTGTTTACTGAATATTTTTAGATTTTGTCACTATATAGGTGCATTACATCAACCAAACAACATCTTTATTTTCCGTTGCAGTTTTCTAAGCAACTAGAGCATGCAGCCGCCTGATATTTTGCATATTGCTTTATCCTATAGTCCCATATGGTGTAAAGCCATTTTATGCTCCTTGCTCATCTACTTCCTGTTTACCGAATACTTAGATTTTTACACATAGTTGACATACATTCACAATTTCCGTCACAGTTTTCTCAGCAACTATAAGATGCAGCAGCCTGATATTTTGCATATTGCTTTATCCTATAGTCCCATATGGTGTAAAGCGATTTTATGCTCCTTGCTCATCTACTTCCTGTTTACCGAATACTTAGATTTTACACATAGTTGACATACATTCACAATTTCCGGCACAGTTTTCTCAGCAACTATAAGATGCAGCAGCCTGATATTTTGCATATTGCTTTATCCTATAGTCCCATATGGTGTAAATCGATTTTATGCTCCTTGCTCATCTACTTCCTGTTTACCGAATACTTAGAAGTTACCAACACACAGGAAAGGAGGTTCACTTGATCGTGTTTTTGTGAATAAAGACTTCAATGAATCGGAAATCAAAGATGTAATACCTGTTCATTATTCTGACCATTTTCATATCCATCTAGCTGTGCCTTGGATGAAGTTGTATTAAATTCAGGTAAATACTCAGAAAAATTTGACATTCTTTATACATATGACAAATGCAAATTACATTATGAAAGTCAAATTTCTGATACCGGGGGTATCACTAGTGAGCATTAGTTCACAAATTTACTTGTTTTTCATACTTTAAATTGGCATTTATTCGGGGAGCATCCATCGGTTCTACCGATTTCTTGTTTCATCAAGATGAGATGGTGTGTTGTGTAGAAGACACAGATTCAAAGGTCAAGTTCAAATTTACTGGTCAAAGTTAAAAAATGTTGACTATAGACCTTGTGCATGGCCTATCTTCTCTATACATGGAAGGATATGCATATTTGAACATCACGATGAGACAGTATGTTGTGTGGAAGACCCAAGTCTCTGTCTCTAAGGTCAAGGTCACAGTGACTTTTCTCATGTAAAAAATATTGATTATAGACCTTGTTCAGGCCGTAACTTCTAAATACATGGAAGGATTTTCAAATATCTTTGCATGTTTGTTCACCTTAATGAGGTAGTTTGTCATGTATAAGTCCCAGATCCATAGCTCAAAGGTCAAGGTCACTGTGACTAGTCAGAGGTAAAAAATCTTGATGTTAGACCTTGTCTGTGCCATAATTCTCCATGCCTGGAGGCAAATATATGTCACCTTCCAGGTCAAGGATAAACAAATATTTTTAGCTCACCTGAGCATGCTCATGTGAGCTTTTAGGATCCTTGATTGTCCGGCGTCCGTCCGTCCGTCCGTCCGTCGTCCACAATTCATTCAAACGACATCTCCTCTGAAACCACTTTGCAAAATTTAATGAAACTTGCCTAGAATGTTCCTTGCATGAAGCTCTACCAAGTTTGTTCAAATGGTTCCGGTTCATTGCATTTCTGGGTCACAGGAGCTAAAAACAGATTTTAAAAGTTGGATCTTTAAAAGTCTTCTTGTCAGAAACCACAAGGCCTGGAGCTTTGATATTTAGTATAAAGCATCATCTAGTGGACCTCTACCAAGTTTGTTCAAATCATGATCCTGGGGTCAAAAATGGCCCCGCCCCAGGGGTAACTTGTTTTACATAGAGTTATATAGGGAAAACTTTAAAAATCTTCTTGTCAGAAACCGTAAGGCATAGAGCTAAGATATTTGGTGTGCAGCATTGTCTAGTGGACCTCTACCAAGTTTGTTCAAATCATGGCCTCTGGGTCAAAAATGGCTCCACCCCAGGGGTAACTTGTTTTACATAGAGTTATATAGGAAAAACTTTAAAAATCTTCTTGTCAGAAACCGTAAGGCATAGAGCTTAGATATTTGGTATGTAGCATTGTCTAGTGGACTTCTACCAAGTTTGTTCAAATTATACCTCTGGGGTCAAATTTGGCCCCACCCTGGGGTCATTGGTTTTACATAGGCTTATATAGGAAAAACTTCAAAAATCTTCTTGTCTGAAACCACAAAGCCCTGAGCCTTAAGATTTAGTATGTAGCATTGTCTAGTGGACCGCTACCAAGTTTGTTCCAATTATAACCCTGGAGTCAAATTTGGCCCCACCCCGGGGTCATTGGTTTTACATAGGCTTATATAGTGAAAACTTTGAAAATCTTCTTGTAGAAGGAGAAGTAACATTTTCAGTCCAAATAATCTGGAAATTTGTCAGACAGGTTGTTTCTATGATTTCTAGCTCAAGTTCGAATATGGGTCATCTGGGTTCAAAAACTAGGTCACAGAGCCCAAAAATAGAAAAACTTTGTTAACACTCTGGAAGTTACATTTTCAGTCCAAATATCCTGGAAATTTGTCAGAAAGGTTGTTTTGATGATTTTTAGCTCAAGTTCAAGATTTGGTCATCTGGGGTCAAAAACTAGGTCACAGAGCCCAAATATGGAAAAACCTTGTTAACACTCTAGAGGTAACATTTTCAGTCCAAATAACCAGAAAGGTTGTTTCAATGATTTCTAGGTAAAATTTGAATATGTGTCATCTGAAATCAAAAACTAGGTCACATAGCCCAAAAATAGAAAAAAACTTGTTAACACTCTAGAAGCTACTTTTCAGTCCAAATATTCTCGAAATTTGTCAGAAAAAATGTTTTAATGATTTCTAGCTCAGATTTGAATAAAGGTCATCTGGGGTCAAAAACTAGGTCACAGACCCCAAATATGGAAAAACCTTGTTAACACGCATTGAGGTAACATTTTCAGTTCAAATAACCTTGAAATTTGTCAGAAAGATTGTTTTAGTGATTTCTAGCTCAGTTTCGAGTATGGGTTATGTGGGGTCAAAAACTAGGACACAGGGCCAAAAAGTAGAAATTCCTTGTTAATTCTCTAGAGGTTACATTTTCAGTCCAAATGTCCTTGAAATTTGTCAGAAAGGTTGTTTCAATGATTTCTAGCCCAGATTAGGATATGGGTCATCTGGGATCAAAAACTAGGTCACAGAGCCCTAAAATGTAAAAACCATTTTAACACTCCAGAGGTTATATTTTCAGTCCAAATATCCTGGAACTTTGACAGACAGGTTGTTTTGATGATTTCTAGCTCAAGTACTAATATGGGTCATCTTTGGTCAAAAACTAGGTCACAGAGACCAAATATGGAAAAACCTTGTTAACACTCTAGAGTTAAGATTTTAATTCCAATTAACCTGAAAATTTGTCAGAAAGGTTGCTTCTATGATTTCCAGCTCAACTTTGAATATGCGTCATCTGGATTAAAAAACTAGGTCACAGAGCCTAAATATCGAAAAACTTTGTAAAAACTCTAGAGGCTACATTTTCAGTACAAATGTCCTGGAAATTTTTCAGAAAAGTTTTTTTTTAATGATTTCTAGCTAAGGATTGGATATGGATCATCTGGGGTCAAAAACTAGGTCACAGAGCCCAAATATGGAAAAACCTTGTCAACACTCTAGAGGCTACACTTTCAGTCCAAATAACCTTGAAATTTGTCAGAAAGATTGTTTCAATAATTTCTAGGTCAAGCTTGAATATGGGTCATCTGGGGGCAATTAACCAGGTCCATAGCAACTTTGTTAAAAGCAGTCATATTCAGGTGAGCGATATAGGGCCATCATGGCCCTCTTGTTCATATGGTCCTCAGCTCAAAAGTTAAAGCACCATTTTGGGGGCATAGTCATCTTACAGTGACAGTTCTTGTTTACAAATAAATTTCTTTTAATGATATCCTCACAAGATCTGAGACAAAGTTCTGTGACTACAGTTGTCCCTAAAAGATAATTCTCATCTTGAAATATCTACAATGTATGCATTACAGCCTTTAAAAAGGACATCTCCATTTTATAGATTACGCAAGGGTATAAATATATTGGTAGCTACACCAGGTCGACTGTTGGACCATATAGAGAACACACAGAATCTTAATCTTGACAAGATAGACTGGCTCGTCATTGATGAAGCTGACAGGTAAATTACTTGTTTGAATTTGTGACAGTTTTATTTACCAGGTTTTCAACAAAGTGAAAAACTGGTTCTTAGAATCATTTTATCAGTCAGTAGGATGTCAAACTCAATACAGGGGGGTCATATTATTAAGCGTCAGGGAAAAGTCAGGGAAGAATAATTTTTATGCCCCCTCTTCAAAGAAGTGGGGGTATATTGCTTTGCATTTGTCTGTCTGTCGGTCGGTCCGTCGGTCCGTAGACCAAATGGTTTCCGACCAATAACTAAAGAATGCTTAGGCCTAGGAACCCTAAACTTGGTAGGATGATTGTCCATCACCAGTAGATGATCCTTATTGATTTTGAGGTCATTAGGTCAAAGGTCAAGCTCACAGGGACCTTCATCCTAAAAACGGTTTCTGATCAATAACTAGAGAACGCTTTGACCAAGGTTCACCAAACTTGGTATACTGGTTGGTCATCACCAGTAGATGACCCCTATTGATTTTGAGGTCATTAGGTCAAAGGTCAAGGTCACATTGACCTTGTAGGTAGAAACGGTTTCCGACCAATAACTAGAGAACGCTTTGACCTAGGTTCACCAAACTTGGTATGCTGGTTGGTCATCACCAGTAAATGACCCCTATTGATTTTGAGGTCATTAGGTCAAAGGTCAAGATCACAGGGACCTTCATCCTAAAAACGGTTTCCGATCAATAACTAGAGAATGCTTAGGCCTAGGAACCCTAAACTTGGTAGGATGATTGTCCATCACCAGTAGATGATCCTTATTGATTTTGAGGTCATTAGGTCAAAGGTCAAGCTCACAGGAACCTTCATCCTAAAAACGGTTTCTAATCAATAACTAGAGAACGCTTTGACCAAAGTTCACCAAACTTGGTATACTAGTTGGTCATCACCAGTAGATGACCCCTATTGATTTTGAGGTCATTAGGTCAAAGGTCAAGATCACATTGACCTTTTAGGTAGAAACGGTTTCCAACCAATAACTAAAGAACGCTTAGGTCTAGGAACTTCAAACTTGGTAGGATGATTGTCCATCACCAGTAGATGATCCTTCTTGATTTTGGGGTCAAGGGGTCAAAGGTCAAGGTCACATTGACCTTGTAGGTAGAAACCGTTTCCGACCAATAACTAGAGAACACTTTGACCTAGGTTCACCAAACTTGGTATGCTGGTTGGTCATCACCAGTAAATGACCCCTATTGATTTTGAGGTCATTAGGTCAAAGGTCAAGATCACAGGGACCTTCATCCTAAAAACGGTTTACGATCAATAACTAGAGAACGCTTTGACCTAGGTTCACCAAACTTGGTATGCTGGTTGGTCATCACCAGTAGATGACCCCTATTGACTTTGAGGTCATTAGGTCAAAGGTCAAGATCACAGAGACTTTCATCCTTAAAACGGTTTCCGATCAATAACTAGAGAACGCTTTGACCTAGGTTCACCAAACTTGGTATGCTGGTTGGTCATCACCAGTAGATGACCCCTATTGATTTTGAGGTCATTAGGTCAAAGGTCAAGCTCACAGGAACCTTCATCCTAAAAACGGTTTCTGATCAATAACTAGAGAACGCTTTGACCAAGGTTTACCAAACTTGGTATACTGGTTGGTCATCACCAGTAGATGACCCCTATTGACTTTGAGGTCATTAGGTCAAAGGTCAAGATCACAGAGACTTTCATCTTAAAAACGGTTTCCGATGAATTACTAGAGAACGCTTTGACCTAGGTTCACCAAACTTGGTATGCTGGTTGGTCATCACCAGTAGATGACCCCCTATTGATTTTGAGGTCATTAGGTCAAAGGTCAAGGTCACAGAGACTTTGACTCTAAAAACGGTTTCCGATCAATAACTAGAGAATGCTTTGACCTAGGTTCACTAAACTTGGTATGCTGTTTGGTCATGACCAGTAAATGACCCCTATTGATTTTGAGGTCATTAGGTCAAAGGTCAAGGCCACAGGGACCTTGATCCTAAAAACGGTTTCTGATCAATAACTAGAGAACGCTTTGGCCCAACCACAAGCAATTAGGTGCTGGGGGGGGGGGGGGGCATTTATGTTTTACAAACATTTCTTGTTCTAAGGGAATTTTGAAAAAATGGTTGGGAAATTTTGACAGTGTCATATAGGTTGTATTTTTCATTAACTATGTTTCTAAATGGTTAAGGCAGTTTCTTCTTTTTTGCCAAGACTTTTTATTATTCTGATTTATGTATTTCTCGCCTTTTTATTAGCTCACCTGAGCACAGCGTGCTCTCGGTGAGCTTCTGTGATCCCCCTGTGTCCGGCGTCCGTCGTCGTGCATCATCCACCATCAACAGTTTCTTTATCATCAACGGTATCTTAAAAACAACATCTCCTCTGAATCCACTGACTGCACATTAACCAAACTACACAGGAATGATCTTTGGGTGGTCCCCTTCCAACGTTGTTTAAATGGTTCCGGTCTGTCGCATAAGTAGGTCACAGGGCTAAAGAAGAAGCCAAAAATGCAAATTAAAAAAAATCTTCTTATCAGAAAGTACAAGGCCCAGAGCTTTGATATTTGGTATATAGGTCCTTTACCAAAGTTGTTCAAATAATGCCCCTAGTGTCAAAATTGTCCCCGCCCAGGGAGGGGGGGTCAAAGGTTTTCCTTATATGTATATAGTAAAAACTTAAAAAATCTTCTCCTCTGAAATGACAAAGGCTAGAGCTCAGATAATTAGCATGAAACTTTGTCTAGAAGACCTCTATCAAATTTTTCAAATTATGCTTCTAGCGTCAAAATTGGCCCCGCCCCAGGGGGGCGTCATAGTTTTCCTTATATGTATAAACTTAAAAAATTTTCTTCTCTGAAATGACAGGCTAGAGCTTAGATATTAGCCATGAAACATTGTGAAGTGAACCTCTACCAAGTTCAAATAATAGTCCTGGGGTCAAAATTGGCCCTGCCCTGGGGGTCATATATTTTCTTGAAATACATGTAGTAAAAACTTAAAAATCTTCTAGAGCTTAGATATTTGACATGAAACATTGTTAAGTGGGCCTCTACAAAGATTGTTCAAATTAAAGCCCTAGGATCAAAACTGGTCCTGCCCCAAGGGGGTCATGGGTTTTTTGTCGAGCCCGCTTGAGGTGAGCTCGACTTAGTCACCACTTTTGGCGTAAAGTTCCGTGTATGTGAGTCCGTGCGTCAATCCGGATTTGTCTGGTCTATATCTTGCTCATTCTTTGAAGGATTACAAAATATTTTGATACAAATGCTCACCATGGTGGGTTGGTGTGTCACAGGCAAAACACATGTCGGCCACTCAAAGGTCAAGGTCACACTTGGAGGGTCGACTCAAAACCCGTGTCTGGAGCATAACTTCTACATGCATGGCGGAATTTTAATATAACTTGGGACAAATGTTCTCCACAGTGAGGCAGAGTGTCGTGCGAAAAATTCAGGTGTCTGTGGTAAAGGTCAAGATCTTACTTCAGGGTCAAAGGTCAAATAACAAATTAAAACATTCATTTGTGAGTATAACTTCTATATACATGGATGAATTTTAATATAACTTATAACAAATGTTCTCCATGGTGAGTTGAGTTGTCTTGCACAAAATGAAGGTCAGGTCACAAGAGGTCCAAGTTCAAATAAAAATATCAAAATTTGTTTTTCCGCACTGTATCTTGCTTATGCTTTAAAGTATTATGCTTAGTGGTCAGAGGATTTTGAAACCCTTGCTCAGAGAGTAACTTCTATATGTTAGAAAGGTTTTTAACATAACTTTGGAGAAATTGCCATGATGAATGAAATTTTAGATCTACAGCCTTACTAATAAGGTCAAGGCCATACATCCTGTGTATTGTGTATCGTAATTGTTTTTACTGTTGAGAAGAGGATTGACCTTACCCGAACTATGGCTGTTGTACAGTTAGATGTAGAAGGTAACCGCATACAAAATTTCATGGTTGTAGGTGAAAGCACTTAGGTTAATGACCATTTCAAAATTTTCCTATTAGATGTTCCAGTGGCCTTGACCTTTTGATCCCAAAATGAGAGTTGCAGGTAGAGCACACATATATGTATTAGCATGTGAAGTTTCATGGTTGTAGGTGAAAGCACTTTTGGTTTTATTACCATTCATTAGAGGTCACAGTGACCTTGACCTTTGACCCCAAAATGCGTGTTGCCGGTAGAGCTCGCCCAAATGTATCAGCTTCTGAAGTTTCATGGTTTTAACTGAAAGCACTTCCATTTGATGGCCAACGTTAAATTTTTTTGGGACGGAAAGATAGACAGAGAAACCAAACTTTATATGCCACCCCGAAAATTTCTGGTGTGCATAATTGTTTGTACCCGCTGTATCTTAATTAGTGGTCAGAGAATTTTTGTGAAGCCCGCTTGGGCTGAGCTCGACATAGTTGTCAAAATGGCACAAATGTTCATCATGAGACTTCGTGTCATGCACATGAACCAGGTCACCGTGTCAAGGTCACTTAAGATGATGCAATGTCAAGATTTTCCCTTGGGTATAAAGAGGATGTGTTGCGCACATCTCACCTATGTATACATCTTTCTCCTTGATCTGAAGCTTATAGGTTCAGGTTTGAATTAAGATGAGCAGGCTTGACATTCTGCCCGTTGGCATTTCTTGTTTCATCACCAGGTCAAAGGTCAAGGTCAGAGTGACCTTGAATGGCAAAATGGTTTCCAATCAATAACTGTGGAACTCTTGGTCCCAGGTTCTTCAAACTTAGTGTGTAGGTTGGTCATGACTTGTAAGTGACCCTTTTAGTTTTTCAGGTTACCAGGTCAAAGGCCAAGGTCACAGTGACCTTGAAAAGCAAAATGATTTCCAATAGAATGCTTTGACCCAGATTCTCCAATCTTGGTACATAGGTTGGCCATGATCATTGGATGAGCCCTATAGCTTTTCAGGACAAAAGTCAATGTAGCAAAATAGTGTCTGATCAATTACTATAGAAGGCTTGGGCCAAGCTCCTCAAAACTTCATAGGTAGGTTAGTCATGACAATTAGATGACCCCTGTAGTTTTTAGTGTTTTTAGGTCAAAGGTCAAGGTCACAGTATTCTTGGAAAGCAAAACAGTTTCTGCTTAATATATAGGGAATCCTTTGGCTCAGGTTTGTCAGACTAAGTATGTAGGTTTGTTATGATCAGTAGATAACAACTATCATTTTTCTGGTCATTGGGTCAAAGGTCACAGTGACCGTGAAAAGCAAAATGGTTTGAGATGAATAAGTTTAGAATGCTTGGGCCCGTGTTCCTCAAACTTTGTATATAAGTTGTTCATGACTTGTAGATTAGCCCATAACTTGTTCAGGTCACCATGTCAAAGGCCATGGTCACAGTGTCCTTGAATAGCAAAATGGTTTCCAATCAATAACTATAGAAAGCTTGGTCCCAGCTCCTCAAAACTTCATGGCTGCCTCTAGGGATAAGGTGCTAGGGGGGCATAAATGTTTTACAGACATCTCTTGTTCACTTGGGCCTCTTGTTTGACTTGGCTTATAATTTATTTTCGAGCACTGAGAAAAGTGGAGTGTGCTGTCTGCGGATAGGTCTTATTTACTATAACCTCTGTATTAAAATCTTGTCCAAGCTTTATCTCCAAAACTGCTTGGGGGATTTTATTGAAACCAGAATGTTTGTCACCAAGCCTTGTTATATATAAAACACCAGTAGGGGTTGGGAATAAAACAATATTGTTCATATTCAAGACCAAACTCACAGCTTTCTATTTCATTGAATAATTATGTCTTCAACCTTCATATAAGAATCTGAAGCAGAAAAACATACTTTACCATTTACCTTCAGTTCATACTCTATTTTTTGTCTGATCTCTTTTCCACAGGCATATTCAATTATATATTTACACCAGTTTTAATTCAAAGCTACATTTCGGGGGCATATGTCAATTTCCAGTGACAGCTCTTGTTGTTATTTGATAAACAGGTATGAAACTTAGATATCAGCTGACCTAGATTCTGACCTACTGACCTACTTTCTTGCTTTTTAACAAAGTGCCAGAGTGAGCTTTTGTCATACCCCTATGTCTGGTGTGCGTCGTGAGGCGTCAACAATTTCATTCAAACGACATCTCCTCTGAAACCACTGGGCCAAATTCAATGAAACTTGCATGGAATGTTGCTTGCATGAAGCTCTTCCAAAGTTGTTCAAAGAATTCAATTCCATGCAGAACTCTGGTTGCTATGGCAACCTAAAGGAAAAACTTTAAAAATCTTCTTGTCTGAAACCACAAGGCTTGGAGCTTAGATATTTGGTATGAGGCATCATCTAGTGGACCTCTATGTTTTACATAGAGTTATATAATAAATTCTTTAAAATTCTTCTTGTCAGAAACTGCAAGGCCTTGAGCTTAGATATTTGGTGTGAGGCATCATCTAGTGTACCTCTACAAAGATTGTTCAAATTATAACCCTGGGGTCAGAACTGACCCTGCCCAGGGCTTACTTGATTTACATAGAGTTATATAGGGAAAACTTAAAAAACTTCTTGTAGGAAACTACAAGGCATGGAGCTTAGATATTTGGTGTTGAGCATTGTCTAGTAGACCTCTACCAAGATTGTTCAAATCATGGCCCCTGGGTCAAAACTGGCCCCGCCTAAGGGGTCATATGTTTTACATAGAGTTATGTAGCAAAAAAGTATAAAATCTTCTTGTCATAAACTGCAAGGCCTGGAGCTTAGATATTTGGTAGTATGCACTGTGACCACAGTGGAGTCATCCCTGCTCCCCAGGGGGTCACTCCCACCCCCCGCCCAAAAAATTTTTTTTCTCATTTTTTAAGTTTTTCGCTATTGCAATAAAATTTCGACCATTTGTACAGTTTTTCAAGATGATTTCAAAAATATTATTCTTTGACGTATATTTTTGACCTACTGACCTACTTTTTTGTTTTTTAGCTACAGCAATGAAATTGGGACCATCTGCACAGTTTTTCTTTTCGATTTCAAAAATGTCATTGCATGACCTATATTTTTGACTTACTGACCTACTTTTTGCTTTTTTAGCTACAGCAATGAAATTTGGACCATGTGCACAGATTTTGGTTTCGATTTCAAAAAAGTCATTGCATGACCTATATTTTTGACCTACTTTTTGTTTTAAAGCTATGGCAATGAAATTTGGACTATGTGTACAGTTTTTTTTTCCGATTTCAAAAACGTCATAGCATGACCTATATTTTTGACCTATTGACCTACTTTTTAGCTCACCTGTGCACGTAGTGCACAAGGTGAGGTATTATGATCAGTAAATGTCTGTCGTCGGTGTGTGCGTGCGTCAGTGCGTGCGTAAACTTTTGTTTTAAAGAACATCTCCTCCTAAACCACTGGGCCAATTTCAACAAAACTTCACAGAAATGTTCCATGGCAACCAAAAGGAAAATCTTTAAAAATGTTCTTGTCTAAAACCATAAGGCCTAGAGCATTGATATTTGGTATGTAGCATCACCTAGTGGTCCTCTACCAAGATTGTTCAAATTATGGCCCTTGGGTCAAAAACGGCCCCGCCCCAGGGGTTTCCCATTTTACATAGTGTTATATAGGGAAAATCTTAAAAAAATCTTCTTGTCAGAATCTGTCGGGCCTAGAGATTTGATATTTTTCATGTATCATTGGGTAGAGGTCCTCTACAAAGATTGTTCAAATTATGCTCCTGGGTTCAAAATTCGCCCCGCCCCAGGAGTTTGTTGTTTTGTCTATATGTTTATACATGTAGTAAAATCTTAAAAAATCTTTTTCTCTAGAAAAATAAGGCTTAGAGCTTAACTTTTTGGCATGTAGCATTACCTTGTGGACCTCTACCAAGGTTGTTCAAATCATGACCCCTGGGGTCAAATTGGCCTCACCCCGGGGCTTATCAGTTTTACACAGAAATATATAGTAGAATCTTCAAAAATCTTCTTCTCTAGAACCATAAGGCATAGAGCTTAGATTTTTTGCATGTAACATTACTTTGTGGACCTCTACCAAAGTTGGTCAAATTATGGCCCTGGGGTCAAAATTGGCCCCACCCCAGAGGTCAGGGGTTTTCCTTATATGTACATAGCAAAAACTTCAAAAATCTTCTTGTCTGAAACCGCAAAAGTTAGGGCTAAGATATTTTGCATGATACATTGTCTAGTTTTAATATTTAGAAAAAAAAGTGATAATACTAATGTTGTGGAGTTCAAGTGAAATGTTGTTAATAATAGTAGAATTTTGTTAAATTTAAAACATTCTCATTGTAACAAGGAGATTCACTTATTAAAGATTTTGAGTAATCCTGATCCTTTCAAGTTTTTAGCTCACCTGAGCACAAAGTGCTCAGGGTGAGCTTTTCTGATCAGTCCGTCGTCCGTCCGTCCGTCGTCAACTTTTCATTTAAATGACATCTCCTCTGAAACCAAAGGGCCAAATTAAATGAAACTTGCCTGGGATGTTCCTTGCATGAAGCTCTACCAAGATTGTTCAAATGGTTCTGGTCAATTGCATTTCTGGTACACTAGAGCTAAAATTAGAATTTAAAAATTAGATCTTTAAAAATCTTCTTCTCCGAAACCACAAGGCCTGGAGCTTAGATATTTGGTATGAAGCATCATCTAGTGGACCTCTACCAAGTTTGTTCAAATTATGACCGTGGGGTCAAAACTGACCCCATCCCAGGGGTCAGTTGATTTTACATAGATTTATATAGGGAAAACTTTAAAAATCTTCCTGTCAGAAACCACAAGGCCTAGAGTTAAGATATTTGGTGTGCAGCATTTTCCAGTGAACCTTTACCAAGTTTGTTCAAATCATGGCTCCTGGGTCAAAAATGGCCCAGCCCCAGGGGTCACATGTTTTACATAGAGTTATATAGGAAAAACTTTAAAAAATCTTCTTGTCAGAAACCGCAAGGCCTAGAGTTTAGATATTTGGTGTGCAGCATTGTCCAGTGGACCTCTACTAAGTTTCTTCAAATCACAGCCACTGGATCAAAATAGGCCCCACCCCGGGGGTCAATTGATTTTACATAGGCTTATATAGGAAATCTCTAAAAATCTTCTTCTCAGAAACCACAATGCCTACAGCTTAGATATTTGGTATGTAGAATTGTCTAATGGACCTCTATCAAGTTTGTTCAAATGATGTCTCCTGGGTCAAAATTGGCCACGCCCCAGGGTTCTCTTAATTTACATATATAGGAAAAACATGAAAAATCATTTTTTCTCCGAAACTTATAGGACTAGACCTTACATATTTGGTGTGGAGTATTGTGTTTAGAACCTTTACCAGTATTGTTTATATGTTGGCCCCGGGGTCAAAATTGGCCCTGCCCCAGGGGCCCTTAATATGTAAAAAAGGCAATCTTTAACAATCTTCTTACTCGAAACCTCAATGCCTACAGCTTAGATATTCAGTATGCAGCATTGTCTAGTAGATGTCTTCCAAGTTTGTTCAAATTATGTCCCCTGGGTCAAAATTGGCCACCCAGGGTCCTCTTGGTTTACATATAGTTATATAGGAAAAAAATGAAAAATCATTTTTCTTCCAAACTTATAGGACTAGACCCTAGATATTTGGTGTGGAGTATTGTGTTGAGAACCTTTACCAGTATTGTTTATATGTTGGCCCTGGGGTCAAAATTGGACCCGTCCTGGGGGCCCTTTATATGTAACAAAGGCAATCTTTAAAAATCTTCTTACTTGAAACCTCAATGCCTACAGCTTAGATATTTGGTATGCAGCATTGTCTAGTGGACCTCTACCAAGTTTGTTCAAATTATGTCCCCTGGGTCAAAATTGGCCACTCCCCAGGGTCCTCTTGGTTTACATATAGTTATATAGGAAAAACATGAAAAATCATTTTTCTTCCAAACTTATAGGACTAGACCCTAGATATTTGGCGTGCAGCATTGTCCAGTGGACCTCTACCAAGTTTGTTCAAATCATTGCTCCTGGGTCAAAAATTCCCCCCCCAAGGCCTAGAGTTTAGATATTTGGTGTGCAGCATTGTCTAGTGGACCTCTACCTAGTTTGTTTGAAAAATGTCCCTGGGGTCACTATTGGTCCCGCCTGAGGGGTCACAAGTTTTAAATAGCAGTATAGAAGAAAATCTTTAAAAATCTTCTTGTCTGAAACCACAAGGCCTAGAATTTTAAAATTTGGCATGAAGCAAGCTTTATCAAGCTTTTTGAAATTATTAGGTTAGGTTAAAGGTCACGGAGGCTAAAAATAGATTTATCTACTGTACCTCATTTATAGACCAATATCTTTGATATTCAGTATATAGGTTCCTTGCATAGACATCTACTCATGGGTAGGGTTTGAGGTCACTGGGTCAAAGTCAAGGTCACCATAGCTTATAACAGATATTTGTTGTGGAGTTCAAGTGAAATGTTGTTAATAATAGTAGAATTTTGTTAAATTTAAAACATTCTCATTGTAACAAGGAGATTCACTTATTAAAGATTTTGAGTAATCCTGATCCTTTCAAGTTTTTAGCTCATCTGAGCACAAAGTGCTCAGGGTGAGCTTTTCTGATCAGTCCGTCGTCCGTCCGTCCGTCGTCAACTTTTCATTTAAATGACATCTCCTCTGAAACCAAAGGGCCAAATTAAATGAAACTTGCCTGGGATGTTCCTTGCATGAAGCTCTACCAAGATTGTTCAAATGGTTCTGGTCAATTGCATTTCTGGTACACTAGAGCTAAAATTAGAATTTAAAAATTAGATCTTTAAAAATCTTCTTCTCCGAAACCACAAGGCCTGGAGCTTAGATATTTGGTATGAAGCATCATCTAGTGGACCTCTACCAAGTTTGTTCAAATTATGACCGTGGGGTCAAAACTGACCCCATCCCAGGGGTCAGTTGATTTTACATAGATTTATATAGGGAAAACTTTAAAAATCTTCCTGTCAGAAACCACAAGGCCTAGAGTTAAGATATTTGGTGTGCAGCATTTTCCAGTGAACCTTTACCAAGTTTGTTCAAATCATGGCTCCTGGGTCAAAAATGGCCCAGCCCCAGGGGTCACATGTTTTACATAGAGTTATATAGGAAAAACTTTAAAAAATCTTCTTGTCAGAAACCGCAAGGCCTAGAGTTTAGATATTTGGTGTGCAGCATTGTCCAGTGGACCTCTACTAAGTTTCTTCAAATCACAGCCACTGGATCAAAATAGGCCCCACCCCGGGGGTCAATTGATTTTACATAGGCTTATATAGGAAATCTCTAAAAATCTTCTTCTCAGAAACCACAATGCCTACAGCTTAGATATTTGGTATGTAGAATTGTCTAATGGACCTCTATCAAGTTTGTTCAAATGATGTCTCCTGGGTCAAAATTGGCCACGCCCCAGGGTTCTCTTAATTTACATATATAGGAAAAACATGAAAAATCATTTTTTCTCCGAAACTTATAGGACTAGACCTTACATATTTGGTGTGGAGTATTGTGTTTAGAACCTTTACCAGTATTGTTTATATGTTGGCCCTGGGGTCAAAATTGGACCCGTCCTGGGGGCCCTTTATATGTAACAAAGGCAATCTTTTATATTTGGTATGTAGAATTGTCTAATGGACCTCTATCAAGTTTGTTCAAATTATGTCCCCTGGGTCAAAATTGGCCACCCAGGGTCCTCTTGGTTTACATATAGTTATATAGGAAAAAAATGAAAAATCATTTTTCTTCCAAACTTATAGGACTAGACCCTAGATATTTGGTGTGGAGTATTGTGTTGAGAACCTTTACCAGTATTGTTTATATGTTGGCCCTGGGGTCAAAATTGGACCCGTCCTGGGGGCCCTTTATATGTAACAAAGGCAATCTTTAAAAATCTTCTTACTTGAAACCTCAATGCCTACAGCTTAGATATTTGGTATGCAGCATTGTCTAGTGGACCTCTACCAAGTTTGTTCAAATTATGTCCCCTGGGTCAAAATTGGCCACTCCCCAGGGTCCTCTTGGTTTACATATAGTTATATAGGAAAAACATGAAAAATCATTTTTCTTCCAAACTTATAGGACTAGACCCTAGATATTTGGCGTGCAGCATTGTCCAGTGGACCTCTACCAAGTTTGTTCAAATCATTGCTCCTGGGTCAAAAATTCCCCCCCCCAAGGCCTAGAGTTTAGATATTTGGTGTGCAGCATTGTCTAGTGGACCTCTACCTAGTTTGTTTGAAAAATGTCCCTGGGGTCACTATTGGTCCCGCCTGAGGGGTCACAAGTTTTAAATAGCAGTATAGAAGAAAATCTTTAAAAATCTTCTTGTCTGAAACCACAAGGCCTAGAATTTTAAAATTTGGCATGAAGCAAGCTTTATCAAGCTATAGGGTAGGGTTTGAGGTCACTGGGTCAAAGTCAAGGTCACCATAGCTTATAACAGATATTTCTACTTTCTGTCATAGAGCCTTTATTTATTGACTGATATTTTACATATTTGGTTTGTAGGCACTTACATATTTTCAATTAAAAAATGAAATACTGCTTAACAGCAAACCTACAGCCAAAGTACTCAGCTGAGCGATCCAGGGCCATCATGGCCCTCTTATTTGTTTCAAAGCTACGTCAGTGAAATTTGGACTGTGTGTACAGCTTTTCGTTCTGATTTCAAAAATTTTGTCTCGCGACCCCTATTTTGACCTATTTTCTGTTTTTAGAGCTATGGCAATGAAATTGCATTGGTCCATTTCTGTGATATGCATTATTACATTTATAAAAATTTTTTCATCTTTGAACACAGGTGAGCCCTTTAGGGCCATTGGCCCTCTTGTTTACCTACAGCTATGAAATTTGGACCATGTGCACAGTTTCAGATGTCGAATTGAACTCTGATATTAGATGACATTAGTGTTGACCTAGTGACCTATTTTTTTGTTGTTTGATGTACAGCTTCGAAAGTTGGACCATGTATATAGTAAAAATTTAAAAATGGATTTTGCATGAAGTATGGTCTATTGACCAACATTGTTCAAATTCTTGTTATAAACACTAGCTTTCTCCACTTTCACACAAATAACAGTCTGTCCTCAGGTGAGCGCTTTAGGGCCAATGGCCCCCTTGTATTTTTATGCCCCCACAAAGTGGGGTGCATATAGCGTTGCACTTGTCCGTCCGTCCGTCCGTACGTCTGTCCGTACGTCTGTCCGTACGTCCCGAAATCTTGTGAACGCAACTCCTCTTAAACCAGATGGCAGATTTTGCTTTAACTTCCAGGGATGAACAACCTTAATGTGTAGATGGTAGTAAAGGAAGGAATTTTCGCTGCGACCAAATTTCACAGAATTATGGGCCTTTGTTGATTTTTTCACTAGAAATTTTGTGAACGCAACTCCTCTTAAACCAGAAGGCAGATTTTGCTTAAACTTCCAGGGATGACCAACCTTAATGTGTAGATGGTAGTAAAGGAAGGAATTTTTGCTGCGACCAAATTTCACAGAATTATGGGCCTTTGTTGATTTTTTCACTATATACCATATAGAAATTTTGTGAACGCAACTCCTCTTAAACCGGATGGCAGATTTTGCTTAAACTTCCAGGGATGAACAACCTTAATGTGTAGATGGTAGTAAAGGAAGGAATTTTCGCTGCGACCAAATTTCACAGAATTATGGGCCTTGGTTGATTTTTTCACTATATACCATATAGAAATTTTGTGAACGCAACTCCTCTTAAACCGGATGGCAGATTTTGCTTAAACTTCCAGGGATGAACAACCTTAATGTGTAGATGGAAGTAAAGGAAGGAATTTTTGCTTCGATCAAATTTAACAGAATTATGGCCCTTTGTTAATTTTTTCACTATATACCATATAGAAATTTTGTGAACGCAACTCCTCTTAAACCGGATGGCAGATTTTGCTTAAACTTCCAGGGATGAACAGCTTTAATGTGTAGATGGTAGTAATGGAAGGAATTTTTGCTGTGACCATATTTAATAGAATTATGGCCCTTTGTTGATTTTTTCACTATATACCATATAAATAATTGAACATATAAATTTTACATTTGTAATTTAATTTAACATGTACATAAGGTTACCTGTAGATCATTTTACATATATGTACAGAAAAAATCTTACATACAGGATATACATGCTCTTGTTTATGAGCACTTATGCATAGTGGGGGCATCCGTGTCCTATGGACACAGTTCTAGTTTTACAGGCATTAAATTCTCTGTGAATTCAGTTTTTCAGGAGGAAACTGAAACAGATTTACACTCCTTGCCTCCTGAGCTGTTATACTAGACCTGCTAGTGAAACCTTTAAAACCTTTAATTTGAAAGGAAACTTTTAAAACCTTAGAACTTAGATATTTTTAATGGAGCATCAGCTAGAAGTTCTCTACCAAGTTTGTTCAAATTATGACCCTTGGGTCAAAATTGGCCCTTCCCCAGGGATCATTTGATTATACCCCTCATCGTAGATTAGGGGGCATACAGTTTTGCAAATGTTGGTCGGTCGGTCTGTAGACACTTTGGTTTCCAATCAATAATTATAGAACTATTGGACCCACCTTCCTCAGACTTGGTTTGTAGGTTGGTCATGACTAGTAGATGACCCCTATAGTTTTTTTTTATACATCACAAGGTCAAAGGTCAAGGTCACAGTAACCTTTAAAAGCAAAATGGTTTACAATCAATAACTAAAGAACCCTTGTTCCCAGGCTGTTCAATCTTAGTATAAATATAGGCTGGTCATGAGCAGTAGATGACCCCTATAGTTTTCAGGTCAAAGGTCATAATCACAGTGACCTAGAAGAGCAAAACAGTTTCTGAGCAATAAGTATAGAACGTTTGGTCTCAGGTTATTCAAACTTAGTGTGTGGGTTGGTCATGACTAGTAGATGACGCCGATAGTTTTCTAACATCACAAGCTCAAAAGTCAAGGTCAGAGTGACCTTGAATAGCAAAACGGTGTACGATCAATAACTAAAAACCCTTAGTTCCAGGTTGTTCACACTTAGTGTGTAGGTTGGACATGACATGTAGATGACCCTATAGTTTTTTGGGTCACCAGTTCAAAGGTCAAGGTCATAGTGACCTTGAAGAGCAAAACAGTTTCAGATCAATTATTATAAAACCCTTGGTCCCAGGTTGTTCAAACTTAGTATGTAGGTTGGACATGACTAGTAGATGACCCTATAGTTTTTTCGGTCACAAGGTCAAAGGTCAAGGTCATAGTGACCTTGAATAGCAAAACAGTTTCCGATTCTATAGAACCCTTTGTTCCAGTTAGTTCAAACTTAGTGTGTAGGTTGATAATGACGACTTGATGACCCCCTGTAGTTTTTCAGGTCACTAGGTCAAAGGTGAAGGTCAAAGTGAGGTTGAAAAGCAAAAGGGTTTCAGATCAATAACTTTAGAAGGCTTGGTCTTAGATTCTTAGTTTGTGGGTTGGTCATGACCAGTTAGAGACCTCTATACTTTTTCAGGTCACCTGGTCAAAGTTCAAGGTCACAGTGACCTTGAATAGCAAAATAGTTTCTGATCAATAATTATAGAACCCTTGGCTCCAGGTTGTTCAAACTTAGTGTATAGGTTGATCATGACTAGTAGATGCCCCTTATAGTTTTTCACGTCTCACCAGGATGAAGGGCATGGTCACAGTGACCTTGAAAAGCAAAATGATTTCCAATTAATAACTATAAAATGCTTGGGCCTGGGTTCCTCAAACTCATTGTATAGGCTGGCCATGAACAGTGGATGACCCTTATAGCTTTTCAGGTCAAAGACTTTTGAGACAGTGACCTTGTATAGCAAAATAGTGGCTGATCAATAACTATAGAACGCTTGAGCCCAGCTCCTCAAAACTTCATAGGTAGGTTGGTCATGACAATTAGATGACCCCTGTAGTTTTTAGGGTTATTAGGTCAAAGGTCAATTAGATGACCCCTATAGTTTTTAAGGTTATTTGGTCAAAGGTAAAGGTGACAGAAACCTTGAAAAACAAAACAGTTTCATCAGACTTATTTTGTAGGTTTGTCATGATCAGTGGATGACAACCATTGTTTTTCAGTTCATTGGGTCAAAGGTCAGAGTGACCTTGAAAAGCAAAATAGTTTCCGATGAATAAGTGTAGAACACTTGGCCCGTGTTCCTCAGACTTGGTATATAAGTTGTTCATGACTTGTAGCTGAGCCCTATAGTTTTTCAGGTCACCAGGTCAAAGGCCAAGGTCACAGTGTCCTTGGATAGCAAAATGGTTTTCGATCAATAACTTGTGGAATGCTTGGTCCCAGCTCCTCAAAACTTCATGACTGCCTCTAGGGATAAGGCGCTAGGGGGTGCCATATGTGTTTTACAAACATCTCTTGTTTTAATAGACTTATATAGGGAAAAGCTTAAAAAATCTTCTTGTCTGAAACCACAAAGCCAAGATCTAAGATTTTTTACATGGAGCATCAGCTCAAGGTCCTCTGCCAAGATTGTTCAAATTATGCCCATTGGGTTACTTGAGTTTACATAGGGTTATATAGGGAAGACTTAAAAAATCTTCTTGACCTAGAACTGAGACATTTTGCACAGAGCATCAGCAAAGGGTTCTCTACCAAATTTATTCAAATTACCTCCCTTTGGTCAAAATATATATTATTTATTACTATATTATTATACAGGGTTATATAAGGAAGTCTTAAAAAATATTCTTTTCTGAAACCACAAGACCTAGAACTTAGACCTTTTGTATAGAGCATCAGCTAGAGGTCCTCTACCAAGTTTATTCAAATTATATCACTGGGGTAAGAAATGACCCCACCCCGGGGGGTCTATTTGTGCAAAATATTTAATCTTTAAAAACCTTTCTGTGAGAAACAGTAAATTTTAGACCTTAGATTTTTTCCATGGAGCATCATCTAGAGGTCCTCTACTAAGATTGTTCAAATAATGCCCCTTGGGTCATTAATAGCCTTGCTTCGAGTGTCACTATATTTTACGTACCTGGTTTATATATATTTTTATATTTTCAAATTATTCCCATTGGGTTACTTGAGTTTACATAGGGTTATATAGGGAAGACTTAAAAAGTCTTCTTGACCTAGAACTGAGACATTATATATATATATATTTTTTTTTTTTTTTTTAGAAATCTTCTTGCCTGAAACCACAAGGCCTAGAGCTTAAATATTTTGCATTGAGCACAAGCTAGAGGTCCTCTACCTGATTTGTTCCAAATATGCTCCTGGGACAAAATTGGCCCTGCCCTGGGATCAGTTGATTCTACATAGGCTTATATAGGGAAAACCTTCTTGTCTGAAACCACAAGGCCTAAAACTTAGATATTTTGTGTGGAGCATTAGCTAGAGGTGCACTATTAAGTTAGTTCAAATTATGCCCTTTTGGCATAGCTGCCCTAATTTTTCTGGCCATTTCCGGGATTTTGATATTGAATTTCTGGGACTTGAGCCGATTTTCCGGGACATAAACCATTCATATACTTTCAATGCCCTACCATTGGCAGTACACAAAATTGGATGGGATTCCGTTTTTGGCGGAAAAAGTGATTCACGTGATTCAAATACACATCAGTACCATCAGTATCATACCTTTATTTTAGTTGCAAGAGCATAGTAATTGTGTAGCAGTAACATAAAATAATAACTGTGTACCATTAATTAATTAACATCATAAACTCGAATTCAAGATGAAGCAGGGGCATTTGATGACAGCGTCGTCTATGCTTCGTATTACAAGTATCGGCGCGTTTGTATTAAATTTTAATTTTAAGTAGCATCTCTATTAACACCAATTACCGTGCCGACAGTTTTTGAAAGGGGCAGATATCTTACAAATTAATTAATGCACCGCAAGTCAACAAATCGATAGCCGATAGCGGTCATTTGTTTATTGGTTATCAATGACACGCGGTGTATTCGCCGAATCGGAATATATTATCATAACAAATAATTGAAGAATTAGTGGTGTATCAAAAATTTGACTGGCCTGATCAAAGGTATGCACGTTTTTCATGTTTTCCGGGACATCGGGTGTCTATCCAGGATGCCAGGACGGGCCCTCGATTTCCGGGACAATCCCGGACGATCTGGGATGTACATGTATGGCAGGTATGCCTTTTGGTCAAAATTAGCTCTCCCAGTGGAGCGGGGATGTGGGGCGGGTTCACTTGATTTTACATAGAAAATCTAAACAAGAGGGCCATGATGGCCCTGTATCGCTCACCTGAGTATGACTGCTTTTAACAAAGTTGCTATGGACCTGGTTAATTGACCCCAGATGACCGATATTCAAACTTGACCTAGAAATTTTTGAAACAATCTCTTTGACAAAGTTCAAGGTTATTTGTACTGAAAATGTTATCTCTAGAGTGTTAACAAGGTTTTTCCATATTTGGGCTCTATGACCTAGTTTTTTAATCTAGATGTCCCATATTCGATTTGACCTAGAAATTATTGAAACAATCTCTCTGACAAATTTCCAGGATATTTGGACTGAAAAAGTAGCCTCTAGAGTGTTAACAAGGTTTTTCGATATTTAGGCTCTGTGACCTAGTTTTTGACCCCAGATAAACCATATCCAAACTTGAGCTACAAATTATCAAAACAACCCTTCTGACAAATTTCCAGGACATTTGGAGTGAAAATGTAGCCTCTAAAGGTTGTACAAAGTTTTTCGATATTTGGGCTCTGTGACCTAGTTTTCCTCTCCAGATGACCCATATTCAAACTTGAGCTAGAAACCATAGAATTAAGCTTTCTGACAAATTTCCAGGTTATTTGGAATTAAAATGTTACCTCTAGAGTGTTAACAAGGTTTTTCCATATTTGGGCTCTGTGACCTAGTTTTTGACCCAAGATGACCCATACTCCAACTTTAGGTAGAAATCATCAAAAAAACCTGTCTGACAAATTTCCAGGATATTTAGACTGAAAATGTAACCTCTGGAGTATTATAAAAGGTCTTTTAATATTTGAGTCATGTGACCTAGTTTTTGATCCCAGATGACCCATATCCAAATATGAGCTAGAAATCATTGAAACAACCTTTCTGACAAATTTCAAGGACATTTGGACTAAAAATGTAACCTCTAGAGCATTAACAAGGTTTTTCTACTTTCGGGCTCTGTGACCTAGTTTTTGACCCCAGAAAACCTATACTCAAAACTGAGCTAGAAATCATCGATAGAACCTTTCTGACAAATTTCCAGATAATTTGGACTGAAAATGTTATCTTTAGAATGTTAACAAGGTTTTTCCATATTTGGACTCTGTGACCTAGTTTGTGACCCCAGATGACCCATATTAGAACTTGATCTAGAAATCCTCAAGGCAACCTTTCTGACGAATTTCCAGATTATTTGGGCTAAAAATGTAACCTCTAGAGTGTTAACAAGATTTTTCTATTTTTGGGTTCTGTGACCTAGTTTATGAACCCAGATAACCCATATTCGAACTTGAGCTAGAAATCTTTGAAGCGACTTTTCTGACAAATTTCCAGATTATTTGGGCTGAAAATGTTACCTCTAGAGTGTTAACAAGATGTTTCTATTTTTGGGCTCTGTGACCTAGTTTTTGAACCCAGATGACCCATATTCGAACTTGAGCTAGAAATCATAGAAGCATCCTTCCTGACAAATTTCCAGATTATTTGGTCTAAAAATGTTACCTCAAGAGTGTTAACAAGGTTTTTCAATATTTGGGCTCTGTGACCAAGTTTTGACCCCAGATGACCCATATTTGAACTCGACCTAGAAATCGTCAAGGCAACCTTTCTGACAAATTTCCAGATTATTTGGGCTGAAAATGTAACCTCTAGAGTGTTAACAAGATTTTTATATTTTTTGGGCTCCTTGACCTAGTTTTTGAACCCAGATGACCCATATTAGAACTTGAGCTTGAAATCATCGATAGAACTTTTCTGACAAATTTCCAGGATATTTGGACTGAAAAAGTAGCCTCTAGAGTGTTAACAAGGTTTTTCTATATTTGGGCTCTGTGACCTAGTTTTCCAACCCTGATAACCCATGTTCGAACTCGTCCGAGATATTAATGAGACAAACATCCTGACCAAGTTTCATGACAATTGAGGCAAAAATGTGACCACTAGAGTGTTAACAAACTAATTGTGGACGGACGGACGACGGACAAAAGGTGATCAGAAAAGCGCAGTCTGTCACTACGTGACAGGTGAGCTAAAAAATCTTGTATGAAACCAGAAAGCGAAGATTTTTGCATGGAACATCAGCTAGAGGTCCTCTACCAAGATTGTTCAAATTAAGCCCTTATGGTCATTAATGGGATGGCCCAAGGGTCACTTGATTTTACATAGTCTTATAAAGGGAATACATAAACAATCTTCTTGTCTGAAACCACAAGGCCTAGAACTTATTTATTTTGCATAGAGCATCAGCTAGAGGTCCTGTACAATGTTTGTTCAAATTATACCCCTTCGGTGAAAATTGGCTCTACCCTGGGGGGTACTTGAATTCATATAGATTTGTATGGGGACAACCTTAAAAAAGCTCAACAGCAGACCCAAGGCCATAGTATTCAGGTGAGCAATCCAAGGCCATCATGGCCCTCTTGTTTTAAGCTCACCTAAGCTTTTGTGATCATTGATTGTCTGTTGTCTGTCTATGTTCATTGTGAGTCATGCATTGTCAACAATTTCGCTTGAACAACTTCTCTTCCAATACCAGTAAGCTTTGATGTAACTTTCCTGGGATATTCCTTGCATGAAGCTCTAGCAAATTTGTTCAGAGAATTAAATTCCAAGCAGCGAACTCTTGTTGCTATAGCAACAAAAAGGAAACACTTTGAAAATCTTCTAGTGAAAAAATACTTTGCCCTGTGCCTTTAGATTTCGTATGTAGCATATGTCCTTGGGGTCAGAATTAGCCCCGCCAAAGGGGTCACATGTTTTATATAGAAATATATAGGAAAAACTTAAAAATCTTCTTCCCTGAAACTGTTCTGAAATTTTGCACAAATAATTGTTTTGTTGACCTGAACCAAGTCTGTTAAAATTATGCCCTTGGGTTCAAAATTGGCCACACCTTGGTGGTCCTATTTCTGTAAAATATGAAATCTTTGGAAATTTTCTTATCAGAAATCAGGGAACTTGCAATTTCTATTTTTCACTCGCAAATTGCGAGTTTGGAAGTTTTAATTTCGAACCCTGGTATCCGTTTGAGCTTAGATATTTTTTAAGTTGCATTGTCTAGTGGACCTCTATCCAGTTTTGTTAAATTTTCTTGCCAGGGTAAAAATTGGCTCTGCCTTGGGGGTCTGTTTGTGTAAAATATTGAATCTTTGAAAATTTCACTTGGGTGAAAATTGACCCTGTCTAGGCATCTGTTGTTATCATTGAGTTTGTATAGGAAAAACTTTGAAAATCTACTTGTTTCGAAACTGTATGCCCAAGAGCTTATATAATTTTTTTTTTATTAGAGCTGGAATTGGCTTAAAACCCCATGCAAACAAACAAGAAAACATATTTGAATGACCATTCACTAAACAAATTCCAATGATTTATATATCAGCTTAGTGTCCAAGAACCAAATCACCGTTTTGTTATATGCTTAAAAGGTTGTAAATGTATTATGTTATGCCCTAATGCACCAAGTTTATTTTCATATATTTTTGTTCTGGCTGTCAACCATGTTCTGTATTCCTATATAATCCTGTATTTCAGGAACCAGATCCTATATTTCAGGAAGTGTCCTATAAATCTTATATAATCCTATATTTTAGGACCCAAATCCTATATTTTTCACGATTTATGGTGAAATTTTTAAAGTAACTTCATTGATAACACTTGCTGGCAGATGTTGTAAGTTTACAAGTGAAAGCTGCAGCAGTCAGTTTGGAAGTATTTACAGCTACAAAGATGTTCCTTGATGTAATTGGTATGTTGTGTTGTGGATATTGACGGCTGGAAAACTTGATAAACTAAGGCATGATGATATGTTTGCACAAACTTGTTGACTTCTTCAACCACTAGAATGGCACAATTTACAGAGTTTTGGCTCTAAATGTCCTATGTTTTGACGAGTTTGTCTTATATTTTTGGTGAAAAATTTAAAAAATCCTGTATTTTCCCTATATTTCCATTTGAAAAAGTCCTATATTTGTCCTATTCTTTTTTGAAAGTCTGATTGACAGCCTGTATTGTTTCAAATTTTTGGAGCATATACTCCTACCGCAAATCATATTTCTCTGTCAAGGTGGTATCTGGGGTATTCATCACTTTTAGTAATAGCTCTTGTTGCTTAAATTGTTGAACACCTGGTTTCTAACTCAAAAACAAAGAGTAGTTAGCTACAGTTCATTTAATCAAACCAAACCAATAGGTGAAACTTCTTTAGACTTCACAAGAAGCATCTGACAAATGCAGTATGAATCATTCGTGTTTTAGTTGCTTAAGTGACCTTTCTACTGTCAGCTGACTGCATCCATCTGCTAGTGATGAAGTTTACATTTAGTTTTCAACTTTTTAATCCCCTTCCGCAAAGCGGGGAGGGGATTATAAAGAATGGCCTCCGACTGTCAGTCTGTCCGTCTGTCCGTCCGTTACACTTTGGTGTCCACTACATAACTTTTAAACTGCTGAAAATATTTTGAAAAAACTTGGTACAAGTGATCACCATTATGAGACGATGTGCAGGGTGCAATAATTGGGTTGCTACTGTCCATCCGTCTGTCCGTCCGTAACACTTTCATGTCCGCTTTGTAACTTTCAAACTGCTGAAAATGTTTTGAAATAACTTGGCAAAAGTGATCACCATTATGAGGCAATGTGCAGAGCACAATAATTGGGTTGCTACCCCCAAGTTCAAGGTCACACTTAAAGGTCAATGTGTTAAAAGTCTACATTTCATGTCCGCTCCATAACTTTTAAACCGCTGAAAATTTTTTGAAATAACTTGGCACAAGTGATCACCATTATAAGATGATGTGCAGAGGGCAATAATTGGGTTGCTACCCACAAGGTCAAGGTCACAGTTAAAGGTCAAATATCCACATTTCATGTGTGCTCTATAACTTACTAACTTGGCTTACGAAATTTTTTTTTTATTACTTTGCACAAATGATCACCACTATGACACAATGTGCAGAACCCAACTTCCAGGTTGCTACCCCCAAGGTCAAGGTTAAATGTTCTCCATAACTTTTTGACTTTATGGAAGATTTTAAATAACTTGGCACAAATAATTACTATCATGAGACTATGTGCTTATAATATGCATGGCACAACATGAAGGTCAGGGTTGGTTAAAAGTCAAGAAGTACACATTCATGTCCGCTGTGGAAGGGGATTTAGCTGTCCTTCAGACTGCCTTGTAACCTATTAATACTTTCAGGTTGTTAGAGCTGGGGTTTGAGGAGAAGGTATCAAAGATTGTACAGGCTATAAGCAAACATGGAGACAGTAGACAGACAGTGTTACTATCCGCAACATTATCTCATGGTATGCTACAAATAAATATTACAGTCAATCATGTTTATGAAACCACATGCTTTAAGCAGTCATTTGCATTATACGACCACTTTAAAATAATTATGTTGTCCTAAAAAAATTCTGTTTTATGCAACCAGCGGTCACTCAAAGTCTTGGTAAGTAATGTTTTTTAGCTCACCTGTCACATAGTGACAGAGTGAGCTTTTCTGATCACCTTTCGTCCGTCGTCCGTCCGTCCGTTCGTTAACAATTGGTTTGTTAACACTCTAGTGGTCACATTTTTGCCTCAATTGTCATAAAACTTGGTCAGGATGTTTGTCTCATATATCTCGGACGAGTTCTAACATGGGTTATCAGGGTTGGAAAACTAGGTCACAGAGCCCAAATATAGAAGAACCTTGTTAACACTCTAGAGGCTACTTTTTCAGTCCAAATATCCTGGAAATTTGTCAGAAATGTTCTAATGATGATTTCTAGCTCAAGTTCTAATATGGGTCATCTGGGTTCAAAAACTAGGTCATGGAGCCCAAAAATAGAAAAATCTTGTTAACACTCTAGAGGTTACATGTTCAGCCCAAATAATCTTGAAATTTGTCAGAAAGGTTGCTTTGATGATTTCTAGGTCAAGTTCAAATATAGGTCATCTGGGGTCAAAAACTAGGTCACAGAGCCCAAATATTGAAAAACCTTGTTAACACTCTAGAGGTAACATTTTTAGACCAAATAATCTGGAAATCGGTCAGGAAGGTTGCTTCTATGATTTCTAGCTCAAGTTCAAATATGGGTCATCTGGGTTCAAAAACTAGGTCACAGAGCCCAAAAATAGAAAAATCTTGTTAACACTCTAGAGGTTACATTTTCAGCCCAAATAATCTGGAAATTTGTCAGAAATATTGCCTTGAGGATTTCTAGATCAAGTTCGAGTATGGGTCATCTGGGGTCACAAACTAGGTCACAGAGTCCAAATATGGAAAAACCTTGTTAATATTCTGAAGGTAGCATTTTCAGTCCAGATAACCTGGAAATTTGTCAGAAAGATTCTATGGATGATTTCTAGCTCAGTTTTAAATATAGGTTCTCTGGGGTCAAAAACTAGGTCACAGAGCCTGAAAGAAGAAAAACCTTGTAAAAGCTCTAGAGGTTACATTTTTAGTCCAAATGTCCTTGAAATTTGTCAGAAAGGTTGTTTCAATGATTTCTAGCTCAAATTAGGATATGGGTCATCTGGGATCAAAAACTAGGTGACATGGTACAAATATGTAAAAAAAACTGTTTAACACTCCAGAGGTTACATTTTCAGTCCAAATATCCTAGAAATTTGTCAGACAGGTTTTTTTGATGATTTCTAGCTCAAGTTCGAGTATGGGTCATCTTGGGTCAAAAACTAGGTCACAGAGCCCAAATATGGTAAAACTTTGTAAACACTCTAGAGGCTACATTTTAAGTCCAAATGTCTTGGAAATTTGTCAGATAGGTTGTTTTAATGATTTGTAGCTCAAGTTTGGATATGGGTTATCTGGGGTCAAAAACTAGGTCACAGAGCCTAAATATCGAGAAACCTTGTTAACACTCTAAATGCTACTTTTTCAGTCCAAATATCCTGGAAATTTGTCAAAGAGATTGTTTCAATAATTTCTAGGTCAAGTTCGAATATGGGTCATCTGGGGTCATATAACCAGGTCCATAGCAACTTTGTTAAAAGCAGTCATACTCAGGTGAGCGATACAGGGCCATCATGGCCCTCTTGTTTTTTTTTTGCTTGTTTTGGAAGAAAATGTTGCGCTATTATGGTCACTGAGTTGTCTTCGGCATTGTGCAAAAACTTAAATGATGATTATTCATAAACCATAAGGGCTTACACTTTTTATATTTGGTGCATTGTCTATTGAACCTCTACCATGTTGAATAAAATCATGACCCCAGGGTCAATATTGGCCTTGCCCAGGGGCTTATATAGGAAAATCTTTGAAAGTCTTCTCCTCTAAGCATATAGTCGCCGTCTTTTCTGTCCATCCGTCACACTCTTATCCGGAGAATAACTTAAGAAAAGTATTGAAGGAATTTGATAGAAACTTAACACATTCATAGAGACCAGTTAGAGGAGATGCATTGTCCAAGAACATAATTCTACCTTGCATAATTTTTAGCTCACCTGAGCATGCTCATGTGAGCTTTTAGGATCCTTGATTGTCCGGCGTCCGTCCGTCCGTCCGTCCGTCGTCCACAATTCATTCAAACGACATCTCCTCTGAAACCACTGGGCAAAATTTAATGAAACTTGCCTAGAATGTTCCTTGCATGAAGCTCTACCAAGTTTGTTCAAATGGTTCCGGTCCATTGCATTTCTGGGTCACAGGAGCTAAAAACAGATTTTAAAAGTTGGATCTTTAAAAATCTTCTTGTCAGAAACCACAAGGCCTGGAGCTTTGATATTTGGTATAAAGCATCATGTAGTGGACCTCTACTAAGTTTGTTCAAATTATGATCCTGGGGTCAAAAATGGGCCAGTCCCAGGGGTAACTTGTTTTACATAGAGTTATATAGGAAAAACTTTAAAAATCTTCTTGTCAGAAACCGTAAGGCATAGAGCTAAGATATTTGGTGTGCTGCATTGTCTAGTGGACCTCTACCAAGTTTGTTCAAATTATGCCCCTGGGGTCAAATTTGGTCCCTCCTTGGGGGTCATTGGTTTTACATAGGCTTATATAGGAAAAACTTCGAAAATCTTCTTGTCTGAAACCACAAGGCCCTGAGCCTTAAGATTTGGTATATAGCATTGTCTAGTGGACCTCTACCAAGTTTGTTCAAATTATACCCCTGGGGTCAAATTTGGCCCCACCCCGGGGTCATTGGTTTTACATAGGCTTATATAGTGATAACTTTGAAAATCTTCTTGTAGAAGGAGAAGTAACATTTTCAGTCCAAATAATCTGGAAATTTGTCAGACAGGTTGTGTATATGATTTCTAGCTCAAGTTTGAATATGGGTCATCTTGGTTCAAAAACTAGGTCACAGAGCCCAAAAATAGAAAATCCTCGTTAACACTCTAGAGGTTACATTTTCAGTCAAAATATCCTGGAAATTTGTTAGAAAGGTTGTTTTAATGATTTTTAGCTCAAGTTCAAAATTGGGTCATCTGGGGTCAAAAACTAGGTCACAGAGCCCAAATATGGAAAAACCTTTTAACACTCTAGAGGTAACATTTTCAGTCCAAATAACCTGGAATCTGTCAGAAAGGTTGTTTCAATGATTTCTAGGTTAAATTTGAATATGGGTCATCTGAAATCAAAAACTAGGTCACAGAGCCCAAAAATAGGAAAAAACTTGTTAACACTCTAGAAGCTACTTTATAGTCCAAATATTCTCCAAATTTGTCAGAAGAAATGTTTTAATGATTTCTATCTCAGATTCGAATAAATCTCATCTGGGGTCAAAAACTAGGTCACAGACCCCAAATATGGAAAAACCTTGTTAAGACGCATTGAGGTAACATTTTCAGTTCAAATAACCTTGAAATTTGTCAGAAAGATTATTTTAATGATTTCTAGCTCAGATTTGAATATGGGTTATCTGGGGTCAAAAACTAGGACACAGGGCCAAAAAGTAGAAAATCCTTGTTAATGCTCTAGAGGTTACATTTTCAGTCCAAATGTCCTTGAAATTTGTCAGAAAGGTTGCTTCAATGATTTCTAGCCCAGATTAGGATATAGGTCATCTGGGATCAAAAACTAGGTCACAGAGCCCTAAAATGTTAAAACCATTTTAACACTCCAGAGGTTACATTTTCAGTCCAAATATCCTGGAAATTTGTCAGACAGGTTGTTTTGATGATTTCTAGCTCAAGTACTAATATGGGTCATGTTTGGTCAAAAACTAGGTCACAGAGCCCAAATATGGAAAAACCTTGTTAACACTCTAGAGTTAAGATTTTAATTCCAAATAACATGAAAATTTGTCAGAAAGGTTGCTTCTATGATTTCCAGCTCAACTTTGCATATGGATCATCTGGGGTCAAAAACTAGGTCACAGAGCCCAAATATGGAGAAACCTTGTTAACACTCTAGAGGCTACACTTTCAGTCCAAATAACCTTTTTGTCAGAAAGATTGTTTCAATAATTTCTAGGTCAAGTTCGAATATGGGTCATCTGGGGTCAATTAACCAGGTCCATAGCAACTTTGTTAAAAGCAGTCATATTCAGGTGAGCGATATAGGGCCATCATGGCCCTCTTCTTTAATTATCTCCCTAATGCCTGTCCTGAATATAACTCCTAAATTGTCCAGGATATCTCATTGAAACTTCACACAGTTATAGAGACTAGTCAGAGGAAGTGCACTGTCAAAAACCCATAAGTCTAATTTACTTAGTTTTTGAATAATCTCCCTTTATAATACTTAATAATGCTTGTCTGGATACTAATTTGAAAAGTATTGAAGGAAGTTTGATTAAAACTTCACACTGTCATAGATACTAGTGAGTGAAAGTGCACTGTTCAATAACCATAAGTCTACCTTGCTTACTTTTTGAATTATCTCCCTAAATGATACTAAAAATGTTACACTCTTGTCCAGAGAATAACTTGAAAAAGTATTAATGGAATTTGATTGAAACTTAACACATTGATAGAGACCAGTAAGAGGAAGTGCAGTGTCCAAGAGCCATAATTCTGCCTTGCATAATTTTTTAATTATCTCCCTTAAGTTCATAATGCTTGTCCGGAATATAACTCCTAAACTGTCCATTATATCTCATTGAAACTTCACACTGTGATAGAGACTAGTTAGAGGAAGTGCATTGTCAAAGAACCATAACTCTAATTTACTTTGTTTTTGAATTACCTCCCTTTATAATACTAAATAATGCTTGTCTGGATATTAATTTGAAAAGCATTGAAGGACTTTGATTAAAACTTCACATAGTCTTAGATACTAGTGAGTGCAACTTCATATAATGGTCAAGCACAATGACAGGAAGTGCAGTGTACAAGAACCATAATTCCATCTTAAGTATTTGCACAGTTATTGCCTTTTGTTGTTTCTGTTTCAATTCTTTTACAAAGTATTGTGTTACTAATAACGTCCTCAGTTCAGAAGCAGTCTTGCAGGGGTATTAATCACATTTAGTGATAGCTCTAGTTACGCTTGTCGGTAGAATAACTTCACAACTATTTAAAAAAATTTATTAAAACTTCACACAGTGATGAAGAATAGTGAGAGGAAATGCAGTGTTTATGAACCTTAATTTTTTAATTATCTCCCTTTATGAAACTTAAATCAAGTGGCTTATCAGCTGGAATTCTGGAGAACAACACTGATTATATGAAGTACATGTCTCCTTTTAACAACTGCCAGCCAAGCACTTGACACCTCTTGTTGTGATTATAAAACTTTTGGCAAACATATACAGATTAAACAAGTAGCAGGTAAATTTTGCAATAAATCAGCTGTCCTTACAAACGTGTTTTTATACCCCCACAATGGAAGTTTAGAGGGGGTATATAGGAGTGAGCTTGTCAGTTGGTCAGTCGGTCCATCCATCGGTTGGTCAGTCCATTTCATGGTTTCAGGATGATAACTCTTGAAGGAATCAATGGATTGTAATAATTTTTAGTACACAGGTGTAACATCATAAGATACAGGTCAGGTTTAAATTTGGGTGCAGACACCTAAATTTTTACAGAGTTATGGCCCCTTTTCATCTTAAGTTTTGCAAAAAAAATTATTACACCCCCGCACAACAAAGTTGTTGGGGGTATACTGGAATCAGCTTGTCCATCTGGCCGTCCATCGGTTTTTCCTTGTCCGCCCAATAAGTTAAGAATCCTTTGACCAACAGTCTTCATATTTGGTCTGGAGATTGGTCATGGACAGTAGATGACACCTATTGATTTTGAGGTCACTGGGTCAAAGGTCAAGGTCACAGGGGCCTTGACTAAAAAAAAGCTTGTCAGCCCAATAACTTAAAAATCCTTTGACCCTCAGTCTTAGGTCACTGGGTCAAAGGTCAAGGTTACAGGGGCCTTGACTACAAAAAACTTGTCAGCCCAATAACTTAAGAATCCTTTGAGCCACAGTCTTCATATTTGGTGTGGAGGTTGTTCATGACCAGTAGATGACCCCTATTTATTTTGAGGTTACTGGGTCAAAGGTCAAGGTCAAAGTAGCCTTGACTAAAAAAAGCTTGTCCACCCAATAACTTAAGAATCCTTTGACCCTCAGTCTTCATATTTGGTGTGGAGGTTGATCATGACCAGTAGATGACCCCTATTTATTTTGAGGTCACTGGGTCAAAGGTCATGGTCACAGGAGCTTTGACTTAAAAAAAGCTTTTCTGCCCAACAATTTAAGAATCCTTTGACCCTCAGTCTTCATATTTGGTGTGGAGGTTGGTCATGACTAGAACATGACCCCTAGTGATTTTGAGGTCACTGGGTCAAAGGTCAAGGTCACAGGGGTGTTGACTTCAAAAGCTTGTCTGCCCAATAACTTAAGAATGACCAGTAAATGACCCCTATTTATTTTGAGGTCACTGGGTTCAAAGGTCATGATGGTCACAGGAGCTTTGACTCAAAAAAGCTTGTCAGCCCAATAACTTAAGATTCCTTTGACGCACAGTCTTCATATTTTGTGTGGAGGTTGGTCATTACTAGAAGATGACCCCTATTTATTTTGAGATAACTGGGTCAAAGGTCATGGTCACAGGAGCTTTGACTAAAAAAGCTTGTCTGCCCAATAATTGAAGAATCCTTTGACCCTCAGTCTTCATATTTGGTATGGAGCATGGTCATGACTAGTACATGCCCCCTACTGATTTTGAGGTCACTGGGTCAAAGGTCATGGTTACAGTGGCTTTCACTCAAAAACTTGACCTCCCAGTTAGCATATTACAGCAAAGGGAAGTAATTGCAAATGATAACTACACTGAAATGTAGTAAGGTGAGACTTTTAACAGCCGCCACACGGCACTTAAATTTTGCTGTAGTGATTTATTAAATAGAAGGAGATTCCAAAGCCATAAAAATACGTCGGCAGCGCCTAGCTAAAAAATCATATTGTAAGTATTAACATTTCGTTCTACAACTACATTTTTCATTTTCACATTTGAAGCATATAATAATGTTCTCATAATTATATTCATCATAAAACACCCCCTGACAAAGCCTGTAGGCCAAAGGTAATGGTTACTTTGATCTTTGCCACTAAAAAACATGTAGAATACATAACTAAGCAATGTACTGGCTTACTACCCTCAGATTTGGCAGGGAAGTTGTCCATGACCTCTAAATGACCCCTGTTGATTCTGACAAAGCGCTATGTGGGGGCCATGACAGTGGCAGTTCTAGTTTCCAGATGATAACTGTTTAAGGAGTCAGTGGATTGAAAGTATTTTGGGTACACAGATGTGACATCATTAATACAGGTGGATTTGAATTTGGGTTCAGACTAAATTTTAACATAGTTATGGCTTCTTTTCATCTTCATTTATGCAACAAAAAAAATGGTTTACACATGGTAATCCTATAACTAAAGGTGTCACTGGATTGAAATTATTTTTGGTACAAAATAAAGTACAGGCTGAGTTTGAATTTGGATTCAGACCACTAAATATAGTTATTTTCATCTGTTATTTTGCAAAGAGATGGTTTCCAGACGATAACTTTCCAGATGATAACTCTTTAAGGAGTCAGTGGATTGTAATTATATTTTGTACTGAAATGTAACATCATTAAATACAGGATGATTTCAAATTTGGATACAGACCACTAAATGTTTACATAGTTTTGGTTTCTTTTCATTTTAATAGTTTCAAACTTGTTTTGATGATATAAAATCTTACTTGATACAATTATCTGTACAATGTTGTCTTTCTTTTCACTCGAGATAATTTCTTTTTACATGTTTCTTTTTGCCACAAAAATAATTCCCGTCTCCATCAAGGACATCAGTGGGGGTATTAATCGCATTTAGTTTTATGCTATTAATCCTCAGATATGTTTCATCATGATTATCCTTACTATAACTTAAAAAGTATTAAATTTCACATGTCATTTCATCCATATCTTACTTTTCTGCTATCCTGAACAAAAAATACTTTGGGGAGCATTATTTGGTTTTACCAATTTCTTGTTTTATTTTCTGTTTTTTTTTATGCCCCAACTTCAAAGAAGTGGGGGTATATTGCTTTGCATTTGTCTGTCGGTCGGTCTGTCGGTCCGTAGACCAAATGGTTCCCGACCAATAACTAAAGAATGCTTAGGCCTAGGAACTTCAAACTTGGTAGGATGATTGGCCATCACCAGTAGATGACCCCTATTGATTTTGGGGTCAAGGGGTCAAAGGTCAAGGTCACATTGACCTTGTAGGTAGAAACGGTTTCCGACCAATAACTAAAGAAGGCTTAGGCCTAGGAACTTCAAACTTGGTAGGATGATTGTCCATCACCAGTAGATGACCCCTATAGATTTTGGGGTCAAGGGGTCAAAGGTCAAGGTCACATTGACCTTGTAGGTAGAAACGGTTTCCGACCAATAACTAGAGAACGCTTTGACCTAGGTTCACCAAACTTGGTATGCTGGTTGGTCATCACCAGTAGATGACCCCTATTGATTTTGAGGTCATTAGGTCAAAGGTCAAGATCACAGGGACCTTGATCCTAAAAACAGTTTCTGATCAATAACTATAGAACGCTTTGACCTAGGTTCACCAAACTTAGTATGCTTGTTGGTCATCACCAGTATATGACCCCTATTGATTTTGAGGTCAAAGGTCAAGCTCACAGGGACCTTCAACATAAAAATGGTTTCCGATCAATATCTAGAGAACGCTTTGACCTAGGTTTACCAAACTTGGTATGCTGGTTGGTCATCACCAGTAGATGACCCCTATTGACTTTGAGGTCATTAGGTCAAAGGTCAAGATCACAGAGACTTTCATCCTTAAAACAGTTTCCGATCAATAACTAGAGAACGCTTTGACCAAGGTTCACCAAACTTGGTATGCTGGTTGGTCATCACCAGTAGATAACCCCTATTGATTTTGAGGTCTTTAGGTCAAAGGTCAAGCTCACAGGGACCTTCATCCTATAAACTGTTTCCGATCAATAACTAGAGAACACTTAGACCTAGGTTCACCAAACTTGGTATGCTGGTTGGTCATCACCAGTAGATGGCCCCTGTTGACTTTAAGGTCATTAGGTCAAAGGTCGAGATCACAGAGACTTTCATCTTAAAAACGGTTTCCGATCAATAACTAGAGAATGCTTTGACCTAGGTTCACCAAACTTGGTATGCTGGTTGGTCATCACCAGTAGATGACCCCTATTGATTTTGAGGTCATTAGGTCAAAGGTCAATCTCACAGAGACTTTGACTCTAAAAACGGTTTCCAATCAATTTCTAAAGAATGCTTTGACCTAGGTTCACCAAACTTGGTATGCTGGTTGGTCATGACCAGTAAATGACCCCTATTGATTTTGAGGTCATTAGGTCAAAGGTCAAGGCCACAGGGACCTTGATCCTAAAAACGGTTTCTGATTAATAACTAGAGAATGCTTTGGCCCAACCACAAGCAATTAGGTGCTGCTGGGGGGCATTTATGTTTTACAAACATTTCTTGTTTTAAAGGTTTTAAGAAATAAAAGAATGAAACTGTTTCTTTTTCTATTTATTTTTAGTAGTTAATTGGTGTACAGGTGTAATATTTCTCTTTTGTGCTTTTGGTGACACAGCTTTGTATTAAAATACCATTTTATAAAAAGACCAGTTTTGGCCTGACCCATGACTGGTCTCTAAATACAAGATTGACTGTAATTTAATTCTTTGAAATACTAATCAATAGGGTAAATATAAACTTCATTAGCATTGAATTATTTAAATGTCAGTTTGAACTGAGTGACTTTCTTGTGTCACTTGAAAACAAACTTGTTAACTGGTAATACTGTCCTGATTGAAAAAGAGACAGGCCAAATTTAAGATAATGGTGGTCATACCTCTGCCCAGTTGATCAAAGCTGACAGAAGTTGTATGTTTTAAGGTGTGGAAAAATTAGCTGGTATGTCACTGAACAATCCTCAGAGAGTGTCTACCCTAGAAAGCAATACAGCCAGTCAAATTTCAGCAACAACTGTGCAGAATAAACATGACAGAAACTCTCCAGCAAGAAAGGAGATGGCAATTGAAAGATCAGAGGGAGAGAGCTCAAATATAGTTGCCCTGCCTGACAGTCTGAAACAGTACTTTGTGATATCACCTTGTAAACTACGACTTGTAGTATTGCTGACACTCATTCTCACAAAGTGTAAGGTAAGAACCAGCTTAATTTACAATATGCAAGTGACAAATGCTGCCTCCATAACATTTAAAGAAGAATAGGAATTACTTAAACTACTTCTCAAATTGTTGTTTCCTTTGCTCAGGCTGAGCCTTTGTGATTGCCCTGAGATTATCAAGAAGTGTCATCTTTTTAGCCCACCTGAGCACAGCTAAGGGTGAGCTTTTAGGATCGTTGAATGTCTGTCATCCACAGTTGGTTGGTTAACTCTCTAGAAGTTATATTTTTTACCAGATTATCATGAAACTTGATCAGAATGATTGTTTCAATAAGGTCTTAGACAAGTTTGAATATTGGTAACTATTTCACAAGGCCAAATCAAAGGAAAACTTTTTTAACGCTCTAGAAGCCACTTTTTTGTTCAAATGACATGAAAACTTGTCAGTATGTTTGTCTTGATGATATCTACATCAAGTTCGAATATGGGTGATCTGGTTTCAAAAACTAGGTCACAGGGTCAAAACATAGAAAACCTTTTTGACACTGAAGAGACTACATTTGCTTCCAAATGTCATAAAATTTTGTCAGAATGTTAGCCTTGATTATATCTGTGTCAAGTTCGAATATGGGTTCTTTAGGAGTCAAAAACTAGGTCACAGGGTCAAAACATAGAAAACCTTTTTGACACTGAAGAGAATACATTTGCTTCCAAATGACATAAAAATTTGACAGGTTGTCTTGATGATATCTAGTGTCAAGTTCGAATCTAGGTTATCAAGGGTCAAAAATTTGGTCACAGGGTCAAAACATAGAAAAGCCTTGCTAACACTCTAGAGGCTACATTTTCTTTCCAAATGTGATGAAAATTTGTCAGAATGTTTGCTTGATAGTTCAGGTTCACATGTAGATCATCTGGGGTTGAAAACTAGGTCATGGGGTCAAAAGTTTGAAAAACCTTGACATTCTAAAAGCTACATTTCCCCATAGGGTCAGATGTTTAAATTAATTGGTATAGACAAACTTTTTAAAAAATCTTCTTGTCAGAAACTGCAAGGCTGAGACTTTTGAAATTTGGTATGTAGCATTGTCTAGCAGAGCACTATAAAGTTTGGCATCTGTCGTCAACATTTTAATTCAAATGACATCTCCTCCTAAACCACAAGGTTCTTTTTAACCAAACTTTATAGAAATGTTCCTTATATTGCCATTTCCTAAAATTGCTCAAACCATTCCGCTCCATTGCACCTAAGGTCTGCAAAAGCCAAAAATAGAAAAAATTTCAAACAACATCTCCTCCTCAAGGGCTAGGTGATTTTTAATCAAATTTCACAGAAATGTTTCTTACATAGTCCTCTATTAAAATTGCTAAAACAGTTCTGCTCCATTAAATAAAATCACCACAAAAGCTAAAAAAAGATTTTCATCAATATTTGGCTTCAAATGACATCTCCTCCAAAACCACTTTAAACCAAATTTGACAGAAATGTTCCTTATATTGCCCTTTTCTAAAATTGCTCGCTCCATTGCATGTAAGGGCTGCAAAAGCTGAAAATAGGAAAAAATTCAAACATCCAGGTAATTTTACACGAAATTTCATGGAAATGTTCCTTAAATAGCCTTCTATTAAATTGCTAAAATGATTCCGCTCTATTGAACAAAATGGAGCGAATTTTCATCAATATTTGGCTTCAAATGTCATCTTCTCCAAAACTACTTGGCCATTTCAAACCAAGTTTGATAGAAATGTTCCTTTTCTTAAATTGCTCAAACTGTTCGGTTCCATTGCATGTAAGTGCTGCAGGAGCTAAAAATAGAAAAAAAACCTTAATGGCCAGGTAATTTTCCACGAAATTTCACGCAAGTGTTCCTTACATAGCCTTCTATTAAATTGCTTAAATGATTCCGCTCTATTGAATTAAGTGGCTGCCAGAGCTGAAAATAGATTTTCTTCTATCTTTTTCAAATGACATCTACTTCAAAACCACTTTTCCATCTTAAACCAAATTTGACAGAAATTTTCCTGATATTGCTCTTGCTAAAGCTAAAAATAGAAAAAAAATCAAATAGCATCTCCTCCTCAACGGCAAGGTAATTTCCATCAAATTCCACGGAAATGTTTCTTAGATAGCCCTCTATTAAAGTTGCTAAAATGGTTCTGCTCCATTTTACAAAATGGCCGTCAGAGCTTAAAGTAGGTTTTTTGTTGAGCCCACTTGCGATGAGCTCGACTTAGTTGCCACTTTTGGCGTATAGTTCGGTGTATGTGCGTCCATCCAGATTTGTCTGGCTGCAAAAGCTAAAAATAGAAAATAATTTAAACAACATCTCCTTCTAAACAGCAGTGTGATTTTCCATGAATTTACATGGAACTATTCCTTACAGATCATAAATGTGAACTTTTCTTGGTGCCAAGTAAGGAAATTTTGTCTGTCAAGTGTGAGATTCACCTAGAGCTCCTCTACAAAGATTGTTCAAATTATGCCCCTGGGGTATATATAAGGGAAACTTAAAACCAGAAGGCCTGGTTCTTATAAATTTTGCATGGAGCATCTAGAAGTCCTCTACCAAGATTTTTCAAATGATACTCTTGTGATCAAAATTGTCCCCACCCCAGGGGTCACTAGATTTTTGTAAAGACTTGCATAGAAAAAAAAAAAATTCTCGTCAGTATCTCCAAAGCCTTGTGTTAAATTATTTTATGTGTTACACAGCTTTGTAGACCTCTACCAAGTTTGTTCAAATCTTCACCCTGGGGTCAAAATTGGACCTTTTCCCCTGCGTCACCAAGGCTAAAAATATCATATATACTTGGCCAAAAGTCAACTCGACCATAAGTTGAGAAGGGGTTGTTGGGGTTAAAATTGATGATTTTTACTTAAACCCTTTCATACGTCGAGTTCGATTTTTTGGATTTTCTGTACTTATAAAAAATAGCATATCTACCGTAACAGGAAGCAACTACATTGATAAAGTTGTGTACGGTAAATTATTAGAAAGTGACACAGTATTTTGCTGTCTGTATTATTCGTTAAATTAATACTTTATTTAACTTGCAAATGGTTCAGTATCAGCATGCACTAAAAACAAACTGACAAATATTATACTGAAGCACATGAATAATTTCAAACAAGAATGATCACACGGGTAATTAGGAAAACAATTAATGCCAGTAACTGTTATTGTTCACACCTTTGAATTCTGAATTAAGCATAAAAATATTGCATGTTTAATACAAATTAATATTAACAAACGCTTACCAGATCACAAAGTACAAAACTGGAACTGTATCATTTTTTTAAAAACTTTTTTTATTCATTTATTTTCTTCGCTATTTATTTGTGTGAATTATTGACACACATCTATTAAGGTGGAGCTTAGCTATAACAGCTGACTTTTGATTCGCTGTCATTTTGTTGCAATACATAGTAGTTGCAGATAGGCGTGACATGAGGAGACACCAGATGTTCAGCAGTGAGAAAAAAAAAAAGGACACATCATCTGATCTTGTCCGACAGACCCACTCTAATTAGCTCACCTGAGCACAAAGTGCTCAGGGTGAGATTTTCTGATCAGTCTTTGTCCGTCGTCCGTCCGTCATCAACTTTTCATGCAAATGACATCTCCTCTGAAACCAAAGGGCCAAATTAAATGAAACTTGCCTGGGATGTTCCTTGCATGAAGCTCTACCAAGATTGTTCAAATGGTTCTGGTCCATTTCATTTCTGGTTCACTGGAGCTAAAATTAGATTTTAAAAGTTGGATCTTTAAAAATCTTTTTCTCCGAAACCTCAAGGCCTGGAGCTTAGATATTTTGTATGAAGCATCATCTAGTGGACCTCTACCAAGTTTGTTCAAATAATGACCCTGGGGTCAAAACTGACCCCACCCGAGGGGTCTGTTGATTTTACATAGATTTATATAGGGAAAACTAAAAAATCTTCTTGTCAGAAACCTAAAAGGCCTAGAGTTTAGTTATTTGGTGTGCAGCATTGTCCAGTGGACCTCTACCAAGTTTGTTTAAATCATGGCTCCTGGGTCAAAAATGGCTCAGCCCCAGGGGTCACATGTTTTACAAATAGTTATATAGGAAAAACTTTAAAAAATCGTCTTGTCAGAAACCGCAAGGCTTAGAGTTTAGATATTTGGTGTGCAGCAATGTCCAGTGGACCTTTACCAAGTTTGTTCAAATCATGGCTCCTGGGTCAAAAATGGCCCCACCCCACTGGTCACATGTTTTACATAGAGTTATATAGGAAAAACTTTAAAAAATCGTCTTGTCAGAAACCGCAAGGCCTAGAGTTTAGATAATTGGTGTGAAGCATTGTCCAGTGGACCTGTACCAAGTGTGTTCAAATCGTAGCTAGTGTGTCAAAAAAGGCCCTGCCCCAGGGGTCACTTGTTTACATAGAGTTATAAAGGAAAAAGTTTAAAAAGTCTTCACATCAGAAACCAAAAGGCATAGAGCTTAGATTTTTTGTATGTAGCATTGTCAGGAGGACCTCTACCAAGTTTGTTCAAATCATATCTTCTGGGTCAAAAATGGCCCCGCCCCAGTGGTCACATGTTTTACATAGAGTTATATAGGAAAAACTTTAAAAATCTTCTTTTCAGATACCACAAGGCCTAGAGTTAAGATATGTGGTGTACAGCATTGTCTACTAGACCTCTACCAAGTTTGTTCAAATCATAGCCCCTGGGTCAAAAAATGCCCCGCCCCAGGGGTCACATTTTTTACATAGAGTTATATAGGAAAAGTTTTAAAAATCGTCTTGTCAGAAACCACAAGGCGTAGAGTTTAGATATTTGGTGTGTAGCATTGTCTAGTGGACCTCTACCAAGTTTGTTCAGATCATGACCCTGGGGTCTAAACTGGCCCCACCCAGGGTGTTATTTGATTTACACAAGGGTTTATTTAGGAAAAACTTTAAAATCTGCTGCTCTGAAACACCAAGGGCTATATCTTCAATTGTTAGTTGTTATGTCTCATCCCAACCATGCCCTTCTGATGGAGACATATTATTTTTGCCTTGTCCATGGGTGTCTTTTTGTCTGTCTGTCTTTCACACTTCATTTCCTTTCAATAACTTGAGTACCAGTTGACCCAAAGCCTTCAAACTTCACAGGGTTATTGCCCTTACTGAGTGCAAAAAACCCCTTATGTGTTTTGGGTCAGTAGGTCAAAGGTCAAGGTCAGAGGGACCTCTAGAGTGAAAACCGTTTCCACTCAATAACAGGATTACCATTTCACCCAGAGCCTCCAAACATCATAGGATGATTGCTTTTACTAAATAGAAGAACCATATTGTTTTTGGGGTAGTATGTCGAATGTCAGGGTCAGAGGGACCTGAAGAGTGAAAAGTACATTTTGTATTTCTGCAGAGTAACTGTAGTACCATTACACCCAGAGCCTTCAAACTTTATAGGATAATTGTATTAGAAGAACCCTTTCGTTTTTAGGGTCCATAGGTCAAAGGTTAAGTTCACAGAGACCTGTAGAGTGAAAACTGTTTCTGCTCAGTAACTGGAGTACCATTTTACTCAGAGCCTTCAAACTTCATAGGATGATTTTCTTTACTCAGTAAAAGAACCCAATTATTTTTGTGGTCAGTAGGTCAAAAGTCAAGGTCACAGGGACCTGTAGAGTGAAAACTATTTCTTCTCAGTAACTGGAGTATCATTACACCCAGAACCTTCAAATTTATAGGGTAATTATATAAGAAGAACCCTATTGTTTTTGGGGTCTGTAGGTCAAAGGTCTAAGTCACTGGGACCTGTAGAGTAAAACTATTTCTGCTAAAAAATTTGAGTACCATTACACCCAGAGTCTTCAAACTAATTTCAACTTTATTCAAACTTTCACCCATAAAAACCAATCATGATACTTTGTTACATGAGCAATGAGACTCAGTTGAGCGATTTAGGGCCATGATGGCCCTCTTGTTTTACATCATCATGTCAAAGGTCAAGGTCACAGTGACCTTGAAGGGTAAAACAGCAGTTTCCGATCAATAACTATAGAACCCTTGGTCCCAGGTTGTTTAAACTTTGTATGTAGGTTGGTCATGACTAGTAGATGAACCCAGTGCTTTTTAGCTGACCTGAGCACTTTGTGCTCATGGTGAGCTTTTAGGATCACCCTGTGTCCGTCGTGTATCATTTTGTCGTCAACCTTTGCTTAAAACAACATCTCCTCCTAAACCACTGGGCCAAAGTTGATGAAACTTGCCATGGATGTTCCTTGCATGAAGTTCTTCCAAAGTTGTTCAAAGAAATCAATTCCATGCAGAACTCTGGTTGCCATTGCAACCTAAACGAAAAATTTTGAATATCTTCTTGTCTGAAACCACAAGGCGTAGAGCTTAGATATTTGGCATTTAGCACCCTCCAATGGAACTCTACAAAAATGTTCAAATTATTTCCCTGGGGTCAAAACTGGCCCCGCCCCAGGGGTCGCTTCATTTTACATAGATTTATATAGGAAATCTTTTAAAAATCTTCTTCTCAGAAACCACAATGCCTATAGCTTAGATATTTGGTATGTAGCATTGTCTAGTGGATGTCTACCAAGTTTGTTCAAATTATGTTCACTGGGTCAAAATTGGCCACGCCCTAGGATTCTCTTGGTTTACATAGATTTATATAGGTTAAACATGAAAAGTAATTTTTCTCCAAAACAAATAGGTCTTGACCTTATTTATTTGGTGTTGAGTATTGTGTAAAGAACCTTTACCAATATTGTTTAAATGTTGGCCCTGGGGTCAAAATTTGCCCCGCCCCGGGGGCTATTAATATGTAAAAAAGGAAATCTTTAAAAATCTTCTTGTCTGAAACCACAAGGCCTAGAATGTTAAAATTTGGCATGAAGCAAGCTTTATCAAGCTTTTTCAAATTATTAGATTAGGTTAAAGGTCACGGAGGCTAAAAATAGATTTATCTACTGTACTGTAGAGCCTTCATTTATAGACCAATATCTTTGATATTCAGTATATAGGTTCCTTGCATGGACGTCTCTACCCATGGGTAGGGTTTGAGGTCACTGGGTCAAGGTCAAGGTCACCATAGCTTATAATAGATATTTCTACTTTCTGTCATAGAGCCTTTATTTATTGACTGATATTTTACATATTTGGTTTGTAGGCACTTACATATTTTCAATTAAAAAATGAAATACTGCTTAACAGCAAACCTACAGCCAAAGTACTCAGGTGAGCAATCCAGGGCCATCATGGCCCTCTTGTTGTAAATTTGCAAAATCAAAGGTTATTCCTAATTTGATGATTCAAAATTTAGTCATTACTATTACCTGTGAAGTGTTGTCTTTTTTTTCCATCAAACACAACTATTTTATGCCACAAAAGTTATTCCATTTTCCATATATTCAAATATCCAAGTCACCTTCTATCAATGACATTGGTGGGGGTATGAATCGCATTCAGTGATAGTTCTAGTTTAACTTAATATTGCTTGCGTGTGCAACTCCTACAGTTATGTAATTTAAATATATTTTCACCTATAGTGTTCAGCTGGAGCATAAAATTAGCAGAAGTTAAGAAACTGTTTCAAAACATATTTTCTGTAAAAGACACATAAGGTACAAAACATTAGATCAGTATCTTAAGAAACACATTATTTTTGGAAATTTATCAATTTTACCATGCAGATACGTAAAGGATATATAACAGTCTTACCCTTGATCATAATGGTGCTTTGTTCAGTTCACAGACTGCAAAAATTATTGGAACAAATGATAAAGGTAACATCAAGTTGTAAGCTACCATGACTGTGACCATTGCAATGTTTTTGGGGTATTTGTGTCTGTGATACATTTCTTGTTTGTTTTGGTAAATGGGTCCAATTAAACTTCACTGTTACCTGTTTCAGGCTTTTTAAAAAGCTTTTGATACTGTACAACATTATATTTCTTTTGGTTTGAGACAAACTGGCTTGGTTAGACATGTATCTTATGCAAAGATTACTTCTGGACTTGTACTATCATGTTTCATGTACAGTCAATATGTTTCTTCTTCATTTTTGAGTTATTTCTATTCATGTTGTAAGTTGTCACTAAAGGGGTGGGGTATATTTTCCTTTATGTTTTTATGGGACAACTTTAAAAATCTTACTACACCACTGCCCTGCAGGTATATAGGAGTCGTCTTCAGGTCAGTTGGTTTGTCATTGGTTGGTGGGTCAGTCTGTTGGTCTGATGAAGAAATCTTATGACATGAATTACTTCCACATTTCCAGGAGTATTGAAACTTGGTGTGCATGTTCACCAATAAAAGTGAGTTAAGCATTTTTCATGCACACAAATGAATGATCTGCCGATCTGTAGCCGATCATAGCAAAATCTTGTGATGCTAACTACTTCCACAACTCTAGGACTATCAGTTTGAAATTTGTACACAATCACCAATAAGTGTAGGTGTGTGAGACACATTTTATATTCCCCCTTTTCCTCTGACAAGGCAGTATTGTGGGAGTATTAATCACATTTAGTGATGGCTCTAGTTTGAATTGAACACATCACATTGATATACATTTATTTTGGAATATTTTCTTAAATACAGACAATTGTATTACAGAGAGAATCACATCAGAAAATGATTGTATTTGCCTCTACCCAGGATGGTGTGGAATTTTTATACCGGCTGGTTCAGTACCTCGGTAAAGATCATAATGCTGATAGTGATGTAGAAGACAGTGAACCATCAACCAGTCTGGATATGTTTCGTCTCCATGGAGAAATGTCACAACAGGTAGGTGAAATAGACAGTTACTGGTAAGATTTTATTATTCATATTACAAGACACTAAATATTTACAAGACACTAAAAATGTATGACACTCTCCTGTCAGTATTTACAGGTCAAACATCAGCTGAATGGCAAGTGAAGACAAGATCTTCAAGAAAATACAGATTTATGATCATGACTGGTGTTCTTAAATTTATTCTTTATCAATGTTTTTCTTACGAAAGCAGTCAGATAATGCCGTCTGGCATCCCAGATTATCATGCAGAACTTCACTGTTCTAAGCAGATAAGTCAGTAACTTGTTCAGACATTGTAGCCGCATTTACTGTGACATCACAGAAATGGATGTTGGCCATCTTGGAGACAGAAACCGTTTGCAAGGTTGGCCTACTTTCTAGAATCAAAAACAAAAAGTGAGATTCAGAATGAGCTTTTAAGACAAAATTGTTTTCATTTTCTCAAACATATCTGAAAAATGGTAATCAGCTTTAAATGAAAAAGACTACTGACACTCCCCCAATATGTCATTTACCTTGAAGAATATAAAAATCATCCAACAGGAACACCCTATAAGGCTTATGATATGCATAACTGCACTTGGTCATGATTATTGCTGTTGTTTCCTCAAAATCAAACCAAAGGGTATGGAGATATGCCCAACAGTATTTAAATTTGGACAGATCAAGGGCTGCAACTCTGCTAAAAATCATCCAACCAGTATAAGCCAACAATATGCATAAAACACTTGCTAATGATCATTGCTGTGAAGACAGTCAAAATCTAACTGAGAAGTTAAGGAGATGAGCCTAACTGAATTTAAATTTGGACAAATCAAGGGACACAACTCAAAACTTCATAGGAAGCTTCACTACCAAGAGGTGTGCATTTTACAGGCATGTTCCAGTTCAGTGATTTTTCACAAAGTTATGCCCCTTTGATGCTTTTTTAGCTGTAAATTTTGTCCAGACTGTTTCTCAGCAGCTATTAAATGCAATTCACTGAAACTCAACAGGAAGCTTTATTACAAAGATGAGGTTTGCATATTACAGATATGTTCCGGTTCAGTGATTTTTCACAAAGTTATATCCCTTTGATACTTTTTCAGCTGTAATTTTTGTCCAAACTATTCCTCAGCAACCATTGACTGGAATTCATTGAAACTCATTAGGAAGCTGCATTACCAAGAGCACGTGTGTATTTTACCGGCATGTTCCGGTTCAGTGATTTTTCATAGATCTATGCCCTGATGCCTTTTCATTTAGTGATTTTGTTGAAAGTTTACACAATGATAAAATACAATGTGAGGATTTGCATTGTGCAAGAACCATAACTTTGTCTAGCTCACTTTCTGAATTATCTCCCTTTATTAAATTTAACTTGTATTCTTTTGTCGAAATTTTTTTGACCAGATTTATTTGCACTATAACTTCAAAGGTACTGAAGGCATGTTTTGAAAGTTAATAAAATGAAAGAATACATTGAAAGAAAATGCATTGAAAAAGAACAATAAGATTTGGTTACTTTTTTAATTATTTCCCTTTATTTTGTTCTAAGGAGTAATCCCAAAATCATTAATGGGTTTTAGTATAATCTTGATATCTTGCAGTTTCCTTGATATTTGTAGTATTCTTCAAAAATTAGGTATGGATTTGTAATCTGAAAATGGGCCTAGCTATGTGTGAATATTGCACATTTTATATAGAACTGTGATGACGCCACTTACACCTTAAAAATCCAACTACATAATGGGTTGGTTGAAAACACCTTTGATCGAAAATTTTAATAACAACCATCTTAGAACTTTCACACACAATCAAACCACAAAGGACCCAAACAGAATATTTCATTTATTCATCTATCTATTTATAGGAAAGGTAAAAGTTGACACTTATTATTTTTTCAGTCTCAGAAAGTTTAAGAAAAATGTAAATGAACAGTTGAACAAATTAATCGTTAATCGCTGTAAATGTATTTCTGTATGAAATTAATTCTTTCAATAGGAAAAAGTAGTTTTCCAGATTTTTTTGCATAATATTGTGAGAATGATGCTAGCTCTATGGCAAGGGAAGTAATTCTAGGCTGCTTACATTTTGATGTTTTTGCGCAGTTTTCTTGCATCATGCTCCATTCGAAGATCTAGCTTTCGCTTGAGGGTAATATGTGTAGTAGTTGTTATATATTGTTTAATTACTATAAAATAAACATTATGCAATCATAATTTCAGCTTACCATTTCAAAATACCAAGGAAAACTCTGTTTTAATTTCAACGCCTTTCGTCCTAAATATTTTCGTACGCATTACTTCCCATAAACTTTCAACCAAATATAACTTGTCATTTCGTGTGTTATCAATATTGACTGATAGGATTCATACTCAATGTACGATGATAAAATTCCATGTCAGATTCCTGTGTAATTTAGTGTTTCAGTAATTGGTGAATAACAATAACTGGTCATATTTATGGACTGTCTGTAAATTACGGACAGATCAGACTTGAGATATGAAAGTTGTGGAAATTTTATTGTTAACTTCCATGTACCTTTGGGGAGCATCCATCGTTTCCAACTATATGATCCTTGTTTCAAGCAGTTTTGATATCTTTCAACAAATTACAGGATCGGACAACAGCCTTCCATGAGTTCTGCTCTATCAAGTCAGGTGTACTGCTGTGCACAGACGTAGCTGCCAGAGGCTTACATCTGCCCTCTGTACAATGGGTCATACAGTACACTTGCCCTACAGGGGTCACAGATTATGTTCACAGGTAATATTAAATCATTGTACAATTACTTACCCCACTAATGGCAGTTATTACTGCTTCTGCAATTGGTATAGATCATTGATATACTGATCTGCATGGTTCTATCAGTTAATTCTGTTAACTTTTAGCACACCTGAGCACAGCGTGAGCTTTTAGGATTGGTGGCTGTTTGTCATCAGTCAGCAGTGTCTGTCATCCACAATTACTTCAGAGGACATCTCCTCTGAAACCAGCGGGCAATTTTGATAAATTTGCCTGGAATATTTCTTGCATAAAGCTCTATCAAGGTTGTTCAATGGTTCCAGTCTATTGCAGATTTACCGTATATACTGGGCCTAAAGTCAAATTTTTAATCTGATGAAACTGGCCTTTATGTTATAACTTGATGTATGGGTGAGTCAATAAAAAGAAAATGAAAAAATTCAAACATATGATTAGTATACTTGACAGTATGTCAGTCATATTGTTTACACTACCTGGTAGCAACCCCATTGCAATAATGATAAATCATTCAGCAGGCTCCTCTAATCAATAAAGAACTGTGTAAAACATCACATTTGTTTTGTTTCATAAGTCTACTTGACAGTATGACAATGATATTTTTCACATACCTAATCTACAACAACAACAGATAAACTATTGAGTTACTGGTCAGTTGTAAGATCTTTTACCGATGATACATGATAAGGTACCTACTTTCAATAACAATATAATTGAAAAAAAGAACTTGAATAATTAAGTACAAGCATTTATTTTATTTTTTTGTGCAAAAATAACAATGTTTCAGGAAAAGGATCACAGTCAAACATCTGCATTATGTTACTGTTTTTTTATACACCATTGTTTATTTGTACATATTTAAAAAAAAAAAAAAAAAAAAAAAAAAAAAATAGTTTTCTTTAATTTTGAGTTAGGCTTGACATCCATCGATTCCAGCTCACCATTATTTTATGAAGTTCCTTTCCCACATGCTCTGCAGTTTGGCAAACTTGAATTGAAATTGTAAGTTGCTGTAACTGTCAAACTATTTGGTCACTACTTTTACTTCTGAAGTTTGCTTAACAGCAGAATGACAACCAAAGGTTTCAGGTGAACAATCCAGGGCCATCATGGCCCTCTTGTGCCAGAATTTTTCTGAATTATTTTCTTTACAACCATTTCAGACTTTGCATAAGACTTAAAATATTTGCTGATGATTATTGTATAATTTTGGTTTATTTCCAGGGTAGGAAGAACTGCTCGAGTAGGGACTCAGGGTAGCACAATAATGTTCCTTCTGCCCTCAGAGATAGAGTTTGTCAAATACCTCAACAAACAAAATATCAGGTATGCTATCTTGAAGTGTAACATACATGATGAAAAAAATTTTCAGCTCATTTGTAAGTGTAACCTTAAGGAGAACTTTTCAAGTTATTTTGTCAACTTGCTACCAGTCAAACCTGTCAAGGCTTCTTGATTTTAGAGCTGTTAGTATCCTATTTCATTCATCGTCCCTCTGTCCACAATTACTTAAAATAACATCTCTTCAGAAATGGCTAAGTCAATTTCAAAGAAATTTAACAGGAATGATCTTTGCAACCAAAAGGAAAAACTTTAAAAATCTTGTCGGAAATCACAAGGTATAGAGCTGAGATATTTGACATGGAGAGGTCCTTAACAAAGTTGCTAAAATTCCGTCATCAACTTCTCATGCAAACGACATCTACTCTGAAACCAATGGGCCAAATTTAATGAAACTTGCCTGAGATGTTCCTTGCATGAAGCTCTACCAAGATTGTTCAAATGGTTCTGGTCCATTGCATTTCTGGTTCACTGGAGCTAAAAATAGATTTTAAAAGTTGGATCTTTAAAAATCTTCATCTCCGAAACCTCAAGGCCTGGAGCTTAGATATTTGGTATGAAGCATCATCTAGTGGACCTGTACCAAATTTGTTCAAATTATGACTGTGGGGTCAAAACTGACCCCACTCCAGGGGTCAGTTAATTTTACATAGATTTATATAGGGAAAATTTAAAAATCTTTCTGTCAGAAACCACAAGGCCTAGAGTTTAGATATTTGGTGTGTGGCATTGTCCAGTGGACCTCTATTAAGATTGTTCAAATCATGGCCCTTGGGTCAAAAATGGCCCGCCCCGGGAGTCACATGTTTATGCCCCCACTTCAAAGAAGAGGGGGTATATTGCTTTGCAAATGTCTGTCGGTCGGTCCGTTGGTCCGTAGACCAAATGGTTTCCGACCAATAACTAAAGAATGCTTAGGCCTAGGAACTTCAAACTTAGTAGGATGATTGTCCATCACCAGTAGATGACCCCTATTGATTTTGGGGTCAAGGGGTCAAAGGTCAAGGTCACATTGACCTTGTAGGTAGAAACGGTTTCCGACCAATAACTAAAGAACGCTTAGGCCTAGAAACTTCAAACTTGGTAGGATGATTGTCCATCACTAGTAGATGACCCCTATTGATTTTGGGGTCAAGGGGTCAAAGGTCAAGGTCACATTGGCCTTGTAGGTAGATACGGTTTCCGACCAATAACTAGAGAACGCTTTGACCTAGGTTCACCAAACTTGGTATGCTGGTTGGTCATCACCAGTTGATGACGCCTATTGATTTTGAGGTCATTAGGTCAAAGGTCAAGATCACAGGGACCTTCATCCTAAAAACGGTTTCCGATCAATAACTAGAGAACGGTTTGACCTAGGTTCACAAAACTCGGTATGCTGGTTGGATCATCACCAGTAGAGGATTACTATTGACTTTGAGGTCTTTAGGTCAAAGGTCAAGATCACAGAGACTTTCATCCTTAAAACGGTTTGTATCCTTGACCCCACAACTATCTTGACACCCTTAGACCTATTGATTTTGAGTCATAGTTCAAGCACAGGCACCTCATCCTACGTTTCTGATCAATACAGGAACACTTGACCTAGTTCACAACTTGTATACGGTTGGTCTACATAGATGACCCCTATTGACTTTGAGGTCATTAGGTCAAAGGTCAAGATCACAGAGACTTTCATCTTAAAAATGGTTTCTCGATCAATAACTAGAGAACTACAAGGCCTAGAAACTTCAATCTTGGTAGGATGGTTGTCCATCACCAGTAGATGACCCCTATTGATTTTGGGGTCAAGGGGTCAAACGTCAAGGTCACATTGACCTTGTAGGTAAAAACCGGTTTCCACATCCAAGAACCTTGACAACCCATGCAGCAGTGACCCTCACAACTTCATATCTGCATTGTTTTGGCCAGTCGATGACCCCTATTGATTTTGGGGTCGAAGGTCAAGGTCACATGTATGTCAAAACAGTTCAGACCAATTACTTTGCTACCAAATGGCATCGGGTTTTGTGGACTGTGAGACTTACATTTTAGATAACATGTATATTTGGTCACTAGGTCAAAAGTCAGTCACAATAATCTGGCCACGTGACTAATTGGCTGCCGACAGGGGGCATACATGTTTTACAAACATATCTTGTTTACATAGAGTTACATGTCTCCCCCGTAACCCCGCCGTTCTGATGAAGACATATTGTTTTTGCCCTGTCCATGGGTGCCTGTTTGTCTGTCTGTCACACTTCATTTCCTTTCAATAACTTGAGTACAGGTTGACCCAAAACCTTCAAACTTCACAGGGTTATTGCCCTTATTCAGTAGAAAAAAACCTTTTGTTTTTTTGGTCAGTAGGTCAAAGGTCAAGGTCAGAGGGACCTCTAGAGTGAAAACCATTTCCACTCAATAACAGGAGTACCATTTCACCCAGAGCCTTCAAATGTCGAGGATGATTGCCTTTACTAAATAAAAGAACCATATTGTTTTTGGGGCTAGTATGTCAAAGGTCAAGGTCACAGGGACCTGTAGAAATAAAAGTTTTTCTGCAGAGTAACTGTAGTACCATTACACCCAGAGCCTTCAAACTTTATAGGATAATTGTATTAGAAGAACCCTGTTGTTTTTAGGGTCCATAGGTCAAAGGTTAAGTTCTCAGGGGCCTCTAGAGTGAAAACTGTTTCTGCTCAGTAACTGGAGTACCATTTTACCCAGAGCCTTCAAACTTCATAGATTGATTGTCTTTACTCAGTAAAAGAACCCAATCATTTTTGGGGTCAGTGGATCAAAAGTCAAGGTCACAGGGACCTGAAGAATGAAAACTATTTCTACTCAGTAACTGGAGTACCATTACACCCAGAACCTTCAAACTTCATAGGGTAATTATATTAGAAGATTTGGGGTCTGTAGGTCAAAAGTCAAGTTCACTAGAACCTGTAGAATAAAACTATTTCTGCTAAAAAATTTGAGTACCATTACAACCAGAGTCTTCAAACGTATTGAAAACTTATTCAAACTTGCGAACAACGAACACCCATAACAACCAATAACGATACTTAAGATGAGCAGTGAGTCTCAGGTGAGCGATTTAGGGCCCTCTTGTTGTAAAATATTTAATCATTGCAAATCTTCTTGTGAGAAACTGTAAGCTATAGACCTTAGAGATGTTGCATGGACCATCATCTAGAAGTGTCTACCAACATTTTGCAAATTATGTCCATGGGGTCATTAATGGCTCTTCCCTTGGGTCACTTGATTTCATATTGGCTTATATAGGAAAGACTTAAAAAATCTACTTGTCTGAAAGCTTATGTCCTAGAGCTTAGATATTTTGTGTGCTGCATTGTGTAATGAACCTCTACCAAATTTGTTCAAATTATGTCCCTTGGGTGAAAATTTGTCTGGCGCTTGGGGTCCTATTTGTGTAAAATATTTAATCTTTGAAAATCTTCTTGTGGCAAGGTAATTTTCCACCAAATTCCAATTCCCACTTGTGTCGCCGTACCAGCTGCACCTACAGTCAAGAAACTTTACAGGAATGTTGATCAGCATGTAAAGTTGTGCACCTGGGGTTTTCCATATAGATTTATTATGCTCCCCAGAGGGCGAGCATATAGTTGCCGCTTTGTCAGTTCGTCCGGTTTGTCTGTCAGTCATAATTTTGTCCAGAGCATAACACAAAAACTATGAGAGATATCAAGACCAAACTTCATAGGTAGTAGATCTTATTAAGGAGCAGTGCAGTGCACAATAACCATAACTCTTGCTTTATTAGCTCACCTGTCACATAGTGACAGGGTGAGCTTTTGTGATCGCTTTTAGTCCGTCGTCCGTCCGTCCGTTGTCCATTCACAATTGTTGTCCGCGCTCTAGCGGTCTTAATTTTGGTGTGATCTTCTTTAAACTTGGTCAGAATGTTTATCTCAATGATATCTAGGTCAAGTTCATAACTGGGTCATCTCACCCTTAAAACTAGGTCACTAGGGTCAATCAATAATAGAAAACGCTTGTCCGCACTCTAGCGTCTTTAATTTTGGTCCGACTCTTCTTCAACTTGCCGTCAAATGATTAATCACAATGATATTTTAGATCAAGTTCGAAACTGCGTGTCATGTGACCTTCAAAACTAGCGTCACAAGGTCAAATTATAGAAAAAGCTTGTCTGTACTCTGGCAGTCTTAATTTTGGTCCAATCTTCTTCAAACTTGGTCAGATTGTTTATCTCAATGATATCTAGGTCAAGTTCATAACTGGGTCATGTGACCTTGAAAACAAGGTAACTAGTTTGAATTTTAGGAAAGCTTGTCCGCACTCTAGCGGTCTTAATTTTTGTCCCATCTTCTTCAAGCTTGGTCAGAATGTGTATCTCAGTGATATCTAGGTCAGGTTCGAAACTGGGTTATGTGACCTTGAAAACTAGGTCACTAGGTCAAATTATAGAAAAAGCTTGTCCGCACTGTAGTAGTCTTAATTTTGCTCCGATCTTCTTCAAGCTTTGTCAGAATGTTTATCTCGATGATATCTAGGTCAAGTTTGAAACTGGGTCATGTGACTTTGAAATTTAGGTCACTAGGTCAAATTATAGAAAAAGCTTTTCTTCACTCTAGTGGTCTTAATTTTGGTCTGATCTTCACTTTCATTACCATAAGATCTTGGTTCCTTTCTTCAAATTGCCATATTGCATTTTTGGTTCCAGAGTTATGGCCCCTGAAAGTGCCAAAATTAACTATTTAGACCTTGTCTGCACAATAGCAGCTTCATTTTTGATTTGAATTTAATCAGACTTGTACAGTACTTGAGTTAATATAAGATCTTGCAGGGTTGCCAGGGGACTTGAAAAGTCAGGGAAATTTGATTTTTTTATAAAGGTCAGGGAATTGTCAGGGAATTTTGAAAATTGGTCAGTGAAAAATAAAAATCCAGAAAAGTTAGTGAAAAGTCAGGGAAAAATAATTTTGAAGGGCTAATATTGTTCTATTTTATTAAAGATTGCATTTACACATTTTTTCCGTTACGAATCTTTTTCTTTATAATTGTGTACATTGTATTTTAATAAAAGTTCTAGTATTATAAATACTGAAAGTCTCTGCAACCCTTGAAACCAAAAATAAAATAAGTATGTGTTACACTCGAAACCCATGTTCCTCCCTCCAAGATCCATGTCACAGCAACCCGATGAACTTAGTAAGTTCTGCTATACAGGCCTTACTGCTGATAGTTTGTGTCTTGCCCATATATTTTTTGCATCTATGGTTGGATTTTAAAATAATTAGCAGAATTGGCAATAGAGTGAACATGTGTCATGTACATAATTCCTGTTTGGAACGGTGTTCCAACATTCAGTTCACAGCAACCTAGTTTTTTGTATAACGGCAGGATTTTTAAAAAAATATTGGGGCACAAATTTCTACATTATTCAAGATACTGCTTTGAAACTTTAAACATGTTAGGTATCCTGTGTATATGTGCCTGATATATTTTTTATGAGGCTCATGTCCATTATAGTCCACGTTGTGCTTTAACAATCCTGATGACGCACGACATCTAGTGAAACTCTACCAAAGATGACCCCATGATCATAATTGCCTGCACCCTTTGAGTCAATTGGCAGTTGTATTTGCATCCACTGACTCTTGCAACCATTGAGCAGTTGTTGGCAGGTGAGCGACCCAGGGTCCCATGGACCCTCTTGTTAATTTTTGAGTTATTGCCTTTTGAAATTTCTCATACTTATTTTTTGTCCGGGGCATTTCTCACAAAGTATAAGAGATATTGACACGAAACTTTATTGGTAGATAGATCTCTATGAGTAGAAGTGCAGCATGCAAGAACCGTAACTCTTTTTTGCATAAATTAGGAGTTATTGCCCTTTGTTATTTTTGCATTCTTTAAAAAAAAATACATATTAAACAATAGCCTTTTTGGAATTGGCATTTATTCGGGGAGCATCCATCGGTTCTACCGATTTATTGTTTGGTATTGTTAGAGTTATGGCCCCTTACATACTCGAAATTTGCAATTTTCAACTTGTGTCGCCTGTAACTGCAAAAGCGCTGGAGCTAGAGTCACCCAGTTCTGAGCAGGGTTGACATACTGTGTCTGACTGAAGCAAATGTCTATGAGAATCAAGTACAGTACCATCAGCGTGTTGGGTGACATGTTTGCCTATGTCACGGGAAGACAACTGCCATGGTTTGTTGTTCACGAGATAAGTTGCCAGTGACAACTTCCAGTGTTTCACATCAGCCTCATATGGAACAAGTGTCAGTTACCATCTCATCAGAGCTCTGTCCAAGGTCATTCTGTCTTCTCTATAGATCTCCATCCTTGAACATAACAGGCTTTATTAATGATCTAACACATATTGCAGACCAAACTTCTCCAGATGTACTGCTTGGAGATTTCAACTTAGCTTTTAACTAATTATACAAGACTGTTACAGAAATTGAATAACTATTCCCAGTGTGTGCAGCTCCCAACTCACAGAGGTGGTTCTATACTTTGTCCTTTCGACCTTGTCTACATATAGAATGATATTCTACAACCCAGATTATCCTGCCTGTCAACCGACTTCTCAGACCACAGCATTGTTGCCCTACAGTTTGATACCTAAAAATTTTTCCTTCTTCTTAGTGAGTTTAACGCTGTTCCAATGGTCAAATTGCAGACTCAGTTTGATTGATCATGTTCATGGACAGTAATGGAAAATTCAAGTTACCATCCACGCCCATTAGCACTAGCTTAAGCAGAATTCAACATTTAAGTATGGAAATGTTGAAATTTGTTCCAACAATTGCTTAAAATTGTTTGCTATTTAGATGACATTGGACATTTTATAAGCAGCCTGACTTACAGAACATAATTATAACTTTGGAACTTAGTACAAATTAGACATGAAAACACTTGTTTACAATCTGCAAACTGCAAGAACCTCCAGCTGTGCATACAGAATTGTGAAGGATAATATTCATCCATTGGTCACAGTGTTTGAGACAGTATTTTGAGTCTTCACACCACAACAGGTTTCTTATAGTTGTCATTTTGTTAAACCAATCTTATTAATGATTCAGCGTGTATGACTATCTCGTGGCCATACTTCTAGCTATATTAGTAGCTAGGTTGAGTGGGGGCATCTGTGTCCTATGGACACATTTCTAGTTCAGATTATGTCTCTGCAGTAAAACTTGTCCCTACTTTGGGTATTCTGTTTGTGGAAAATATTTAATCTTTGAAAATCTTCTTGGAAACCTTAGATATTTTGCATAGAGCATCATCTAGTGGTCCTGTACTACGAATGTTCAAATTATGCCCCTAGGGTCATTACTGGCCCTGCCCTGTGGTCATTTGAATTTACATAGGTTGTTCAAACTTAGTAAATGGGTTGGTCATGACCAGTAGATGACCCCTATAGTTTCTCAGGCTCAAAGGTCAAGGTCACAGTGAGCTTGAAAAGCAAAAGCGGTTTCAGATCAATAACTTATAGAACCCTTGGTCCCAGGTTGTTCAAACTTAGTGTGTTGGTTGGTCATGAAGAGTAGATGACCCTATAGTTTCTCAGGTCAAAGGTCAAGGACACAATGAGCTTGAAAAGAAAAACAGTTTCTGATCAGTAACTATGGAACCCTTGGTCCCAGGTTGTTCAAACTTAGTTTTTAGGTTGAACATGACAAGTAGATGATCCCTTTAATTTTTCATGTCACCAGGTCAAAGGCCAAGGTCACAGTGACCTTGAAGAGCAAAACAGTTTCTGATAAATAACTATAGAACCTTTGGTCCCAGATTGTTCAAACTTAGTGCATTAGTTGGATATGAATAGTTGATAACCCCTATATTTTCTCACATCATCAGGTCAAAGGTCAAGGTCACAGTGAGCTCGAAAATCAAAACGGTTTCCGCTCAATAACTTCTTTGTCCAAGGTTCTTCATACTTAGTGTGTAGGTTGGTCATGACCAGTAGATGACCCCTTAATTTTTTATGTCACCAGGTCAAACATCAATGTCACAGTGACCTTGAAGAGCAAAATGGGTTCCATTCAATAACTATAGAACCCTTAGTCCCAGGTTCTTCTAACTTCTTGTCATGACTAGTAGATGACCCTTCTAGTTTTTCAGGTCACCAGGTCTAAGGCCTAAGGTCACAGTGATCTTGAAAAGCAAAATGATTTCGAGTTAATAACATTAGAACGTTTGGGCTCAGGTTCTCAAACTTGGTATTTAGGTATGCCATGACCAGAAGATGACCGCTATAGCTTTTCAGGTCAAGGTCACAATGTCCTTGTATAGCAATATGGTTTCCGACCAATTACTATAGAATGCTTGATCCCAGCTCCTCAAAACATCAAGGTAGGTTGGTCATGACAATTTGATGACCTTTGTGGTTTTTAGGGTTATTAGGTCAAAGGTCACGGTCACAGTAACCTTGAAAAGCAGAACAGTTTCTGTGAATATCTAGGAAATCCTTGGGCCCATGTTCAGTCAGACTTAGTTTTTAGGTTTGTCATGATCAGTAGATGACAACTATCATTTTTTCAGGTAATTGGGTCAAAGGTTAAGGGTTGTAGTGACCCTGAAAAGCAAAATGGTTTTCGTTGAATAAGTGTAGAATGCTTGGGCCCATGTTCCTCGAACTTGGTATATAACTGGTTCATAACTTGAAAATGAGCCCTTTAGTTTTTCAGGTCCCCAGGTCAAAGGCCAAGGTCACAGTCTCCTTGAATAGCAAAATGGTTTCTGATCAATAACTATAGAATGCTTGGTCCCAGCTCCTCAAAACTTCATAGCTGCTTGTAGGGATAAGATGCTCGGGGGCATATATGTTTTACAAACATCTCTTGTTCACACAGTTATGCCCCTTTCAAGCCTTTACAGCTATCAAGTTTGTCAGGACTAATTCTCATCAACCACTGACTGGAATTCATTGAAACTTTACAGGAAGCTTAACTACCAAGAGGAGCTGTGCATATTAGCAGCATGTTTTGGTTCAATGATTTTTCACAGTTATGCTCCTTTCAAGCCTTTTCAGCTATCAAGTTTGTCAGGACTATTTTTCAGCTGTGCATGTAAGCAGCATGTTTCAGTTCACTGATTCTTCACAAAGTTATGCCTGTTTCTTGCATTTTTAGCTTACCTGAGCACAACATGCTCATAGTGAGCTTTTCTGATGGCCCTATGTCCATTGTGCATTGTAAAGTGGTTTCGAACTTTTTCTTTTAACAACATCTCCTGCTTAACCACCAGATCAAAGTTCATTTAACTATGCTGGGATGTTCCTTGCATAAAGCTCTACAAAAATTGTTCAATGAATTGAATTCCATCAAGAACTATGGTTGCTCTGGCAACAGCAACTAAAAACTTTAAAATATTTTATGTCTGAAACCACAAGGCCTAGAGCTTATATATTTTGTATACGTGTTCAATTTGAGGTCCTGTACCAAGATTGTTCAAATTATACCCCTTGTATATGTGTTCAATTTGAGGTCCTGTACCAAGATTGTTCAAATTATACCCCTTGGATCATAAATCGCCCTGTCCTGGGGGTCAATTTATTTTGCAAAGGCTAGTATAGGGAAAGCTTTGAAAATCTTCTTGTCTGAAACCCCAAGGCCTAAAGCTAAGATTTTTTGCATAGGGCATCATCTAGAGGTGCTTTACCAAGTTTGTTAAAATAATGCCCCTGTGTTTGTAAATGGTCCTGCCCACGGGGTCAGTTTGTTAGCTCACCTGAGCACAAAGTTTTCTGATCAGTCATTGTCCGACGTCAACTTTTCATTCAAACAACATCTCCTCTGAAACTAATGGGCCAAATTTAAAAATCTTCTTGTCAGAAACTGCAAGGCCTAGAGTTTAGATATTTGGTGTGTAGCATTGTCTAGTGGACCTCTACTAAGTTTGTTCAAATCATAGCCTTTGGGTCAAAATAGGCCATGCGCTGGGGGTCACTTGTTTACATAGAGTTATCTAGGAAAAAGCTTAAAAAATCTTCACATCAGAAACCAAAAGGCATAGAGCTTAGATATTTTGTATGTTTTTTCAAATCATGGCCCCTGGGCCAAAAATGGTCCCACCCCAGTGGTCACATGTTTTACATAGAGTTATATAGGATAAACTTTAAAAATCTTCTTTTTTGATACCACAAGGCCTAGAGTTAAGGTATTTTGTGTACAACTTTGTCTATTGAACCTCTACCAAGTTTGTTCAAATCATAGCCCCTGGGTCAAAAAAGGCCCAGCCCCAGGGGTCACGTGTTTTACATAGAATTATATAGGAAAAAATTTAAAAATCTTCTTGTCAGAAACCACAAGGCCTATAGTTTAGATATTTGGTGTGCAGCATTGTCTAGTGGACCTTTACCAAGTTTGTTTAAATCATGACCCTGGGGTCAAAACTGGCCCCACCCAAAGGGAGGGGATCATTTTATTTTACACAAGGACTTTTATAGGGAAAACTTAAAAAAATCTGCTGGTCTGTAACACCAAGGGCTAGACCTTCAATTGTTCATTGTTATGTCTCCCCCCACAAACTCTGCCCTTCTGATGGAGACATATTGTTTTTGCCCTGTCCATGGGTGTCTGTCTGTCTGTCACACTTCATTTCCTTTACAAACACCTCTTGTTCTCCTTTTTTCTATCTAATCTATTCTGACTTTACTCCCACCTATATCTTTTGATCACTTTCTTTCCATTTCTTGGCATAAAACTTCTATTTAAAAATGTTATATGTAGACATGTTACTCAGTAGTTATAAAAAAGGTATTATAAATTGACGATAATTTCTGGTTTGAAATATTATTTTACTATCTGTATTGCTTTGTATGTTTGTATGTACAGATTGAAAAAATAAAATAAATAAATAAATAAAAAAGAATAGCTACACATGTCTGTTTTCAGTATTGAGGAGTTGAAGCTGGGACACATACTAAAAGAAATATTGATGTTATTACCTGGTCTTCCTGGAGTGGAACAAACACAGGTAATCACGTTATCATCAGCAGTTTTATGGTTATGGATTTTATATAGCAATGAAAATCCTTGCTGACAAAGTACTTTGTCATTAGATGTGAAAAAAGGTGAAAGAATTCTGCTGACAAAATTCAGACAATGTCATCTTGTGATAGTACATGTAGTTACTCTTTTCCATATCTTTTTGAGAAAATTGTCTTCAATTCTGCAGTCAATTGTATAAGACAGAGAGTATAGTAATTGTACTTTATGTTTTCAAAACCTAGAGGACAAGAACCTGATTAAATGTAGCATAAACATGAAGTGAAAAATATTATATGGGTCATCTGGGGTCACAAACTAGGTCACAGAATCCATATATGGGAAAACCTTGTTAACGTTCTAAAGGTAGCATTTTCAGTCCAAATAACCTGGAAATTTGTCAGAAAGGTTGTTTCAATGATTTCTAGCTCTGTTTTGAATATAGGTTTTCTGGGGTCAAAAACTAGGTCACAGAGCCCGAAAGTAGAAAAACCTTGTTAATGCTCTAGAGGTAACATTTTTAGTCCAAATGTCCTTGAAATTTGTCAGAAAGGTTGTTTCAAGGAATTCTAGCTCAGATTTGGATATGGGTCATCTGGGATCAAAAACTAGGTCACATGGTCCATATATGTAAAAAACTTTTTAACACTCCAGAGGTTACATTTTCAGTCCAAATATCCTGGAAATTTGTCAGACAGGTTTTTTTGATGATTTCTAGCTCAAGTTGGAGTATGGGTAATCTTGGGTCAAAGACTAGGTCACAGAGCCCAAATATGGAAAAACCTTGTTAACACTCTAGAGGTAACATTTTAATTCCAAATAACCTGGAAATTTGTCAGAAAGCTTAATTGTATGGTTTTATAGCTCAAGTGTGAATATGGGTCATCTGGAGTTGAAACATCTAGGTCACAGAGCCCAAATATTGAAAAACTTTGTAAACACTCTAGAGGCTACATTTTAAGTACAAATGTCCTGGAAATTTGTCAGAAAGGTTGTTTTGATGATTTGTAGCTCAAGTTTGGATATGGGTTATCTGGGGTCAAAAACTAGGTCACAGAGCCTAAATATCGAAAACCTTGTTAACACTCTAGATGCTACTTTTTCAGTCCAAATATCCTGGAAATTTGTCAGAGAGATTGTTTCGATAATTTCTAGCTCAAGTTTGAATATGGGACATCTAGGTTAAAAAACTAGGTCATAGAGCCCAAATATGGAAAAACCTTGTTAACACTCTAGAGGTAACATTTTCAGTACAAATAACCTTGAAATTTGTCAAAGAGATTGTTTCAATAATTTCTAGGTCAAGTTCGAATATGGGTCATCTGGTGTCAATTAACCAGGTCCATAGCAACTCTGTTAAAAGCAGTCATACTCAGGTGAGCGATACAGGGCCATTATGGCCCTCTTGTCGAGTATGTACGAGTCCATGGTCTGAGAGACACTTTAATGTAATCAGTCAACTAAACATATGCAGAACATGAAAGCAGTCTTGCAGAACAACTTTCTTGGAACTGCAGTCAGCATATAGAATAAATTTCATGCTTTGTGCTTTGCAGTTTTACTACAACAGGTGTTAAGTGCCGTGTGGCGGCTGTAAAAGGTCTCCCCGTGCTTCGCTTCAGTGTAGTCAGCATTTGCTATTACTTCCCTTTAAATGGAAGCGTGATATGCTATTTTCTAACCATGCAGAGTGTCAGTCACTGTAGGAGTCAATATATAGATCTGCTAGAAGTATTCTTTATTGGGGATACGGATGGTATGTTCTGTGTTTGTCTCTTGCATGGTTGGCTAGGCGCTTCCGCCGCATCTGTGTGGCTTTGGAATAGTCTGTGCATCCCTACAGTTATTATTATGTGGCCCTAGTAATCATTCACAACTAAATTTAATTCTTATTTTAAATTCCTCGACCAAAACTTTTTAAATATCTTACCTGACACAAAAATCTCAACCCACTGGTAACATGAAGGTGCGCGTAGCCTACTTTGGGGAAAAGGCAAATATATTAAGGTTGCAACAGGCACTGATAATTTCGATCACGTCTCTTGGAAAAAAGAATACTGTTTGTTCAACTTTTATCTCTGTAATGAATCTGAAAGTGACCAAAGTGGTCACAAATTCTTGTCTGAATTGTTTTTCAAGGTCCGATTCTTCCTCCCGACTCTTGAAGCTGAATTTGCATTTTCTATAAATCAAAGTTTTCAACTGCTTCGCTGATCTTAACGCTATTATGTCTTTTACTGAACACAAAATTGACTCCGCTGAAAATAACGATAGGTCTTTTGACACTGTTGCCAAACCCGCGCTCCATGTGGCAAAAAAAACGTGGTGCAGACATACTATTAGATCTTCGTCCTCCGAAACATAACTTGACCTGTTGATTGGACAACAATCTCAATGTAAAACAATGACAGGGACTCGTGAATATTCGTGCAAATATTAATCCCAAAATGTGATGACGTACTACACAAATAGCTTGATACAAATTCTGGACTACGGTTTCAGGTACGTACATGCATTTCGTACTCAAACAATTTCGTACCGATTCCCGGTCTTTTCCCAAAATTGGCATAAATTCGCAAAAATCCCGGCGTTTTCACGGCCGGGAACATACATAGTGAAATTCCCGAACTTTTCCCGTTTTCCCGGTAGTGTGGGAACCCTATCAGTACTTATATATTGTTAAATGGTACATTATTAGTCCCCTACTGGTTTAACTGGAGGGGACTATAGGTTTACCCTCCGTCTGTCCGTCCGTCAGTCAGTCAGTCAGTCCGTCCTGTCCGTCCGTCACAAAAACTGGATCCCGTGATAATGTAAAAAGTACTGAAAATATTTTAATGAAACTTGAAATATGTGTAGATGGTAGTCTGGAGATTATGCACGTCTTTTTTTTCTTCATATGTTGAAAATTTTGCTTGCTATAGCAACAAATATACTTAAAATATGGCAAATATAACAATATTTGTGATAACTCAAAAAGTTGTAAGAATAATTCTATGAAACATAAAATATGGATAGGTGATAGTATGGAAATAATGCACCTCAAGGTTCACAACTCTAGCACCAAAATTATTAGATTTTTCCCCCCTTGAACTTAGAATTTTCATGAAAAAAAAAGTGTTTTTTTTTGTAAAACTCAAAAAGTACTGAAAATATTTTTAGGAAACATGAAGTATGGGTAGGTGACAGTATGAAGATAATGCACCTCAAGGTTCACAACTCTAGCCCCAAAATTATTAGATTTATCCCCCTTGAACTTAGAATTTTCATGAAAAATGTAGTTTTTTGTATATAACTTCATGATTTCTTAATGAATCTACTTCAAACTTAAAATATTGGTTTCTATCATCACCCACATCATATGTGACAAGGTTCATAATTCTAGCACCTAAATTGTCAGAATATCATCCTTGCACTTTGAATTTTTTCTTCCTATATTGAAAAATTTGGTACATTTGTCTTTCCCTAAAAACTGTATCCAGAGATCACTTTTGAAGTACTTGGAACTTTTCCAACAAATTTACTGAGAATAAAGTAAAGTTGAAATATAAGTTAAACATAGTGATCCTGAGAAAATTTAACCTATTAGGATCTAGTTTTTCATGGGTTTTCAACAGAGGTCAAGGTCAGATAATAGTTGAAACTTAGTATTAAAGATTATGTGCAACTTGTTCCAACTCGGGCTACCATCCTGTGACAAGGCAGTGCGGGGTATTAGTCACCATCTGTGACAAAATTCTAGTTTTGCGACCTTTTTTAGTCCCCTACCGGTTTCACTGGAGGGGACTTTAGGTTTACCCTCCTTCCCTCAGTCCGTTCGTCTGCAAAAACTGGATCCGGAGATAACGCATAAAGTACTGAAAATATTTTTATGAAACTTGATATATGGATAGATGGCAGTATGGAGATTATACACGTCTTTTTTTTCTTCCTATGTTGAAAAATCTGGTTGCTATGGCAACAAATAGACTTAAAGTATGGCAAATATAGCAATATTTGTGATAACTCAAAAAGTACTTCCAATATTTTTATGAAACTTAAAATATGGATAAATGGCAGTATGGAGAATATCCACCTCATTTTTTTATGAACCTTAAAGGAGGAACTGTCCATCCATTTATTAGTCATTTCCTCTGAAAACTTTACCATTTGCCATATTTTCCTTACTACTGAATGGAATTACTTCAAACTTGGCCACAACAATACCTTGGACAAGACTATTCCACTGAAGTACATTTCTGTGACCTTGACCTCTGAATGACCTTGACCTTTAAAGTTTTCTTGTCCAGAAACTATAAGTTTGGCCATAATTTCCTTATTTCTGAATATAATTACTTCAAACTTGGTCACAACAACCCCTTCGATAAGACCTTTTCAACAACATATATTTCTATGACCTTAACCTCTAAATGACCTTGACCTATGACGTTTTCTTCTTTGATGACACTTTGTACATGGATAGAGGATCATATGGAGATTATGCATGTCTCAGACAAATTCTTTAGTCAGTTTCCACATATGGGTTGGAGTTAGGGAGATGGACGTTGCACCGGTAGGGGAATGTTGCTTTGTCTCTGACAAGCTCTTGTTACTTCTGTTGTTGTCTCCCACCTTTTTTAAGAAAAAAAGGGGATATAGAAATGGGCTACGACCATCACACTTTCGTGTCCGGTCCATAACAAAGTCATTTATCAACAGAATTTGAAATAGTTTGGCACAAAAGTTTGTTATAATAAGACGATGTGTCATGCATGACATCCATTCCCCTACCTCCTAGGTCAAGATCACACTTGATAGTTAAAGGTCAGCATTGTCTGTTGGAGTGTATATGTCATGTCCATTCCATAACCTTTCTCATCCATCAAGGGATTTTGAAACTACTTGGCACAAATGTTCACAATAATGAGACGACATGTCATGCACAAACCCAGATGCCTACCTCCAAGGTCAAGGTCACTCTTAAAGGTCAAAGCTTAACATGGTCTGTTATAGGGTATATTTTGTGTCTGGTCCAAAAAGTGGGATATAGAAATAGGCTTCGTTCATCCATCCATCACACTTTCGTGTCCGGTCCATAACTAAGCCATTCATCAACAGAATTTGAAATAGTTTGGCACAAATGTTTGTTATAATAAGACGGTGTGTCATGCTTGACATCCATACCCCTACCTCCAAGGTTAAGGTCACACTTGATAATTAAAGGTCAACATTGTCTGTTAGAGTGTATATGTCTTGTTAGACAGAAGGGTGACCCAGAATTTGTAGTCATACTTTCTCGTTTAAGGACAGGTGACTTCACTGATGAAGATATTATGAATTGCAAGAACTACAAAATACTCCAGCTGATTCATTTCCACATGACACAGACAATATGTTTTTAACTAATGATCAAGCAGGAACATACAATAATCAAATGATAGAAGATTTACCTAGAAAAGTAACTATACATTCAATAGATTCAAAGAGAGATAAGCATACAAACACTGTTTCAGTACAAATAACCACCAGTCAGATATACTCAACAGGGGAATTTCCGTTACAGTAGCTGTTGGAGCTACTGTCATGATCACAAAGAATATTGATCTTCCTGACTGTCTAGAAAATGGTGTTGTTGGATAAGTTGAATTCATAAGCATTGATGAACAAAAGCCATTTAAAGTTTTCTGATCCAAGCATTGGAAGAGAAAGTAAAAAGAGAAGCCCACAACATTAAAGAGATTGTGTACCAATCCAGGCCATCACTGTTACATTCTTAATCACATCTGAATGTCCAGTTCCTGTCGAGAGAACAATGTACCCTTTAGTTTTAGGATTTAGCTTAACTGTTCACAAGTCTTAGGGAAGTAGCTACACACACTGTATTGCTAACCTGGAACTACCAAACACGAAGTCTGTCATGCAGGGTCATGCTTATACAATGCTGAGCAGAGCAACGTCATGTGATGGTTTGAAGTTAGTCAATTTTACTGCAGACAAAATCAAAGTAAACAAGTTGGCTCTAGTAGAAATGGACAGGCTGTGTGAGCACAGTACTTTCAGTTGGGAACATCCATTCGAAAACTTGGACCCTAATGCATGTGTGCACATAGGTTTCTCAACATTCGTTCCCTTAAAGCCCACCTCTCAGACTTGGCTGCCCAAAGACATATTTCAAGATTGAATGCTCTTTGCTTAACAGAAACTCACACTGCAGAAGAATGTTCTTTAGAAGGATTCTTTCTGCGGATACTTTAAGCCGACACATGGTCTAGCAATGTTCACTAAAAGAGAGTCAACTGATTTTGAAAATAACTGTTCCCTCCAGTTTATGTCTAGAATAGTTTCAGACCAAGCCAGAAACTTTCTCATAGCTGTTACTTACAGACCACCTCAATTCAACAAAAATGTGTTTTTTACTCTCCTCTCATCTGCCGTCAATGCTATACCTAAGTCACATAATATTATACTTGGTGAAGACTTTAACTTGATGCCTGATGATCAAGTTGTGATTAAGTTTTGTCATGATAATCAACTTCAACAATATGTAGAAAAGCCAACTCATCAGTTGGGAAGAACATTGGACCTGATTTTCGCATCTGATAACATACAGTGCACTAGTAGAGTGATTCCAGTTTCTTACACCGACCATTTCCCGACTATTTTGTCTGTTTTCTAAATGGTTTGTATTGATTTGTATTTGTCACATTTTGTGGTTTTGAAATAGTTATAACAACTACACAAATGTATTTCTGTTGACACATACACAGGAGTTATTTCATTCTATTTCTTTAATGAATTTATTGTTTCATGTGCAGATCTAGCATTGATCAAGATTTTGCACTGAAAGTCAAGATCCATACCTCAATCTTTTGAAATACGACAGTTTTGTGCTTCATGTAAAACTTCCCTTAGGCGGGGGACGTTGTTAACTCTGTTACAAATTCTTGTTACTGTATCAGGACTTATGTATTGATTAATAGTACAATGTTACTTCTCTTGTTAATGTATCAGTACTTAAGTATTGATTAATGGTACAATGTTACTTCTGTTGATACTGTATCAGTACTTATGTACTGATTAATGGTACAATATTACTTCTGTTGTAACTGTATCAGTACTTATGTATTGATTAATGGTACATTACTTCTGTTGTTACTGTATCAGTACTTATGTATTGATTAATGGTACAATTACTTCTGTTGTAACTGTATCAGTACTTATGTATTGATTAATGGTACATTACTTCTGTTGTTACTGTATCAGTACTTATGTATTGATTAATGGTACATTACTTCTGTTGTAACTGTATCAGTACTTAATATGTACTGATTAATGGTACATTACTTCTGTTGTAACTGTATCAGTACTTATGTATTGATTAATGGTACATTACTTCTGTTGTTACTGTATCAGTACTTATGTACACTTATGTATTGATTAATGGTGCAATATTACTTCTGTTGTTACTGTATCAGTACTTATGTATTGATTAATGGTACAGTTTTTACAGTTTGTAAGGAGAAATGCACTGTAGCTGTTTACTGGTCTGCTGATCTTAAAAGCATTTGAAAAATACAATCAGATTTTACTATTGGGATTCAAAACACTAACTTTTAAGTTATTGTTTTTATGCTCTTATCATAGCTCCAATGAAATCTGTCATTGATAGTTGTTTTGTTTGCAACAGCGACAGGCCCCTAAAAATGTGGAAGAGACAGCAACTTACCTGCAGAACTGTTGTGAACTATACATAAAGAATACAACTGATGTTGCAAGTTTAGCCAAAAAAGGTTTAATATACTTTATTTGAACTTGTTTTATTTGTAATATTTAAATTCCATGGAGTAAATTTTGTTTGTTCTACTTACTTGTCTGTTAGATATAAATTGATTATCACAAAATATTTTTTTGTTTATTTGCTAGTTTATAAGAACTTTGTTTACAGAAGTGTTAATGTGTGGTCTGTGAAAGACTTGAAAAGCCACACAAATCCATTTATTTACAAATTTTACATTCATTAAATAAGTTATTAAAGTAATCTTTTTCAGCCTACCAGTCATACATACGTGCATACGCTACCTATCCAAGTAGTCTTAAGACAATATTCCATGTACGTAATCTACATCTAGGCCATGTAGCAAAGTCATTTGGTTTGAGAGAGACACCATCTGGTATTGGGCATGTCCCAGGTGTAAATCTTCACAGTGGAAAACGAAAACTCAAAGATACGCATAACAGGTCTGTTGATATGTTTGTATTCATAAGGCTAACAAAACTGTTTCCAGAAAAATGAATATGGTTGCATTCTAAAAATTAATCAGGTTTAAAAACAGGAGATCCATGATGGCCCTAGATTGCTCCCGAGTACTTTGTCTGTGGGTTTACTGTTATGCAAATGTCAGAAGCAGTATTACATTTTCTAATTGAAGATTTGTAGGTGCCTACAAACCAAATATCTAAAATATCAGTCAATAAATAAAGGCTCTAGGACAGAAAGTAGAAAAATCTATTATTTACTGCAGTGACCTTGACCCAGTGACCTCAGACCCCCACCTTTGGGCAAAGGTCCATGCAAGGAACCTACTTACCAAATATCAAATATATTGGTGTATAAATGAAGGATCTGTGACGTAAAGTAGATAAATCCAAATCAATTTAGCCTCGGTGACCATAACCCCAATTTAATGAAAGAGGTTTAAGCAAGGTGTCTATATACAGTGTGGCAATTCCACGTGATCATGACGTCACTAAAGGCATCAAAACCAAGACAAAACTGTCAACATTAGCTCCACTTGAAAACAGAAAATTACCTGTAAGTACTTCATTTCTTCATTGATTACTATGGGTCATGTGTCAGTCTAAGAAGAAAAATATAAGCTTTCCACTGCATATAGAATTTCAGTCAGCAGCTGAGCGATTTTTTTAAGCTTTGCATTAAAAGTATGAATTTGTTTGTATGCGAGGTTTCACGAAGTGCTTGATAAAACAGCTCTGCTGCTGATGGAGATCCTATATTCCGTGAACAGTTGAACAGGGTAATTATATTAGAAGAACCCTATTGTTTTTGGGGTTTCTAGGTCAAAGGTCAAAGTCACTGGGATCTGTAGAGTAAAACTATTTCTGCTAAAAAGTTTGAGTACCCAGAGTCTTCAGACTTATTGCAAACTTATTCAAACTTGCACCCATAAAAACCAGTAAAGATATTTGTCACATGAGCAATGAGACACAGGTGAGCAATTTAGGGCCATCATGGCCCTCTTGTTTAAAGTTTTTACTATAATTTTGAATTACACATGGAAAACCCATGACCTTAGGGAAAGGCAAATATTGCTTAAAGGGTTATAAATTCAATTACCTTGGTAGAGGTCCATATCTAAGCTCTAGTCCTTGATATTTTAGTTTTTATTACATATACAATTATACATAAAAAGACAAAAAGGCCATCGATTTGAATTATGTAGTTGTAAAATGCTTAAAGTCATATTCAAACAATGTTTGTGAAGGGATGTGAGAAATGACATAATTATGTACCCATGACCCCCCTGGGGCTGGACAAGTGTTGACTCTAGGGCTATAATTTGAACAATGTTTTTAGAGGCCCACTACACAATATATCATGCCAAATATCTAAGCTCTAGCCTTTGCAATGTCATATAGAAAACCCATGAAGCTCCTGGGGCAGGACCAGTACTCCAGAGCTATAATTTGAACAATATTGAAAGAGGTCCATTAGACAATGTTTCATACCACATATCTGAGCTCTAGCCTATGTAGTTTCAGAGTAGAAGATTTTTAGCTCACCTGAGCACTGCTCAGGATGAGCTTTTAGGATTGTTGATTGTCCAGCGTTCGTAGGCGTGTGTCGTGCGTCGTCAACAATTTGACTTGAACGACTTCTCCTCCTAAACCGCTAGGCCAACATTGACGAAACATGCCTGGGATATTCCTTGCATGAACCTCTACCAAAGTTGTTCAAAGAATTCAATTCCATCAAGAACTCTGGTTGCTATGGCAACTTAAAGGAAAAACTTTGACAATCTTCTTGTCTGAAACCACAAGGCCCTGAGCCTTAAGATTTGGTATTTAGCATTGTCTAGTGGTCCTCTACCAAGTTTGTTCAAATCATACACCACTCTGGGGGTCAATGGATTTTACATAGGCTTATATAGTGAAACTTTAAAAATCTTCTTGTCTGAAACCACAAGGCCCTGAGCCTTAAGATTTAGTACGTAGCATTGTTGTGTGGACCTCTACCAAGTTTGTTCAAATTATGCCCCTGGGGACAAATTTTGCCCCTACCCAGGATTTTACATAGGCTTATATAGTGCAACTTTAAAAATCTTTTTGTCTGAAACCACAAGGCCTAGAGCTTAGATATTTGGCATTTAGCACCCTCTAGTGGAACTCTACAAAAATTGTTCAAATTATTTCCCCGGGGTCAAAATTGGCCCCGCCCCAGGGGTCACTTCATTTTACATAGTCTTATATAGAAAATCTTTAAAAATCTTCTTACTGGAAATGCCTACAGCTAAGATATTTGGTATGTAGCATTTTCTAGTGGATGTCTACCAAGTTTGTTCAAATTATGTCCCCTGGGTCAAAATTGGCCATGCCCCAGGGTTCTCTTGGTTTACATATAGTTATATAGAAAAAACATGAAAAATCATTTTTCTCCGAAACTAATAGGACTAGACCTAAGATATTTAGTGTGGAGTATTGTGTAGAGAACTTTTAACATTATTGTTTACATGTTGGCCCAGGGTTCAGAATTGGCCCCGCCCTGGGGGCCCTTAATATGTAAAAAAGACAATCTTTTAAAATCTTCTTACTGGAAAGCTCAATGCCTACACCTTAGTTATTTGGTATGTAGCATTGTCTAGTGGATGTCTATCAAGTTTGTTCATATTATGAACCCTGGGTCAAAATTGGCCACGCCCAAGGGTTCTCTTGGTTTACATATAGTTATATAGGAAAAACATGAAAAATCATTTTTCTCCAAAATAGGACTAGACCACAGATATTTGGTGTGCAGTATTGTGTAGAGAACCTTTACGAGTATTGTTTATATATTGGCCCCGGGGTCAAAATTGGCCCTGCCCCGGGGGCCCTTAATATGTAAACAAGAGGGCCAATGGCCCTAAAGCGCTCACCTGGGTTCAAAGATGAAAGAAATTTTTGTGAATGTAATGATGCAGATCACAGAAATGGACCAATGCAATTTCATTGCCATAGCTCCAAAACAAAAAGTAGGTCAGTAGGTCAAAATATTGGTCATGAGACGACATTTTTGAAATCGGAACATAAAGCTGTACACAGTCCAAATTTCATTGCTGTAGCTTTAAAACAAAAAAGTAGGTCAGTAATCATAGGTCATGATATGACGTTTTTGAAATCGGAACAAAAATTGTACACAGTCCAAATTTCATTGCCATAGCTCCAAAAACAAAAAGAAGGTCAGTTGGTCAAAAATGTAGGTCATGCGATAACATTTTTGAAATCAAAACGAAAAACTGTGCACATGGTCCAAATTTCATTGCAGTAGCTAAGAAACAAAACAGTAGGTCAAAAATATAGGTCATTCGATGACATATTTGAAATCAAAACGAAAAAACTGTGCACATCGTCCAAATTTCATTGCTGTAGCTAAACAAGGGGTCATTGGTCCCAAAGCGCTCACCTGAGGACAGACTGTTATTTGTGTTTCATGTTAAATATCTAAGCTCTAGCATTCTTAGTTTCAGAGATCCCTTTTTTTAAATGTGTATAAAGAAAACTCAAACCCAAGGGCAGGGCAAATTTTGACCCTAGGGCCATACTTGAAACAATGTCTGTAAAGGTCCACAATGTTTTTTGCCAAATGTCTAAGCTCTAGCCTTTGAAGCTTCAAAGGAAAATTTTCTTATAAGATTTTACTATATGCAAATAATGAATATCTATGACCCCCTGGAAGGCCCAATTTTTACCCCGGATATAATTTGTACAAACTTGGAACAGGTTCACTAGACAATAATTCATGCCAAATAATTAAGCTTACGGCTTTGTCATTTCAGAGGAAACGATTTTTTAAGTTTTTACTATATACATATATGGAAAACCTATGACCCCCTGGGACGGGGCCAATTTGGCACTAGGGGCATAATTTGAACAACTTTCGTAGAGGAACCTATAGATGTTGTTCATATACCAAATATCAAAGCTCTAGCCTTTGGGTCATTCAGAGGAGAAGTGTTTTTAAGTTTTTACTTATACATATAAGGGGAAAACCTGACCCCCTGGGGTGGGACCAATTTGGCACTAGGGGCATAATTTGAACAACTTTTATAGAGGACCTATAGATGATGTCATATACCAAATATCAAAGCTCTAGCCTTTGTCATTTCAGAGGAGAACATTTTTTAAGTGTGGTCACAGTGCATACCACCAAATATCTAAGCTCCAGGCCTTGCATTTTGTGACAAGAAGATTTTTAAACTTTTTTGCTATATAACTCTATGTAAAACATGTGACCCCTTGGGCGGGTTCAGTTCTGACCCCAGGGTCATAATTTGAACAATCTTTGTAGAGGTCCACTAGATGATGCCTCATACCAAATACCAGCTCCAGGCCTTGCAGTTTCTGACAAGAAGATTTTTAAAGAATTTACTATATAACTCTATGTAAAACATGTGACCCCTTGGGCGGAGCCAATTTTGACCTAGGGGCCATGACTTGAACAATCTTGGTAGAGGTCTACTAGACAATGCTAAACACCAAATATCTAAGCTCCATGCCTTGCAGTTTCTGACAAGAATATTTTTAAAGTTTTCCCTATATAACTCTATGTAAATCCAGTGACCCCCAGGGCGGGGCCAGTTCTGACCCCAGGGTCATAATTTGAACAATCTTGGTAGAGGTCCACTAGATGATGCCTCATACCAAATATCTAAGCACCAGGCCTTGTGGTTTCAGACAAGGAGATTTTCAAAGTTTTTCCTTTAAGTTGCCATAGCAACCAGAGTTCTGCATGGAATTGAATTCTTTGAACAATTTTGGAAGAGCTTTATGCAAGGAACATCCCATGCAAGTTTCATTGCATTTGGCCCAGTGGTTTCAGAGGAGATGTCTTTGAATGAAATTGTTGACGCCTCACGGTGCACACTGCACAACGGGGTATAACAAAAGCTCACTCTGGCATTTTGTGCCAGGTGAGCTAAAAAGGGAGTATAGAAGAAAATCTTTAAAAATGTTCATGTCTGAAACCACAAGGCCTAGAATTTTGAAATCTGGCATGAAGGAAGCTTTATAAAGCTTTTTAAAATTATTAGATTAGGTTAAAGGTCAAGGAGGCTAAAAATAGATTTATCTACTGTACCTCATAGAACCTTCATTTATAGACCAATATCTTTGATATTCAGTATATAGGTTCCTTGCATGGACGTCTACCCATGGGTAGAGTTTGAGGTCACTGGGTCAAGGTCAAGGTCACCATAGTCTATAAAAGATGTTTCTACTTTCTGTCATAGAGCCTTTATTTATTGACTGATATTTTACATATTTGGTTTGTAGGAACTTACATATTTTAAATTAAAAAATGAAATACTGCTTAACAGCAAACCTACAGCCAAAGTACTCAGGTGAGCGATCCAGGGCCATCATGGCCCTCTTGTTTAAGTTTTTACTATATACATACAAGGAAAACAGTGGCCAATTTTGAGACTAGAGGCATAATTTAACTTTGGTAGAGGACCTTTAGATGATGTCATATATTAAATAGCAAAGCTCTGGGCCTTGTACTTTCAGACAAGAATATTTTTTAAATTTGCATTTTTTAAACATCTTTTTTTCTACTTATGCAACGGACCAGAACCATTTGAACAACTTTGATAGGGGACCACCCAAGGACCATTGCTGTGAAGTTTTGTTAATGTGCAGTCATTGGTGTTAGAGGAGATGTTGTTTTAAGAAATTGACGACGCACGACGACGGATTGAGGGGGATCACAAAAGCTCACCATGAGCACGTTGTGCTCAGGTGAGCTAAAAAGTAGAAAAAACTATTTTTAGCCTTAGTGACCTTGACCTGGACCCAGTGACCTCAAACTCAATCTAAGGGTAGGGATCCTTCCAAGTTACCTACATACCAAATATCTCAGATATTGATCAATAAATAAAGACTCTAGAGGGAAAAGGACAAAAATCTATTTCTGACATCAGTAATATGACCTTGACCCATGTGAATGGCAGAGATTCATGCAAAGTGCCTATATACCAAATATCTAAGATATGTGTCATTAAACTTAGGGTCTATGACCAAAACTGAAAAGTCTCTTTTAGCCCTGGTGACCCAGGGGCAGGGTCAATTTTGACCCCAGGGTTACTGACAAGAAGATATTTTATTTTTATGCTCCTCGAAGGGAGAGCATATAGTCGCCACTTTGTCCGTCTGTCCGTCTATCCATCTGTTGTGCTTGTCCGGAGCATTACTTGAAAATCCTTGGACATAATTAATTTAAACTGCACACAGTGGTAGAGGGCATTGATGCGGAGTACAGTGCCAAAGAACGATAACTCTATTTTGCCTCGTTTTTGAATTATTTCCCCTTTTAGAAAAATCTTGTCGGAGTAACCGTCCGGAGATAAAACTGAAAACCCATGAGGCAGAGTGCAGTGCCAAAAACATTTGCCCCTTTTTATTTTCCCTTTTAGAAAAATTTGTCCAAAACCTGAAACCCACACAGTGCGTGGAGAGGGCATTGAGGCGGAGTGCATTGCAAAGAACCATAACTCTATTTTGCCCCGTTTTTGATTTATCTCCCCTTTTAGAAAAATCTTGTCCGGAGCATAACCTGAAAACCCTTGGACATAATTTGTTTAAACTGCACACAGTGGTAGAGGGCATTGAGGCGGAGTGCAATGCCAAAAATGTGCCCACTTTATGACTTTGCATGTATATTCTTGCCTTGCACAAGTCCCTTTGGCTCCTGCTTCGGGGAGCATATGTTTGAACAAATTTGGTAGAGGACTAGAAAGATGATGCTCGTTGCAAAATATCTAAGCACTAGGCCTTCTTGTTTCAAAGCAGAAGTTTTTTAAAGTCTTCACTATATCAGCCTTTATTAAATCATGTGACCCCAGGGGCGGAACCATTTATGACCCCAGAGCACAATTTGAACAATCTTCATAGAGGAGCTCTAGGTGAACCTGTATGCCAAATATCAAACCCCAAAGCATTGTAGTTTCAGACAAGAAAGGTTTCCCTGGGTGGGGTCAATTTTTGAACAATCTTGGTAGATGTCCACTAGGCCATACTTTGTGCAAAATTTTAGAACTTAGGGCCTAGCTTGTGGTTTCAGAGAAGATGATACCTAAAAAAATTGGCCAACATATTTCTATGTAAAAGATGTGACCTCTAGGGTGTGGCCAATTTTGACCACAGGGACATAATTTGAACAATTTTGGTAAAGGACCTCTAGATGATACACCATTCCAAATATCTAAGCTCTAGGTCTGGTGGTTTCAGACAAGATTTTAAAGATTTTTCTATTGGTTGTCATAGCACTCAAGAGTTCTGCATGGAACTAAACATCCCTGCCAAGTTTTATTAACTTTGGCCAAGTGATTTCAGAGGAGATGTTGTTTGAATCAAAATGTTGATGCACTCGCGCACAATGACGGACATCATGTGATCACAATAGCTCAAAAATCTAACAAGTTTCATAAGTATAGAGCCTGATAATCCCAGTTTTCTAAACACTGTTGACAAGTTTATCTGTGATTGGTTTTTAAACAGTTATGTCTGTTTGCTTGATTTGTAATATTAGAAAACTTAAGTATATATTGTAAGATTAAACACTTCACTGAAGTATAATGTCACGACATTTAAAGCTATAAAAGTGAATATATTCCCAAGTTATATCTTTTCTTTACTTATTGATTGGGCAATGTTTCACTGAATTGATCCAGTCAGTATTACTTGCTTTCTTTAAATAATAAAAAGGGTTAATAGTATTGCCAAGTGGTTTATCTTGGATCATCAGGGCATTGAATATAAAATGTACAAAACCCATAGAAACATTGTTTTCACAATTTTATTTTTGCTGCCCTTACAATCTGAAGGAAAACCATATGACAAATATATACTGAAAAACAAAAAGGATTTTATATTTTTTTATGCCCCCCAAGGGAGGCATATAGTTTTTTAACCGTCTGTCCTTCTGTCCATCCGCATTTTTCTTGTCTTGTCAATAACTTTGTTATTATAAGGTGGATTTTAAAATAACTTGGCATTAATGTGTGTCACATTATGTCGACGTGTCATGTGCAAGACTTGGGTCTCTAGCTCAAAGGTCAAGGTCACACTAAGGCTTCAAATATAATTTTTTTCATAATGCAGTGATGGTCGTGTCCGGTCTGTTTCTTTGTCATTTATGGATAGAATTTAAAATAATTTGGCATAAATTTGTAAGCACATTATGTCTTGCACAAGACCCAGGTCTGTACCTTCAAAGGTCAAGGTCACAGTTTGGCTTTAAAACCTCATTCTCATTATAATGCAGTATGCAGTAATGGTTTTCTCTAGTAATATCGCACCTTATTTAAAAGTTTACTGATTAAATTTTTGATAATTATGTCTCCCCTTCATCTAGGGGAGACATATTGTTTTTGCCTTGTCGGTCTGTCCTTCTGTCCATCTGTAACACTTCGTTTCCACTCAATAACTGGACTACCGTTTGACCCAGAGCCTTCAAATTGCATAGGGTGATTGCCCTTATTGAGTAGAAGAACCCTATTGATTTTGGGGTCAGAAGGTCAAAGGTCAAGGTCACAGGGGCCCGAAGAAGTGTAAACCGTTTCGGCTCAATAACTGGAGTTCTATTTCACCCGGAGCGTTCAAATTTCATACGGTGATTGCCCTTATTGAGTAGAAGAACCCTAATGATTTTGGGGTCAGTAGGTCAAAGGTCAAGGTCACAGGGGCTCGAAGAGTGTAAACCGTTTCTGCTCAATAACTGGAGTTCTATTTCACCTGGAGCCTTCAAATTTCATAGGGTGATTGCCCTTTTTGAGTAGAAGAACCCTATTTATTCTGGGGTCAGTAGGTCAAAGGTCACTGCTGGAAGGACACTTCTCGACCATATATATGTTAAAAACATGGACTGCATTGAAGCTGGTGTTACTCCAATACATTACAGCTACCACGGAGTAACATATGCTGTCATCCACACTGCCATTGATACAAACAGTTCCACTGTGATGTCAGGTGACGTCAACCGTGCCTAGAGTAAGGTGTGAAACTATCATAACCATACCATAATAAATGACAGAGGCGTCTGTTTCTGAAAGGTGATATCTCTTCCTCGGCCTTCCTTCCATCGGGTGCAGGGGGGAGACATGTGTTTTTCACAAAAAACATCTAGTTGTATGTCAGAATGACAAATCTTTTACTGTAATTATTTTATTTCATACATAAAATAAGCCCATATCCTTGACTAAGACATCTACATTTCAGAAAAGGTAAACTTAATAGACATGGAGAATGCAGAATATGTCGTACAAATATTATTATGCCCCCCATCGAAGATGCAAATGTCGGTCGGTCGGTCAGTCTGTCGGTCGGTCCATCGGTAGACACTTCGTTTCCGATCAATAACTAGAGAATGCTTTGAGCTAGGTTCACCAAACTTGGTATGCTGGTTGGTCATTCACCAGTAGATGACCCCTATTGATTTTGAGATCATTTGACCTCTCTCCTTATTGGAAACAAAGCCTTTTTTTCCTACTTGGCAATCTGTTTATTTCATTGTTCTCTTCAATTAATAACAAGTTGTTTACTTTTCAGACCAAAACAGAAGATGTTGAAGATGGACACAATGTCGGAGTACAAGAGTCCTCTTGTATTTACCACAAATAAGAAAGTAGTACACAAATCAAAGAAAAAAAGATGCTAAAAGATGAAAAAAAATAAATTTGTTCAAAATTATTCACGCATTAATATCTCTCGAGAGAATGGTGTGAAAATTCCCGCTGCTCCCATAACCTTCAAACTTCACTGGATGGTTTGGCATGATAAGTTGATGACCCCAATTGTTTTAGGACCCACAGGGTCAAGTTCACGGGGGTCTGCACTTTGAAAATGGTTTCCAATTATTAACTCAAGAACAACAGCTGGCAGGACATTCTAACTTTACAAGCTGTTTTGGCATGAGGAGATTGACATTATTTTTTAGCCAACATGGTCAGGCTTACAGGGGCCTGCACTTTGAATTTAACTGCTTCCAGTCACAAACTAAAATAACCAAGGACCTTCAAACTACCCTAGAGGGTTTAACATGATCAGTAGATTTATTACCTGGATGGTTTTCAGCCCACTTGGTCAAAAGCCCACAGGGGCTTGCAATGTGAATATAGTTCCTAAACTAAAACTTGAGAACTAATGTTCTGGGTTCTGGTATAATGATGATAAATCAGAAGGTAGTCAGTCATGTGGCTTTGTAGCTTAGTTGGTAGAGTGTCTGCCATGTAAGTGGAAGGCCTTAGGTTAAGTCCATGCCCAGCCACTATTATCCACCACCTGATACATTTGGTGCCCAACGTAAGTAACCCACGTCACATAATATCTTCGGCACCTTGAGAATGTTTGGCATTATTCCCTGTAACTCCAAGATGAAATTTGGACAGGGTATATGTAGCCACGTACAGTTCTAAATAGGAAGATAATCAGTCTAGCTTTGTTGTATCCGCCCTGATAAATCAGAAGGTAATTGATTTTGTGGCTTGGAAGCTCAGTGGTTTCTGTCCTGGAAGTGGAAGACCCTGGGTTCAGTCTGGGTCCAGCAATGATTTCTCAGACTTTACAGGATGATTTGGCATGTGTAGTAGATAAATCCTATCGATTTTATAGTTACTGCATTCAGAAGTCAAGTTCACAGAGGCCTCTCTCTACCTTGTAAGAGGTCTTGGTGAGTTGCAGTGTATCCAGGAATTTTAAACTAAGTCACCTTTCTGAGTAGATCACTCCAGACCTTGTAGTTTTAGGCTCGACCTTTGGGATTTAGGGGTTTTCTTAAGCACATAAATGATAAAAGGGGCATCAGTGTCACTCTGAAAGCTCTTGTTACTGTACCCTGGACTCCATCTTTGCTCTCAAAGATAAGAAGTCAATTATATTACAGCAAAACCCTGTAGAGCTTGAAGTCAATACTCCCATGATTTAGATATAAACTGGCCTTTCATTTGAACTTTAAAAAAAAATTTGGAAATACTCAAACTGTTAAAAGAAAATTTTACACCTTGAAAAACATTCAGTTTTTTTATGCCCCCAAAGGGAGGCATATAGTTTTTGAATTGCCTGTCTGTCCGCTTTTTGTCTGGTCCATAACATTGTCAGTCCATGGGTGGATTTTGAAATAATTTTGCATAAATGTGTGGCACATTGAGACAAGGCAAGACCCAGGTTTGTAGATCAAAGGTCAAGGTCACACTTGGACTTGAAAGGAAATTTTCATAAAGTGCATTGATGGTCGTGTGTGCTCAACAATTGTCATTCCTGGACGTATTTTAAAATGACTTGGCATAAATGTGTTGGACATGATGACGACGTGTTGCACACAAGAATCAGGTGTCCAGCTCAGAGGTCAAGCTCACACTTGTATGTCCAAAGTTAGGATATGAATATTTCATAAAAGTGCATTGATGGTCATGTCAGGTCAACAATTCCGACATCCCTGGATGGATTTTAAAACAACTTGGCATTAAAAATCGTGATACGGTTGTGAATAGATGGTCGTGTATTGTGCATAATTTTTATTATTCATAGATGGATTTTGAAATAACTATGGGTAAATGTGTTGAAAATTGAGACAAACCTAGATTTGTAGCTTGAAGGTTAAGGTAATACTTAACTGGGAAGGAAATTTTTCGTAAAAATACTTAGATGGTTGTTCCGGTCAACCATTTTATTATTCATGAATGCCTAGTTTGGATGTTCTCTTGGAATATTTCTTGAAAAAATATGCTGTTAGAATTTTAAGTTATTTGGTTTTAACATTTATAAGATGAATAATATTTTTGTTCTGAAAGAATTTATTAGCTATTGTATATATAATCAGAGCATTTGTCTCAACTGATAAACAACAAATATGTTTAATTCTTAACATTCCCTTCTCCTTTTACACTAATTCTTTCACACTTTCCTATAATATCTGGCCTTCATTTCCAGTGAAAAACATGTTCTTGTCCCAGGTATGGCTTCAGGGGCATATGTCCCTTCACAACGACAGGTCTTGTTTTAGAAAGGGATGTAACTTTGCCTTTACTAAATGTAGCTGCAAGCTATACAAAAGGTACTTACTTAAACATAAATACTTCATAACAAGAGGACCAGATGTTCCTGGGTGGCTTACCTGAAAAGAAACTACCAAAGATGGGAATAGGGGGAGTGGAGTATCTGTTGAGGGCCAAGATCTTCTAAAGCACTTTCTTTAAAACATTTTCCTATAAAACTCAATGTAAAACCCCTGGGGCAGGGCCAATTTTGATCTGTTAACTTGGTAGAGGTCAACTAGACAGTGGTACAAATAAAATATCTAAAACCTAGGCCTAATGGTTTCTCACAAGATTTTTTTAAAGTTTTTTTCCTATATAAGTCTATGTAAAATCAAGTGAGCCCACAGCCATCATTTACAATAACCTTGGTAGAGGTTGCTATCAACCAAATATGTAAGCTCTATGCCTTGTGGTTTCAGAGATTTTTAAAAACTTTTTTCCAATGTAACTAAAGTCCTTAAATCAAGGTTTGCTTTGAAAAAAATGCCAAAAAAGCACTTGAATTTGGAATAAATTCCTTAAATTTACTCAAATTCCCTTGATTTCTTATTTCCTAACAGAGGAATTCATCAAACGCAGCACACACTGTGCAAAAGTAGATAAATCCTGTTTTACTGAAGCTAGAAATACTGCGAATTTCTGAACAATATCAAGGACAAATCTTGTACATATCAATATCTTCTACATGTTAATGCAAGTATATACTTCTGTATAACATTGTCCAAAATGTGATAATGGCTGCATCCATTTTTAGGCCTTTCATGTTCTACAGTTCTACAGTTGAAATCTGCATACAAAACAGTACTTCCAAATCCCATATATGTATATAGATAAATAAGTATTAATCTATATGAACAGAACAAATTTTGTGAAGGACCACAACAAATACCACACACTTTTTATCTATATTTATTTGTACCCACGACATATAGGGGTCACTTCTCCGTCGTCTGTCTGTCCGTCCGTCACAAAACTTGTCCGAAATACTACTCAGAAACTACTGTCGCGATTTCATCCAAACTTTACAGGAATGATCAGTACCAAGTCCAGTTGTGCATATCCTCGGCATTTTCCAGTCTAATGATTCTTGTCAGAGTTATGGCCCTTTTATGATTTTTTAAAGTTTGTCCGGACTACTTCTCTTATACTACTAATGCAATTTGAATGAAATTTTACAGGATTGATCAGTACCTCAAGTACTTGAGGATATCTAACGGGTTTTTTGGATGAATGTTTTTCGGCTGAGTTATGGCCCTTGAATGAAAAAGGCGTTTTGGCCAAATAATGATTTTTGTGTTGCAGGCTTCACAGTAGCTGCGACATGCTACAAAGTGGCCATGACATATAGGGATCACTTCTCCATCATTTGTCTGTCTGTCCATCCGTCTGTCTGTCTGTCCATCACAAAACTTGTCCGGACTACTCCTCAGGTACTACTGGTTAGATTTCATCTAAACTTTACAGGAATGATCAGTACCAAGTTTAGTTGTGCATATCATCAGTATTTTCCAGTTCAATGATTTTTGTCAGAGTTATGGCCCTTTAATGATTTTAATTTTTAAAGTTTGTCCGGAATACTTCTCTTATACTACTAAAGCAATTTAAGTGAAATGTTACAGGATTGATCGGTACCTCAAGTACTTGTGCATGTCTAACAAGTTTTTCTGTTGAATGATTTTGGCTGAGTTATGGCCCTTGAATTAAACAAGAGGGTTATGTTGGCCCTGGATCGCTCACCTGAGTACTTTTCCTGAGGGTCTACTGTTAAGCAAACATCAGATGAAGCATTACATTTTCTAACTGAAGATATTCAAAGATCTCGTATTTCATACAAAAACAAGAGGGCCATGATGGCCCTAAATCGCTCACCTAAGTCTCATTGCTCATGTTACAAGTATCATTAATGGTTGTTATGGGTGTTCGATGTTCGCAAATTTGAATAAGTTTGCAGTAAGTTTGAAGACTCTGGGTGTAATGGTACTAAAATCTTTTAGCAGAAATAGTTTTATTCTACAGGTCCCAGTGAGATTGACCTTTGACCTACAGACACAAAAAACAAGAGGGTTCTTCTAGTATAATTTCCCTATGAAGTTTGAAGGTTCTGGGTGTAATGGTACTCCAGTTACTGAGCAAACATAGTTTTCACTCTACAGGTCCCTGTGACCTTGACTTTTGACCTACTGACCCCAAAAATGATGAGGTTCTTTTACTGAGTAAGGACAATCATCCTATGAAGTTTGAAGGCTCTGGGTAAAATGGTACTCTAGTTACTGTGCATAAACAGTTTTCACTCTTGAGGTCCCTGTGAACTTAACGTTTGACCTATGGACCCTAAAAACAATAGGGTTCTTCTAATACAATATCCTATAAAGTTTGAAGGCTCTGGGTGTAATGGTACTTCAGTTACTCTGCAGAAAAACTTTTCACTATACAGGTCCCCGTGACCTTGACCTTTGACAAACTAGCCCCTAAAACAATATGGTTCTTCTCTTTAGCAGAAGCAATCATCCTATGAAGTTTGAAGGCTCTGGGTGAAATGGTACTCCTGTCAACTTATTGAGTGGAAACGGTTTTCACTCAAGAGGTCCCTCTGACCTTGACCTACTGACCAAAAAAAAACAAAAGGTTATTTTCTACTCAATAAGGGCAATAACCCTGTGAAGTTTGAAGGCCTTGGGTCAACTGGTACCCATGTTATTGAAAGGAAATGAAGTGTGACAGACAGACAGACAAACAGACACCCATGGACAGAGCAGAAACAATATGTCTCCATCAGAAGGGCGGAGTTGGGCATAACAATGAGCAACTGAAGGTCTAGCCCTTGGTGTTTCAGAGCTGCAGATTTTTTAAGTTTTCTCAAATCCTTGTGTAAAGTCAAATGACTCCCCCACCCCAGGATGGGGCCAGTTTTGACCCTAAGTTCATGATTTGAACAAACTTGGTAAAGGTCCACTAGACAATGCTGCACACCAAATATCTAAACTCTAGGCCTTGTGATTTCTGACAAGAAGATTTTTGAAGTTTTTCTTATATAACTCTATGTAAAATATGTAACCCCTTGGGCGGGGCCTTTTTTGATCCAGGGCTATGATTTGAACACACTTGGTAAAGGTCCACTAGACAATGTTGTACACCAAATATCTTAACTCTAGGACTTGTGGTATCTGAAAAGAAGATTTGTTAAACTTTTTCTTATAAATATATAACTCTATGTAAAACATGTGACCACTAGGGCGGGGCCATTTTTGACCCACGAGCAATAATTTGACCAAAGTTGGTAAAGGTTCTCCAGACAATGCTACATACAAAATACATTATATCTAAGCTCTATGCCTTTTGGTTTCTGATGTGAAGATTTTTTAAACTTTTTCCTATATAACTCAAGTCACCCCCGGGGCAGGGCCTATTTTGACCCAGTGGCTATGATTTGAACAAACATAGTAGAGGTCCACTAGACAATGCTTCACACAAAATACCAGTACTCTAGGCCATGCGGTTTCTGATAAGAAGATTTTTTGAAGTTTTCTCTATTTAACTTTATGTAAAACATGTGGACCCTGGGGCAGGGCCATTTTTGACCCAGGGGCCATGATTTGAACAAACTTGGTAGAGGTCCACTAGACAATGCTGCACACCAAATATCTGAACTCTAGGCCTTGTGGTTTCTGACAAGAAGATTTTTAAGTTTTCCCTATAAAAATCTATTTAAAAACAAATGACCCCTGGGATGGGGTCAGTTTTGACCCTTAGGGTCATGATTTGAACAAACTTGGTAGAGGTCTACTAGATGATGCTTCATACCAAATATCTAAGCTGCAGGCCTTGAGGTTTCGGAGAAGAAGATTTTTAAAGATCCAACTTTTAAAATCTAATTTTAGCTCAAGTGAACCAGAAATGCAATGGACCAGAACCATTTGAACAATCTTGGTAGATCTTTTAAAAGGAACATCCCAGGCAGGTTTCATTAAATTTTGCCCATTGGTTTCCAGAGGAGATGTCGTTTGAATGAAAAATTGATGACGGACGGACGGAAGACAGACAAAGACTGATCAGAAAAGCTCACCCTGAGTACTTTGTGCTTAGGTGAGCTAAAAATCCATGGGGCAGAGGCAATTTCGTGATAACAGCTTGTGAGGAGATGTCATTTGAAGCCATATATAGAAGAAAACCTTTTTTTTAGCTCCGGTGGCCGTTTTGTTTAATGGAGCTGAACCGTTTAAGCAATTTTAAAGCAGAGGTATGTAAGGAACATTTCCGTGAAAGTTGATGGAAAATTACCTTGCCATTGAGGAGGAGATGCTGTTTGATTTCTTTTCTACTTCTAGCTTTTGCAGCCTTTATGTGCAATGGAGCACAATGGTTTGAGCAATTTTAGAAAAAGGCATTATAAGGGACATTTCTGTCAAATTTGGTTTAAAATGGAAAAGTGGTTTTGGAGGGGATGTCATTTAAAGCAAAATATTGACAAAAATCTATTTTTACCTCTCGCGGCCGTTTTGATCAATGGAACAAATCCGTTTTAGCAATTTTAATAGAGGGCTATGTAAGGAACATTTCTGTGAAATTTGGTGGAAAATCTCCCGACCGTTTTTGTATTTAGCTTTCAGCATTTTAATAGAGGGCTATGTAAGGAACATTTCTGTGAAATTTGGTGGAAAATCTCCCGACCGTTTTTTGTTCTATTTTTAGCTTTTGCAGCCCTTATGTGCAATGTAGCGGAACGGTTTCAGCAATTTTAGTAAAGGGCATTTTATAAGGAACATTTCTGTAAAGTTTGGTTTAGAATGGCCAAGTGGTTTAGAAGGAGATGTCATTTGAAGCCAAATATTGACAAAAATCTATTTTTAGCTCTCGTGGCCATTTTGATCAATGGAGCGGAACGCTTTTATCAATTTTAATAGAGGGTTATGTAAGGAACATTTCTGTGAAATTTGGTGGAAAATCTCCCAACCGTTAAGGAGGAGATGCTGTTTGATTTTTTTCTACTTTTAACTTTTGCAGCCCTTATGTGCAATGGAGTAGAACGCTTTGAGCAATTTTGTCATAAGAAGAAGAAAATATACAAAGAAAATATGCAAAGAAAATTTTGCCAAAGTTGGGCAATTTCGAAGGAAATGTGATTTGAGGGCAATTGTTGATGGACAGATGCTAGACAGCAAGGAATCCTGATACCTCACAAGCTTATTGGCAAAGGCCTCCTATCCTTGGTTTTTTAGGTAGTGCAACCCTTCTGATACATGTAAGCAACAAGAAGTTTCCTGCAGAGGAAAGAAAATACATAAACTGAAACTGGCTATTTCTACTCTGACCAGAATGCAGTTTAAATCATTATCAGATATAATAATGTACTGAACCAAATCAAAAGTAACTATTTAATAATTCCCCATAAATGATAAATAACTTTGTCATAAGAAGCCAATTGTAGCCTACCAAAGCCACAAGGAGCCTAAATTAAACCCTTAAAAATTTCCACTCCAACAACACATGAAATTTGCTATATCTTGGTTATGAGGTTATGGCTGGTATCAATATTACATCATCACCAGTCATCTTCACCCCACCCACCACCAGCATTACTATCCTGAAATATACAAATGGAAAATAAAACAGCTAAATCAACTCCACAGATTCTCAGTTATGCATCCATATAACATCAATATGCAATTTGCAGACTTAAAATTTGAAAATAGTTGTCTCTGTCAAGTTAATAGTTGTCTCTGTCAAGTTAACACACAAACTTTAATGGGATAAATCTTGAGTGATCAATTGAACAAGTAAAGCTTGAATTTTACAACCTGGTCGTCAAGTTTAAAATGCAACTTAATTTAACAAGTCTTAAACAAGAGGGCAATGATGGCCCTAAATCGCTCACCTGACTCATTGCTCAAGTTACAAGTGTCGGTATTGTAAAGTTATGGGCGTTCTTTCCTCATAAGTTTGCAAAAAGTTTGAAGACTCTAGGATGTAATGGTACTCAAATTTTTGAGAAGAAATAGTTTCACTCTACAAGGTCCCTGTGAACTTGACCTTTGACATACGGACTCTCAAAAACAAATAGGGTTCTTCTAGTATAATTTCCCTATGAAGTTTGAAGGTTCTGGGTGTAATGGTAGTCCAGTTACTAAACAGAAATAGTTTTCACTCTACAAGTCCCTGTGACCTTGACTTTTGACCTACTGACCCCAAAAATGATAGGGTTCTTTTACTGAGTAAGGACAATCATCGTAAGAAGTTTGAAGACTCTGGGTAAAATGGTACTCCGGTTACTGAGAAGAAAAAGTTTTTACTTTAGAGGTCCCTGTGAACTTGACCTGTGGACCCTACCAAAACAATATGGTGCTTCTAATACAATTACCCTAATAAAGTTTGAAGGCTTGGGTGTAATGGTACTACAGTTACTCAGCAGAAATACTTTTCACTCTACAGGTCTCTTTGACCTTGACCTTTGACCTTCTAAAACAATATGCTTCTTCTATTTAGTAAAAGCAATCATCCTATGAAGTTTGAAGGCTCTGAGTTAATGTTATTGAGTGGAAATGGTTTTTACTCTAGAGGAACCTCTGACCTTGACCTTTGACCTACTGACCAAAGAAACAAGAGTTTTTTCTGCTCAATAAGGGCAATAACCCTGTGAAGTTTGAAGGCTCTGGGTCAACTGACACTCAAGTTATTGAACGGATATGAAATGTGACAGACAGACAGACAGATGAACAGACACCCATAGACATGGCAAAAACAAAATGTCTCCACCAGAAGTGTGTGTGTGTGTCTGTTTGTGTGTGTTGTGGGGGGGGGAGGAAGACATAGCAACAAACAATTGAAGGTTTAGCCCTTGGTGTTTCAGAGCAGCATAATTTTTGTAAGTTTTCCCTACATAAGTCATTGTGCAAAATCAAATGAGCCCCCCATCACCGGGTGGGGCCAGTTTTTATCACAGGGTCATAATTTGAACAAACTTGGTAGAGGTCCTGTAGACAATGCTACATATCAAAACTCTAAACTCTAGGCCTTGTGGTTTCTGTCAAGAAGATATTTAAAGTTTTTCCTAAATAACTCTATGTAAAACATGTGACCACTGGGGCGGGGCCATTTTTGACCCAGAGGCCATGATTTGAACAAACTTGGTAGAGGACCTCTTGACAATGCTGCACATCAAATATCTAAACTCTAGGCCGTGTGGTTTCTGACAGTATTCTCTATATAAATCTATGTAAAATCAACTGACCCCTGGGCAGGGGTCAGTTTTGACCCCACGGTCATAATTTGAACAAATGTGGTAGAGGTCTACTAGATGATGCTTCATGCCTAAATATCTAAGCCTCCAGGCCTTGAGGTTTCGGAGAAGAAGATTTTTAAAAATCCAACTTTTAAAATCTAATTTTAGCTCCAGTGAACCAGAAATGCAATGGACCAGAACCATCTTGGTATAGCTTCATGAAAGGAACATCCCAGGCAGATTTCATTCAATTTGGCCTTAGGTTTCAGAGGAGATGTCATTTGAATGAAAAGTTGATGACGGACGGACAGACAGACGATGGAGAAATGATCCCTATATGTCGTGTCTACTTTGTAACAGGCGACACAAAAATCCATGGGGCAGAGGCAATTTCGAGATAGGAGCTTGTAAGGGGTGTGATTTGAATTATTTTGTTCAGTGGAGCAGAACCTTTTTAGCTCACCTGAGCTTGCTCAGAGTGAGCTATTGGGATCGTTGAATGTCCGGCGTGCGTCGTACGTCGTCAACAATTGGACTTAAACAACATCTCCTCCTAAACCGCTGAGCCAACATTGATGAAACATGCCTGGGATATTCCTTGCATGAAGCTCTACCAAAGTTGTTCAAAAAATTCAATTCCATCAAGAACTCTGGTTGCTATGGCAACTTAAAGGAAAAACTTTGAAAATCTTCTTGTACGAAACCATAAGGCCCTCAGCCTTAAGATTTGGTATGTAGCATTGTCTAGTGGACCTCTATCAAGTTTGATCAAATTATGCCCCTGGGGTCAAATTTGGTTGATTTTACATAGGCTTATCTAGGAAAACTTTAAAAATCTTCTTGTCTGAAACCACAAGGCATGGAGCTTAGATATTTGGTGTTGAGCATCATCTAGTGGACCTCTACCAAGACTGTTCAAATAATGACCCTGGGGTTAGAACTGGCCCCGCCCTGGGAGGTCACTTGATTTACACAGAGTTCTATAGGGAAAACTTTAAAAATCTTCTTCTCTAAAACCGGAAGAAGGCCTGGAGCTTAGATATTTGGTATGAGGCATCATCTAGTGGACCTCTACCAAGATTGTTCAAATCATGACCCTAAGGGTCAAAATGGCTCCGCCCAAGAGGTCACATGTTTTACATAGAGTTAAATAGTAAATTCTTTAAAAATCTTCTTGTCAGAAACTGCAAGGCCTGGAGCTTAGATATTTGGTACGAGGCATCACCTAGTGGACCTCAAAAATGTCATCGCATGACCTATATTTTTGACCAACTGACCTACTTTTTGTTTTTGTAGCTATGGCAATGAAATTTGCACCATGTATACATTTTTATGTTCTGATTTCAAAAACGTCATATCATGACCTATATTTTTGACCTACTGACCTACTTTTAGCTTTTTACCTACAGCAATGAAATTTGGACCATGTGTACAGTTTTTTGTACCGATTTCAGAAATGTCATCGCATGACCTATATTTTTGACCTACTGACCTCCTTTTTGTTTTTAGGAGCTATCGCAATGAAATTTGGACCATGTGTATAGTTTTTTGTTCCGATTTCAAAAATGTAATCGCATGACCTATATTTTTGACCTACTGACCTACTCTTTTGTTTTTTAGCTACAGCGATGAAATTTGGACCATATGCACAGTTCTTCGTTTCGATTTAAAAAACATCATCACATGACCTATATTTTTGACATACTGACCTACCCATTGTTTTTGGAGCTATGGCAATGAAATTTGGACCATGTGTACAGTTTTTTGTTCTAATTTCAAAAATGTCATTGCATGACCTATATTTTTGACCTACTGACCTACTTTTTGTTTTTGGAGCTATGGCAATGAAATTTGGACCATGTGTAAATTTTTTTGTTCCGATTTAAAAAATGTCATCAGATGACCTATATTTTTTACCTACTGACCTACTTTTTTGTTTTTTAGCTACAGCAATGAAATTTGGACCATGTTTACAGTTTTTTGTTCCAATTTCAAAAATGTCATCGCATGACCTATATTTTTGACCTACTTTATGTTTTTCGAGCCTATGGCAATGAAATTTGGACCATCTGTACAGTTTGTTCTTCCGATTTCAAAAACGTCATAGCATGACCTATAATTTTGACCTACTGACCTACTTTTTTTTCCAAAGCAATGAAATTTCGACCATCTGCACAGTTTTTCGTTCCGATTTCAAAAATGTCATCGCATGACCTATATATTTGTCCTACTAACCTACTGTTTGTTTTTGGAGCTATGGCAATGAAATTTGGACCATGTGTATAGTTTTTTGTTCCGATTTCAAAAATGTCATTGCATGACCTATATTTTTGACCTACTGACCTACTCTTTGTTTTTGGAGCTATGGCAATGAAATTTGGACCATGTGTACAGTTTTTGTTCGAAATTCGAAAAACGTTATTGCATGACCTATATTTTCGACCTACTGACCTACTTTTTGTTTTTGGAGCAATGGCAATGAAATTTGGACCATATGCACAGTTTTTTCTTCCTATTTCAAAAATGTCATCACATTACCTATATTTTTGACCTACTTACCTACTTTTTTGTTTTTAGAGCTATGGCAATGAAATTTGGACCATGTGTACAGTTTTTTGATCCTATTTCAAAAACATAGCATGACCTATATTTTTGACCTACTTTTTATTTTAAAGCTACAGCAAATTTTTCCCTGCATGGATCCTATATTCCATGGGTAGGGTTTGAGGTCACTGGGTTAAGGTCAAGGTCACCATAGCTTATGATAGATATTTCTACTTTTTGTCATAGAGCCTGTATTTATATTACTGATATTTTACATGTTTACATATTTATGTTTACATTACTTACATATTTTCGAGTAAAACATGAAATACTGCTTAACAGCAAACCTACAGCCAAAATACTCAGGTGAGCGATCTAGGGCCATCATGCCACTCTTGTTAGCAATTATTATAGAGGGCTATTTAAGGAACATTTCTGTGAAATTTGGTGGAAAATATCCTTGCCGTTTAAATTAATTTGTAATTTTTTTTAGCTCACCTGAGCAAACAGTGCTCTAGGTGAGCTTTTCTGATCAGTCTTTGTCTGTCGTCCATCCGTCCGTCCGTCGTCAACTTTCCATATAGGGAAAAACTTAAAAATTTTCTTGTCAGAAACTACAAGGCCTAGAGTTTAGATATTTGGAGTGGATCATTGTCCAGTGGACTTTTACCAAGTTTGTTCAAATAATGGCTCCTGGGTCAAAAATGGCCCAGCCCCAGGGGTCACATGTTTTACATAGAGTTATACAGGAAAAACTTTAAAAAGTCTTCTTGTCAGAAACCGCAAGGCCTAGAGTTTAGATATTTGGTGTGCAGCATTATCCAGTGGACCTTTACCAAGTTTGTTCAAATCATGACTCCTGGGTCAAAAATGGACCCGCCCCAGGGGTCACATGTTTTACATAGAGTTATATAGGAAAGACTTTAAAAAATCTTCTTGTCAGAAACCGCAAGGCCTAGAGTTTAGATATTTGTTGTGTAGTATTGTCCAGTGGACCTCCACTAAGTTTGTTGAAATCATAGCCACATGGTCAAACAAGAGGGCCATGATGGCCCTGGATCGCTCACCTGAGTACTTTGGGTGTAGGTTTGCTGTTAAGCAGTATTTCATTTTTTAATTGAAAATATGTAAGTGCCTACAAACCAAATATGTAAAATATCAGTCAATAAATAAAGGCTCTATGACAGAAAGTAGAAATATCTATCATAAGCTATGGTGACCTTGACCTTGACCCAGTGACCTCAAACCCTACCCATAGGTAGACGTCTATGCAAGGAACCTATATACTAAATATCAAAGATATTGGTCTATAAATGAAGGCTTTATGAGGTACAGTAGATAAATCTTTTTTTAGCCTCCATGACCTTTAACCTAATCTAATAATTTCAAAAAGCTTGATAAAGCTTGCTTCATGCCAAATTATAAAATTCCAGGCCTTGTGGTTTTAGACAAGAAGATTTTTAAAGATTTTCTTCTATACTGCTATTTAAAACTTGTGACCCCTCGGGCAGGGCCAATAGTGACCCCGGGGACATTTTTCAAACAAACTAGGTAGTGGTTCACTAGACAATGCTGCATACCAAATATCTAAGCTGAAGGCATTGAGGTTTCCAGTAAGAAGATTTTTAAAGATTGCCTTTTTTACATATTAAGGGCCCCCGGGGCAGGGCCAATTTTGACCCCGGGGCCAACATATAAACAATACTGGTAAAGGTTCTCAACACAATACTCCAGATTAAATATCTAAGGTCTAGTCCTATTAGTTTGGAAGAAAAATGATTTTTCATGTTTTTCCTATATAACTATAGGTAAAGCAAGAGAACCCTGGGGCGTGGCCAATTTGACCCAGGGGACATAATTTGAACAAACTTGGTAGACATCCACTAGACAATGCTGCATACCAAATATCTAAGCTGTTAGCATTGAGGTTTCCAGTAAGAAGATTTTTAAATATTGCCTTTTTTACATATTAAGGGCCTCCGGGGTGGGGCCAATTTTGACCCTGGGACCAACATATAAACAATACTGGTAAAGGTTCTCAACACAATACTCCACACCAAATATCTAAGGTCTAGTCCTATTAGTTTCAGAGAAAAATGATTTTTCATGTTTTCCCCATATAACTATATGTAAATCAAGAGAACCCTGGGGCGTGGCCAATTTGACCCAGGGGACATAATTTGAACAAACTTGATAGAGGTCTACTAGACAATGCTACATACCAAATATCTAAGCTGTAGGCATTGTAGTTTCTGAGAAGAAGACTTTTAAAGATTTCCTTTATAAGCCTATGTAAAATCAATTGACCCCCAGGGTGGGGCCTATTTTGACCCAGTGGCTTTGATTTGAAAAACTTAGTAGAGGTCCACTAGGACAATGCTGCACACCAAATATCTAAACTCTAGGCCTTGCTGTTTCTGACAAGAAGATTTTTTAAAGTTTTTCCTATATAACTCTATATAAAACAAGTGACCCCTGGGGCGGGACCATTTTTGACCCAGGAGTCATGATTTGCACAAACTTGGTAGAGGTCTACTAGACAACGCTGCACACCAAATATCTAAACTCTAGGCTTCGCAGTTTCTGATTAGAAGATTTTTTAAAGTTTTTCCTATATAACTCTATGTAAAACATGTAACCCTGGGGCTGGGCCATTTTTTACCCAGGAGCCATGATTTGAACAAACTTGGTAGAGGTCCACTGGGCAATGCTGCACACCAAATATCTAAACTCTAGGCCTTGTGGTTTCAGACAAGAAGATTTTTAAAGATTTTCCTATAAAATTCTATGTAAAACTAGTGACCCCTGGGGCAGGGCCATTTTTGACCCAGGGGTCATGATTTGAACAAACTTGGTAAAGGTCCACCTGATGATGCTCCATACTAAATATCTAAGCTCCAGGCTTTGTAGTTCTGGAGAAGAAGATTTTTAAAGTTCCAACTTTGAAAATCTATTTTTAGCTCCTGTGGCCTAGAAATGCAATGGACCTGAACCTTTTGAACAATTTTGGTAAAGCTTCATGCAAGGAACATTCCTGCCAAGTTTCAGGAAGATTGGCCCAGCAGTTCAGGAGAAGAAGTTGTTTGAAGAAAAAGTTGACGTCGCACGCACGGACGGACGGACGGACGCCGGACATCAGGCGATCACAAAAGCTCACCTCAGGTGAGCTAAAAAAGGCCCTGCCCCGCGGGTCACTTGTTTACATAGAGTTATATAGGAAATGTGGCCTAGAAATGCAATGGACCTGAACCATTTGAACAATTTTGGTAAAGCTTCATGCAAGGAACATTCCTGCCAAGTTTCAGGAAGATTGGCCCAGCACTTCAGGAGAAGAAGTTGTTTGAAGAAAAAGTTGACGTCGCACGGACGGACGACGGACATCAGGCGATCACAAAAGCTCACCTTGAGCACTTTGTGCTCAGGTGGGCTAAAAAAGGCCCTGCCCCGAGGGTCACTTGTTTACATAGAGTTATATAGGAAAAAGTTTAAATAGTCTTCACATCAGAAACCAAAAGGCATAGAGCTTAGATATTTTGTATGTTGCATTGTCAAAAGGAACCTCTTCCAAGTTTGTTCAAATCATGGCCCCTAGGTCAAAAATGGCCCTGCCCCTGTGGTCACATGTTTTACATAGAGTTATATAAGAAAAACTTAAAAATCTTCTTTTCAGATACCACAAGGCCTAGAGTTAAGATATTTGGTGTACAGTATTGTCTACTAGACCTCTTTCAAGTTTGTTCAAATCATAACCCCTAGGTCACATGTTTTATAGCATTGTCCAGTGGACCTCAACTAAGTTTGTTGAAATTAAGAGCCTTCAAACTTTATAGGATAACTGTATTAGAAGAACCCTATTGTTTTTAGGGTCCATAGGTCAAAGGTTAAGTTCACAGGGACCTGTAGAGTGAAAACTGTTTCTGCTCAGTAACTGGAGTACCATTTTACCTAGAGCCTTTAAACTTCATAGGATGATTGTCTTTACTCATTCAAAGAACCCAATCCTTTTTTGGGTCAGTAGGTCAAAATCCAAGGTCACAGGGACCTGTAGAGTAAAAACTATTTCTTCTCAGTAACTGGAGTATCATTACACCCAGAACCTTAACTTTTTAAGGTAATTTTATTAGAAGATTACTATTGTTTTTGGGGTCTGTAGGTCAAAGGTCAAGGTAACTGGGACCTGTAGAGTAAAACTATTTCTGTTAAAAAATTTGAGTACCATTACACCCAGAGTCTTCCAACTTATTGCAAACTTATTCAAACTTGCACCCATAAAAACCAATTACGATATTTGTAACATGAGTAGTGAGACTCAGGTGAGCGATTTAGAGCCATCATGGCCCTCTTGTTTAGCTTTTTCAGCCCTTACATGCAGTGGAGCAGAACCGTTTGAGCAATTTTAGAAAAAGGCAATATAAGGAACACTTCTGTCAAATTTGGTTTAAAATGGCCAAGTTTTGAGGAGATTTTTACCAGTGTTCGCCATTAAGTTCAATGAAACGTAAACTTTTAAGCAATTTTAACAGAAGGCTGTGTAAGGATCATTTCTGAAATTTGGTGGAAAATGACCTTGCTGTTGCAGAGGAGATGCTATTTCAAATTTTTTTCTATTTTTGGCTTTTGCAGCCTTTTTGTGCAACAGCGAAACAGTTTGAGCAATTTTAGAAAAGGGTAATAAAAGGAACATATCTGACAAATTTGGTTTAAAATGGCGTTTTGGAGAAGTCATTTTAAGTTAAATATTGAAGAAAATCTATTTTTAGCTCTGGTGGCCATTGTGTTCAATGGAACAGAACCATTTTAGCAATTTTAATAGAGGGCTATGTAAGGAACATTTTAGTGAAATTTGGTTGAAAATTACATTGACATTTATAAATATACACTTACCACAATTTCTGTCTCCTGTACTTTCATAGCAAACTTCTTCTGTACCATTTTTGAAGAGTTATTGCCACTTGGTGTGTCAGAGGTTGTCAGGTTACCAGCACCAGATTTTTTCTCTATCATAGGGGTCATGTCAGCAAAGAAATCAACATCTGGTATCTTGCTGACTTTAATATCAAGATCCATTATATCAAACTCAGAACCAAGTTTTTGCTGCTTGCTGGTAGGCAAGTGTCTTGCCAGGTTCATTACAGCTGGTTTTTCTGACTTTGAAATTTCTAAATTATTATCAATGCTTTGAGATTTCTGTTTGTCACTCTTTTTGTTTGTCACAAGTCTCAATGCACTTCCCTTGGAATAACTGGGTTTTATGGCATCATTCTGGTGAACAATAGTTATTTCTAAATCGTCCTGCTGAATACTGGATGTTGTTGAATCATCCTGGAAATTACTTAAGATTACTGGAGGCCCTGCCTCTACATTCATGTCTTGTAGCTCTTGCTCTATCTCCTCACAGTAGTCAGTCTCTGCTTCCCCCTCACTCCAAGCAGACCAGTTTTCTGTGTCATCTTCAACTGGTCCCTCCTTTGTTTCTGACATAACAGGAGCAATGTTTGAATCCCTGGAATCATAGTCATCCTGGTATATCTCAGACAATTCAGGCAGTGGGTCTGTAGAAGGATTTATTTCATGTAATTCCTCTGCAAAAAAAAAAATAATAATTTCTGAACAAACACTGGTGTAAGTGTAATGGTTTACTTAAAGGTACAATTCTCAACAGCAATGATATAGAGGTGAGGTCTGTTAGAAATCAAAGCTCTGAATTAAATGGTTTTTATTATAGATCAAGTCAGTCAGTTAAATTCCTAGCAGGCAATAACAAGACTTTAGGAAGAACCGATGGATGCTCCCCATAGTAGCACTATTTCAAAATGGGTGTATTCTTTTAGTATTTTTACCAAGTATAGACTGAAGTAACTAGATGTTTTTTGTGAAAAACGCATCTCTCCCCCCTGCACCCGATTGAAGGAAGGTCAAGGAAAAAATATTACCTTTCTGAAACAGATGCCTCTGTCATTTATTATGGTATAAGTAAGAACATTATATATATACATATCATTATATCATTATATATATACTATAAAGTTTGAAGGCTCTGGGTGAAATAGAACTCCAGTTATTGAGCAGAAACGGTTTACACACTTTGGGCCCCTGTGACCTTGACCCTTGACTTAATGACCCTAAAATCAAAAGGGTTCTTGTACTCAGTAAGGGCAATCATCCTATGAAGTTTGAATGCTCTGGGTGCAATAGAACTCCAGAAAATAAGCGGAAACAGTTCTCACTCTTCAGGCACCTGTGACCTTGACCGTTGATGTCCTGACCCCAAAATTAACAGCGTTCCTTCACTCAATAAGGGTAATCATCCTATGAAATTTGAAGGCTCCGGGTGAAATAGAACTCCAGGAATTTAGTGGTTAGGTTTTCACTCATCAGGCCCCTGTGACCTTGATCTTCTGACCCCAAAATCAATAGGATTTTTCTACTCAATAAGGGCAACCATCCTATGAAGATTGAAGACACTGAGTGGAAAAGAACGAGTTATGGCGCATAAATGGTTTTCACTCTTGAGGCCCCTGTGACCTTGCCCTTTGACCTACTGACCCAAAAATCAATAGGGTTCTTCTATTCAATAAGGGCAATCAACCTATAAAATTCGAAGGCTCTGGGTGAAATAGAACTCCAGTTATTAAGCAGAAACATATAACACTCTTCGGGCCCCTGAGACCTTGACCTTTGACCTAATAACCCTAAAATCAATAGGGTTATTCTACTCAATAAGGGCAATCATCCTATGAAGATTGAAGGCTCTGGGTGAAATAGAACTCCAGTTATTGAGCGAAAACAGTTTATACTCCTCGGGCCCCTGTGACCTTGACCTTTGACCTACTAACCTAAAAATCAATAGGGTTCTTCTACTCAATAAGGGCAATCATCCTATAAAGTTTAAAGGCTCTGGGTGAAATAGAACTCCAGTTATTGAGCAGAAACGGTTTTCACTCTTTGGGCCCCTGTGACCTTGACCTACTGACCCAAAAATCAATAGGGTTCTTCTACTCAAAAAGGGCAATCATCCTATGAAGATTGAAGGCTCTGGGTGAAATAGAATTCCAGTTATTGAGCGGAAACGGTTTTCACTCTTTGGGCCCCTGTGACTTTGACCTACTGACCCCAAAATCAATAGGGTTCTTCTACTCAATAAGGGCAATCACCCTATGAAGTTTGAAGGTTCTGGGTCAAACGGTACTCAAGTTATCGATCAGAAACGAAGTGTGACAGACGGACAGAAGAACAGACGGACAGACGGCCAAGGCAAAAACAATATGTCTCCCCCATGGGGGGGCGAGACATAAAAATACTGCTATAAAATATAACAACTAATCCTATCACTGAATGTGAAAATACATCCAAAATACCACCTTGTCAGAGGGAAAAAGGGAAAATATCAAACAAGAAGGTCATGATGGCTCACCTGAATACTTTGTTTTTTAGTCTGCTGTTCAGCAAACATCAGAAGCTTTTTTAGGGTTCTCCCTATACAAATCTATATGAATTAAAGTGACCCCCAGGCTAGAGCCAATTTTCACTCAAGAGGCATAATTTGAACAAACTTGGTAGATGACCTCTAGCCAATGCTCCATCAAAAATATGTAAGTTCTAGGCTTTCTGGTTTCAGACATGAAGTTTCTTAAAGTTTTGCCTTTATAAGCCTATGTAAAATCAATTGATCCTAGGGCAGGGTGAAATTTGACCCCAGGGGTAAAATTTGAACAAATTTGGTAGAGGTCTACTAGACATTGCTACATACCAAATCTTAGAGCCAATTTTCACCCAAGGGGCATAATTTGAACAAATTTGGTAAAGGACCTCTAGCTGATGCTCTATGCAAAATATCTAAGTTCTTAGCCTTGTGGTTTCAGACAAGAAGATTTTTTAAGTCTTCCCTTTATAAGCCTATGTAAAAAAGTGACCCCTGGGGCCGGGCCATCAATGAACACAGCGGCTTAATTTAAACAATCTTGGTAGAGGACCTCTAGCAGATGTTCTATGCAAAAATCTTAGCCCTTGGTTTCAAACAAGAAGATTTTATACAGTTTTCCCTATATAAGACCGTATAAAATCAAGTGACCCCCAGGGTACAGCTAATTCTTAGCCAAGGGACATAATTTGAACAAACTTAGTAGAAGACTTCTAGCTGATACTCTATTAAAAATATAAAAGTTCTAGGTGTTCTGGTTTTAGACCAGAACATTTTATAAGATAAGCATATGTAAAATTAATTAATCCCCAGGGCAGGGTTAATTTTGACCCAGGGGCATATTTTGAACAAACCTGGAAGAGACCCTCTAGCTTGTGCTCAACACAAAATATTTAAGCTCTAGGCCTTGTGGTTTCAGACTTTAAGACTTTTTTAAAGTCTTCCCTATATATAAGCCTATATAAAATCAAGTGACCCCCGGGGCCGGCCCATTAATGACCCAAGGTGCATTATTTGATCAACCTTAATAGAGGACCTCCAGATGATGCTCCATGCAATCAATCTTAGGTCTAAAATTTACAGTTTTTTCACAAGAGGATTTTTCAATATTAAATATTCTGCACAAACTGGACCCCCAGGGTTGGGCTAAGTCTGACCCCAGGGGGCAATATTTGAACAAACTTGGTAGAAGACCTGTAGCTGTTGCTCTATGCAAAATGTCTAAGTTCTAGGTCTTGTGGTTTCAGACAATATTTTTTAAGTCTTCTTATATAAGCCTATGTAAAATCAAGTGTCCCCAGGACAAGGCTATTAATAACCCAAGGGGCATTATTTGACCAATCTCAGTAGAGGATCTCCAGATGACTTCAACCAACAAGGCAGTTTTGAAGGACAGCTATATCCCCTGCCACAGTAGAACATTGGAAAGGATAGCAAATGTAAAGAGAGAAGGTTAGACCTCCCAATATGAGTAGATGGATAATGATTTCTATGGAACATTTGTAAATGATGGAATCATGAAGATGAAATTGCAAGTTATTCAACTGATGAGATATTGAGAAAATGGAAAATTACAATAGTCAACAAGAGCCATGTTACACATGGTTAATACCTGAAGGCTGTACTTTCAAAAACTAAATGTAATGTGCATATGCAGTTTGAAGAAAATCCCTAAAAAAAAAAGGCAAGGTAGAGTTATTGTTCTTGCACACTGCACTTCCTTATCAATGTGCTAAGTCACTGTATTAAGTTTGAAGAAAATCCCTCAAGTACTTTTGGAGTTATGCTCTGGATTTTTTTTTAATCTGATAAAGGTGAATAACTCTTAAAGTAGCAAAGGTAGAGTTATTGTTCTTGTGCACTGCCTTTCCTACCAATGTGCTATGTCAGTGTATTAAGTTTGAAAGAAATCCCTCAAATCCCTTTTGGAGTTATGCTCTGGACAAACTTAAGTTTAAAGTAAATAGCTCATGGACTTTTTTATATTTGACCAAGAGGGCCATCAACAACTTTTCTGACAAATTTCCAGGTTATTTTGACTGAAAATGTTACCTCTTGAGTGTTAACAAGGTTTTCCCATATTTGGGCTCTATGACCTAGTTTTTGAGCCCAGATGACCCATATTCAAACTTGAGCTAGAAATCATCGAAACAACCTTTCTGACAAAAGTCCAGGATATTTGGACAGAAAATGTAACCTCTGGAGTGTTTACAAGGTTTTTCCATAATTGGACTCTGTAACCTAGTTTTTGACCCCAGATGACCCATATTCAAAAATGAGCTAGAAATCATCAAACCAACCTTTCTGACAAATTTTCAGGATATTTGGACTGAAAATGTTACTCTGGCGTGTTAACAAGGTTTTTCCATATCAGGGCTTTGTGACCTAGTTTTGATCCCACATGACCCATATTCAAACCTGTGCAATATATCATGGAAACAACCTTTCTGACAAATTTCCAGGATATTTGGACTGAAAAAAAAAGCCTCTAGAGTGTTTACAAGGTTTTTCCATATTTGGGCTGTGACCTAGTTTTTAAGCCAAGATGACCCATATTAGAACATGACCTAGAATTTCTAGGCTAGAAATCATCAAAATAATATTCCTGACAAATTTCCAGGTTATTTGGACTGAAAATGTAGCCTCTATAGTGCTAACAAGGTTTTTCGATATTTGGGCTCTGAGACCTAGTTTTTGACCCCAGATGACCCATCTCCAAATTTGAGCTACAAATCATCAAAACAACCTTTCTGACAAATTTCCAGGACATTTGGACTGATAATGTAGCCTCTAGAGTGTTTACAAAGTTTTTCCGTATTTGGGCTCTGTGACCTAGTTTTTTACTCCAGACGACCCATATTCATAGTTGAGCTAGAAATCATAGAAGCAACCTTTCTGATAAATTTTCATGTTATTTGGAATTAAAATCTTAACTCTAGAGTGTTAACAAGGTTTTTCCATATTTGGGCTCTGTGACCTAGTTCTTGAACCCAGATGAAACATATTCAAAACTGAGCTAGAAATCATCAAACCAACCTTTCTGACGAATTTTCAGGATATTTGGACTAAAAATGTAACCTCTGGCGTGTTAACAAGGTTTTTCCATATCAGGGCTCTGTGACCTAGTTTTGATCCAAGATGACCCATATTCAAACTTGTGCTATATATCACGGAAACAACCTATCTGACAAATTTCCAGGATATTTGAACTGAAAAAGTAGCCTCTAGAGTGTTTACAAGGTTTTTCCATATTTGGTCTATGTGACCTAGTTTTTGAGCCTAGATGACCCATATTGGAACTTGAGCTAGAAACAACCTTTCTGACAAATTTCCAGATTATTTGGACTGAAAATGTTACCTCTCCTTTCACTATATAAGCCTATGTAAAACCAAAGACCCCGGGATGGGGCCAAATTTGACCCCAGGGGTATAATTTGAACAAACTTGGTAGAGGTCCACTAGACAATGCTACAATACAGCTCAGGAGGATTGTCCGAATTACGCGAAATTTGGAGGAATTTACTCCATACTTCGCGGGAGTAATTTGCTTTTAAACAAGAAATGTCACTGTAAGATGACAATGCCCCCGAAAGTAGTGCTTTGACGTTTGATCTGAGAACCAGTCATTCAAGGGATCAAGGTCAAATAAATAAAGGTCAGTGGGAAGGTCTTATCCAAAGGGGGGTTGTGTCCAAGTATGAAGTAAATCCACTTACTAATATGGAAGTTGTGGCCAATGTGAAAATTTCTAGACAACTGGATCTTCAAGGTGAAGGTCATTCAGGGGTCAAGGTGAAATAAATACAGACAGTGAGATGGTCCTGTCCAAAGTGGTGTTGTGTTTAAGTATTAAGTATATCCACTTTCTAATTTGGAAATTATGGCCAAATAATAGTTTCTGGATGATTGGATATTCAGGGGTCAAGGTCAAATAATTACAGGTCAGCGGGAAGATCTTGTCCAAATGGGTGTTGATTCCAAGTATGAAGCAAATCCACTTACTAATAAGGAAGTTATGGCCATTGTTAAAGTTTTCAGACAATTGGATGTCCAAGGTGAAGGTCATTCAGGGTCAAGGTCAAACAAGTATAGGTCAGGGGGAAGGTCTTGTCCAAATGGGTGTTGTGTCCAAGTATGAAGTACATCCACCTAATAATAAGGAAGTTATGGCCAGTGTTAAAGTTTTCTGACGGACGGACTGATGGATGGACTGACAGATGAACAGCTCAACAAGAGCCACCACAAGCGGAATCCACGTTCAAATTTTTCCTGTACCAAATGGCAAACACATCACAGGAAGCACATTGTGGTGAAGGGATTTCAAATGAAACATCATTTGGAAATATAATTATCAAAGTCATCCATAGATAACAAAGTTATGGCCAATTTTAGAAACATTCAGAAATTTGACCTTTCAATTTCAGGTCATGGTCATACTTGAGTTATTCAACATGTTCTTGTTTTAAGTGTTGTATTGTCCAAGTATGAATCAAATCCAACAACAAATAACAAATTTATGACAAATTGTACCAAAATTCAATAATTTGACCTTGACTGTGAAGGTCATTTTAAGGTCAAGGTCATACATGAAAGAATCATAATGTCAGATTTGTCAAAAGTGCTGTTTTGTCCAAGTATAAATCAATAGTTTGACCATGATGGTCACAGTCAGGGTCATACTTTGAATAATTAAACATGTCAGATTTGTCATCCGTGTTGTTTTGTCCAAGACTGATTAAAATCCAACCACAAATAACAAAGTTATGGCCAGTTTTAGAAAAATTCAACAATCTGACCTCGAGTGTCAAAGTCATTAAAAGGTCAAGGTCATACTTGAAAGAATCAAAATGTTGGATTTGTCATAAGTATTGTTTTGTCCAAGTATGAATCAAATCCACATATAAATGACAAAGTTATAACAATTTAAGCAAAATTCAATCATCTGACCTTGACAGTCAAGGTCATTTTTAGGTCATGGTTATTGAACATGTCGGTCTTGTCATAAGTGTTGTTTTGTCCTTGTATGAATCAAATCAAACAACAAATAACAAAATGATGGCAAATTGTAACAAAATTCAAGAATCTGACCTTGACTTTCAAGGTCATTTTAAGGTGACCGTCATACATGAATAATGTTGGATTTGTCATAAGTATTGTTTTGTCCAAGTATGAATCAAATCATATTATATAAATTCAATAATTTGACCTTGCGGTGACGGTCATTTAAAGGTAAAGGTCACACCTGTATAATTCAACATGTAGAATTTGTCGTAAGTGTTGTTTTGTCTGAGTATGATTAAAATCCAACCACAAATAATAAAGTTATTAGCATGGCCAATTTTAGCAAATTCAATAAATTGACCTTGACTGTCAAGGTCATTTAAAGGTCAAAGTCATGCATGAAAGAATCATCTGTATTAAGTGTTGTTTTGTATGCATCAAACCAGTAGATAAATGAGAAAGTTATGACAATTTAGACAAATTTCAATCATCTGACCTTGACGGTCAAGGTCATTTTTAGGTCATGGTCATACTTGGGTTATTCAACATGTCAGTTTTGTCATAATTGTTGTTTTGTCCAAGTATGAATCAAATCCAACCATAAACAACAAAGTTATGGCAAACTGTAGAAAAGTAAATAACTTGACCTTGACTGTGAGGGTCATAGTAAGGTCAAGGTTAAACTTGAAAGAATCATAATGTCAGATTTCTGATAAGTGTTGTTTTGTCCAAGTATGAATCAAATCCATAAATAAATGATAAAGTTTTTACAATCTAAGCAAAATTCAATAATTTGACCTTGTCGGTCATGGTCATTTTAAGGTTAAGGTCATACTTGAATAATTAAACATGTTGGATTTGTTATAATTGTTGTTTTGTCCAAGTATGAATCAAATCCAACCATAAACAACAAAGTTATGGCAAACTGTAGAAAAAGTAAATAACTTGACCTTGATTGTGAAGGTCATAGTAAGGTCAAGGTTAAACTTGAAAGAATCATAATGTCAGATTTCTCATAAGTGTTGTTTTGTCCAAGTATGAATCAAATCCATAAATAAATGATAAAGCTTTTACAATCTAAGCAAAATTCAATAATCTGACCTTGTCGGTCATGGTCATTTTAAGGTTAAGGTCATACTTGAATAATCAAACATGTTGGATTTGTCATAAGTGTTGTTTTGTCCAAGTCTGATTCAAATCCAACCACAAATAACAAAGTTTTGGCCAGTTTTAGCAAAATTCAATAATCTGACCTGTATTGTCAAGGTCATTTAAAGGTCAAGGTCTTACTTGAAATAATCATAATGTCGGATTTGTCGTAAGTGTTGTTTGGTCCAAGTATGAATCAAATCCATAAATAAATGACAAAGCTATGATTTAATTTAAGGAAAATTCAATTATCTGACCTTGACGGTCAAGGTCATTTTAAGGTCATGATCAAACTTGAGTAATTCAACATGTTGGTTTTGTTTTGTTTTGTCCAAGTATGAAGACATTCCACCTATTAATAACAAAATTATGGCAAATTGTAGCAAAATTGAATAATTTGACCTTGACTGTGAAGGTCTTTGGAAGGTCAAGGTCAAACCTGAAAGAATCATAATTTTGGATTTGTCGTAAGTGTTGTTTTGACCAAGTATAAATCAAATCCAACTATAAACAACAAAGTTATGGCCAATTTTAGCAAACTTCAATATTCTGAACTTGACTGTGAAGGTCATTTTAAGGTCAAGGTCACACAAGAAAGAATCATAATGTCAGATTTGTTGTAAGTGTCGTTTTGTCCAAGTATGAATTAAATCAAACTAAAAATAACCCAGTTATGGCCAATTTTAGCAAAATTCAATAATTTGACCTTGAAGGTGAAGGTCATTTATGAGTCAAGGTCAAGTTCAGTCTGGTCTACTTGAAGGTTTTGTCCAAAGGGTTGTTGTGTCTAAGTATGAAGACAATCCACTTATTAATAATAAAGTTATGGACAATTTTAGCAGAATTCAGTATTTTGACCTTGAAGGTGAAGGTCATTTAGGAGTCAAGGTCAGGTTTAGTCTGGTCTACTTGATGGTCTTGTCCAAAGGGTTGTTGTGTCCAAGCATGAAAACAAAGTTATGGCTAATTTTAGCAAAATTCAATACTCTCTTACAATAAACTACCCTTTTCAAACATACGTGAATATATGAATACATCTATTTAATTAATGAATTATTTTCTACTTTCACTGATAAATTTGACATGAGCGGTTGAAATGTTAACCTTATGTACTCTTTTTTGTGTTGTAAATGTTATGTAAAATGCTATTATGCATATTTTATAAATATGTCAATATGTATATATGTATGTTTGAATTGTTGGAAAAAAAAAGAAAAAAAAAATTCAATATTTTGACCTTGAAAGTGAAGATCATTTATGAGTCAAGATCAAGTTCAGTCTGGTCTATTTGAAGGTCTTGTCCAAAGGGTTGTTGCGTCCAAGCATGAAGACAATCCATAAAGGAATAATAAAATTATGATCAATGTTAAAGTTTTCGGATGGGAACGGCAATGGCAACGACACATTGACTATAACAATAACTCAATTTTTTCTTCGAAAAAAGTCGAGCTAAAAACTGTATGCCTCACTTCGGGGGCATAAAAATAAAGTAATCTAGAGTAATGTTTGTTTTACACTGCACTTCTCTCACTAGTCTCTATAACTGTGTGAAAATATAAAAAGATATCATTGATACTTTAGAAGTTATACTCCTGACAAGCATTGTTTAACTTTTGTAATTATCATTTAGGGAGATAATTCAAAAATTCAGCAAGGTAGAATTAAGGTTCACAAACACTGCATTTCCTCTCACTGTTGTCTATCATTGTGTGAAGTTTTAATAAATTACTTAAATAGTTTTTAAGATATTCTCGGACAAGCATAATTAAGTACCATAAAGGATAAACTAGAATGCCATGGGTTGCACTGAATTCCAACCAGTAGTTTTCAAGTTATGCCCTGGACAAGGAAAACCAGTAAAGGGCAATAATTCTGCAAATAGTGTAAATGGAGTTATGGTTCTTAAACAATGCACTTCCTCTCATTGTGCTTGACCACTGTATGAAGTTGCATTGAATTCCAACCATTAGTTTTCAAGTCATGCTCCGGTAAAGGAACGGACGGACCAACTGCCAGACTGACTGACCGACTGCCGGGTGTCTTCTATATACCCCCCCAAACTTCATTTCGGGGGGATAATGAATCACAGTATTTTCAAATTCTTCCCTGCATGGAGAAGTAATGGCCAAGACCAGGTCTATCATCAACATTTTGGATCTCTGAGCTGTCACTGTGACCTTGACCTCTGAGCTAGGAATCTAGGTCTAGCACGCAACACACCATCTCATCAAGGTGAACAAATCTGCCAATGTATTTCAAAATCCCTCCATGCACAGAGAAGTTACTGGCTCGGACAAGGACTAGAATCAACATTTTGGACCTTTGAGCTGGGAACCTGAGTCTTGCACGCGACACACCATCTCATTAAGGTGAACAAATGTGCCAAAGTATTTCAAAATCCCTACATGCACAGAGAAGTTATGGCCCGGACAAGGCAATCTGGACAACCACACCCACACACGCACGTACATACACCGAACTGTGGTACCAAATATGACGACTATGTCGAGCTCCCCACAAGCATGGTCAACAATAAAATAAATTCATAAACTAAGTAATGTAGGGTTTTTGACAAAACACTTCCTCTCACAAGTTTCTGTAACTGTGTGGAGTTTCAATGAGATATCATTGATTGTTTAGAAGTTGTACTCCAGACAAGCATTATTAAACATTTTAAGGATCATTAAGGGATATAATTAAAAAATTAAGCAAGGCAGACGTGGTTATTGAACAGTGTGATTTTACTAACCAGTATCTGTGACTGTTTGAAGTTTCAATCAAATTCTTTCAATACCTTTCACCTTAATATCCATACAAGCATTATTAAGTATTACAGAGGGAGATAATTCAAAATCTAAGTAAATTAGAGTGATGGTTCTTTGACACTTGCCACTTCCTCTGACTAGTCTCTATAATTGTGTGAAGTTTCACTGAGATATCATGGACAGTTTAGGAGTTATATTCCAGACAAGCATTATGAACTTAAGGGAGGATAATTAAAAAATAATGGAAGGTAGAATTATGGTTCTTGGACACTACAAGTTCTCTCATTGGTCTCCATCAAGGTGTTAAGTATCAATCAAATTCCTTCAATACTTTTCAAGTTATTCTCCGGACAAGAGTGTGACATTTTAAGTATCATTAAGGGAGATAATTAAACAAGAGGGCCATGATGGCCCTGGATCGCTCACCTGAGTACTTTGGCTGTAGGTTTGCTGTTAAGCAGTATTTCATTTTTTAATTGGAAATATGTAAGTGCCTACAAACCAAATATGTAAAATATCAGTCAATAAATAAAGGCTCTATGACAGAAAGTAGAAATATCTATTATAAGTTATGGTGACCTTGACCTTGACCCAGTGACCTCAAACCCTACGTATGGGTAGAGGTCATGCAAGGAACCTCTATACTGAATATCAAAGATATTGGTCTATAAATGAAGGCTCTATGAGGTACAGTAGATAAATCTACTTTTAGCCTCAGTGACCTTTAACCTGATCTAATAATTTGAAAAAGCTTGGTAAAGCTTGCTTCGTGCAAAATTTTAAAATTCTAGGCTTTGTGGTTTCAGACAAGAAGATTTTTAAAGATTTTCTTCTATATTGTTATTTAAAACTTGTGACCCCTCGGGCGGGGCCAATAATGACCCCAGAGACATTTTTCTAACAAACTTGGTAGAGGTCCACTAGACAATGCTGCATACCAAATATCTTAACTCTAGGACTTGTGGTTTCTGACAAGAAGATTTTTCAAGTTTTTCCTATATAATTCTATGTAAAACATGTGACCCCTAGGGCAGGGCCTATTTTGACCAAGGGGCCATGATTTGAACAAACTTTAGAGAGGTCCATTAGATAATGCTGCACACCAAATATCTTAACTCTGGGCCTTGTTGTTTATGACAAGAAGATTTTTAAAGCTTTTCCTATATAACTCTATCTAAAACATGTGACCCCTGGGGCGGGGCCATTTTTGACTAAGGGGCCATGACTTGAACAAACTTGATAGAGGTCCTCTAGACAATGCTTCATACAAAATATCTTAACTCTAAGCCTTATGGTTTATTCTGTGAAGATTTTTAAAACCTTTTCCTATATAACTCTATGTAAACAAGTGACGCCTAGGGCTGGGCCTATTTTGACCCAGTGGCAATGATTTGAACAAACTTATTAGAGGTCCTCTAAACAATGCTACACACAAAATATCTAAGCTCTATGCCTTACAGTTTCTGACAAGAAGACTTTTAAAGTTTTTCCTATATAACTCTATGTAAAACAAGTGACCCCTGGGGCGGGGCCATTTTTGACCCAGAGGCCATGATTTGAACAAACTTGGTAGAGGTCCACTAGACAATGCTACACACAAAATATCTAAGCTCTATGTCTTACAGTTTCTGACAAGAAGATTTTTTAAGATTTTCCTATATAACTCTATGTAAAACAAGTGACCCCTGGGGCAGGGCTTTTTTTGACCCAGAGGCCATGATTTGAACAAACTTGGTAGAGGTCCACTAGACAATGCTACACACCAAATATCTAAGCTCTATGCCTTACGGTTTCTGATAAGAAGATTTTTAAAGTTTTTCCTATATAACTCTATGTAAAACAAGTGACCCCTGGGGCGGGGCCATTTTTGACCCAGAGGCCATGATTTGAACAAACTTGGTAGAGGTCCACTAGAAAATGCTACACACCAAATATCTAAGCCCTATGCCTTACCGTTTCTGACAAGAAGATTTTTTAAGATTTTCCTATATAACTCTATGTATAATTAGTTACCCCTGGGGCGGGGCCATTTTTGACCCAGAAGCTTTGATTTGAACAAACTTGGTAGAGGTCCACTAGATAATGCTACACACCAAATATCTAAGCTCTATGTCTTACGGTTTCTGATAAGAAGATTTTTTAAGATTTTCCTATATAACTCTATGTAAAACAAGTGACCCCAGGGGCGGGGCCATTTTTGACCCAGAGGCCATGATTTGAACAAACTTGATAGAGGTTCACTAGACAATGCTACATACCAAATATCTTAACTCTAGGCCTTCTTGTTTCTGACAAGAAGATTTTCAAGTTTTCCCTATATAACTCTATGTAAAATCAACTGACCCCTGGGGTGGGTCAGTTTTGACCCCAGGGACATAATTTGAACAAACTTGGTAGAGGTCCACTAGATGATGCTTCATACCAAATATCAAAGCTCCAGGCCTTGTGGTTTCCGAGAAGAAGATTTTTAAAGATCCAACTTATAAAATCTATTTTTAGCTCCAGTGAACCAGAAATGCAATGGACCAGAACCATTTGAACAATCTTGGTAGAGCTTCATGCAAGGAACATCCCAGGCAAGTTTCACTAAATTTGCCCCATTGGTTTCAGAGGAGATGTCGTTTGAATGAAAAGTTGACGACGGACGGACATTCGACGGACGGACAAAGACTGATCAGAAAAGCTCACCCTGAGCACTTTGTGCTCAGGTGAGCTAAAAATTAAGCAAGGTAGACAAATTGTTATTGAACAGTGCACTTTCACTCACTAGAATCTATGACTGTGTGAAGTTTTAGTAAAATTCCTTCAATACTTTTCAAATTTATATCCCGACAAGCATTATTAAGTAATATAAAGGAAGATAATTCAAAAACTAAGTAAATGAGAGTTACAGTTCTTTGACACTGCACTTTCTCTGACTAATCACTATAACTGTATGAAGTTTCAATGAGATGTCCTAGACAGTTTAGGAGTTATATTCTGGACAAGCATTATGAACTTAAGGGAGATAATAAAAAAATTATGGAAGGTAGAATTATGGTTCTTGGACACTGCAATGCCTCTTACTGGTCTCTATCAACATATTAAGTTTCAGTCAAATTCTTTCAATACTTTTTCAAGTTATTCTCAGACAAGAGTGATGCATGGATGGAGAAGGCAGCGGCTTTATGCTCTCCTGCTCTCCCTTCAGGGAGCATAAGCATTTGGTAGAGGTCATAGACAATGCTTTATACTAAATCTTAAGGCTCAGGGCCTTGTGGTTTCTGACAAGAAGATTTTCAAAGCTTTTTCTTTCTGTTGCCATGGCAACCAGAGTTCTTGATGCAATTCAATTCTTTGGACAATTTTGGTAGAGCTTCATATACGGAATATCCCAGGCATGTTTTGTCAAAGTTGGCTTAGCAATATAGGAGGAGAAGTCGTTCAAGTCAAATTGTAGACGACGCACACTGCACGATGCACAATGCATTGCAAAGGACAATCAATGATCCCAAAAGCTCACACTTGAGCACTTTGTCCTCAGGTGAGGTAAAAAGAACTAAATGACTAAACTTGATACATCCTTATCATGTAGGCATCTCTTATGCCAAATTATTTCAAAATCACTTGATAAAGTTACAGAGGACACAAAATATGGATGACCTCTAACCATACCTGCCATACGTCCGGGATTGTCCCAGAAATCGAGGGCCCATCCCGGAGTCCCGGAAAGACACCCGATGTCCCAGAAAACATGAAAAACGGGCATACCTTTGATCAGGCCAGTCAAATTTTTGACACGCCGCTAATTCTTTAATTATTCGTTATGATAATATGTTCCGATTCGGAGAATACACCGCGTGTCATTGATAACCAATTAACAAATGACCGCTATCGGCTATCGATTTAATGACTTGCGGTGCATTAATTAATTTGTAAGATATCTGCCCCTTTCAAAGATTGTCGCCGCGGTAATTGGTGTTAATAGAGATGCTACTTAAAACAAGAAATGTTTGTAAAACATACATGCCCCCCAGCAGCACCTAATTGCTTGTGGTTGGGCTAAAGCGTTCTCTAGTTATTGATCAGAAACCGTTTTTTTAGGATCAAGGTCCCTGTGGCCTTGACCTTTGACATAATGACCTGAATATCAATAGTGGTCATCTACTGGTGACGACCAACCAGCATACCAAGTTTGGTGAACCTAGGTCAAAGCATTCTCTAGTTATTGATCGGAAACCGTGTTTAGGATGAAAGTCTCTGTGAGCTTGACCTTTGACCGAATGACCTCAAAATCAATAGGGGGTCATCTACTGGTGATGACCAACCAACACACCAAGTTTGGTGAACCTAGATCAAAGCGTTCTCAAGTTATTGATTGGAAACCGTTTTTAGGATGAAAGTCTGTTATTTTGACCTTTGACCTAATGACCTCAAAGTCAATAGGGGTCATCTACTGGTGATGACCAACCAGCATACTAAGTTTGGTGAACCTAGGTAAAAGCGTTCTCTAGTTATTGATCGGAAACTGTTTCTAGGATGAAGGTCCCTTTGAGCTTGACCTTTGATCTAATGAATTCAAAATCAGTAGGGGTCATCTACTGGTGATGACCAACCAACATACCAAGTTTGGTGAATCTAGGTCAAAGCGTTCTCTAGTTATTGATCGGAAACAAAGTGTCTATCGACAGACTGGCCGACCTACCGACCGACACTTTGCAAAACTATATGCCCCCTCATCTTCGATGGGGGGCATAATTAAATTTAATGCAAACGCGCGTCGACACTGCTGACTTGTTTGTGGTTTGTTTGCTTCATCGGAATTTGGTATCAATAGAGATGCTGCTTAAAATTAAAATGAGTTTTTCACATATCGGTCTGACAAAGAAAAGGTAAGTTTAAAAGGTATTCGTGATGAATATTGTAATGTTCGATCAAATCGCACTGATACTTATAATAAGAAGCATAGACGACGCTGTCATCAAACGCCCGTGATTCAACTTGAATTCGAGTTTATGATGTTAATTAATTAATGATACACAGTTATTATTTTATGATTACTGCTGCACAATTACTATGCTCTTGCAACTAAAATAAAAGGTATGAAACTGATGGTACTGATCTGTATTTGAAATATGTGCATTGCTTTTCCCGCCAATAATGGAATCCCGTCCAATTTTGTGTACTGCCAACGGTAGGGCATTGAAAGTATATGAATAGTTGTATGTCCCGGAAAATCGGCTCAAGTCCCGGAAACTCGATATCAAAATCCCGGAAATGGCCAGAAAAATTATGGCAGGTATGCCTCTAACAGTGGCCTTAACCTTTGAGTTACGCAGCTGGGAGTTGTATGCTTTGTGGTTTCTGACAAGAAGTTTTTGGAGTTTCCTTAAATAGTGTCTATGTAAATTTTAATTAAGTGACACCTGAGGTCCAACACTAGGGTCATGATTAGAACAAACTTGGTACAGGTAATCGAGACAATGCTACACACCACATATCTTAAAAGGATACAAAGGCAAATGAGTGCCAAAAAAATTAAAACTGATATCATTTGCTAAAATCACGTTCAATATGAAAAACTTTGAATTCCCAGTATGTTTGTAGCAAACTGCGAGCTTAAACGTAACTATTAGAACGTTCTTTAACAAAAAGTAAAACGTGAACGAAATAACTGAGTTATTTTCAAATAGGTCACATGACAAAAACAACCAATCGTTGTTTCTCTTAGGTTGATTTTGCCGTTGATCACGTGACAGTTACTTCAACCAGTCCAATTGTTCACTGCGAAATTTAGCGCGAAATCTAAATTTTCTATCTAGACCAACGAGTCAAGTTAGGAAACCACCCGGTTTTACATTTAAAAAGAGGAAATCTTTGTTACTGGGACATATACATTATATTTATTTCGATCACATTTATAGTATATTCATAGAAGGAATGAGAAAGAAAGCATAAATCTTTTGCCTGTATATCCCTTTAACTCAAGGTTTTGCATTTTCAGACATTAAGATTTTTTAAGTTTTTCCTATATAGATATATGTAAAATCAAGTGACCCCTGTGTGGGACCAATATTATTGTTGGGTAATGACTTGAACAAACTTGGTAAAGGTCATCGAGACGATGCTGCATACCAAATATCTGAGCTCTAGGCCTTGTGGTTTCTGTTTTTTTAAAGATTTTACTATTATACTGGTTGCCATGGCAACCAGAGTTCTGCATAGAATGGATTTCTTAGAAAAATCTGAAGAAAATTCCTGTTAAGTTTTATTAAATCAGACCAGTAGTTTTTCAGAAGATCTGAACGAACGCCAGGCGGTAAGTCACCCTGAGCACTTGCTCGGGAGAGCTAAAAAGCTGTGGCTGTACCAAGAAATTAGGTATCTCTGTGATAAATAGACAAATCATATAATAGCAGTTTATTTCATTGTTTATATGGCACTCTTATACACTATATACACGACACTACAGTAAAGACTAGATGTTTTTCGTGAAAAACGCATGTCTTCCCCTGCACCTGATGGAAGGAAGGTCAAGGAAGAGATATCACCTTTCTCATACAGAAGCCTCTGTCATTTATTATGGTATAAAGAACATTAGATATATATATATACATGTATATATATATAAACATACGAGGGTTGTCCGGAACGTTCGTAGACACCTGCTTTAATACGAGTATTCGCATTAGAATTAAATGAAACTTTCTCCAATCACTCACCAATGTTCTATGATCGATGCTACAAAATTTCAAAACTTTCCGTTCTTAAACAATGAAATGGCACCGGTTTATGTAAAGGGATGTAGAGGTGTGCAGAGCACGCCATGATGTTACGTCGTGAAAAATGTGATGTCGAAGTTGAAGCGATGTTATTCTTTCTCAAAATATTCACCGTTGCATCCAACACATTTCCTCTGTCTATCAACCCATTTGTCATACACCTGTGAATACCAGTCACTCTCAATTCCAGAAATAATGCGTAGTGTTGCTGTTCTTAGTTCAGTGAAATTCCTGAATTTTATACCTCTGAGTTGCGACTTTATCAATGGGAACACAGCAAAATCGGCGCTAAGTCCAGAATGTATGGTGCATGCAGCAGAGTCTCAAACCCCAGTAACTGAATTTCTAGCAAAGTAGTTGCAGCCTTATGCACAGGGGCATTGTCCTGATGAAGTATCACATTCTCCAAATTCTCTGAAAGTGTGGGTCTTTTCTTCCATAGAGCCTGAATGAGGTCTCTCCTTAGGACCTGAAAATAGCATTTTAAACCTACTTGTGTCTTTACATTTTAAGGCATTACACATGTGCAGTTAATATTACAATAATTTAATTCATAATTATGTGTATGCTAACATTTAATTAACAGATAATAAAAACCACAATTATTACCTTTGAGTAGTAGTCTGCAGTTAACTGTGGTCCCGTGGGGTACGGCATGGGTGAGAATAATACCTTGTCTATCCATGAATAGAATAAACATGTGCTTTCCCATTGACTTTGTAACTTTGGCTTTCTTTGGTGGCAGAGAGTCTTTATGCTTCCATACGCTAGACTGCTGTTTGCTTCCGGGCTCAAAATAGTGAAACCATGATTCATCAGTTGTAATTATTCTGTCCAACAAGGGGGCCATTGGCCCCAAAGCACTCACCTGAGGACAGACTGATATTTGTGTTTCATGTTAAATATCTAAGCTCTAGCATGCTTAGTTTCAGAGATCACTTTTTTTATATGTATATAAAGAAAACCCATGACCCCAAGGGCAGGACCAATTTTGACCCTAAGGGCCATACTTGAAACAATGTCTGTAAAGGTCCACAATGTTTCATGTCAAATGTCTAAGCTCTAACCTTTGAAGCTTCAAAGGAAAATTTTCTTATAAGTTTTTACTATATGCAAATAATGAATACCTATGACCCCCATGCAGGCCCAATTTTTACCCCGGATTTAATTTGTACAAACTTGGAAACAGGTTCACTTGACAATATTTCATGCCAATTAATTAAGCTTAAGGCTTTGTCATTTCAGAGGAGAAGATTTTTTAAGTTTTTACTATAAATATATATATATATATATGGAAAACCTATGACCCCCTGGGACAGGGCCAATTTTGGCACTAAGGGCATAATTTGAACAACTTTTGTAGAGGACCTATAGATGATATCATATACCAAATATCAAATCTCTAGCCTTTGTCATTTCAGAGAAGAAGATTCTTTAAGTTTTTACTATATACATATAAGGAAAACCTATGACCCCCCTGGGGCGGGGCCAATTTTGGCACTAGGGGCATAATTTGTACAACTCTCGTAGAGGACCTATAGATGATGTACATATACCTAAATATCAAAGTTCTAGCCTTTGTCATTTCAGAGGAGAAGATTTTTTAAGTTTTACTATATACATATAAGGAAAACCTATGACCCGCTGGGACGGGGCCAATTTTGAGACTAGGGCATTATTTGAACAACTTTGGTAGAGGACCTATAGATGATATCATATACCAAATATCAAAGCTCTAGCCTTTGTCATTTTAGAGGAGAAGATTTTTTAAGTTTTTACTATATACATATAAGGAAAACCTATGACCCCCTGGGGCGAGGCCAATTTTGGCACTAGGAGCATAATTTGAACAACTTTCGTAAAGGACCTATAGATGATGTCATATACTAAATATCAAAGCTCTAGCCTTTGTCATTTCAGAGGAGATTTTTTAAGTTTTTAGCTCACCTGTCACATAGTGACAGAGTGCGCTTTTCTGATCACCTTTTGTCCGTCGTCCGTCCGTCCGTCCACAATTAGTTTGTTAACACTCTAGTGGTCACATTTTTGCCTCAATTGTCATGAAACTTGGTCAGGATGTTTGTCTCATTAATATCTCGGACGAGTTCGAACATGGGTTATCACGGTTGGAAAACTAGGTCACAGAGCCCAAATATAGAAAAACCTTGTTAACACTCTAGAGGCTACTTTTTCAGTCCAAATATCCTGGAAATGTGTCAGAAAGGTTCTATCGATGATTTGTAGCTCAAGTTCAAATATGGCTCATCTTGGTTCAAAAACTAGGTCACAGAGCCCAAAAATAGAAAAATCTTGTTAACACTCTAGAGGTTACATTTTCAGCCCAAATAATCTGGAAATTTGTCAGGAATGTTGCTTCTATGATTTCTAGCTCAAGTTCGAATATGGGTCATCTGGGTCCAAAAACTAGGTCACAGAGCTCAAATATGGAAAAAAACTTGTTAACACTCTAGAGGTAACATTTTAATTCCAAATAACCTGGAAAATTGCCAGAAAGCTTAATTATATGGTTTCTAGCTCAAGTTTGAATATGGGTCATCTGGAATTGAAAACTAGGTCACAGAGCCCAAATATCCAAAAAGTTTGTAAACACTCTAGAGGCTACATTTTCAGTCAAAAGGCCTTGAAATTTGTCAGAAAGATTGTTTTGATGATTTGTAGCTCAAGTTTGGATATGGGTTATCTGGGGTCAAAAACTAGGTCACAGAGCCTAAATATCGAAAAACCTTGTTAACACTAGAGGCTACTTTTTCAGTCCAAGTATCCTGGAAACTTGTCAGAGAGATTGTTTCGATAATTTCTAGCTCAAATTCGAATATGGGTCATCTAGGTAAAAAAACTAGGTCATAGAGCCCAAATATGGAAAAACCTTGTTAACACTCAAGAGGTAACATTTTCAGTACAAATAACCTTGAAATTTGTCAAAGAGACTGTTTCAATAATTTCTAGGTCAGGTTCGAATATGGGTCATCTGGGATCAATTAACCAGGTCCATAGCAACTTTGTTAAAAGCAGTCATACTCAGGTGAGCGATACAGGGCCATCATGGCCCTCTTGTTACTATATACATATAAGGAAAACCTATGACCCCCTGGGGCAGGGCCAATTTTGGCACTAGGGGCATAATTTGAACAACTTTGGTAGAGGACCTACAGATGATGTCATATACCAAATGTCAAAGCTCTTGGCCTTGTACTTTCTGACAAGAAGATTTTTTAATTTGCATTTTTGAAACTTCTTTTTTGGCCCTGTGACCTACTTATGCAACAGACCAGAACCATTTTAACAACTTTGAAAGGGGACCACCTAAGGATCATTCCTGTGTAGTTTGGTTAATGTGCAAGTCATTGGTTTCAGAGGAGATGTTGTTTTTATGAAATTGTTGACGACGGATGACGCACGATGACGGACGCCGGACACAGGGGGATCACAAAAGCTCACCGCCCCTTTTCCATTTGTGAAGAAACGATTTTGCTGCTCTAACACGCGCCTCTTTATTATCACCAGAAAGTAATCTGGGGACCCAACGTGCACAAACACGCTTCATTCCAAAGTTTTCAGTGAGAATTTTATGCACAGTTGTCTTTGAAATATCAGAATTATCTATCTTTTACCATAAGGCGCCGGTCATTCATCAATGACATTCTTCACTTATGTTAAGGATTTCTCATTAATAATGCTTGGTCTTCCTGAACGTAAATCTTCTGTAGTTTCAACTCTACCATCATGAAATCTCTTGTACCTTTGTATACAAGAGCGTGAGAAACATTTGGCCTCTTACAATTTGAATTTATAAATTCCATCGTCATTGCAGGCATTTTTCCAAGCTCCATGCAGAATTTTACTAGCACACGCTGTAAAATACCCAAAGAAAGAAGGCGCATGAGACCGGTAAATATCTCCAGTTTTGACGTGCTCAAGGTACCCCTATACAAGGTTGCCATGGAAACGATCACACAAGTGCGGATATCAATGTCATATTTTTAGCGTAATCAAGCTATGCAATTATGATCAAGGGTAAAAAATAGAATCAACAAAGAAATATCGGTTGTCTATGGATTTTCCAGACAAGCCTCGTATGTATGGTTATGGCAGTTTCACACCTTCCTCTAGGCACAGGTTGACGTCACCTGACATCACAGTGGAACTGTTTGTATCAACGGCAGTGAGAAAGACAGCGTATGTTACATTGTGGTAGCTGTAATGTATTTGAGTAACACCAGCTTCAATGCTGTCCATGTTTTTAACATATATATGGTTGAGAAGTGTCCTTCCAGCAGTGACCTTGACCCTTGACCTACTGACCCCAGAATCAATAGGGTTCTTCTACTCAATAAGGACAATCATCCTATGAAGTTTGAAGGCTCTGGGTAAAACAGTAGTCCAGTTATTGAGCGGAAACGAAGTATGACAGACGGACAGAAGGACAGGGCAAAAACAATATGTCTCCCCCTGAGGGAGGGGGAGACATAATTAGCAGGAAATGTTAGCAGTATTTTTTTGAAAAGAAATGGTATTATGAAATTAACAATTAAGCTTACTTGACTTCTGCCTGGCCAGTTTTGCTTCTTCTCTTTTTCTTTTCATCTCTTCCCTTCTCATTCTCATTTCTTCACGTTTCTGTTCTTTTTCTTTCCATCTTAGATCAGCATCATCAGCTTTCACAATGTCTGGTATGTTTTTCTCACTGAAATATGTAACTTAAAGACAACAATGGAAGTCAGAGTAAAGCTTCATATCTAAATCAAACACACCTGAATGACAATTCATGCTTAACACTGAATTGAGCTCATAAGCCTGAGACATAGTTTTCATTAAGCTCTGTTTATATGACATAGATTTGACCTTGATCACAAGAGATTACCTGATCTTATCCGGATAAAAGCCTGAACTAATTTCCAAACTGACTGCTAAAACATGGCTTTTGATGATTATCATTATTCCTTTAATCTGAAATTGGGACTTATAATCTTATGCCAGGAAGATATTATAGTATCTTTGCCAACTTCAAATTTTCTGGAACTTTAAGGATCATTTCAAGAAATTCCATAACTAGTGCTGTTTTGAGACAGTAACAACTTACTAAACTACACAGTGAGGTCTGTACCTTTGTTTGGCTAGATCTACAAGCTTCATTTTCCCTATGATGCCTTGAACACAGGACTGTTTATTGTTTATAACCTGATAAGACATCATGATTACAACTCTGCAAGAAAAAATATTTGAAAATAAAGTAATAGGTCAACATTACCCAAATTGTTTTAGATAAGGTAACAAGTTCTAACATCTTGCTTTATAGCTGGACAGTTTTTATGATAACATAAACATTCCCACAACATTTTTTTCTGACCGAATTATATTTTTAATCTCTATAGTCTGTCTGCCTGCCTGCAAGTCTGTCTGTAAATATGAATGAATTTCCATAATCTTTCCTTTTAAAGTAAACAGAACTTTTGATTGTGAATCAAAATAAAACTGCAAAATCATAAGATAAATGAAATATTACCTTGGGGAGTCCTTCCCGAAAGTATTTCTTGGACTTTCCCCCAATCACAACATCTCTACCTAGAACAGGTACCATCTCAGCTAGAGCATGCAAACTAAGGGAAACTATCATCTCACTGTTATCTCTTAGTCCAAGCAGTACCTAAAACAAGCCATCACACTAGTGATAATGGTGAAACCAATAAATGTATAGTTGTGCAAACTTATTTCAAAATATTTAATTAATGGAAAGGGGATAAAGCTTGGAAGGAAACAGTGAAACATTGACCTGAGGGATGTTCAGAACATATGTTTAACCAATGATGAGCAACTCCGAAAAAAATATTGAATTCTCTAACAAGTTATCTATTGGACATAAACAGTTCTATAACAAGAGGGCCATGATGGCCCAGGATCGCTAACCTGAGTACTTTGGCTGTGGGTCTGCTGTAAAGCAAATTTCGGAAGCAATGTTACATTTCTAATTGAAGATTTTCAAAGATCTCATAATTTAAACAAAAAAAAGCCATGGAGCATAGGCAATTTTGAACTAGCAACTTGTGAGGAGATGTCATCTGAACTGTTGACAAAAATCTATTATAAGCTTTGGCTGCCATTTTGAGCAATTTTTATAGGTGGATATATAACAAACATTCCTGTGAAATTAGCTGGAATAAGACTTTGCTGTTCAAAACCAGAAGTCTTTTTATATATTTTTATTCTATTTCTTTCTGATTTTAGCTCTTGTGACCTTTAAATGCACAGAGAAGAACTGTTTGAGTAATTTCAGAAGAAAGCAATAAAAGAAACATTTCTATAAAGTTAGATGAAAAATAGCATGTCCGTGAGTCATTTGAAGCCAAGTACATGTATTGACAAAAATCTATTTTTAGCTCCAGTGGCCATTTTGTGCAAAAGAACATAACCATCTGAACAATTTTAATTGGGGCTATATAATAACCATTTCTCTGAAATTTGGTGGGAAATGACTTTACAGTTTAGGAGGACATGAAACAGTTTCAGCAATTTCAGAAATGGGAAATATAACAAACATTTCTGTTAAGTTGTGTTTAAAATGGCCTATTGGTTTGTGTGTAGATGTCATCTGAAGCAAAATATTGACGAAAATCTATTTTAAGCTTTGGTGGCCATCTTGTTCAATGAAGCAGAACCTTTCTAGAAAATTTAATAAAGGGCTATGTACATGTAGGAACATTTTTGTGAAATTTGGTGGAAATTTACCTTGCAGCTTAGGAAGGAGATGCTGTTTGAATTTATTTCTATTTTTAGTTTTTGCAGCCTTTATGTGAAAAACTCAGTTTAATTATAAGCAGCATCTATATTGATACCAAATTCCGACAACAGCAAACAAACCACAAACAAGTAAATGATTTCAAAATCATAGTCTTTGTCGGCAAGGTCGACGTGCATTTGCATTAAATTTAATTTCAAGTAGCGTCTCTATTAACACCAATTACCACAGCGACAGTCTTTGAAAGGGGCAGATTTCTTACAAATTAATTAATGCACCGCAAGTCAATAAATCGATAGCCGATTGCGGTCAATTAATTGGTTATCAATGACACGCGGTGTATTTGCCGAATCAGAACATATTATCATAATGAATAATTAAAGAATTAGTGGCGTGTCAAAAATTTGACTGCCCTAATCAAAGTTATGCATGTTTTTCATGTTTTCCGGGAAATCGGGTGTCTTTTCGGGACTCCGGGATGGGCCCTCGATTTCCGGGACAATCCCAGACGATCCGGGATGTATGGCAGGTATGAAGTTTGGTAAACAATGGGGCCATTGGCCCCAAAGCCCTCACCTGAGGACAGACTGTTATTTGTGTGGAAGCTATCATTATTTCTTGTAAATCTAATCTCTAACCTTTGAAGCTTCAAAGGATAATTTTCTTATAAGTTTTTACTATATGCAAATAATGAATATCTATGACCCCCAGGCAGGCCCAATTTTTACCCCGGATATAATTTGTACAAACTTGGAACAGGTTCACTAGACAATATTTCATGCCAAATAATTAAGTTTAAGGCTATGTCATTTCAGAGGAGAAGATTTTTTAAGTTTTTGTGTCGCCCTTTCGAAGAAAAGGCGATACATAGGGATCGCTTTGTCCGTCGGTCCGTCACGAAAACTTAACGTTGGCTATAACTTTGCCATTTCTACACATTATCTTATCAAACTTTCAAATTGTATTGCTTATGACAACAGGGTCGGGTTGATGCCAAAATTTCTAGGTCAATGTCACATTTGACAGAGTTATGCCCCTTTTTATACATGGATTTTGTCATGAAAACTTAACATTGGGAATAACTTTGCCATTTCTTAACATTTCAACATCAAACTTTCAAATTATATTGCTTAAAACAACAGGGTCATGATGATGCCAAAATGTGTAGGTCAAGGTCACAATTGACAGAGTTATGCCCCTTTTTGTACTTGGATTTTGTCATGAAAACTTAACATTGGCTATAACTATGCCATTTCTTAATGTTTCTTCATCAAACTTTCAAGTTGTAATGCTTACAATTGTATCACTTAAGACAACACCATTTCTCAAAGGCAGATAACCCTCAAATTTAGTTTTGCAATGTTATGCCCCTTTTTCAAGTTAAAATTTCTTTGGTAACCTTTTTCTTTATGTCCATGTCTCAAAAAGTGTAAAAGATATTCCATCAAACTTGGAATACTTGATCACCAGCAAGACCCCTGCAAAGATTGTTGGTACCCATGTCCCTGGGGTCACAGTTAGCCCCAACCCCAGGGGTCACTTGATTGTGCTTATACTTATATATAGGAAAAAAACTTCTTAAGCCTAGAAATAAAATATTGACTAACATGAGATGGGTAAGTACATCCCCCCCCCACCCCCCACTGTCACCTCTGCATGGGAACCCCCCCCTTCCCTCCCAACCTGTCCCCACCCCCCGGGCCCAATTTTTTTTTTTAAATTTTAAAACATAGGTACTTGACTCCCCATCCTACCTCAACTCCCCCCAACCAGCCCCCCCCCACCCCCCCCCCCCCCCCGGGGCCCAATTTTTTTTTGTTTTAAATTTTAAAACATAGATACTTTACTTCCCATCCTACCTCAACTGCCCCCCCCCCCCCCCGGGCCCACTTTTTTTTTTTTTAAATTTTAAAACATGGGTACTTTACTCCCCATCCTACCCCCCACCAGGGCCCAATTTTTTTTTTTTTTTTTTTTTTTTTAATACATAGGTACTTGACTCCCCATCCACCCTCAACCCACCCACCCAACCCAATTCTTTGTTTTTTTTATACATAGGTACTTCACTTCCAATCACCCACACACGCACGCACGCACGCACACACACACACACACACACACCCCACTATCGGGCCCAAATTTTTTTTTTTTTTTTTTAAATACATAACTACTTGACCCAAATTTTTTTTTCATCTTGTATGACTAGGTACTTGCTCCGCCCCAGTCAAATTTTTTTCACTTGTGCCTCTTGTTTAACTTGGCTTATAATTAATTATCCAGCACTGAGAAAAGTGGAGCATGCTGTCTGTGGACAGGTATTGTTGTACTTTGACTAGCATGCTGTCTTTTCCAGCAGGCTCTTGTTTACCTTTTTAGTTATTCTAACAGAGTACCCAAGGGTGACACAAGTGTTCCACTGAACACCCATCTAGTTACTATATACATATAAGGAAAACCTATGACCCCCTGGGACAGGGCCAATTTTAGCACTATGGGCATAATTTGAATAACTTTCGTAGAGGACCTATAGATGATGTCATATACCAAATATCAAAGCTCTAGCCTTCGCATTTCAGAGGAGACGATTTTTTAAGTTTTTATTATATACATATAAGGAAAACCTATGACCCCCTGCCCCTAGGGGCATAATTTGAACAACTTTGGTAGAGGACCTATATATTATCATATACCAAATATCAAAGCTCTAGCCTTTGTCATTTCAGAGGAGAAGATTTTTAAAGTTTTTACTATATACATATAAGGAAAACCTGACTACTTGGGGCAGGGCCAATATCGGGACTAGGGGCATAATTTGAACAACTTTTGTAGAGGACCTATAGATGATGTCATATACCAAATATCAAAGCTCTAGCCTTTGTCATTTCAGAGAAGAAGATTTTTTAAGTTTTTACTATATACATATAAGGAAAACCTATGACCCCCCTGGGGCGGGGCCAATTTTGGCACTAGGGGCATAATTTGTACAACTCTCGTAGAGGACCTATAGATGATTTCATATACCAAATATGAGAGCTCTTGGCCTTGTACTTTCTGACAAGAAGATTTTTTTAATTTGCATTTTTGAAACTTCTTTTTTGGCCCTGTGACCTACTTATGCGACAGACCAGAACCATTTGAACAACTTTGAAAGGGGACCACCCAAGGATCATTCCTGTGTAGTTTGGTTAATGTGCAGTCATTGGTTTCAGAGGAGATGTTGTTTTTATGAAATTGTTGACTGACGGATGACGCAAGATGACGGATGCCGGACACAGGGGGTCACAAAAGCTCACCATGCGCACGTTGTGCTCAGGTGAGCTAAAAATGGCCTAGTGATTTTGGAGATGTTAGTTGAAGCCAAATATTGATAGAAATCTATTTTTTGCTGGGGGGGCTGTTTTGTCGAATGGAGCATAACCATTTGAGCAATTTTAATAGAGGGTTATGTAAGAAATGTTTTTAGCTCACCTGAGCACAAAGTGCTCAGGGTGAGCTTTTCTGATCGGTCTTTGTCCGTCATCCGTCCATCCGTCGTCAACTTTTCATTCAAACGACATCTCCTCTGAAACCAATGGGGCAAATTTAGTGAAACTTGCCTGGGATGTTCCTTGCATGAAGCTCTACCAAGATTGTTCAAATGGTTCTGGTCCATTGCATTTCTGGTTCACTGGAGCTAAAAATAGATTTTATAAGTTGGATCTTTAAAAATCTTCTTCTCGGAAACCACAAGGCCTGGAGCTTTGATATTTGGTATGAAGCATCATCTAGTGGACCTCTACCGAGTTTGTTCAAATTATGTCCCTGGGGTCAAAACTGACCCCACCCCAGGGGTCAGTTGATTTTACATAGAGTTATATAGGGAAAACTTGAAAATCTTCTTGTCAGAAACAAGAAGGCCTAGAGTTAAGATATTTGGTATGTAGCATTGTCTAGTGAACCTCTACCAAGTTTGTTCAAATCATGGCCTCTGGGTCAAAAATGGCCCCGCCCCTGGGGTCACTTGTTTTACATAGAGTTATATAGGAAAATCTTAAAAAATCTTCTTATCAGAAACCGTAAGGCATAGAGCTTAGATATTTGGTGTGTAGCATTGTCTAGTGGACCTCTACCAAGTTTGTTCAAATCAAAGCTTCTGGGTCAAAAATGGCCCCGCCCCAGGGAAAACTTGTTTTACATAGAGTTATATAGGAAAATCTTAAAAAATCTTCTTGTCAGAAACTGTAAGGCATAGGGCTTAGATATTTGGTGTGTAGCATTGTCTAGTGGACCTCTACCAAGTTTGTTCAAATCATGGCCTCTGGGTCAAAAATGGCCCCGCCCCAGGGGTCACTTGTTTTACATAGAGTTATATAGGAAAAACTTTAAAAATCTTCTTATCAGAAACCGTAAGGCATAGAGCTTAGATATTTGGTGTGTAGCATTGTCTAATGGACCTCTACCAAGTTTGTTCAAATCATGGCCTCTGGGTCAAAAAAAGCCCTGCCCAAGGGGTCACTTGTTTTACATAGAGTTATATAGGAAAATCTTAAAAAATCTTCTTGTCAGAAACTGTAAGTTATAGAGCTTAGATATTTTGTGTGTAGCATTGTCTAGTGGACCTCTACCAAGTTTGTTCATATCATGGCCTCTGGGTCAAAAATGGCCCTGCCCCAGGGGTCACTTGTTTTACAAAGAGTTATATAGGAAAAACTTGAAAAATCTTCTTGTCAGAAACCACAAGTCCTAGAGTTAAGATATTTGGTATGCAGCATTGTCTAGTGGACCTCTACCAAGTTTGTTAGAAAAATGTCCCTGGGGTCACTATTGGCCCCGCCCGAGGGGTCACAAGTTTTAAATAACAATATAGAAGAAAATCTTTAAAAATCTTCTTGTCTGAAACCACAAAGCCTAGAATTTTAAAATTTTGCACGAAGCAAGCTTTACCAAGCTTTTTCAAATTATTAGATCAGGTTAAAGGTCACTGAGGCTAAAAGTAGATTTATCTACTGTACCTCATAGAGCCTTCATTTATAGACCAATATCTTTGATATTCAGTATAGAGGTTCCTTGCATGGACCTCTACCCATATGTAGAGTTTGAGGTCACTGGGTCAAGGTCACCATAACTTATAATAGATATTTCTACTTTCTGTCATAGAGCCTTTATTTATTGATTGATATTTTACATACTTGGTTTGTAGGCACTTACATATTTCCAATTAAAAAATGAAATACTGCTTAACAGCAAACCTACAGCCAAAGTACACAGGTGAGCGATCCAGGGCCATCATGGCCCTCTTGTTGTGAAATTTGATGGAAAATGACCTCGCAGTTTAGGAGGAGATGCAATTTGAATTCTTTTGCAGCCCTTACATGCAATGGAGAAGAACGGTTTGAGCAATTTTACAAAAGGGTAATATAAGGAACATTTCGGTCAAATTTTGTTTAAAATGGCCAAGTGGTTTTGGAGGAGATGTCATTTGAAGCCAAATACTAATAAAAATTTATCTTTAGCTCTTGTGGCCATTTTGTGCAATAGAGCAAAACCATTTGAGCAATTTCAATAGAGAGCTATGTAAGGAACATTTTAGCGAAAATGACCTTGCAGTTTAGAAGGAGATGTTGTTTGTATTTTTTTCTATTTTTAGCTTTCCCAGCCCTTATGTTCAATGGAGCAGAACAGTTTGAGCAATTTTAGAAAGGGGCAATATAACGTACATTTCTGTCAAATTTTCTTTAACAAGAGGGCCATGATGACCCTGGATCGCTCACCTGAGTACTTTGGCTGTAGGTTTGCTGTTAAGCAGTTTATCGTTTTTTAAGTGAAAATATACAAGTGCCTACAAACCAAATATGTAAAATATCAGTCAACAAATAAAGGCTCTATGACAAAAAGTAGAAATATCCATTATAAGCTATGGTGACCTTGCCCTTCACCCAGTGACCTCAAACCCTACCCACGGGTAGAGGTCCATGCAAGGAACCTATCTGCTGAATATCAAAGATATTGGTCTATAAATGAAGGCTCTATGAGGTACAGTAGATAAATCTATTTTTAGCCTCCATGACCTTTAACCTAATCTAATGATTTGAAAAAAACTTGATAAAGCTTGCTTCATGACAAATTTTAAAATTCTAGGCCTTGTGGTTTAATCAAGAAGAGTTCTAAAGATTTCTTTTTTTACCTATTTAGGGCCCCCAGGGCGGGGCAAATTTTGAGCCCAGGGCCAACATTTAAACAATATTGGTAAAGGTTCTTTACACAATACTCAACAACAAATATCTAAGGTCTAGACCTATTTGTTTTGGAGAAAAATTATTTTTCATGTTTTTTCTAAATAAATCTATGTAAACCAAGAGAACCCTGGGGCGTGGCCAATTTTGACTTCAGGGAACATAATTTGAACAAACTTGGTAGATATCCACTAGACAATGCTACATACTAAATATCTAAGCTGTTGGCTTTGAGGTTTCCAGTAAGAAGATTTTTAAAGATTGCCTGTTTTACATATTAAGAGCCCACGGGGCTGGGCCAATTTTGACCCAGGGGCCAACTTATAAATAATACTGGTAAAGGTTCTCTGCACAATACTCCACACCAAATATCTAAGGTCTAGTCCTACTACTTTCAGAGAAAAATGATTTTTCATGTTTTTCCTATATAAATATATGTAAACCAAGAGAACCCTGGGGCGTGGCCAATTTTGACCCAGGGGATATAATTTGAACAAACTTGGTAGACATCCACTAGACAATGCTACATACCAAATATCTTTGCTGTAGGCATTGTGGTTTCTCAGAGGAAGATTTTTAAAGATTTCCTATATAAGTCTATGTAAAATGAAGTGACCCTTGGGGTGGGGCCAATTTTGACCCCAGGGAAATAATTTGAACAATTTTATTTTTGTAGAGTTCCATTAGAGGGTGCTAAATGCCAAATATCTAAGCTCTAGGCCTTGTGGTTTCAGACAAGAAGATTTTCAGTGTTTTCCCTGTGTAAAATCAATCAACCCCTGGGGCAGGGGCAAAATTTCACCCCAGAGGCATAATTTGAACAAACTTGGTAGAGGTCCACACGACAATGCTACATACCAAATCTGAAAGCTCAGGGCCTTGTGGTTTCAGACAAGAAGATTTTTAAAGTTTCACTATATAAGCCTATGTAAAATCCATTGACCCCCAGGGCATGGGCCAAATTTGACCCTAGGGGCATAATTTAAACCAACTTGATAGAGGTCCACTAGACAATGCTACATACCAAATCTTAAGGCTTAAGGCCTTGTGGTTTCAGACAAGAAGATTTTTTAAAGTTTCACTATGTTAAATAAGTTGACCCCCAGAGCAGGGCCAAATTTGACCCCAGGGGACATAATTTGAACAAACTTGGTAGAGGTCCACTAGACAATGCTACATACCAAATCTTAAGGCTCAGGGCCTTGTGGTTTCAGACAAGAAGATTTTCAAAGTTTTTCCTTTTAATTGCCATAGCAACCGGAGTTCTTGATGGAATTGAATTCTTTGAACAACTTTGGTAGAGCTTCATGCAAGGAACATCCCTGCAAAGTTTCAACAAATTTGGCCAAGTGGTTTAGGAGGAGAAGTTGTTTAAAGAAATTGTTGACGCATGGACAATTTGCATCGCAAAAGCTCACCTTGAGGACATTGTCCTCAGGTGAGCTAAAAATGACCTTGTGGTTTTGGAGGAGATGAAGTAAAATGTTGACGGGACGGACAACTGATGACAGACACCAGACAAAAGGAGATCCCAATAGCTCACCCTGAACATCTGCTTAGGTTAGCTAAAAATAAATATTTGGCAAAAAAATACGAGCAATTACAGACTAATCTTACCTGAGGAAAGACATCAAACTCCAGATCATCCTTGTCAATAAGATGTACATAATATGGAAAATACTGTAGCAGAAGTATATGTATATGATAGTCATGTACACTGAATATTTTCACCAGCTTTGGCACAACATACTGCTTATACAGTGTCTCTGATAACAGTGGTTGGACAGATCCTGATGGAAATTCATAAGGTGGACTTTCATCTGTAGTTAAACAACAACACTGAATATTATTATTTGGGCATACCCTTAAATAAACTGATGATAAACTGCATATATGTCTCATTAAAATGTTCTTTATAAAATGCAAAACAGTTGAAAATACATAGGAAAACAAGTCCAACTACAGATAAGTACATGGGACACAGATCACCATGCTCAAATGGTGACAGAAGATCATAAGCAAATGGTTAAAATGTAAGAAGAGGCAGGCGGAATGACAAAAACAAGAGCTCCAGAGCGGCGCAAACACTTGTCTGTTTTACATGTCAAAAGCTATGGTTCTTGTGCACTATTCCTGAAGGAGGTCTACATACCTTTGATGTTTCATGTCAATATGTTGATATGTTCATACTGATACCTTTGATCATTCAACTTAATAAGCAATTTAGACACAAACTGTAAGTTAAAAAGAAACATAACTCCAAAAATATAGTTTTCAGAATAATGCACCTTGTGTTACAACTGCCTCTTGTCATGATAAGCAAGCAGTCCAAGTTTCATATTGACAGTTTTGAAATCATTCAACTTGATAAGCAATTTTGACAAAAATTGTAAGTTAACAAGAGGGCCATGATGGCCCTAAATCGCTCAACTGAGTCTCATTTCTCATGTTACAAATATCGTTATTGGTTTTTTATGGGTGCAAGTTTGAATTAGTTTGCAATAAGTTTGAAGACTCTGGGTGTAATGGTACTCAAATTTTTCAGCAGAAATAGTTTTACTCTACAGGTCCCAGTGACTTTGACCTTGGACCTAAAGACCCCAAAAACAATAGGGTTCTTCCAATATAATTACCCTATAAAGTTTGAAGGTTCTGGGTGTAATGATACTCCAGTTACTAAGAAGAAATAGTTTTCACTCTACAGGTCCCTGTGACCTTGACTTTTGACCTACTGACCCCAAAAATGATTGGGTTCTTTTACTGAGTAAAGAAAATCATCCTATGAAGTTTGAAGGCTCTGGGTAAAATGGTACTCCAGTTACTGAGCAGAAACAGTTTTCACTCTACAGGTCCCTGTGAACTTAACCTTTGACCAATGGACCCTAAAGACAATAGGGTTCCTCTAATACAATTATCCTATAAAGTTTGAAGGCTCTGGGTGTAATGGTACTACAGTTACTCTGCAGAAATAGTTTTCACTCTACAGGTCCCTGTGACCCTGACCTTTGACATACAAGCCCAGAAAACAGTATGGTTCTTCTATTTAGTAAAAGCAATCATCCTATGAAATTTGGAGATTCTGGAAGAAATGGTAATCCTGTTATTGAGTGGAAACGGTTTTCACTCTAGAGGTCCCTCAAACCTTGACATTTGACCTACTGACCCAAAACACAAAAGGGATTTTTTGTACTCAATCAGGGCAATAACCCTGTGAAGTTTGAAGGCTTTGGGTCAACTGGTACTCAAGTTATTGAAAGGAAATGAAGTGTGAAAGACAGACAGACAAACAGACACCCACAGACAAGGCAAAAACAATATGTCTCCATCAGAAGGGGAGGATTTGGGGGAGAAATAACAACAAACAATTGAAGGTATAGCCCTTGGTGTTTCAGAGCAGCAGATTTTTAAAGTTTTCCCTATATAAATCCTTGTGTAAAATCAAATGACCCCCCGGGTGGGGCCAGTTTTAACTCTAGGGTCATGATTTGAACAAACTTGGTAGAGGTCCACTAGACAATGCTGCAAACCAAATATCTAAACTCTAGGTCTTGTGGTATCTGAAAAGAAGATTTTTAAACTTTTTCCTAAACAAGAAATGTTTGTAAAACATACATGCCCCCGAGCAGCACTTAATTGCTTGTGTTGAGTCAAAGCGTTCTCCAGATATTGATCAGAAACCGTTTTTAGGATCAAGATCCCTGTGGCCTTGACCTTTGACCTAATGACCTCAAAAACAATACGGGTCATAAACTGGTGATGGCCAACCAGCATACCAAGTTTGGTGAAGCTAGGATAAAACTTTCTCTAGTTATTGATAGAAAACCGTTTTTAGGATGAAATCTCTGTGATCTTGACCTTTGAACTAATGACCTCAAAGTCATCTACTGGTGATGACCAACCAGCATACCAAGTTTGGTGAACCTAGGTCAAAGCGTTCTCTAGTTATTGATTGGAAACCATTTTTAGGATGAAAGTCTCTGTGATCTTGACCTTTGACCTAATGACCTCAAAGTCAATAGGGGTCATCTACTTTTCATGACCAACCAGCATACCAAGTTTGGTGAACCTTGGTCAAAGCGTTCTCTAGTTATTGATCGGAAACCGTTTTTAGAATGAAGGTCCTTGTGAGCTTGACCTTTAACCGAATAACCTCAAAATCAATAGGGGTCATCTACTGGTGATGACCAACCAGCATACCAAGATCGTGAAGCTAAGTCAAAGTGTTCCCTAGTTATTGATTGGAAACCGTTTTTAGGATGAAAGTCTCTGTGATCTTGACGTTTGAACTAATGGCTTCAAAGTCAATAGGGGTCATCTACTTGTGATGACCAACCAGCATACCAAGTTCGGTGAACCTAGGTTGAAGCGTTCTCTAGTTATTGATCGGAAATCGTTTTTAGGATGAAAGTCTCTGTGATCTTGACCTTTGACCTAATGACCTTAAAGTCAATAGGGGTCATTTACTGGTGATGACCAACCAGCATTCTAAGTTTTGTGCACCTAGGTCAAAGCGTTCCATAGTTATTGATCAGAAACCGTTTTTAGGATAAAAGTCTCTGTGATCTTGACCTTTGACCAAATGACCTCAAAGTCAATAGGGGTTATCTACTGGTAAAGTCCAACCAGCATTCCAAGTTTGGTGAACCTAGATCAAAGCGTTCTCTAGTTATTGATCTGAAACCGTTTTTAGGATGAAAGTTCCTGTGAGCTTGACCTTTGACCTAATGACCTAAAAATCAATAGGGGTCATCTAGTTGTGATGACCATTCAGCACACCAAGATCGTGAAGCTAGGTCAAAGCGTTCTCTAGTTATTGACTGGAAACAGTTTTTAGGATGAAAGTCTCTGTGATCTTGATGTTTGAACTAATGGCCTCAAAGTCAACAGGGGTCATCTACTTGTGATGACCAACCAGCATTTTAAGTTTTGTGAACCTAGGTCAAAGTGTTCTCTAGTCATTGATCGGAAACTGTTTTTAGGATGAAACTTTCTGTTATCTTGACCTTTGACCCCTAAAAGTCAATAGGGAACATTTACTGGTGATGACCAACCAGCATACCAAGTTTGGTGAACCTAGGTCAAAGCGTTCTCTAGTTATTGATCAGAAACGAAGTGTCTACCTAGGGACCGACTGACAGACCGACCGACATTTGCAAAACTATATGGCCCCTCATCTTTGATGGGGGGCATAATAACTCTTTGTAAAACATGTGACCCCTGGGGTGGGGCCATTTTGACCCAGGAGCCATGATTTGAACAAACTTGGTAAAGGTCCACTGGACAATGCTGGACACCAAATATCTAAGCTCCAGGCCTTGTGGTTTCTGACAAGAAGATTTTCAAGTTTTCCCTATATAAATCTATGTAAAATCAACTGACCCCTGGGGTGAGGGTCAGTTTTGACCCCACGGTCATAATTTGAACAAACTTGGTAGAGGTGGACTAGATGATGCTTCATACCAAATATCTAAGCTCCAGACCTTGAGGTTTCGGAGAAGAAGATTTTTAAAGATCCAACCTTTTAAAATCTAATTTTAGCTCCAGTGGACCAGAAATGCAATGGACCATAACCATTTGACTAATCTTGGTAGAGCTTTATGCAAGGAACATCCCAGGCAAGTTTCATTTAATTTGGCCCTTTGGTTTCAGAGGAGATGTCATTTGAATGAAAAGTTGACGAAGGATGGACGGACAACAACTGATAAGAAAAGCTCACCCTGAGCACATTGTGCTCAGGTGAGCTAAAAAGGGCATAACTCAAAAAATATAACTTTCAGAATAATGACTCTTGTGTTACAAATGCCTCTTGTGATCATAAGCAAGCATTCAAAGTTTCACACCTATCTTTTAAATTGTTTGAGTAATTGGCTACTTTAAAGTTTTTGCATGCCGATGACAACAATGATGACAAAGATGACGACACAGCAAACATAACATGTTGACTTTTTCTTTGAAACAGACGAGCTTATAAATTAAATAAGTTGAAAAAGGGTCATCATTCTTACAAAACTGGAAGTGTCATGCTGACATAAATGTCTTAGTAAGATATGCATACTAAAGAGTAATGAAATCTCTCCAAGTCCTTCAAATGTGCTGAAACTATTTCTAACTCAAATAAATTAAGTCGAATGCACAACACTGATAAAATTGGAGGTATCATTCCAAATTTCAAAAGGAACCTGTAGTTCTTTAAACACGTATACATGCTAAATGTGACTGAAATATGTGCTTTTTCCTTTAAATTCACAGAAATGAAATGTGGATGGACAGAATGGAATTACAGATTGACAGACAGCCAAAGAATGGCGGGGACATAAAAAGATACTGACAAGTGTTCTTTTCTGATTAATGGCTATCCACCCAAAATGATACAACAAAACTCTATATAGTGAATACTATTAATACATTAAGTTCACATGTAATGTAAAGTTCACTTAGAATTTTTGACAGGCACTTTGACATCAGGTAATAATTCATAAAATATACAATTTTCATGATTTTGAAGGAAACAGAATTCTTTAGTTTTAGCATATGCCTTTTATAAGCATAACATTGAACAAGAGGGACATGATGGCCCTGGATCACTCACCTGAGTACTTTGCCTGAGGGTCTACCATTAAGCAAACATCAGATGCAACATTACATTTTCTAACTGAAGATATTCAAAGATCTCATATTTCATACAAACAAGAAGATTTTCAAAGTTTTCCCTATGTAAAATAAGTTGACCCCCCGGGGCAGGGCCAAATTTGACCCTAGGGGCATAATTTGAACAAACTTGGTAGAGGTCCACAAGACAAAGCTACATACCAAATCTTAGATCTCGGGGCCTTGTGGTTTCAGACAAGAAGATTTTTAAAGTTTATATAAGCCTAAGTAAAATCCATTGACCCCAGGGTAGGGGCCAAATTTGACCCCAGGGGCTTAATTTGAACAAACTTGGTAGAGGTCCACACGACATTGCTACATACCAAATCTTAAGGCTCAGGGCCTTGTGGTTTAGGACAAGAAGATTTTTAAAGTTTTACTATATAAGCCTATGTAAAATCCATTGACCCCCAGGAAGGGGCCAAATTTGACCCCAGGGGCATGATTTGAATAAACTTGGTAGAGGTTCACAAGACATTGTCCCATACCAAATCTTAAGGCTCAGGGCCTTGTGGTTTCAGACAAGAAGATTTTTAAAGTTTCACTATATAAGCCTATCTAAAATCAATTGACCCCCGGGGTGGGGCCAAATTTGACCCCAGGGGCATAATTTGAACAAACTTGATGGAGGTCCACTAGACAATACTACATACCAAATCTTAAGGCTCAGGGCCTTGTGGTTTCAGACAAGAAGATTTTCAAAGTTTTTCAGAGTTCTTGATGGAATTAAATTCTTTGAACAACTTTGGTAGAGCTTCATGCAAGGAACATCCCAGGCAAGTTTTATCAAATTTTTGCCCAGAGGTTTCAGAGGAGATGTCGTTTGAATGAAATTGTTGACGGACGACGGACAAAGTCCGGTCACAATAGCTCACCATGAGCCAAAGGCTCAGGTGAGCTAAAAATAAATGAATGCAGGTATACATATGACTGATCTCATGAGAGAGAACTATACAATTTCAGTAATCTGAAGCCATATAAACAAAATTTTTACCTGTTCATTACAAGATTTGACTTTGGTTTAAATATCAAGAGTATACATGTATATGGCTACTTAAAATGCCAAAATATTTTACTCTGTTTAGGAGTCAGCAGACTGGGTAGTACATTTTCTACAGCAGTCTGGTCCAAGAAAACAAATCTAGATAACAATCCTGGGACCAGTCTACGAGCCACCAGGTCCTCATGCTGCTTTTGAAGCCTTGGCAGGAGATTCCTGCAAAGATAAAATAAGATTTCAACCTTAAAATTACTGTGAAGAATGCAATGTACCTTGCTACACTTGTTAAAATGTCATGTATTGCTCCACATTATAAGAAGTGAGGGTAGCTTGTAACAGGATCCTAAAAGAGGATTTTAACAAAACTTATCAAAGTTTAGTAGGGAAATATACTACACAGAATTTTACAAAGTCTTATTGTGATATCATAGCACCTGTGCAACTTTCTTTTAAAACTAAAACATTTTCATTCATTTTTACTTTCTCAAGAATAAATGTTAACACTATGTGTATTTTAACATGCCTGAATGTGTTATCTTCATGAAGATTTAAATAGCATTTATTTTTTTTACCTTGACTTTTGAACAACAGACCTTAACATAAGACATCCCTTCTTGCTTTGGTACACATAGTTGTGCAAAATTATTCTAAAACAAGAAGTCTATGATGCCCCTTTAGTGCTCACCTTTAAACAACTGCAACTACTTTCTTCACATACCAAATATCTAAAATCCAGGCCTTGTGGTTTCTGATAAGAAGATTTTTTAAGTTTTATTTATGTCAGTCTATATAAAACCAAGTGACCCCTGGGTTGGGGCCAATTTTGATTTTTTAGCCTTGGTGACTTTTCACTCTATACTGACCTAAAATCCAAAACAAGGGCAGATGCTTATGATACATACTTACCAAATATCTAAGACATATGTCAATAAATGATTCAAGCAAGTGGTTTGTAAGATTATCAAAGCTGTGAAACCATGCAAACATGGCAAAATAAGCCTATTCTGGCACCCATACCTCTGAAACACATGATTGTATCAGGTCAGTTCAGGAAAAGAAAGGAGATTTATACTACTGTTTTTAAATGTTTTGTGAAAGTTTGTTTGAAACTGAATCAATTGCGAGCATAACACTATGATGTAAGGTTGAGAGATTTTTTTTAACCACTCTGACCTTTACCTTGACCCCAGTAACCTCAAACCCCACCCAGTTGTTGAGGTCCATGCATGGTATGATATCAAAGCTATCAGTCAATTAATGAAGACTCCATAACAAGAGGGCCATGATGGCCCTGGATCGCTCACCTGATTACTTTGGCAGTAGGTTTGCTGTTAAGCAGTATTTCAATTTTTAATTGAAAATATATAAGTGCCTACAAACCAAATATGTAAAATATCAGTCAATAAATAAAAGCTCTATGACAGAAAGTAAAAATATCTATTATAAGCTATGGTGACCTTGACCTTGACCCAGTGACCTCAAACCCTACCCATGCCATGCAAGGAACCTATATTATATTGAATATCAAAGACATTGGTCTATAAATGAAGGCTCTGTGAGGTACAGTAGATAAATCTATTAATTTTTTTAGCCTCCATGACCTTTAACCTAATCTAATTATTTGCTTCATGCCAAATTTTAAAATTCTAGGCCTTGTAGTTTCAGACAAGAAGAGTTTTAAAGATTTCTTTTTTTACATATTAAGGGCCCCCGGGGCGTGGCAAATTTTGACCCTAGGGCCAACATTTAAACAATATTGGTAAAAGTTCATTACACAATACTCAACACGAAATATCTAAGGTCTAGACCTATTTGTTTTGGAGAAAAAATAATTTTTATGTTTCTCCTATATAAATTTATGTAAACCAAGAGAAGCCTGGGGCGTGGCCAATTTTGACCCAGGGAACATAATTTGAACAAACTTGGTAGACATCCACTAGACAATGCTACATACCAAATATCTAAGCTGTAGGCATTGAGGTTTCCAGTAAGAAGATTTTTAAAGATTGCCTTTTTTACATATTAAGGGCCCCCAGGGCGGGGCCAATTTTGACCCCGGGGCAAGCATATAAACAATACTGGTAAAGGTTCTCTACACAATACTCAACACCAAATATCTCAGGTCTAGTCCTATGAGTTTTGGAGAAAAATGATTTTTCATGTTTTTCCTATATAACTATATGTAAACCAAGAGAACCCTGGGGCGTGGCCAATTTTGACCCAGGGGACATAATTTGAACAAACTTGGTAGACATCCACTAGACCATGCTACATACAAAATATCTAAGCTGTAGGCATTGAGGTTTCCAGTAAGAACATTTTTAAAGATTGCCTTTTTTACATATTAAGGGCCCCCGGGGCGGGGCCAATTTTGACCCCAGGACCAACATATAAACAATATTGGTAAAGGTTCATTACACAATACTCAACACGAAATATCTAAGTTCTAGACCTATTTGCTTTGGAGAAAAAATAATTTTTATGTTTCTCCTATATAAATTTATGTAAACCAAGAGAAGCCTGGGGCGTGGCCAATTTTGACCCAGGGAACATAATTTGAACAAACTTGGTAGACATCCACTAGACAATGCTACATACCAAATATCTAAGCTGTAGGCATTGAGGTTTCCAGTAAGAACATTTTTAAAGATTGCCTTTTTTACATATTAAGGGCCCCCGGGGCGGGGCCAATTTTAACCCCGGGACCAACATATAAACAATATTGGTAAAGGTTCTCTACACAATACTCCACACCAAATATCTAAGGTCTAGTCCTATTAGTTTTGGAGAAAAATGATTTTTCATGTTTTTCCTATATAACTATATGTAAACCAAGAGAACCCTGGGGCGTGGCCAATTTTGACCCAGGGGACATAATTTGAATATAATTTGTCATCCACTTGACAATGCTACATATCAAAAATCTAAGCTGTAGGCATTGTGGTTTCTGAGAAGAAGATTTCCTATATAAGTCTATGTAAAATGAAGTGACCCCTGGGGCGGGGCCAATTTTGACCCCAGGGGAATAATTTGAACAGTTTTTGTAGAGTTCCATTAGAGAGTGCTAAATGCCAATTATCTAAGCTCTAGGCCTTGTGGTTTCAGACAAGAAGATTTTTTAAGTTTTTCCTTTAGGTAGCTATGGCAACCAGAGTTCTGCATGGAATTGATTTCTTTGAACAACTTTGGAAGAGCTTCATGCAAGGAACATCCATGGCAAGTTTCATCAACTTTGGCCCAGAGGTTTCAGAGGAGATGTCATTTGAATGAAAAGTTTACGGACAGACGCCAGACGGATTGTGATCACAAAAGCTCACCTTGTCACTCTGTGACAGGTGAGTTAAAAATAGACTAGAAATGTGTCAAAGGACATAGATGCCTCCGCTAAATGACACTGGACACAAACTTGGTAAATCAACATTGTTGGCAAACATGTAAATATGGCATAGAATATGACAAGGCAAAGATATCAGGTCACACACACACACGCACACACACACCGACAGGGAAAAAACTATATGCCTGCTCACCAATATCATGGCGGGAAAATAAAAATTACAGAGGGCAATAACTCAGAAATTATGCAAAAGAGAGTTATGGATCTTGGGCAGTGCATCTCTACAAAGTGAGATCTATTCACCTATTAAGTTTCAAGTCAATATTTTTAATACCTTGCAAGATATGCCCTGGACAAGAAGAATTAAGTACAAGAACAAGAAATGTTTGTAAAACACACATGCCCCCCAGCAGCATCTAATTGCTTGTGGTTGGGCCCAAGCGTTCTCTAGTTTTTGATCAGAAACCATTTTTAGGATCGAGGTCCCTGTGGCCTTGACCTTTGACCTAATGAACTCAAAATCAAAAGGGGTGATCTACTGGTCATGACCAACCAGCATATCAAGTTTGGTGAACCTAGGTCAAAGCATTCTCTAGTTATTTATCGGAAACCATTTTTGGGATGAAAGTCTCTGTGAGCTTGACCTTTGACCAAATGACCTCAAAATCAATAGGGGGTCATCTACTGGTGATGACCAACCAGCATACCAAGTTTGCTGAACCTAGGTCAAAGCGTTCTCTAGTTATTGATTGGAAACCGCTTTTAGGATGAAAGTCTCTGTGATCTTGACCTTTGACCTAATGACCTCAAAGTCAATAGGGGTCATCTACTGGTGTTGAACAACCAGCATACCAAGTTTGGTGAACCTAGGTCAAAGCGTTCTCTAGTTACTGATCAGAAACCGTTTTTGGATGAAGGTCCCTTTGAGCTTGACCTTTGACCTAATGACCTCAAAATCAATATGGGGTCATCTACTGGTGATGACCAATCAGCATACCAAGTTTGGTGAACCTAGGTCAAAGTGTTCTCTAGTTATTGATCGGAAACCGTTTTCAGGATGAAGGTCCCTGTGAGCTTGACCTTTGACCTAATGACCTCAAAATCAATAAGTGTCATCTACTGGTGATGATCAACCATCATACCAAGTTTGGTGAATCTAGGTCAAAGCGTTCTCTAGCTATTGATCAGAAACAAAGTGTCTACCGACGGACCGACCGACAGACTGACCGACTGACCGACCTACTGACATTTGCAAATCTATATCTTCGATGCGGGGCATAAAAATTACAAAGAGCAATTAATCAAAATTTGTGAGAAATAGAGTAACTGGTCTTTGGCTCTGCACCTCCCTACAAGGAGATCTTTTCACCTTTATATCTTAGATACCTTTCGAGTTATGCCCTGGACAAGTATTAAGTATGAAAAATTACAAAGGGCAATAACTCAAAAACAATGTGAAAGAGAGTTATGGTTCTTGCACAATGCACCTCTCCACAGTGAGATCTATGCACCTAAGAAGCTTCAAGTTAATATCTTCAATACCTTTCAAGTTATGCCCCGGACAAGAATTAAGTATGAAGAATACAAAGGGCAATAACTCAAAAATTATTCAAAGAGAGTTAAATTTCTTGGGCACTGCACCTCCCCACAGTGCGATCTATTAACCTATGAAGTTTCAAGTTAATATCTTCAATACCTTTCAAGTTACGCTCTAGACAAGAATTAAGTATGAAAAATTACAAAGGGCAATAACTCAAAAATTATTCAAAGACAGTTATAGTTCTTGGGCACTGCACCTCCCCACAGTGCGATCTATTCACCTATGAAGTTTCAAGTTAATATCTTCAATACCTTTCAAGTTATGCCCCAGACAAGAATTAAGTATGAAAAATTACAAAGAGCAATAACTCAAACAAGACCTGTCTGCAGACAGCACGCTCCACTTTTCTCAGTGCTGGATGATAAATTATACTTCATACGTACATATTTAAAAAAAAAAAAATTCCCCCATACATGGTTGGGTGAAGATAATTATAATGAAAAACTAGAACTGTGTCCATACGACACGGATGCCCCCACTATGCATAAGTGCTCATAAACAAGAGCATGTATATTCTGTATGTAAGATTTAGGTGGGGAACATTTTTTTTTCTGTAGTGGCAAATGAATTGAGGTGTTTTGTATATTATTAATGTTGTCCTTTTATTTCAAAATTAGATATTTTATACTGAAACAAGGGCTGTCGGATGGACAGCACGCTTGACTATTCTTAGTGCTTGAAGGTATAATAAAAGCCTGAAATTAAAGATTTTTCAAAGTCTTAAAAGGGGAATAACTAATAAAAATGCTTAACAGTGTTATGGGCCTTGATGGAATGACACAATCTACGGCCAAGTTTGAACTAAATATCTGCAGTAGAAAGAGAAGAAATAGTGAAAATGAGAAGCTTGCCCTAAAACTTTAACCCGATAGCCACTCCGCAAGTACAATAGACCTCCTTATTCTTTGAATAGTCGACATAAAAATGTTGTAAATATTTATGTACTATGAAAAATCACATTAGCGAAGATGAAGAAAGAGACACACAAGTAAGAAGAAATGTTTGTAAAACATAAATGCCCCCCGGCAGCACGTAAAAGCTTGTGGTAGGGCCAAAGCGTTCTCTAGTTATTGATCAGAAACCATTTTTAGGATCAAGGTCCCTGTGGCCTTGACCTTTGACCTAATGACCTCAAAATCAATAGGGGGTCATTTACTGGTCATGACCAACCAGCATATCAAGTTTGGTGAATCTAGGTCAAAGCATTCTTTAGTTATTTATCGAAAACCATTTTTGGGATGAAAGTCTCTGTGAGCTTGACCTTTGACCTAATGACCTCAAAATCAATAGGGGGTCAACTACTGGTAATGACCAACCAGCATACCAAGTTTGGTGAACCTAGGTCAAAGCGTTCTCTAGTTATTGAACGGAAACCGTTTTTAGGATGAAAGTCTCTGTGATCTTGACCTTTGACCTAATGACCTCAAAATCAATAGGGGTCATCTACTGGTGATGACCAACCAGTATACCAAGTTTGGTGAACCTAGGCCAAAGCGTTCTCGAGTTATTGATCAGAAACCGTTTTTAGGATGAAGGTCCCTGTGAGCTTGACCATTGACCTAATGACCTCAAAATCAATAGGGGTCATCTACTGGTGATGACCAACCAGCATACCAAGTTTAGTGAACCTAGGTCAAAGCGTTCTCTAGTTATTGATTGGAAACCGTTTTAAGGATGAAAGTCTCTGTGATCTTCACCTTTGACCTAATGACCTCAATGTCAATAGGGGTCATCTATTGTCGATGACCAACCAGCACACCAAGTTTGGTGAACCTAGGTTAAAGCATTCTCTAGTTATTGATCAGAATCCATTTTTAGGATGAAGGTCCCTGTGAGCTTGACCTTTGACCAAATGAACTCAAAATCAATAGGGGTCATCTACTGGTGATGACCAACCAGCATACCAAGTTTAGTGAACCTAGGTCAAAGCGTTCTCTAGTTATTGATCTGAAACCGTTTTTAGGATGAAGGTTCCTGTGATCTTGACCTTTGGCCTAATGACCTCAAAATCAATAGAGGTCATCTACTGGTGATGGACAATCATCTTTACAAGTTTGAAGTTCCCAGGTCAAAGCATTCTCTAGTTATTGGTTGGAAACCGTTTCTACCTACAAGGTCACTGTGACCTTGACCTTTGACCCCTTGACCGCAAAATCAATAGGGGTCATCTACTGGTGATGGACAATCATCCTACCAAGTTTGAAGCATTCTTTAGTTATTGGTTGGAAACCATTTGGTCTACGGACCGACGGATCGACCGACAGACAGACAAATGCAAAGCAATATACCCCCACTTCTTTGAAGGGGGGGGCATAATTACATGTTGCTGATATTAAAGTAAGCAGGTAAAATTAAAAAAATGTTACACATGAAAGTTAACTACAGATTAAAGTATAGAAACCCCAGGTGTGTCAGGTCCCATAAAAAACATTACCCTTCCTTTACTATCATCTACACATTAAGGTTGTTCATCCCTGAAAGTTTAAGCAAAATCTGCCATCCGGTTTATGAGAAGTTGCGTTCACAAATTTATTTCACTTTATGGTATATAGTGAAAAAAATCAACAAAGGGCTAAATTCCGTTAAATTTGGTCACAGCAAAAATTCCTTCCATTACTATCATCTACACATTAAGGTTGTTCATTCCTGAAAGTTTAAGCAAAATCTGCCATCCGGTTTACGAGAAGTTGCGTTCACAAATTTATTTCACTTTATGGTATATAGTGAAAAAATCAACAAAGGGCCATAATTCCGTTAAATTTGATCGCAGCAAAAATTCCTTCCTTTACTACCATCTACACATTAAGGTTGTTCATTCCTAAAATTTAAGCAAAATCTGCCATCCGGTTTAAGAGGAGTTGCATTCACAAAATTTCGGGATGACGTACGTACAGACGTATGGTTGTACGGACTGACGGACAAGTGCAACGCTATATGCTCCCACTTTGTGGGGGCATAAAAAAAAAATATTAGGGGGAGGGGGGGTAATGCCCAGGGAGGGGGGGGGGGAGTAGAGTCACTTCATACCTACATATTTAAAAAAAAATGAAAAAAAAAAAACCAAAAAATTTGCGGGAAAGGGTGGGGGAGTGGAAGTCAAGTACCTACATATTTAAACAAGACATGACCAGGGCCAGAATGTCGAGCCAGCTCGTCTTAATTTAAACCTGAACCTATTAGCTTCAGATCAAGGAGTAAAATTTATACATAGGTGAGATGTGCACAGCACATCCTCTTTATACCAAAGGCAAAACTTGACATTGCATCATCTTAGGTGACCTTGGCCTCTGACCTGGTTCATGTCCATGACACGAGGTCTCATGATTAACATTTGTGCCTAAAAAACTCAATTCATATTATTTGAACATTTTGATATTTTTATTTGACCTTTGACCTCTTGTGACCTTGACCTTTATTTTGCGCGAGACAACTCAACTCAACATGGAGAACATTTGTGCTAAGTTATATTAACTAGATGGGTGTTCAGTGGAACACTTGTGTCGCCCTTTGGTACTGTGTTAGAATAACTAAAAAGGTAAACAAGAGCCTGCTGGAAAAGAATGCATGCTAGTCATGGTACAACAAGACCTATCCACAGACAGCATACAAGATGAAAAAAAACAAAACAAAAAATCAAGAGGGCCATGATTGATTACCTGAGTATTTTGGCTGTAGGTTTGCAGTTAAGCAGTTTTTAATGTTTTATTTGAAAATATGTAAGTAATGTAAATATAAATATGTAAATATTTATGTAAAATATCAGTCAATAAATAAAGGCTCTATGACAAAAAGTAGAAATATCTATCATAAGCTATGGTGACCTTGACCTTGACCCAGTGATCTAAAACCCTACCCATGGGTAGAAGTCCATGCAAGGATCCTATATACCGAATATGAAAGATATTGGTCTTTAAATGAAGGCTCTATGAGGTACAGTATATAAACCTATTTTTAGCCTAGGTGACCTTTAACCTAATCTAATAATTCGAAAAAGCTTGTTTCATACCAAATCTTAGATCTCAGGGCCTTGTGATTTCAGACAAGAAGATTTTTAAAGTTTTACTATATAAGCCTATGTAAAATCCATTGACCCCAGGGTAGGTGCCAAATCTGACCCCAGGTGTTTAATTTAAACAAACTTGGTGGAGGTCCACAAGACAATGCTACATACCAAATCTTAAGGCTCAGGTCCTTGTAGTTTCAGACAAGAAGATTTTTAAAGTTTTACTATATAAGCCTATGTAAAATCCATTGACCCCAGGGTAGGTGCCAAATCTGACCCCAGGTGTTTAATTTAAACAAACTTGGTGGAGGTCCACAAGACAATGCTACATACCAAATCTTAAGGCTCAGGTCCTTGTAGTTTCAGACAAGAAGATTTTTAAAGTTTTACTATATAAGCCTATGTAAAATCCATTGACCCCAGGGTAGGTGCCAAATCTGACCCCAGGTGTTTAATTTAAACAAACTTGGTGGAGGTCCACAAGACAATGCTACATACCAAATCTTAAGGCTCAGGTCCTTGTAGTTTCAGACAAGAAGATTTTCAAAGTTTTCCCTATGTAAAATCCATTGACCCCAGGGGCAGGACGAAATTTGACAGGGGCATAATTTGAACAAACTTGGTAGAGGTCCACAAGACAATGCTACATACCAAATCTTAGATCTCGGGGCCTTGTGGTTTCAGACAAGAAGATTTTTAAAGTTTTACTATATAAGCCTATGTAAAATCCATTGACCCCCAGGAAGGTGCCAAATTTGACCCCAGGGGCATAATTTGAACAAACTTGGTAGAGGTCCACACAACAATGCTACATACCAAATCTTAAGGCTCAGGGCCTTGTGGTTTCAGACAAGAAGATTTTTAAAGTTTCACTATGTTAAATAAGTTGACCCCTGGGGCGGGGCCAAATTTTATCCCAGGGGCATAATTTGAACAAACTTGTTAGAGGTTCACAAGACAATGTCCCATACAAAATCTTAAGGCTCAGGGCCTTGTGGTTTCAGACAAGAAGATTTTCAAAGTTTTTCCTTTAAGTTGCCATAGCAACCAGAGTTCTTGATGGAATTGAATTCTTTGAAAAACTTTGGTAGAGCTTCATGCAAGGAACATCCCAGGCAAGTTTCATCAAATTTGGCCCAGAGGTTTCAGAGGAGATGTCGTTTGAATGAAACTGTTGACGGACGACAGACAAAGACCGGTCACAATAGCCCACCATGAGCCAAAAGCTCAAGTGAGCTAAAAAGGTTAACCAAGAAATTTTCAGTTGAAAAAAGGGGCATGACTTTGCAAAAATAAATGTTAGGGTTATTTGCCTTTGTGAAATGGTGTCGCATTTTGATAGTGAACATGTACGCCTAATTTGAAGTAAATAGCTTTGATAGTTTCTGAGAAATAGACCTTAACAAAAAGGTTAACCAACGCTGACACCGACGAGGGGGTCATGACAATAGCTCCACATGTTTTCTTTGAAAAGTGGAGCTAAAACTGTGAGAAATAGAGTTATGGTTCTTGGGCACTGCACCTCCCCACAATGAGATCTGTTCACCTAAGAAGTTTCAAGTTGATATCTTCAATATCTTTCGAGTTATGCCCCGGACAAGAATATAATATGAAAAATTACAATGGGAAATAACTCAAAAATTATGCAAAACAGCTATGGTTCTTGGGCACTGCACCTCTCCACAGTGAGATCTATTCACCTTTGAAGTTTCAAGTTAATTTCTTCAATACCTTTCAAGTTATGACCCGCACAAGGTGCCAGGGCAAGGTGCTCCCCCTACACACACACACATGGACAGGGTAAACACTATATGCCAGCTCACCATTATCATGGCGGGGGAAATGAAAAATATATTTTTAGCATTAGTGACCTTGACCACTTTATGGGGAAAAGTACAAAAATCTATTTTTAGAATCAATGACCTTGAGCAAAGTGAATGGCAGAAGTTTATGCAAAGTGCCTAAATATCAAAAATGTAGGGTATCAGTCAACAACTAAAGGTTCTATGACGAAAAGTCAAAAGTCTATCTTTAGCCTTGGTGACCCAAAGGGCTGAATCAATTTTGACCCCAGGAACAGGATTTCAACAAACTTGGTAAAAGATTGGTAGAAGTCTACTAAGCCAGGTCACACATCAAACATCTTAACACTTGGCCTTGTAGTTACTGACAAGAAGGTTTTTAAATTATTTTTCTTATGCAATACTTTCAAAAAAATCAAGTGACCCCTGGCACAGGGTCAATTTTGACCCAATAAGCATAATTTGAACAATCTTGATAGAGGACCTCTAGATAAAGCTCCATGCAAAATATCTTAGCCCTAGACTTTGTGATTTCAGACGAGAACATTTTTAAGTTTTCACTATATGAGCCTATATAAAATGTGGCAAGGTCAATTTTGACCTTGGGGCCATCATTTGAACAAATTTGGTAGAGGTAAAATATACAAAGCTACTTACCAAACATCTTAGCCCTAAGTCTTGTGGTTTCAGACAAGAAGATTTTTCTCTATATAAGCATTTGTAAAACTAGAGCTATCACTAAATGTGATTAATACCCCCACAAGACTGCTTCAGAACTGAGGAAGTTATTAGTAACAGAAAACTTTGTAAAAGAACTGAAATAGAGTTATGGTTGTGGGCAATTAAAGATATCTGTGGTTCTTGTTGTGGTTACTGTGGTTGACCATTTTATGAAGTTGCATTGAATTCCAACCAGTAGTTTTCAAGTTATGCTCCGGACATGGAAAACCAACTAAGGGCAATAACTCTACAAATAGTGAAGATATAGTTATAGCTCTTGTACACTGCACTTCCTGTCATTGTGCTTGACAACTGTATGAAGTTGCACTGAATTCCAACCAGTAGTTTTCAAGTTATGCTCCAGATGAGGAAAACCAACAAAGGGCAATAACTGTGCAAATAGATAGAAGTATAGCTCTTGTACACTGCACTTCTTCTCGCGGTGCTTAACCTTTGTATGAAGTTGCACTGAATTCCAACCAGTAGTTTTGAAGTTATGCTCCAGACAAAGAAAACCAACCAAGGACAATAACTGTGCAAAGAGTGAAGAAGGTGTAATGATTCTTGAACACTGCACTTCCTCTTATTGTGCTTGACCATTGTATGAAGTTGCACTGAATTCCAAAAATTAGTTTTCAAGTTATGTTCCAACAAAGGGCAATTACTCTCAATATACTCCTATTTACCCTCAAAAAAAAAATTGTTTATGGAGTACAATAATGTGGCCATTGGGGCGGATCAATTTTGACCTTAGGGCCATGATTTTAACAAACTTGGTAGAGGTCCGCTAGACAATTCTACAAACCAAATATCTTAGCTCTAAGCCTTGTGGTTTCAGATGAGAAGATTTTAGAAGTTTTCCCTATATAAGCCTATGTAAAATCATGTGGCCCTTGGGGTGTGGTCAATTTTTACCCTTTGGCCATGATTTGAACAAACTTGGTAAATGAATACTAGACAATGCTACATACCAAATATCTTAGCCACAAGCCTTGTGGTTTTGGATAAGAAGATTTTCTTGATTTTTGATATAAAAGCCTAAGTAAAATAACATGGCCCCTGGAGAGGTCAATTTTGACCCTAGGGCTATGATTTGAAAAAACAAGAGGGCCATGATGGCCCTGGATCGCTCACCTGAGTACTTTGGCTGTAGGTTTGCTGTTAAGCAGTATTTCATTTTTTAATTGGAAATATGTAAGTGCCTACAAACCAAATATGTAAAATATCAGTCAATAAATAAAGGCTCTATGACAGAAAGTAGAAATATCTATTATAAGTTATGGTGACCTTGACCTTGACCCAGTGACCTCAAACCCTACATATGGGTAGAGGTCCATGCAAGGAACCTCTATACTGAATATCAAAGATATTGGTCTATAAATGAAGGCTCTATGAGGTACAGTAGATAAATCTACTTTTAGCCTCAGTGACCTTAAACCTGATCTAATAATTTGAAAAAGCTTGGTAAAGCTTGCTTAGTGCAAAATTTTAAAATTCTAGGCTTTGTGGTTTCAGAAAAGAAGATTTTTAAAGATTTTCTTCTATATTATTATTTAAAACTTGTGACCCCTCGGGCGGGGCCAATAGTGACCCCAGGGACATTTTTCTAACAAACTTGGTAGAGGTCCACTAGACAATGCTGCATACCAAATATCTTAACTCTAGGACTTGTGGTTTCTGACAAGAAGATTTTTCAAGTTTTTCCTATATAATTCTATTTAAAACATGTGACCCCTAGGGCAGGGCCTATTTTGACCAAGGGGCCATGATTTGAACAAACTTGAGAGAGGTCCATTAGATAATGCTGCACACCAAATATCTTAACTCTGGGCCTTGTTGTTTATGACAAGAAGATTTTTAAAGCTTTTCCTATATAACTCTATGTAAAACATGTGACCCCTGGGGCGGGGCCATTTTTGACCCAGAGGCCATGATTTGAACAAACTTGGTAGAGGTCCACTAGACAATGCTACACACAAAATATCTAAGCTCTATAACTTACAGTTTCTGACAAGAAGATTTTTTAAGATTTTCCTATATAACTCTATGTAAAACAAGTGACCCCTGGGGCAGGGCTTTTTTTGACCCAGAGGCCATGATTTGAACAAACTTGGTAGAGGTCCATTAGACAATGCTACACACAAAATATCTAAGCTCTATGCCTTACAGTTTCTGATAAGAAGATTTTTAAAGTTTTTCCTATATAACTCTATGTAAAACAAGTGACCTCTGGGGCGGGGCCATTTTTGACCCAGAGGCCATGATTTGAACAAACTTGGTAGAGGTCCACTAGACAATGCTACACACCAAATATCTAAGCCCTATGCCTTACAGTTTCTGACAAGAAGATTTTTTAAGATTTTCCTATATAACTCTATGTAAAACAAGTTACCCCTGGGGCGGGGCCATTTTTGACCCAGAAGCTTTGATTTGAACAAACTTGGTAGAGGTCCACTAGACAATGCTACACACCAAATATCTAAGCTCTATGTCTTATGGTTTCTGATAAGAAGATTTTTTAAGATTTTCCTATATAACTCTATGTAAAACAAGTGACCCGCGGGGCGGGGCCATTTTTGACCCAGAGGCCATGATTTGAACAAACTTGGTAGAGGTTCACTAGACAATGCTACATACCAAATATCTTAACTCCAGGCCTTCTTGTTTCTGACAAGAAGATTTTCAAGTTGTCCCTATATAACTCTATGTAAAATCAACTGACCCCTGGGGTGGGGTCAGTTTTGACCCCAGGGACATAATTTGAACAAACTTGGTAGAGGTCCACTAGATGATGCTTCATACCAAATATCAAAGCTCCAGGCCTTGTGGTTTCGGAGAAGAAGATTTTTAAAGATCCAACTTATAAAATCTATTTTTAGCTCCAGTGAACCAGAAATGCAATGGACCAGAACCATTTGAACAATCTTGGTAGAGCTTCATGCAAGGAACATCCCAGGCAAGTTTCATTAAATTTGCCCCATTGGTTTCAGAGGAGATGTCATTTGAATGAAAAGTTGACGACGGACGGACGGACGGACGACGGACAAAGACCGATCAGAAAAGCTCACCCTGAGCACTTTGTGCTCAGGTGAGCTAAAAACATGGTAGAGGTCTTCTAGACAATACTACATATGAAATATCTCAGCTCTAGGCCTTGCGCTTTCAGAGGAGCATATTTTTTTAATTTTCACTTTTTAAATCTTTTTTTTATCTCCTGTGGCCCAGATCTGCAATGGACCAGATCCATTTGAAGAACTTTAACAGAGCTTCATGCAAGGAACATTCCTGGCGAATTTTATCAAATTTAGCCTGCTGGTTTCAGAGATGATGTCCTTTGACATAATTATCACTTATCCTAAAAGCTCACATGAGCACACATGTGCTCAGGTGAGCTAATAACAATATGCATGACAGTAATAGCCAAGAAAAACTGAAGTTTTGCTTTTATTTTCAATCTTCAACAACAAAGTGAGACCCTGACCTTTGCAACATTCAATCTGCCAAGGTTCATATGTATATACAAAGTTAAGAATCCCTCTCGGCATGACAAAGTTATGAACGTGAAAAACAGAATTGCTTTTATTTTTAGCTCACCTGAGCACAAAGTGCTCAGGGTGTGCTTTTCTGATCGGTCTTTTTCCGTCGTCCGTTGGTCGTCCGTCTGTCCATCCATTGTCAACTTTTCATTCAAACGACATCTCCTCTGAAACCAATGGGCCAAATTTAATGAAACTTGCCTGGGATGTTCCTTGCATGAAGCTCTACCAAGATTGTTCAAATGCTTCTGGTCCATTGCATTTCTGGTTCACTGGAGCTAAACATCGATTTTAAAAGTTGGATCTTTAAAAATCTTCTTCTCCGAAACCTCAAGGCCTGGAGCTAAGATATTTGATATGAAGCATCATTTAGTGGACCTCTACCAAGTTTGTTCAAATTATGACCCTGGGGTCAAAACTGACCCCACCCCAGGGGTCAGTTGATTTTAGATACATTTATATAGGGAAAACTTAAAAATCTTCTTGCCAGAAACCACAAGGCCTAGAGTTTAGATATTTGGTGTGCAGCATTGTCCAGTGAACCTCTATTAAGTTTATTCAAATCATGGCCTCTGGGTCAAAAATGACCCTGCCCCAGTGGTCACATGTTTTACATAGAGTTATATAGGAAAAGCTTTAAAAATTCTTCTCGTCAGAAACTGCAAGGCCTAGAGTTTAGACATTTGGTGTGTAGCATTGTCTAGTGGACCTCTACTAAGTTTGTTCAAATCATAGCCACTGGGTCAAAATAGGCCCTGTCCCAGGGGTCACATGTTTTACATAGTTATATAAGAAAAACTTTAAATAAAAAATCTTCTTGTCAGAAATCACAAGTCCTAGAGTTTAGTTAGTCTCCTTTCAATAACTTGAGTACCAGTTGACCCAAAGACTTCAAACTTCACAGAGTTATTGCCCTTATTGAGTAGAGAAAAAAAAACCTTTTGTTTTTTGGGTCAGTAGGTCAAAGTCAGAGGGACCTCTAGAGTGAAAACTGTTTCCACTCAATAACAGGAGTACCATTTCACCCAAAGCCTTCAAACTTCATTTGATGATTGCCTTTACTAAATAGAAGAACCATGTTGTTTGGGGCTAGTATGTCAAAGGTCAGGGTCACAGGGACCTGTAGAGTGAAAATTGTTTCTGCTCAGTAACTGGAGTACCATTTCACCCAGAGCCTTCAAACTTCTTAGGATGATTGTCTTTACTCAGTAAAAGAACCTTATTACTTTTGGGTTCAGTACAGTACAGCTCTGGAGGATTTTCCAAATTTCGCGAAGTTTGGTGTAATTGCAAAAAGTGTGACTTCGAGTAAAAGAAGATTTTCTCCAATAGAAATGAAGTGACTTCGCCGTGTAGTGGAGTAAAATATCTTTCGAGTAACTTCGCGTTTCTGCAAGTAAAATTTGGAGTTACTTCGCGGAGACACGTAGCTACATACTACACTATTTTATGAACAAATGAAATCATTTCAAAAACGTACATTTGTTAGCATCCTTGCTGCCTTGAATTATCCAAAACCATTGCAAATTAGCACATTCTTAAAAATAATTACATGTTGCACATGGTAATTATCAGGGTTATTTGAAGTGAACTGCTTCAACCGTCAAAGAAATTACATCACTCAACAGCATCCTTCAACTTTTTACAAAGGGCGCCATGTCTTCAGATAAACTCAAAAACACAGAAGCTGACACCTGTGTGAATAACATACCTAAATAAAAACTATAACACCTTTTTTCAAACTAGTTTGTATACCTATATGTGAGCTCAGGTGTGAAAGTGAAATTTACAGATCTTTTTTTCAATGCAAGACAAAGAAACAACCTGTCAATCACACTTCCTGTGACCTATGATCTTTACTTGTTATACAACACCATCTTTTTTATTGGTTGTTATTCTAAGAGATAACCTTTGACAGCAAGTATGAGTAATTTTCCATAAAATATCTGCCTTTTCCACATCAGATGACCTAAAGCTGCATCCTTTTCTAAAAATAGCAATGCCTAAACTCTTTTACTTTCAATTCTCATTTTCAGAAAATGTTTAAATAGTAACACCTTGAAAAAAAACATTCTATTTATGGAGTAGGAATATTTTGATTTTTCTTAACCTTTGATTAAAAGAAGAGGTGTAGGAATGTGTATTTATGTAGATAAGGAAAAAACGTGGATCATCTAAGATGTGGTATCTGTGTGGGAAAGAGTTTAAAGTTCACATAAAGAAATATGATCTTAGAACAATACGTATGGTCATTGTGTCTTTCGTAAACTGATTTTACTGATTGTAAAAATTAAAGGTTTGATTGGATTTTCTTTAATCAATCTTCAACTGTCTGTAAAAAAAAATATATATTCTTTGAAAAATCATGATGGTGAATATTGGTTTCATCTTTTCTAAATTTTCATAGGGAAATGTCCGAAGTCAATAGCAATGACAGCACATTTAAACAAGAGGGCCATGATGGCCCTGTATCGCTCACCTGTGTATGACTGATTTTAACAAAGTTGCTATGGGCCTTGTTAATTGACCCAAGATGACCCATACTCGAACTTGACCTAGAAATTATTGAAACAATCTCTCTTAACAAATTTCAAGGTTATTTGTACTGAAAATATTACCTCTAGAGCGTTAACAAGGTTTTTCCATATTTGGGCTCTATGACCTAGTTTCTTAACCTAGATGTCCCATATTCGAACTTGAGCTAGAAATTATCGAACCAATCTTTCTGACAAATTTCCAGGATATTTGGACTGAAAAAGTAGCCTCTAGAGTGTTAACAAGGTTTTTCGATATTTGGGCTCTGTCATCTCTGTGACCTAGTTTTTGAACCCAGATAAGCCATATCAAAACCTGAGCTACAAATCATCAAAACAACCTTTCTGACAAATTTCCAGGACATTTGGACTGAAAATGTATCCTCTAGAGCATTAAAAAAGTTTTTCGATATTTGGGCTCTGTGACCTAGTTTTCAACTCCAGAAGACCCATATTCGAACTTGAGCTAGAAACCATAGAATCAAGCTTTCTGACAAATATCCAGGTTATTTGGAATTAAAATGTTACCTCTAGAGTGTTAAAAAGGTTTTTCCATATTTGGGCTCTGTGACCTAGTTTTTGACCCAAGATGACCCATATTTAAACTTGACCTAGAAATCATCAAAGCAACCTTTCTGACAAATTTCCAGGTTATTTGGGCTGAAAATGTAACCTCTAGAGTGTTATCAAGATTTTTCTATTTTTGGGCTCCATGACCTAGTTTTTGAACCCAGATGACCCATATTTGAACTTGACCTAGAAACCATTGATAGAACCTTTCTGACAAATTTCCAGGGTATTTGGACAGAAAAAGTCGCCTCTAGAGTGTTAACAAGGTTTTTCAATATTTGGGCTCTGTGACCTAGTTTTCCAACCCTGATAACCCATGTTCCAACTTGTCCGAGATATTAATGAGACAAACATCCTGACCAAGTTTCATGACAATTGAGGCAAAAATGTGACCACTAGAGTGTTAACAAACTAATTGTGGACGGACGGACGGATGGACGGACGGACGACGGACAACAGGTGATCAGAAAAGCGCACTCTGTCACTACGTGACAGGTGAGCTAAAAACTAGCGGAAAACTAGGTAAAAATCTTGAAACAAGAGGGCCATGATGGCCCTGGATCACACACCTGAGTACTTTTGTTAAGGGTCCACTGTTAAGTAAACATCAGACACAACATAACATTTTCGAATTGAAGATTTTCAAAGATCTCTTATTTTATACAAATAAAACCCATGGGGCAGAGGCAATTTCGAGATAACAGCTTGTGAGGAGATGTCATTTGAAGAAAATGAATGAAAATCTATTTTTAGCTTATTTTGTTCAATGCAGCAGAACTGTTTTAGAAAAATTAATAGAGGGCTATGTAAGGAATATTTCTGTGGAATTTGGTGGAAAATCACCCAACCATTTAGGAGAAGACGTTTTTCATAATATCCAAAAAAACAATTACAAACACCTGAGTGATAATTATGAATGTAAACAATATTTTGACTGGTTTACCAATAACGCTACGTGTACCATGCTGCTGTATTGGAAAATGAGACTCAGTCTAATTAAACCTTGACCTTAGTATTGGAAAGTTTTATTTTTTGTATATTGTCAGTTTGACGGTTTGTCAGTTTTAAGCGCTTGCAGTTATGAAGTTGTTAATTGCCACGCACATAAGGCACACATCAAAGACTCAAGGGCGACTAAGAACTGGTAATTACTGTACTTCCATTGCTGCTCGAAAGATTCTGTACTCTATGGTTTATATCAAGAGTGAAACGAACCATAGTCTGTCGGACTCTGAATGTATTGTTGTGCATGAAATTCTGTTGCTAACTGTTACGACTTCCATGTGACTAAAGAACTGTGTGGTGTAGTGGAACTTAAAGGGGGAGTGTAAAGAGTAAAGAGAAAAGGTACCAATGTTTAACTTGAGTGTAAATAAGACAAATAATATGACAGTTAACAGATAAAGGTAGAGGGACTTTTCAGTGTTAATAATGTTAACTGTTTATTTTTGATAATATTAAAGCGATAACAGTTCTTTTTCTATTATCAATACATCCTCAGCATCTGTACTTGGACAATGCCTGAAATAATTTTGTGTCGGTTAATCTCCCACTTGACACACCCAATCTCCCTACTTTCTGAGTCAGATCTCCCTACCTGGCACCAGAAAAAGTTCGCATGTATGCCATTTCTACTAGAACCGACTTGTTTATTTTGATTTTGTCTGCAGTAAAATTGACTAACTTCAAACCATCAAGTGACGTTGCTCTGCTGAGCATTGTATAAGCATGACCCTGCATGACAGACATCATGTTTGGAGGTAGTTCGAGGTTGGCAGGACAGTGTGTGTAGGTACTTCCCTGAGACTTGTGAGCAGTTAAGCCAAATGATTAAACGGGTACATTTTTCTCTCAATAAAAACTGGACATTCAGATGTGAGTAAGAATGTAACAGTGATGGCCTGGATTGGTACACAATTTCTTAAATGTTGTGGGCTTCTCTTTTTACTTTCTCTTCAATTGCTTGGATCAGAAAACTTTAACAAGAGCCACTGCAAGCGGGGGCCAAGCTCGACTTTTTCCTATGTCCAAAAGCAAACACATCAAAGGAAGCATATTGTGGTGAAGGGATTTCAAATGAAACATCATTTGGAAATATAATTATCAGTTCATCCATACCAATTTTTGCAATATTCAATAATTTGATCTTGCCTGTCAAATGACATAAGTATAGTTTTGTCCAAGTATGAATCAAATCCATATATAAATGAGAGTTATAAAAATTTAAACAAAATTCAATTATCTCACCTTGACAGTCAAGGACATTGTAGGTCATGGTCACATCTGAGTTATTCAACATGTCGGTTTTGTCATAAGTATTGTTTTGGCCAAGTATGATTAAAATCCAACCACAAATAACAAAGATCTGGCGAGATTTAGCAAAATTCAATAATTTGACCTTGACTGTCAAGGTCATTTAAAGGTCAAGGTCATACTTGAAAGAATTAAAATGTCAGATGTGTCATTTGTGTTGTTTTGTCCAAGTATGAATCAAATCAATAAATAAATGAGAAAGTTATAACAATTTAAGCAAAATTCAATTACCTAACCTTGATGATCAAGGTCATTTTTATGTTACTTTTATGTTATGCTTACACCTGAGTTATTCAACATGTTGATTTTGTCATTTTTGTTGTTTTGTCGAAGTACGAATCAAATCCAACCATACACAACAAAGTTATGACAATTTAAGCAAAATTCAATAATTTGACCTTGACGCTTATGGTCATTTTAAGGTTAAAGGTCACACTTGAATAATTTAACATGTTGGCTTTGTCATAAGTGTTGTTTTGTCCAAGTTAGATTCATATCTAACAATAAATAACAAAGTTATGGCCAGTTTTAGCAAAATTCAATAATCTGACCTTCACTGTCAAGGCATTTTAAGGTCAAGGTTGTACATGAAAGAATCATTATGTTGAATTTGTCATAAGTTTTGTATTTTCAAAGTATGAATCAAATTCAACACTAAACTAGAAATGGTTTTTGATTGAACAAAAACATATGTCTCCCCCCAGCCAGTTGCTGCAGGCAGTATTGAATCAGACGATTGTAAAATTTGACATTTAACCTCCAAGTGTGACCTTGACCTTGATACACCACACCCTCAAAGTGGGTTCTGCATGTCACCTTGATGAGGTGAACATCTGACCCAAGTTTCATAAAAATCCTTCAAAGGCTTTGGAAGATACAGAGCGGACACGATTTTGTGGCATTTGACATTTAACCTCCAAGTGTGACCTTGACCTTGAGACACCACACCCGCAAAGTGGGTTCTGCATGTCACCTTGATGAAGTGAACATCTGACCCAAGTTTCATAAAAATCCTTCAAGGGCTTTGGTAGATACAGAGCGGACACGATTTTGTGACAGACAGACGGACGGACAGACAGACAACCGGGGAAAAACAATATGTCTCCCCCAATGAGGTGAACATCTGACCCAAGTTTCATAAAAATCCTTCAAGGGCTTTTGAAGATACAGAGCGGACACAGTTTTGGGGCATTTGACATTAAACCTCCAAGTGTGACCTTGACCTTGAGACACCACACCCGCATAGTGGGTTCTGCACGTCACCTTGATAAGGTGAACATCTGACCCAAGTTTCATAAAATCCTTCAAAGGCTTTTGAAGATACAGAGCGGACACAATTTTGTGGCATTTGACATTTAACCTCCAAGTGTGACCTTGACCTTGAGACACCACACCCGCAAAGTGGGTTCTGCACGTCGTCTTGATGAAGTGAACATCTGACCCAAGTTTCATAAAAATCTTTCAAGGGCTTTGGAAGATACAGAGCGGACACGATTTTGTGACGGACAGACAGACGGACGGACAACCAGGGGAAAAACAATATGTCTCCCCCATTTTTGGGGGGAGACATAATAACAAACTCAATGGCCAATTGTAGCAAATTTTATTAATTTGACATTGAATGTGAAGGTCATTTATGAGTCAAGGTCAAGTTCAGTCTGGTCCACTTGAAGACCTTGTCTAAAGGGTTGTTGTGTTGAAGTATGAAGACAATCCACCTAATAATAATAAGTTATAGCTAATTTTAGCAAAATTCTATAATTTGATCTTGAAGTTGAAGGTCATTTATGAGTCAAGGTCAAGTTAGTCTGGTCTACTTGAAGGTCTTGTCCAAAGGGTTGTTGTGTCCAAGTATGAAGACAATCCATTAACTAATAAAAAAATTATGATGAATGTTAAAGTTTTCGGACGGGAATGGCAACGGCAACAGCAGCGGCAACGGCAACCACAACCACGACTATAGAAATAACTCAATTTTGTCTTTGAAAAAAGTCGAGCTAAAAATACTGTTCCTTTTAATGGCTTTTGTTCATCAATGCTTATGAATTCAACTTTTCCAACAACACATTTTACTAGGCGGTCAGGAATATCAATACTCTTTGTGATCATGACAATAGCTCCAACAGCTATAGTTAGAGTAGACGGTAATCCCCCTGTTGAGTATATCTGAATGGTGGTCAGTTATGGACCGGACACAAAATATACCCTGTAACATACCATGTAAGGCTTTGACCTCCAAGTGTGACCTTGACCTTTGAGGCAGGGGTCAGGGTGTTGCGCATGACATGTCATCTCATTATTGTGAACATTTGTGCCAAGTAATTTCAAAATCTCTTGATCTATGAAAAAGTTATTGACCAGATATCATCAAAGCAACCTTTCTGACAAATTTCCAGGTTATTTGGGCTGAAAATGTAACCTCTAGAGTGTTATCAAGATTTTTCTATTTTTGGGCTCCATGACCTAGTTTTTGAACCCAGATGACCCATATTTGAACTTGACCTAGAAACCATTGATAGAACCTTTCTGACAAATTTCCAGGTTATTTGGACTGAAAAAGTCGCCTCTAGAGTGTTAACAAGGTTTTTCAATATTTGGGCTCTGTGACCTAGTTTTCCAACCCTGATAACCCATGTTCCAACTTGTCCGAGATATTAATGAGACAAACATCCTGACCAAGTTTCATGACAATTGAGGCAAAAATGTGACCACTAGAGTGTTAACAAACTAATTGTGGACGGACGGACGGATGGACGGACGGACGACGGACAACAGGTGATCAGAAAAGCGCACTCTGTCACTACGTGACAGGTGAGCTAAAAACTAGCGGAAAACTAGGTAAAAATCTTGAAACAAGAGGGCCATGATGGCCCTGGATCACACACCTGAGTACTTTTGTTAAGGGTCCACTGTTAAGTAAACATCAGACACAACATAACATTTTCGAATTGAAGATTTTCAAAGATCTCTTATTTTATACAAATAAAACCCATGGGGCAGAGGCAATTTCGAGATAACAGCTTGTGAGGAGATGTCATTTGAAGAAAATGAATGAAAATCTATTTTTAGCTTATTTTGTTCAATGCAGCAGAACTGTTTTAGAAAAATTAATAGAGGGCTATGTAAGGAATATTTCTGTGGAATTTGGTGGAAAATCACCCAACCATTTAGGAGAAGACGTTTTTCATAATATCCAAAAAAACAATTACAAACACCTGAGTGATAATTATGAATGTAAACAATATTTTGACTGGTTTACCAATAACGCTACGTGTACCATGCTGCTGTATTGGAAAATGAGACTCAGTCTAATTAAACCTTGACCTTAGTATTGGAAAGTTTTATTTTTTGTATATTGTCAGTTTGACGGTTTGTCAGTTTTAAGCGCTTGCAGTTATGAAGTTGTTAATTGCCACGCACATAAGGCACACATCAAAGACTCAAGGGCGACTAAGAACTGGTAATTACTGTACTTCCATTGCTGCTCGAAAGATTCTGTACTCTATGGTTTATATCAAGAGTGAAACGAACCATAGTCTGTCGGACTCTGAATGTATTGTTGTGCATGAAATTCTGTTGCTAACTGTTACGACTTCCATGTGACTAAAGAACTGTGTGGTGTAGTGGAACTTAAAGGGGGAGTGTAAAGAGTAAAGAGAAAAGGTACCAATGTTTAACTTGAGTGTAAATAAGACAAATAATATGACAGTTAACAGATAAAGGTAGAGGGACTTTTCAGTGTTAATAATGTTAACTGTTTATTTTTGATAATATTAAAGCGATAACAGTTCTTTTTCTATTATCAATACATCCTCAGCATCTGTACTTGGACAATGCCTGAAATAATTTTGTGTCGGTTAATCTCCCACTTGACACACCCAATCTCCCTACTTTCTGAGTCAGATCTCCCTACTTGGCACCAGAAAAAGTTCGCATGTATGCCATTTCTACTAGAACCGACTTGTTTACTTTGATTTTGTCTGCAGTAAAATTGACTAACTTCAAACCAATTGACCAGACACAAAACATACCCTATGACAGACCATGTTAAGCTTTGACCTTTAAGGGTGACTTGACCTTGGAGATAGGCATCTGGGTGTTGTGCATGACATGTGTCTCATTACTGTGAAAATTTGTGCCAAGTATTTTCAAAATCCCTTGATGAATGAGAAAGTTATGGATTGGACATATCATATACACTCCAACAGACAATGTTGACCTTTAATTATCAAGTGTGATCTTGACTTTGGAGGTAGGGGTATGGATGTCACGCAAGACACATTGTCTTATTACAACAAACATTTGTGCCAAACTATTTCAAATTCTGTTGATGAATGGCTTAGTTATGGACTGGACTAGAAAGTGTGACAGACGGACGGAAAGACAGACCGATGGAGCCCATTTCTATAACTCCCTTTTTTCTTCAAAAAGGTAGGGGACAATGACCTTAGGGACAGAAACAATGGTAATAGTTTAATGTACCAAGATATGCCCTTAATGAAGAAACATCACTAGGTCTAGGAGTATTTAACACTGAAGACCATCTTTATCAATTTCATGACCACAGTAAGTAATCCGATCTTTCATGAATTCACATTTATCCTTATTTGCTTTTAATCCAAATGAACTAAGCTTTGAAAGCACATTTTCAAGATTTTGCAAATGCTCATTGTCTGCTTTTCCAGTGACACTCATGTCATCTAAAATACACTGAACACCAGGTAATCCTTGTATAATTTGTTTAAAGGCATATACAGGCAAAAGTTTTATGTTTTCTTTCACGTTCCTTCAATCAATATACTATAAATATACAATGTACAGTCCCAGTAACAAATATTTCCTCTATTTAAATGAAAAAGCGGGTGGTTTCCTTACTTGACCCACGTGGGTCCAGATGGAAAATTTAGATTTCGCGCAAAATTTTACAATGAATGATTGGACGGTTGAAGTCACGTGATCTACGGCCAAAAGCAACCCAAGAGAAACTACGATTGGCTGTTTTTGTCACGTGACCTATGTAAAACAAGAGGGCCATGATGGCCCTATGTGGTCACCTGAGTATTTTGACTGTATGTTTGCAGTTAGGCAGTATTTCATGTTTAACTGAATATATGTAAGTAATGTAAATATAAATATGTAAATATGTAAAATATCAGTCAATAAAGGCTCAATGACAGAAAGTAGAATTATCTATCATAAGCTATGGTGACCTTGACCCAGTGACCTAAAACCCTACCCATGGGTAGAGGTCCATGCAAGGATCCTATATACCGAATATCAAAGATATTGGTCTTTAAATGAAGGCTCTATGAGGTAAAGTATTTTTAGCCTCGGTGACGTTTAACCTAATCTAATAATTCGAAAAAGCTTGATAAAGCTTGTTTTATACCAAATCTTACATCTCAGGGCCTTGTGGTTTCAAACGAGAAGATTTTTAAAGTTTCACTTTAAAAGCCTATGTAAAATCAATTGACCCCCCGGGGCAGGGCCAAATTTGACCCCAGGTGTATAATTTGAACAAAGTTGGTAGAGGTCCACAAGACAATGCTACATACCAAATCTTAAGGCTCAGGGCCTTGTGTTTTCAGACAAGAAGATTTTCAAAGTTTTCCCTATGTAAAATCCGTTGACCCGGGGCTGGGCCAAATTTGACCCAAGGGGCATAATTTGAACAAACTTGGTAGAGGTCCACAAGACAATGCTAAATACCAAATCTTAAATCTCGGGGCCTAGTGGTTTCAGACAAGAAGATTTTTAAAGTTTTACTATATAAGCCTATGTAAAATCCATTGACCCCCTGGGTGGGGCCAAATTTGACCCCAGGGGCATAATTTGAACAAACTTGGTAGAGGTCCACACTACAATGCTACATACCAAATTTTAAGGCTCAGGGCCTTGTGGTTTCAGACAAGAAGATTTTTTAAGTTTCACAATGTTAAGTAAGTTGACCCCTGAGGCGGGGCCAAATTTGATCCAAGGGGAATAATTTGAACAAACTTGTTAGAGATTCACAAGACAATGCTACATACCAAATCTTAAGGCTCAGGGCCTTGTGGTTTCAGACAAGAAGATTTTTAAAGTTTCACTATATAAGCCTATGTAAAATCCATTGACCCCCGGGGTGGGGTCAAATTTGACCCCAGGGGCATAATTTGAACAAACTTGATAGAGGTCTACTAGACAATGCTACATACCAAATCTTAAGGCTCCGGGCCTTGTGGTTTCAGACAAGAAGATTTTCAAAGATTTACCTTAAAGTTGCCATAGCAACCAGAGTTCTTGATGGAATTGAATTCTTTGAACAACTTTGGTAGAGCTTCATGCAAGGAACATCCCAGGCAAGTTTCATCAAATTTGGCCCAGAGGTTTCAGAGGAGATGTTGTTTGAATGAAATTGTTGACGGACGATGGACGCCAGACAAAGTCTGGTCACAGTAGCTCACCATGAGCCAAAGGCTCAGGTGAGCTCATAACCGTTTGTGTTTTACTTTCAGTTAAAGAATGTTCAAATATTTACATTAAAGCCCGCATTTCACTTTATTCATATGGACAAACATACTGGAAATTTAAAGTTCTTCATATTGAACGTGATTTGAGCAAATAATATCAGTTTTAATTTTTTGGCATTCATTTGCCTGTGTATCCCTTTAATGGTGCGTTGCCATATGGCAGGGCCAGATGCTACACCATATATCATGCGATTCATCCTGTATAATCCTTTGCATGTATTTATTGTTAATATTTCTTTGCTCGCTTCGTCACATTCTAGTTGTAAATATGCCTGTCGAAGATTGATCTTGCTGAATTTCTGACCTCGAGATAAATTCGAGAAAATGTCATCAACCTTGGGAAGTGGGTACTTTTCCACATCTAGTGATGGATTCACAGTGACCATTTTTCTTTGCCACAGGAACTATGGGCGTAGCATAATCGCTCGTTTCAGCCTTACTGATAATTCCTTGTTTTTCCAGGTTATCTAGCTCCTGCTCAATTTTGGGTTTCATGGAGAAGGGCACAGTCCTTGCTTTCATGAACACTGGGTTTGAATCTGTTTTTAATTTTAGGCTTGCTTTCATGCCTTTCACTTCTCCTATTCCATCACTAAACACATTGTTTTACTTGGAAAGCAGTGATTTCAGTTTGGAGTTTAGATTATCTTTAGTCACGGAATTCACATTAAATAATGTCTCCCAGTTCAATCTGATGTATGACAACCAGTCTCTCCTCGTTATTTACAACTGTGGAGCATAAGTGTTTTCTTTTGATTTAAATAGTTAACGGTAAGGTATTGAATACCCACCTGTGGTATAGTTTCTCCTGAATACGTCTTCAGTATGGATCCTGTGGGACCTAGCAGCACATTTCCAAATATAGATTTGAATTTTCTCTGCGATATCAAAGATACGGCCGATCCAGTTTCCACTTCCATTTCCAACAATTTGTCATCAACTTTTGGACATATGATAATTTTCTTATCCTTTGATTTGTGATTTAGCGAATTTATTAATAACACTTCATCTATGGCATCATCTTGCGTTGTAATGTTGACATCTCCATTACGTTTACAAACAGGCTTGATGTGTCCTTTTGATTTACAGTTATGGCAGGTCGCATTTTTATACCTGCATTTTTCACTTCCATGGTTAGATTTTCCACAGTGCCTACATTGAGAAGGTTTAGACTCTTTTGCCAGACTTTTGTGAGGAGGCTTGCGTGGTCTCGAACTATTATGCACGTCATTAGGCGTCGATGAGTGTTATTCTGTGGCCTCTTTAGTGGCTGTTTCCATTGCCATAGCTTTATCTACTGCCCTTTTTAATGTTAGGTCAGCTTCAAACAATAAGTGCTTTTGTATAAGCTGGTCACGTAACACTCAAGCAAATCTGTCTCTGATCATGTCATCTAGAGTGGCGCCGAAGTCACAAAATTCAGTTAACTTTCTTAGAACTGCCACATTTCTTATACATTTTTGTTCAATAACTTGTTTCTTTTACGGAAATGAAAACGTTTGGCATGTAAATACACAACATGGGACTTTGGGTCTTCCACAGGACACATCTCATCAAGGAAAACAAATGTGACAAGGTATTTCAAAATACTTTTATGCACAGAGAAGTTATGGCCCAGACTAGGCAATCTGGATGGATGCACACATGCACACACCCACATACATACACCGATCTGCAGTACCAAATGTGACGACTATGTCGAGCTATCCGCAAGTGGGCTCAACAAAAAACTAGGAATACTAGGTTTTAAGAAAACCTAGGAAAAACTAGATGTTTTTTGTGAAAAATGCATGTCTCCCCCCTGCACCCCATTGAAGGAAGGCCAAGGAAAAAATATTACCTTTCTGAAACAGATGCCTCTGTCATTTATTATAGTATAAGTAAGAACATTATATATATATACATATCATTATATCATTATATATATACTATGAAGTTTGAAGGCTCTGGGTGAAACAGAACTCCAGTTATTGAGCGGAAACGGTTTACACTCTTTGGGCCCCTGTGACCTTGACCTTTGATTTAATGACCCTAAAATCAAAACGGTTCTTGTTCTCAGTAAGGGCAATCATCCTATGAAGTTTGAAGGCTCTGGGTGCAATAAAACTCCAGTAATTGAGCGGAAACTGTTTTCACTCTTCAGGCACCTGTGACCTTGACCGTTGATGTACTGACCCCAAAATTAATAGGGTTCCTTCACTCAATAAGGGCAACCATCCTATGAAATTTGAAGGCTCTGGGTGAAATAGAACTCCAGGAATTGAGCAGAAATGGTTTTCACTCATCGGTCCCCTGTGACCTTGACCTACTGACCCCAAAATCAATAGGATTCTTCTACTCAATAAGGGCAACCATCCTATGAAGTTTGAAGACACTGAGTGGAATAGAACTCAAGTTATGGCGCAGAAATGGTTTTCACTCTTCAGGCCTGTGACCTTGCCCTTTGAGCCACTGACCCCAAAATCAATAGGGTTTTTTTTACTCAATAAGGGCAATCATCCTATGAAAATTGACGGCTCTGGGTGAAATAGAACTCCAGTTATTGAGCAGAAACGGTTTACACTCATCAGGCCCATGTGACCTTGACCTTTGACCTACTTACCCCAAAATCAATAGGGTTCTTCTAATCAATAAGGGCAATCATCCTATGAAGTTTGAAGACACTGAGAGGAATAGAACTCGAGTTATGGCGCGGAAATGGTTTTCACTCTTCAGGCCCCTGTGACCTTGCCCTTTGACCTACTGACCCCAAAATCAAAAGGGTTCTTCTACTCAATAAGGGCAGTCATCCTATAAAATTTGAAGGCTCTGGGTGAAATAGAACTCAAGTTATTTAGCAGAAACGGTATATACTCTTCAGGCCCCTGTGACCTTGACCTTTGACCTACTGATCCCAAAATCAATAGGTTTTTTTTTACTCAATAAGGGCAATCATCCTATGAAGATAGAAGGCTCTGGGTGAAAAAGAACTCCAGTCATTGAGCGGAAACGGTTAACCTTCTTTGGGCCCCTGTGACCTTGACCTTTGACCTAATAACCCCAAAATCAATAGGGTTATTCTACTCAACAAGACAATCATCCTATGAAGTTTGAAGGCTCTTAGTGAAATAGAACTCCAGTCATTGAGCAGAAACGGTTAACACTCCTCGGGCCCCTGTAACCTTGACCTTTGACCTACTGACCCCAAAATCAATAGGGTTCTTCTACTCAATAAGGGCAATCACCCTATGAAGTTTGAAGACACTAAGTGGAATAGAACTAGAGTTATGGCGTGGAAATGGTTTTCACTCTTCAGGCCCCTGTGACCTTGCCCTTTGACCTACTGACCCCAAAATAAATAGGGTTCTTCTACTCAATAAGGGCAATCATCCTATGAAGTTTGAAGGTTCTGGGAGAAACGGTACTCCAGTTATCGATCAGAAACGAAGTGTGATAGACGGACAGATGGACAAGGCAAAAACAATATGTCTCCCCCAGAGGGGGGGGAGACATAACTAGGAGAACTTTAGAAAAAAAAGGAAAATATAGCAAACAACTAGGAATGCTGGAGACCCTGTAACATTCATGCTTTGAGTAACAGACCTGGTTCTAAAACATATAGCTTGCTCTTGCCTATTTAGAATTCCTTGAAGGATGAACAAGAGCTGTCACTGGAAATTGAACATCTGACCCCGAAATGTAGCTTTGAATGAAACTGGTGTAAATATATAATTGAATATGCCTGTGGAAAAGAGATCAGACAAAAAATAGAGAATAATCTGAAGGTAAATGGTAAAGTAATGTTTTTCTGCTTCAGATTTTTATATGAAGGTTGAAGACATAATTATTCAATGGAATAGAAAGCTGTGAGTTTTGGCCTTGAATATGAATCATATTGTTTTATTCCCAACCCCTAATGATGCTTTATATATAACAAGGCTTAGTGACAAACATTCTGGTTTCAATGAAATCCTCCAAGTGGTTTTGGAGATTGTAGCTTTGACAAGATTTTAATATAGTAGTTATAGAAAACAAGAGGGCCATGATGGCCCTAGATCACTTACCTGAATACTCTGCCTTTGGGTCTGCTATTGAGCTAACATCGAAAGCTTTTTTAAGAATCTCCCTATATAAATCTATATGAATACAAGTGACCCCCAGGGCATGGCCAAAGTTCACTCAAGGGGCATAATTTGAACAAACTTGGTAGATGACCTCTAACTGATGCTCCATAAGAAATATCAAAGTTTTAGGCTCTGTTGTTCAGACAAGGTTTTTTTTTATGATTTGCGCATAAAAGCCTAGGTAAACCAACTGACCCCCGGAGCAGGGCTAATTTTGACCCTAGGGGCATAATTTAAACAAATTTGGTAGAGGTCCACTAGACAATGCTACATTACAAATCTTAAGGTTCAGGGCCTTGTGGTTTCAGACAAAAAGATTTTCAAAGTTTTCCCTATATAAGCCTATGTAAAACCAATAACCCTGGGGTGGGGCCAAATTTGACCCCAGGGGTACAATTTGAACAAACTTTGTAGAAGTCTACTAGACAATGCTACATACCAAATCTTCAGCTCAGGGCCTTGTGGTTTCAGACAAGAAGATTTTCAAAGTTTTCCTTATATAAGCCTATGTAAAATCAATTGACCCCCGGTGCAGGGCCAAATTTGACCCCAGGGGCATCATTTGAACAAACTTGATATGGGTCCACTAGACAATGCTACATGTCAAATCTTAAGGCTCAGGACCTTGTGGTCTCAGAGAAAAAGATTTTCAAAGTTTTCCCTATATAAGCCTATGTAAAATCACTGACCTCTGGGGTGGGGCCAAATTTGACCTCAGGGGCAGAATTTGAACAAACTCAGTAGAGGTCCACTAGACAATGCAACATACCAAATCTTAAGGCTCAGGGCCTTGTGGTTTCAGACAAAAAGATTTTCGAAGTTTTTCCTATATAAGCCTATGTAAAACCAATGACCCTGAGGTGGAGCCAAATTTGACTTCTGAGGTATAATTTGAACAGACTTAGTTGATGTCTACTAGACAATACTACATACCAAATCTCAAGGCTCTGAGCCATGTGGTTTCAGACAAGAAAATTTTCAAAGTTTTCCATCTATAAGCGTATGTAAAATCAACTGACCCCCAGGACAGGGTCAAATTGACCCCAGGGGCATCATTTGAACAAATTTGGTAGAGGTTCACTAGACAATGCTACATACAAAATCATAAGGCTCAGGGCCTTGTGGTTTCAGACAAGAAGATTTTTAATGTTTCACTATATAAGCCTATGTAAAATCAATTGACCTCCGGGGCGGCGCCAAATTTGTCCAAAGTGGTATAATTTGAACAAACTTGGAAGAAGGTCAACCAGACAAATCTTAAGGCTCAGGGCCTTGTGGTTTCAGACAAGAATTTTTGAAGTTTTTCCCTATATAAACCTATGAAAAACCAATTACTCCCAGAGTGGAGCCAAATTTGATCCAAGGGGCATAATTTGAACAAACTTGGTAAAGGTCCACTAGACAATGCTACATTCCAAATCTTGGGGCTCAAGGCCTTGTGGTTTCAGACAAAAAGATTTTTTTAAGTTTCACTTTATAAGCCTATGTAAAATCAATACACCCCAGGGGCAGGGCCAAATTTGACCCCAGGGGCATAATTTGAATAAACTTTGTAGAGGTCCACTAGACAATGTTAAACACCAAATCTTAAGGCTCATGGCCTTGTTGTTTCAGACAAAAAGATTTTCAAAGTTTTCCCTTTATAAGCCTACGTAAAATCAATTGACCCCTGGGGCAGGGCCAAATTTGACCCCAGGGGTATGATTTGAATAAATCAAGAGCCATGATGGCCCTGTATCGCTCACCTGAATATGACTGCTTTTAACAAAGTTGCTATGGACCTGGTTAACTGACCCCAGATGACCCATATTCGAACTTGACCTAGAAATTATTGAAAAAATCTTTATGACAAATTTCCAGGTTATTTGGACTGAAAATATAGCCTCTAGAGTGTTAACAAGGTTTTTTCGATATTTGGGGTCTGTGACCTAGTATTTTACCCCAGATGATCCATATCCAAACTTGAGCTACAAATCATCAAAACAACCACTCTGACAAATTTTGAGAATATTTGGACTGAAAAGTAGCTTCTAGAGTGTTAACAAGTTTTTTTTCTATTTTTGGGCTCTGTGACCAAGTTTTTGACTCCAGATGTCCCATATTCAAACTTAATCTAGAAATCATTGAAACAACCTCTCTGACAGATTTCCAGGTTATTTGAACTGAAAATGTTACCTCTAAAGTGTTAACAAGGTTTTTCCATATTTGGGCTATGTGACCTAGTTTTTGATCCCAGATGACCCATATTCGAACCTGAGCTAGAAATCATAGAAACAACCTGTCTGACAAATTTCCAGATTATTTGGACTGAAAATGTTACCTCTCCTTCTACAAGAAGATTTTCAAAGTTTTCACTATATAAGCCTATGTAAAACCAATGACCCCGGGGTAGGGCCAAATTTGACCCCAGGTGTATAATATGAACAAACTTGGTAGAGGTCCACTAGACAATGCTACAAATCTTAAGGCTAAGGCCCATGTGGTTTCAGGCAAGAAGATTTTTAAAGTTTTCCCGATGCAAAATCAATTGACCCCAAGGTGGAGCCAAATTTGACCCCAGGGGCATAATTTGACCAAACTTGGTAGAGGTCCACTAGACAATGCTACATACCAAATCTTAAGGCTCATGGCCTTGTGGTTTCAAACAAGAAGATTTTCAAAGTTTTTCCTATATAAGCCTATGTAAACCAATGACCCCAGGGTGGGGTCAAATTTGACCCCTGAGATATAATTTGAACGAACTTGGTAGAGGTTCACACGACACTACTACATACCAAATATCTTAGCTCTATGCCTTGCGGTTTCTGACAAGAAGATTTTTCAAGTTTTTCCTATATAACTTTATGTAAAATAAGGTACCCCTGGGGCGGGGCCATTTTTGACCCAGGGGCCATGATTTGAACAAACTTGGTAGAGGTCTACTAAACAATGCTGCACAATAAATATCTTAACTCTAGGCTCAGGGCTCTACGTGCTGAGGTGAGCTAAAAAATTGATGACGGATGCACTGATGGATGATGGATGCCAGACATATTGTGATCACAAAAGCTCACCTTGAGAACTTTGTGCTCAGGTGAGCTAACAAGAGGGCCATGATGCCCCTAAGTCACTCACCTATCTATAAAAGCTATAAAGTGGGGAAGGGTCATGATGATATCAATGGAATGCGATTGGCCATGACTGGCTTTTAATCGCTGAACTGAATAAATTAACAAGATTGCACTATCAAGACATTGGTGGCAACATCATTGTTTATTAATTTTAGTGTGCAGGGGTGGTTGTATTAAAGGAATAAATTTGTTGAATTTATACTTTTCATATTATTATGTAACGGACTCTACACATTTGAACAATCTTGGTAGAGATCTACAAGACAATGCTGCACAGCAAATAACTAAGCTGTAAGCCTTTTGGTTTCTTCCAAGAAGATTTTTTAATTTTTTTCCTGTATAACTCTATGTAAAACATATGACCCCCAGGGCTTGGCCATATTTGACCCAGGGCCATAACTTGAACAATACTGGCAGAGGTCTACTAGGCAATACTGCAAACCAAATATCTAAGCCCTATGCCTTGTGGTTTCTTACAAGAAGATCTTTTAAGACTTTCCAATATAACTCTATGTAAAACAAAGCAGTCTGAAGGACAGCTAAATCCCCTTCTGCAGCAGACATGAATGTGTACTTCTTGACCTTTAACCAACCATGACCTTGATGTTGTGCCATGCATACTATAAGCACATAGTCTCATGATAGTAACTATTTGTGCCAAGTTATTTAAAATCTTCCATAAAGTCAAAAAGTTATGGAGAACATTTAAGCTTGACCTTGGGGGTAGCAACCTGGAAGTTGGGTTCTGCACATCGTGTCATAGTGGTGATCATTTGTACAAAGTAATTAAAAAACTTTTCGTGAAGTTAGTAAGTTAAAGAGCATACGTGAAATGTGGATATTTGACCTTTAACTGTCACCTTGACCTTGTGGGAAGCAACCAAATGATTGTGCTCTGCACATCTTCTCATAATGGTGATCACTTGTGCCAAGTTATTTCAAAAAATTTTTAGCGGTTTAAAAGTTATGGAGCGGACACAAAATGTAGACTTTTAACACTTGACTTTTAAGTGTGACCTTGACTTAGGGTAGCAACCCAATTATTGTGCTCTGCACATCGCCTTATAATGGTGATCACTTGTGCCAAGTTATTTCAAAAAATTTTCAGCAGATTAAAAATTATGGAGTGGAAACGAAATGAAGACTTTTTAACACTTGACCTTTAAGTGTGACCTTGACCTTGGGGGTAGCAACCCAATAATTGCGCTCTGCACATCATCTCATAATGGTGATCACTTGTGCCAAGTTATTTCAAAAATTAAAAAAATTCTAAGCAGTTTACAAGTTATGGAGCAGACACGAAAGTGATACAGTATATGCTGGGATTTTTAAAATGTAAACAAGTAAATCTGATAAAGGGGAATAACTCTAAAAAATAGGCAAGGTAGAGTTATTTGGACTTGCACATTGCATTACCTACCAATGTTCTCTGTCAGTGTATGAAATTTGAATAAAATCCGTTAAGTAGTTTTGGAGTTATACTCCGGACAAAATTTATCAAATAATTCTGATAAAGGGGAATAACTCTAAAAATAGGCAAGGTAGGGTTATTGTTCTTGCACACTGCACTACCTACCAATGTGCTCTGTCAGTGTATGAAGTTTGAATAAAATCCCTCAAGTAGTTTTGGAGTTATGCTCCGGACAAAATTTATCAAGTAATTCTGATAAAGGGGAATAACTCTAAAAATAGGCAAGGTAGAGTTATTGACTTGCACACTGCACTACCTACCAATGTGCTCTGTCAGTGTATGAAGTTTGAATAAAATCCCTCAAGTAGTTTTGGAGTTATGCTCCGGACAAAATTTATCAAGTAATTCTGATAAAGGGATAAAACTCTAAAAATAGGCAAGGTAGAGTTATTGGACTTGCACACTGCACTACCTACCAATGTGCTCTGTCAGTGTATGAAGTTTGAATAAAATCCCTCTAGCAGTTTTGGAGTTATGCTCAGGACAAAATTTATCAAGTAAATCTGATAAGGCGGAATAACTCTAAAAAACGGCAAGGTAGAGTTATTGGACTTGCACGCTGCACTACCTACCAATGTGCTCTGTCAGTGTATGAAGTTTGAATAAAATCCCTCAAGTAGTTTTGGAGTTATGCTCCAGACAATATTGTTTTGGACGGACGGACGCACGCACGGACGCATGGATGCACGGACGCACAGACGGAGGAAGTGCATTTCTAATATCCCCTTCGCCTTTGGCGGGGGGATAAATAAGTTGACCCCAGGGGCATAATTTGAACAAACTTGGTAGAGGTCCATAAGACAATGCTACATACCAAATCTTAGATCTCGGGGCCTTGTGGTTTCAGACAAGACGATTTTTAAAGTTTTACTATATAAGCCAATGTAAAATCCATTGACCCCCAGGGAGGGGCCAAATTTGACCCCAGGGGCATAATTTGAATAAACTTGGTAGAGGTCCACACGACAATGCTACATACCTAATCTTAAGGCTCAGGGCCTTGTGGTTTCAGACAAGAAGATTTTCAAAGTTTTTCCTTTCAGTTGCCATAGCAACCAGAGTTCTTGATGCAATTAAATTCTTTGAACAACTTTGGTAGAGCTTCATGCAAGGAATATCCCAGGCATGTTTCGTCAATGTTGGCTTAGTTGTTTAGGAGAAGATGCTGTCAAGTCAAATTGTTAACGACGCATGCTGGACAATCAACCATCACAAAAGTTCACCCTGAGCAGTGTTCAGGTGAACTAAAAAAATGAATCTGAGGGTTATCTGCCCTAGAGCAATGGTGTCACATTTTAATAGTGAACATGTATTCTTAATTTGAAGTTAAGTGCTTTGATAGTTTCTGAGAAATGTACCTCAACAAAAAGGTTAACCAATGCCCTGCCTATGCTGACGAGAAAAGTAGAGCTAAAATGTATGCAAACATTTAAACATGGGTGCAGGAGGAGTTAGTCACACAAGATTTACTATATATGGCAGGTATGAAAAATCAACAAAGGCCAATAATCCAGTGAAAACTGATCAGAGAAAAAAATTTCTTTACTTCTTGCACAACTACCCAACATGGTCTATTATGTGTGCGAGTTTGGTTTCAATCCACCCATGGGTGTAGGAGAAGTTACACACACAAGATTTAGTAGACTGGCATGTATGAAAAACCAACAAATGGCAATAATCCAGTGAAAACTGATCTGAGAAAAAAAACTTTTACATTTTGCACAACTAAATATTGTGGTCTATTATGTGTGTGAGTTTGGTTTCAATCCAGCCCTGGGTGTAGGAAGAGTTATGTACACAAGATTTCCTATATATGGCATGTATGAACAAGAGGGCCATGATGGCCCTGGATCGCTCACCTGAGTACTTTGCTTGAGGTTCTACCGTTAAGCAAACATCAGATGCAACATTACATTTTCTAATTGAAGATATTCAAAGATCTCACATTTTATGCAAAAAATCCATGGGGCAGAGGTATTTCGTGATAACAGCTTGTGAGGAGATGTAATTGAAGCCATATATTGAAGAAAACCTGTTTTTAGCTCCAGTGGCCATTTTGTTCAATGGAGCAGAACCTTTTAAGCAATTTTAACGCAGGAGTATGAAAGAAACATTTCCATGAAATTTGATGGAAAATTACCTTGCCATTGAGGAGGAGATGCTGTTTGATTTCTTTTCTACTTCTAGCTTTTGCAGCCCTTATGTGCAATGAAGCAAAACCGTTTAAGCAATTTTTTAAAAGGGCAATATAAGGTACATTTCTGTCAGTTTTGGTTTGAAATGGCCAAATGGTTTTGGAGTAGATGTCATTTGAAGCCAAATACTGACGAAAATCTATTTTTAGCTCTCGCGGCCATTTTGTTCAATGGAGCAGAACCATTTTAGCAATTTTAGTACAGGGCTAGGTAAGGAATATTTCTGTGAAATTTGATGGAAAATCTCGCAACCATTAAGGAGGAGATTTTGGTAGAAAATCACCAAACCGTTTAGGAGGAGATGTTTTTTAATTTTTTTTCTATTTTTAGCTTTTGCAGCCCTTATGAGCAATGGAGTGGAAAGGTTTGAGCAATTTTAGAAAAACGGGCAATATAAGGAACATTTCTGTAAAGTTTGGTTGAAAATAGCTTTGTGGTTTAGGAGGAGATGTCATTTAAAGTAAAATGTTGACGACATGACGACGGACACAGGGTGATCACAATAGCTTACCCTGAGCATTTGCTCAGGTAAGCTAAAAACCAACAAAATCCAGAGAAAACAGATCTGACAAAAAAATTATTTCTTGCACAACAACCCACCATGTTCTATCATGTGTGCGAGTTTGGTTCCAATCCATCCATGAGTGTAGGGGGAGTTGCACACCCAAGAAACGGGACGTACATACGTATGTATAGACAGACATACGTGACAGACTTGTGCAAATCTATATGTCCCCACACCATGTGGTGGGGGCACAAAAATGCTCACAAGGACATAAATAATACCAATCTGTTGCGCTATGCAAGTAGGTGCAACTAAAACAAACAGACTTACTTGAAGAAATGAGATCTTTCTTCCTCTGTCTTCAGTGTGATACTCTTCAAAAATAAGGCGATCTCTAAGAAGTCAGTACTGTAACAAACAAAAGAGAATTTTCTCTATCATATCATACAACAATATTTGAAAATATTAACAAGATCTGTCACTAAAAGATGACAATGCCCCCAAAGTGGTGCTTTGACCCTTGCTCCGATATTCAAATGAAGATAAACTGTAGATCCTTCAAAAGAAAAAGAGTTTTGTTGTTGTTGACAATCTGACCTCAAAGTTATTGGTCATTTAGGGGTCAAGGTATAAAATAGTATATGTGACTTCGAAGATCTCAGCCAATAAATAGATTTTAAGGCTCTATGACAGAAAGCAGAAATACCTATTATTAGCTATGGTGATCTTGACTTTGACCCAGTGATCTCAAACCCCACCTTAGGGTAGAGGTCCATGCAAGGAACCTACAAAATTCCAAATATCAAAGGAAGGCTCTATGAGGTAAAGTAGATAAATTTTTTTTTAGCCTTGGTGACCTTTACCCCAATCTAATGGAAGGGGTTCATGCAAGGTGTCCATATAACAGATATTTAAAATATCATGAATGCCTTCTGAGCATAACCTCTCAGGTTTCAGAGAAGAAGATTTTCAACTATTAAGTATTTTACACAACAAGAGGGCCATGATGACCCTGGATCGCTCACCTGAGTATTTTGGCTATAGGTTTGCTGTTAAGCAGTATTTTATTTTTTAATTGAAAATATGTAAGTGCCTACAAACCAAATATGCAAAATATCAGTCAATAAATAAAGGCTCTATGACAGAAAGTAGAAATATCTATTATAAGCTATGGTGACCCTGACCTTGACCCACTGACCTCAAACCCTACCCATGGGTAGACGTCCATGCAAGGAACCTATATACTGAATATCAAAGATATTGGTCTATAAATGAAGGCTCTATGAGGTACAGTAAATAAATCTATTTTTAGCCCCCATGACCTTTAACCTAATCTAATAATTTCAAAAAGCTTGATAAAGCTTGCTTCATGCCAAATTTTAAAATTCTAGGCCTTGTGGTTTCAGACAAGAAGATTTTTAAAGATTTTCTTCTATACTGCTATTTTAAACTAGTGACCCCTCTGGCGGGGCCAATGGTGACCCCAGGGAAATTTTTCAAACAAATTAGGTAGAGGTCCACTAGACAATGCTGCATACCAAATATCTAAGCTGTAGGCATTGATGTTTCCAGTAAGAAGATTTTTAAAGATTACCTTTTATACATATTTAGGGCCAATTTTGACACCATGGCCAACATATAAACAATACTGGTAAAGGTTTTCAACACAATACTCCACACCATATATCTAAGATCTAGTCCTATAAGTTTGGAAGAAAAATGATTTTTCATGTTTTTCCTATATATCTATATGTAAACCTACAGAACCCTGGGGCCTAGCCAATTTTGACCCAGGGGAAATAATTTGAACAAACTTGGTAGACATTCACTAGACAATGCTGCATACCAAATATCTAAGCTGTAGGCATTGAGGTTTCCAGTAAGAAGATTTTTAAAGATTGCCTTTTTTACATATTAAGGGCCCCCGGGGCGGCGCCAATTTTGACCCCAAGGCCAACATATAAACAATACTGGTAAAGGTTCTCTACACAAAACTCCACACCAAATATCTAAGGTCTAGTCCTATTAGTTTCGGAGAAAAATGATTTTTCATATTTTTCCTATAAAACTATATGTAAATCAAGAGAACCCTGGGGCGTGGCCGATTTTTACCCAGGGGATATAATTTGAACAAACTTGATAGAGGTCCACTAGACAATGCTACATACCAAATATCTAAGCTGTAGGCATTTTGGTTTCTGAGAAGAAGATTTTTAAAGTTTTCCTTATATAACCCTATGTAAAATCAATTGACCCCAGGGGTGGAGCCTATTTTGATCCAGTGGCTATGATTTGATGACAGTTAGTAGAGGTCTACTGGACAATGCTGCACACTAAATATCTAAACTCTAGGCCTTGCGGTTTCTGAAAAGAAGATTTTTTAAAGTTTTTCCTATATAACTCTCTATAAAACACTTGACCCCTGGGGCAGGGCCATTTTTGACCCAGGAGCCATGATTTGAACAAACTTGGTAGAGGTCCACTAGACGATGCTGCAAACCAAATATCTAAACTCTAGGCCTTGCAGTTTCTAACAAAAAGATTTTTTAAAGTTTTTCCTTCTATAACTCTATGTAAAACATGTGACCCCCGGGGCTGGGCCATTTTTGACCCAGGAGCAATGATTTTAAAAAAACTTGGTAAAGGTCCACTGGACAATGCTGCACACAAAATATCTAAACTCTAGGCCTTGTGGTTTCTGACAAGAAGATTTTTAAAGTTTTCCCTATATATATATCTACTGTAAAATCAACTGACCCCTGGGATGGGGTCAGTTTTGACCTCATGGTCATAAGTTGAACAAACTTGGTAGAGGTCCACTAGATGATGCTTCATACCAAATATCTAAGCTCCAGGCCTTGTGGTTTTGGAGAAGAAGATTTTTAAAGATCCAACTTTTAAAATCTAATTTTAGCTCCAGTGAACCAGAAATGCAATGGACCAGAACCATTTGAACAATCTTGGTAGAGCTTCATGCAAGGAACATCTCAGGCAAGTTTCATTTAATTTGGCCCTTTGGTTTCAGAGATGTCATTTGTATGAAAAGTTGATGACGGACGGACGACGGACAAAGACTGATCAGAAAATCTCACCCTGAGCACTTTGTGCTCAGATGAGCTAAAAAAAGACCACTGGGTGAGGCCAATTTTCACCCCAGGGACATTATTTGAATAAATTTGGTAGAGGACCACTACACAATGCAACATCCAAAATACCTAACCTCTATGGCATAGAGTTTCAGATAAGATGATTTTTAAAAATCTTTCCAATATAAGTCTATGTAAAGTCATGTGACCCTGGGGCAGGGCCATTAATGACCCCAGGGGCATAATTTAAACAATCTTGGTAGAATCTTGGTAATCTTGGATGAAGCTTCATGCAAAATATTTAGGGTCTATAGCTTACAGTTTCTTACAAGATTTTCAAAGATTTTATATAAATAAGGCCCCGGAGCTAGGCCAATCTTGACTCCAGGGACATAATTTGAACAACAAGAGGGCCATGATGGCCCTGGATTGCTCAACTGAGTACATTGGCTGTAGGTTTGCTGTTAAGCAGTATTTCATTTTTTAATTAAAAATATATAACTGCCTACAAACCAAATTTGTAAAATATCAGTCAATTAATAAAGGCTCTATGACAGAAAGTTGAAATATCTATTATAAGCTATGGTGACCTTGACCTTGACCCAGAGACCTCAAACCCTACCCATGGGTAGAGGTCCATGCAAGGAACCTATATATTGAATATCAAAGATATTGGTCTATAAATGAAGGCACTATGAGGTACAGTAGATAAATCTATTTTAAGCTTTGGTGATCTTTAACCTAATCTAATGACTTGAAAAAGCTTGATAAAGCTTGCTTCATACCAAATTTTAAAATTCTAGGCCTTGTGGTTTCAGACAAGAAGATTTTTAAAGATTTCTTTTTTTTTCATATTAAGGGCCCCCAGGGCGGGGCAAATTTTGACCCCAGGGCCAACATTTAAACAATATTGGTAAAGGTTCTTTACACAATACTCAACACCAAATATCTAAGGTCTAGACCTATTTGTTTTGGAGAATAATTATTTTTCATGTTTTTCCTATATAAATCTATGTAAACCAAGAGAACCCTGAGGTGTGGCCAATTTTGACCTAGGGGACCAAATTTGAACAAACTTGGTAGACATCCACTAGACAATGCTAAATACCAAATATCTAAGCTGTAGGCATTGTGGTTTTTGACCCCAGGGGTATAATTTTAACAAACTTGGTAGAGGTTTACTAGACAATGGTACATATCAAATCTTAAGGCTCAAGGCCTTGTGATTTCAGAGAAGAAGATTTCAATGTTTTCCCTATATAAGCCTATGTAAAATTAATTGATCCCTGGGACAGAGGAAGCACATTGTGGTGAAGGCATTTCAAATGAAACATCATTTGGAAATTTAATTATCAAATTCATCAATACATAACAAAGTTACAGCCACATTTAGCAATATTCAGAAATTTAACCTTCTTTGGAGGTATTGTCTAAAAGGTAGTTATGTCCAAGCATGAAGACACTCCATTAATAACAAAGATATAGCAAAGTTAAGCAATGTCCAGGTCATTTAAAGGTCAAGGTAATACTTGAATTAGTCAACACATTTGTTTTATTCTCAGTGTTGTTTTGTCCGAGAATAGATCAAATCCATCCAGAAATAACAAAAATTTGGCTATTTAAGCAAAATTCAATAAATTGACTCAAAGTCAATAGGGGTCATCTACTGGTGATGACCAACCAGCATACCAAGTTTGGTGAACCTTAGTCAAAGCGTTCTCTAGTTATTGATCGGAAACCGTTTTTAGGATGAAGGTTCCTGTGAGCTTGACCTTTGACCTAATGACCTCAAAATCAATAGGGGTCATCTACTGGTAATGACCAACCAGCATACCAAGTTTGGTGAAACTAGGTCAAAGCGTTCTGTAGTTATTGATCGGAAACCGTTTTTAGGATCAAGGTCCCTGTGAGCTTGACCTTTGACCTAATGACCTCAAAATCAATAGGGGTCATATTCTGGTGATGACCAACCAGCGTAACAAGTTTGGTGAACCTAGGTCAAAGTGTTCTCAAGTTATTGATCAGAAACCGTTTTAAGGATGAAAGTCTCTGTGATCTTGACCTTTGACCTAATGACCTCAAAGTCAATAGGGGTCATCTACTGGTGATGTCCAACCAATATACCAAGTTTGGTGAACCTAGGTCAAAGCGTTCTCTAGTTTTTGATCGGAAACCGTTTTAAGGATGAAAGTCTCTGTGATCTTGACCTTTGACCTAATGACCTTAAAAGTCAATAGGGTCAGCTACTGGTGATGACCAACCAGCATACCAAGTTTGGTGAACCTAGGTCAAAGCGTTCTCTAGTTATTGATTGGAAACCGTTTTTAGGATGAAGGTCCCTGTGAGCTTGACCTTTGACCTAATGACCTTAAAAGTCAATAGGGTCAGCTACTGGTGATGACCAACCAGCATACCAAGTTTGGTGAACCTAGGTCAAAGCGTTCTCTAGTTATTGGTCGGAAACCGTTTCTACCTACAAGGTCAATGTGACCTTGACCTTTGACCCCTTGACCCCAAAATCAATAGGGGTCATCTACTAGTGATGGACAATCATCCTACCAAGTTTGAAGTTCCTAGGCCTAAGCGTTCTTTAGTTATTGGTTGGAAACCGTTTCTACCTACAAGGTCAATGTGACCTTGACCTTTGACCCCTTGACCCCAAAATCAATAGGGGTCATCTACTGGTGATGGACAATTATCCTACCAAATTTGAAGTTCCTAGGCCTAAGCATTCTTTAGTTATTGGTCGGAAACCATTTGGTCTACGGACCGACGGACCGACCGACAGACAAATGCAAAGCAATATACCCCCTCTTCTTTGAAGTGGGGGCATAATTACAATATAATAATTTGACCTTGACTATCAAGGTCATATTAAGGTTTAGGTCATATTATGGCCAATTTAAGCAAAATTCAATTACTTGTCCTTAAATGTCAAGGTCATTTAAATGTCAAGGTCATTTAAATGTCAAGGTCATTTAAATGTCAAGGTCAAATTAGAAAGAATTAAAATGTTGGATTTGTCATAAGCGTTTTTTTGTCCAAGTATTAATCAAATCCATTAATAAATAAGAAAGTTATGACAATTTAAGCAAAATTCAATCATCTGACCTTGACGGTCTAGGTCATTTTTTGGTTTTGGTCAAACCTGAGCAATTTAACATGTCAGTTTTGTCATAATTGTTGTTTTGTCCAAATATGAATCAAATCCAATCATAAACAACAAAATAATAACAATTTAAGCAAAATTGAATCAATTGACCTTGATGTTCAAGGTCATTTTTAAGTTATGGTCATACCTGAGTTAATTAACATGTTGGTTTTGTCATAATTGTTGTTTTGTACAAGTATGAATCAAAATCAACCATAAACAACAGTTATGACAATTTAAGAAAAATTCAATCATCAACTGGCCATGACCAATCTCCAGACTATGTAAGATGACTGTGGGTCAAAGGATTCTTAAGTTATTGGGCGGACAAGGCCTGTGACCAAGACCTTTGACCCAGTGACCTCATAATCAATAGGGGTCATCAACTGGCCATGACCAATCTCCAGACTATGTAAGATGACTGTGGGTCAAATGATTCTTAAGTTATTGGGCGGACAAGGCCTGTGACCAAGACCTTTGACCCAGTGACCTCATAATCAATAGGGGTCATCAACTGGCCATGACCAATCTCCAGACTATGTAAGATGACTGTTGGTAAAAGGATTCTTAAGTTATTGGGCGGACAAGCTTTTTGTAGTCAAGGCCCCTGTGACCTTGACCTTTGACCCAGTGACCTCAAAATCAATAGGGATCATCAACTGGCCATGACCAATCTCCAGACTACATAAGATGACTGTTGGTCAAAGGATTCTTAAGTTATTGGGCGGACAAGGCCTGTGACCAAGACCTTTGACCCAGTGACCTCAAAATCAATAGGGGTCATCAACTGGCCATGACCAATCTCCAGACTATGTAAGATGACTGTGGGTCAAATGATTCTGAAGTTATTGGGCGGACAAAGCCTGTGACCATGACCTTTGACCCCGTGACCTCAAAATAAATAGGGGTCATCTACTGGTCATGACCAATCTCCACACTAAATATGAAGACTGTTGGTAAAAGGATTCTTAAGTTATTGGGCGGACAAGCTTTTTGTAGTCAAGGCCCCTGTGACCTTGACCTTTGACCCAGTGACCTCAAAATCAATAGTGATCATCAACTGGCCATGACCAATCTCCAGACTACATAAGATGACTGTTGGTCAAAGGATTCTTAAGTTATTGGGCGGACAAGGCCTGTGACCAAGACCTTTGACCCAGTGACCTCAAAATCAATAGGGGTCATCAACTGGCCATGACCAATCTCCAGACCAAGTAAGATGACTGTGGGTCAAAGGATTCTTAAGTTATTGGGCCGACAAGGCCAGTGACCATGACCTTTGACACAGTGACCTCAAAATAAATAGGGGCATATACTAGTCATGCCAACCTCCACACCTAATATGAAAACTGTGGGTCAAAGAATTCTTAAGTTATTGGGCGGACAAGCTTTTTTTAGTCAAGGCTCCTGTGACCTTTTACCCAGTGGCCTCAAAATACATAGGGGTCACCTACTGGTCATGACCAACCTCAACACTAAATATGAAGACTGTGGGTCAAAGGATTCTTTAGTTATTGGCTGACAAGTTTTTGGTAGTCAAGGCCCCTGTGACCTAGACCTTAGACCCAGTGACTTCAAAATCAATAGGGGTCATCTTCTGGCCACGACCAATCTCCAGACCAAGTAAGATGACTGTGGGTCAAAGGATTCTTAAGTTATTGGGCAGAAAACATTTTTTTACTCAAGGCTCCTGTGACCTTTAACCCAGTGACCTCAAAATACATAGGGGTCATTTACTGGTCATGACCAACCTCCACACCAAATATGAAGACTGTGAGTCAAAGGATTCTTAAGTAATTAGGCGGACAAGTTTTTTGTAGTCAAGGGCCCTGTGACCTAGACCTTTGACCCAGTGACCTCAAAATCATTAGGGGTCATCTACTGGCCATGACCAATCTCCAGACCAAGTAAGATGACTGTGGGTCAAAGGATTCTTAAGTTATTGGGCGGACAACATATTTTTTAGTCAAGGCTCCTGTGACCTTTAACCCAGTGACCTCAAAATATATAGGGGTCATCTACTGGTCATGACCAACCTCCACACAAAATATGAAGACTGTGAGTCAAAGGATTCTTAAGTAATTGAGCGGACAAGTTTTTTGTAGTCAAGGGCCCTGTGACCTAGACCTTTGACCCAGTGACCTCAAAATCATTAGGGGTCATCTACTGGCCATGACCAATCTCCAGACCAAGTAAGATGACTGTGGGTCAAAGGATTCTTAAGTTATTAGTCGGACAAGGAAAAACCGACGGACCGCAGGACGGCCAAGCTGATTCCAGTATACACCCCACAACTTCGTTGTGCAGGGGTATAATAACAAAGTTATGACAATTTAGGCAATCATCTGACCTTGACAGTCTAGGTCATTTTTAGGTCATGGTCATATTTGAAATATTCAACATGTCAGTTTTGTCATAAGTGTGTTTTGTCCAAATACGAATCAAATCCGTAAATAAATGAGAAAGTAATGATAATTTAAGAAAAATTCAATCATCTGACCTTGACGGTCGAGGTCATTATAAGGTCATGGTCATATTTGAGTTATTCAACATGTCGGCTTTGTCATAAGTGTTGTTTTGTCCAAGTATAAATCAAATCCAACAAGAGCCATGTCACACATGGTTAATCCCCCCCTGCCGGGAAGAAGCTACCTGGAGGTTATTCTTTCAAACACTCAATGTAATAATGTTTGAAGAAAATCCCACAAAAAATAGGCAAGGTAGAGTTATTGTTCTTGCAAACTGAACTTCCTACCAATGTCCTATGTCAGTGTATTAAGTATGAAGAAATTCCTCAAGCACTTTTGGAGTTATGCTTCGGACAAAGTTTTTCAATTAAATCTGATAAAGGGGAATAATTCTAAAAGTAGGCAAGGTAGAGTTATTATTCTTTTACACTGCACATCCTCCAAAAGTGCTCTTTCAGTATATTAAGTTTGAAGAAAATCACTCAAGTACTTTTGGAGTTATGCTCTGGACAAAACTGGAACGGACGGACGCACAAATGGACAGACCATTTCTAATATCCCCTCTGCCTTTGGCGGGGGGATAATAAGTTCAAGAATTCAAGAATTAGATATACATGAATATGCTGGGATTTTTAAAATGTAAACAAGTAAATCTGATAAAGGGGAATAACTCTAAAAAAAAGGCAAGGTAGAGTTATTGGACTTGCACACTGCACTATTTACCAATGTGCTCTGTCAGTGTATGAAATTTGAATAAAATCCCTCAATAGTTTTTGAGTTATAGTTATGCTCCGGACAAATTTATCAAGTAATTCTGATAAAGGGGAATAACTCTAAAAATAGGCAAGGTAGAGTTATTGTTCTTGCACATTGCACTACCTACCAATGTGCTCTGTCAGTGTATGAAGTTTGAATAAAATCCCTCAAGTAGTTTTAAAGTTATGCTCCAGACAAAATTTATCAAGTAATTCTAAAAAAGGGGAGTTACTCTAAAAATAGGCAAGGTAGAGTTATGTTCTTGCACATTGCACTACCTACCAATGTGCTCTGTCAGTGTATGAAGTTTTAATAAAATCCCTCAAGTAGTTTTAGAGTTATGCTCCAGACAAAATTTATCAAGTAATTCTGATAAAGGGGAATTACTCTGAAAATAGGCAAGGTAGAGTTATTGCACTTGCACACTGCACTCCCTACCAATGTGCTCTGTCAGTGTATGAAGTTTGAATAAAATCCCTCAAGTAGTTTTGGAGTTATGCTCTGGACAAAATTTATCAAGTAATTCTAAAAAAGGGGAGTTACTCTAAAAATAGGCAAGGTAGAGTTATTGGACTTGCACATTGCACTACCTACCAATGTGCTCTGTCAGTGTATGAAGTTTGAATAAAATCCCTCTGGCAGTTTTGGAGTTATGCTCCGGACAAAATTTATCAAGTAAATTTGATAAAGCGGAATAACTCTCAAAAAAGGCAAGGTAGAGTTATTGGACTTGCACACTGCACTACCTACCAATATGCTCTGTCAGTGTATGAAGTTTGAATAAAATCCCTCAAGTAGTTTTGGAGTTATGCTCCGGACAAAATTGTTTCAGACGGACGCACGGATGCACAGACGCACGGATGCACGGACAGACAAAGGGCATTTCTAATATCCCCTCCGCCTTTGGCGCGGGGATAACAACAAACAACAAAGTTATGACCCATTTTAGCAAAATTCAATAATTTGACCTTGGAGGTGAAAGCCATTTATGAGTCAAAGTCAAGTTCAGTCTGGTCCACTTGAAAATCTTGTTCAAAGGGTTGTTGTGTCCAAGCATGAAGACAATCCACCTGATAATAATAAAGTTATGGCCAAATATAGCAAAATTCAATATTTTGACCTTGAAGGTAAAGGTCATTTATGAGTCAAGGTCAAGTTTAGTCTGGTTGACTTGAAGGTCTTGTCCAAGGGGTGGTTATGTCCAAGTATGAAGACAATCCATTAAGGAATAAAAAAAATTATGATCAATGTTAGTTATCGAACGGGAACAGCAACGGCGACAGCAATGACACCATGACTATAGCAATAACTCGATTTTTTCTATAAACTAGATGGGTGTTCAGTGGAACACTTGTGTCGCCCTTGGGTACTCTGTTAGAATAACTAAAAAGGTAAACAAGAGCCTGCTGGAAAAGAATGCATGCTAGTCAAAGTACAACAATACCTGTCCACAGACAGCATGCTCCACTTTTCTCAGTGCTGGATAATTAATTATAAACCAAGTTAAACAAGAGGCCCAAGTGAAAAAAATTTGACTGGGGCAGGGCAAGTACCTAGTCATACAAGATGAAAAAAAAAATTAGGGTCAAGTAGTTATGTATTTAAAAAAAAAAAAAAAAAATTTGGGCCCCAATAGTGGGGTGTGTGTGTGTGTGTGTGTGATGGGAAGTGAAGTACCTATGTATTAAGAAAAAAAAAAAATTGGGTCAGGTGGGCAGGTTGAGGGTGGATGGGAGTCAAATACCTCTGTAAAAAATTTTTTAAAAAACAAGAACCCGGGGGTGGGGGGGTTGAGGGTGGATGGGGAGTCAAGTACCTATGTATTAAAATTAAAAACAAAAAAAAGGCCCGAGGTGGGGGTGGGGGGATGGGGGTAAAAAAAAATGGGGGCGGGGGGTGGTTTGAGGGTGGATGGGGAGTCATGTACCCACGTACCTATGTATTAAAAAGGAAAAAAAAAATGGGTTGAGGTAGGGGGGGGGAATAAAGTACCTATGTTTTAAAATTAAAAAAAAAAAAAAAAAAATTGGGCCCGGGGGGGTGGGGGGGGGGGGTTAAAACTTAAGGCTTAAGAAGTTTTTTTTCCTATATATAAGTATAAGTATAAGCAAAATCAAGTGACCCCTGGGGGTGGGGCTAACTGTGACCCCAGGGACATGGGTACCAACAATCTTTGCAAGGGTCTTGCTGGTGATCAAGTATTCCAAGTTTGAATGGAATATCCTTGACACTTTTTGAGACATGGACATAAAGAAAAAAGTTAACAAAGAAATTTTAACTTGAAAAAGGGGCATAACATTGCAAAAATAAATTTGAGGGTTATCTGCCCTTGAGAAATGGTGCTGTCTTAAGTGATACAATTGCAAGTATTACAACTGGAAAGTTTGATAAAGAAACATTAAGAAATGGCATAGTTATAGCCAATGTTAAGTTTTCATGACAAAATCCAAGTACAACTAGATGGGTGTTCGGTGGAACACTTGTGTCGCCCTTGGGTACTCTGTTAGAATAACTAAAAAGGTAAACAAGAGCCTGCTGGAAAAGACAGCAAAGTCAAAGTACAACAATACCTGTCCACAGACAGCATGCTCCACTTTTCTCAGTGCTGGATAATTAATTATAAGCCAAGTTAAAGAAGAGGCCCAAGTGAAAAAAATTTGACTGGGGCAGGGCAACTACCTAGTGATACAAGATGAAAAAAAAAAATTGGGTCAAGTAGTTATGTATTAAAAAAAAAAAAAAAAAATTTTGGGCCCAGATAGTGGTGGGGTTGTGTGGTGGGAGGGGGTGGGGGAGGGGGGGGGGGGGGGTGTGATGGAATTGAAGTACTATCTATTAAAAAAAAAAAAAAAAAAAAAATGGGTCGGGTGGGCAGGTTAAGGGGGATTGGGAGTCAAGTACCTATGTACAAAAATTACAAAAAAAAAACCAACGACGGGGGGAGGGGGGGGGGGGGGAGGGGCGAGGGGAGGGCGGACTGGTTTGGTGATTGGATGGGGAGTCAAGTACCTATGTATTATAACAAAACAAACAAAAAAAATAATTGGGGGGAGGGGCGGTTGAGATTGGATGGGGAGTCAAGTACCTATGTATTATAACAAAAAAAAAAAAAAATGGCCCGGGGGGGGGGGGGGGGGGGGGGGTTAAAGGGTTAAAAAAAAAATGGGGGGGGGGGGGGGGCGGTTGAGGGTGGATGGGGTGTCAAGTACCTATGTTTAAAAAAAAAAAAAAAAAAGGCCCGGGTGGGGGTGGGGTTAAAAAAAATGGGGGGGGAGGGGTGACTAGTTGGGGGGGGGGGGGGGTTTGAGGGTGGATGGGGAGCCAAGTACCAATGTTTTAAAATTTAAAAAAAAAAAAAAATTGGGCCGGGGGGGCGGGGGGGAGTACTTACCCATCTCATGTCAGTTAATATTTTATTTCTAGGCTTAAGAAGTTTTTTTCCTATATATAAGTATAAGCACAATCAAGTGACCCCTGGGGGTGGGGCTAACTGTGACCCCAGGGACATGGGTACCAACAATCTTTGCAGGGGTCTTGCTGGTGATCAAGTATTCCAAGTTTGAATGGAATATCCTTGACACTTTTTGAGACATGGACATAAAGAAAAAGGTTAACAAAGAAATTTTAACTATAAAAAGGGGCATAACATTGCAAAAATAAATTTGAGGGTTATCTGCCCTTGAGAAATGTTGTTGTCTTAAGTGATACAATTGTAAGCATTACAACTGGAAAGTCTGATAAAGAAACATTAAGAAATGGCATAGTTATAGCCAATGTTAAGTTTTCATGACAAAATCCAAGTACAAAAAGGGGCATAACTCTGTCAATTGTGACCTTGACCTACAAATTTTGGCATCATCATGACCCTGTTATCGTAAGCAATATAATTTGAAAGTTTGATGTTGAAATGTTAAGAAATGGCAAAGTTATTCCCAACGTTAAGTTTTCATGACAAATCCATGTTTAAAAGGGGCATAACTCTGTCAAATGTGACCTTGACCTAGAAATTTTGGCATCAACCCGACCCTGTTGTCATAAGCAATACAATTTGAAAGTTTGATAAGATAATGTGTAGAAATGGCAAAGTTATAGCCAACGTTAAGTTTTCGTGACGGACCGACGGACAATACGATCCCTATGTATCGCCTTTTCTTCGAAAGGGCGACACAAAAAGGAGCATAACTCTGTCAATTGTGACCTTGACCTACATATTTTGGCATCATCACGACCCTGTTGTCGTAAGCAATATAATTTGGAAGTTTGATGTTGAAATGTTAAAAAATGGCAAAGTTATTCCCAACGTTAAGTTTTCATGACAAAATCCATGTATATAAAGGGGCATAACTCTGTCAAATGTGACCTTGACCTAGAAATTTTGGCATCAACCCGACCCTGTTGTCATAAGCAATACGATTTGAAAGTTTGATAAGATAATGTTTAGAAATGGCAAAGTTATAGCCAACGTTAAGTTTTCATGACGGACCTACGGACCGACGAACAAAGCGATCCCTATGTATCGCCTTTTCTTCGAAAGGGCGACACAAAAAAGTCAAGCTAACAAGAGCTGTCACTGGAAATTGAAATATGCCCCCAAAATGTAGCTTTGAAATAAAACTGGTGTAAATATATAATTGAATATATATGTCTGTGGAAAAGGGATCCGACAAAAAATAGAGCATGAACTGAAGGTAAATGGTAAAGTAATGATTTTCTGCTTCAGATTCTTATATGAAGGTTGAAGACATAATTATTCAATGAAATAGAAAGCTGTGGGTTTGGCCCTGAATATGAACAATATTGTTTTATTCCCAACCCCTACAGATGATTTATATATAATAAAATCCCTCAAACGGATGTAGCTTGGATAAGATTTTGACACAGAAGTTATAGTAAACAAGAGGGCCATGATGACCCTAAATCACTCACCTGAGTCTCATTGCTCATGTTACAAATATCTTTATTGGTTTTTATGGGTGCAAGTTTGAATAAGTTTGCAATAAGTTTGAAGAATCTGGGTTTAATGGTACTCAAATTTTTGAGCAGATATAGTTTTACTCTATAGGTCCCAGTGACTTTGACCTTTGACCTACAGACCCCAAAAACAATAGGGTTTTTCTAATATAATTACCCTATAAGGTTTGAAGGTTCTGGGTGTACAGTACGCACCAGGAGGAAAAATATCCACTGCGACATCGAGGAAAAAACCGGATTTCCTCGATGTCTCGACATCGTGAAATATCTCGACGATATTTGACGACCAGCGCGAAAATAATTAGAGTCATAACTCCTCTGGATAAGCTGAACATTTAATGAAATGAACGTAATGAAACTGTGCATTTTACGTCTGCCAATTATGTGACATTTTGATAAAATTAAAACCAAATTTCTAATACATTTGCTGTGACTTCTGTCGTTGAAAACGCTCGTTATTGTTAATAGCAAAATCAATCAATAATTTTGTCAAGTGCATAGACGATACAGATGTCGCAGTAGGGTTTACATGTTGTATGTTTTCTTTAAATATAGGAAAGCAGTTTTAACACGTGTAAATCGAAAACTAGTCAATTTATTTTCTGAAAATAGGGTCAGCTGTTCCGAGAAGCAATTACTTTCGGTTTTGAATTGTCATTCCTTCCGTTAACAAATACAGCATTTGTAAACAAATGCATCAGAATGAGAGTTTTATACATTTAAATGATATTTTAAAGCGTAAAATTTGCCGAAATGCGTGTAATCTGGAACTTTGTGAGCCTTGATACGTCAATTCTTACCTCTGAAAAAGTTCGCGGAACCATTTAGCGGATGTCCGCCCCAATATTTGGTGACCATGTCCGCAGCGGTGATCCTCGAAATGCGGTGGATTTGGTAGTGTTTTAAGGAATGGGTAGTCCGCGACGACCTAGAGGAAAACGAAAGTTCCTCCTGGCACGTACTGTACTGATTTTCCAGTTACTGAGAAGAAATAGTTTTGACTCTACAGGTCCCTGTGACCTTGACTTTTGACCTACTGACCCCAAAAATGATTGGGTTCTTTTACTGAGTAAAGAAAATCATACTATGAAGTTTGAAAGCTCTTGGTAAAATGGTACTCCAGTTACTGAGCAGAAACGGTTTTCACTCTACAGGTCCCTGTGAACTTAACCTTTGACCTATGGACCCTAAAAACAATAGGGTTCTTCTGATACAATTATCCTATAAAATTTGAAGGCTCTGGGTGTAATGGTACTACAGTTACTCTCCAGAAATAGTTTTCACTCTACAGGTCCCTGTGACCCTGACCTTTGGCATACTAGCCTTAAAAACAATATGGTTCTTCTATTTAGTAAAAGCAATCATCTTATGAAGTTTGGAGGCTCTAGGTGAAATGGTAATCCTGTTATTGAGTGGAAACGGTTTTCACTCTAGAGGTCCCTCTGACCTTGACCTTTGACCTACTGACCTAAAACACAAAAAGGATTTTTTGTACTCAATAAGGGCAATAACCCTTTGAAGTTTGAAGGCTTTGGGTCAACTAGTACTCAAGTTATTGAAAGGAAACGAAGTGTGAAAGACAGACAGACAAACAGACACCCATGGACAAGGCAAAAACAATATGTCTCCATCAGAAGGACGGGGTTGGTGGGAGACATAACAATGAACAATTGAAGGTATGGCCTTTGGTGTTTCAGAGCAGCAGATTTTTAAAGTTTTCCTTATATAACTCCTTGTGTAAAATCAAATGACCCCCCGGGTGGGGCCAGTTTTGACCCCAGGGTCATGATTTGAACAAACTTGGTAGAGGTCCACTAGGCAATGCTGCAAACCAAATATCTAAACTCTAGTCCTTGAGGTTTCTGACAAGAAGATTTTTAAAACTTTTCCTTATATAACTCCTTGTGTAAAATCAAATGACCCCCCGGGTGGGGCCAGTTTTGACCCCAGGGTCATGATTTGAACAAACTTGGTAGAGGTCCACTAGGCAATGCTGCAAACCAAATATCTAAACTCTAGGCCTTGCGGTTTCTGACAAGAAGATTTTTTAAAGTTTTTCCTATATAACTCTATGTAAAACATGTGAGCCTGGGGCTTGGCCATTTTTGCCCAGGAGCCATGATTTGAACAAACTTGGTAAAGGTCCACTGGACAATGCTGCACACCAAATTTCTAAACTCTAGGCCTTGTCGTTTCTGACAAGAAGATTTTTAAGTTTTCCCTATTTAAATCTATGTAAAATCAACTGACCCCTCGGTCATAATTTGAACAAACTTCGTAGAGGTCCACTAGATAATGCTTCATACCAAATATCTAAGCTCCAGGCCTTGAGGTTTCGGAGAAGAAGATTTTTAAAGATCCAACTTTTAAAATCTAATTTTAGCTCCAGTGAACCAGAAATGCAATGGACCAGAACCATTTGAACAATCTTGGTAGAGCTTCATGCAAGGAACATCCCAGGCAAGTTTCATTTAATTTGGCCCTTTGGTTTCAGAGGAGATGTTATTTGAAAGAAAAGTTGATGACGGACGGATAGACGGATGACGGACAAAGACTGATCAGAAAAGCTCACCCTAAAAATGACTAAGGGCAAATAAATCTGCCAAAAATAATCTGACCACAAACTCCTGATAATATGCACAGCTACGTTTGGTGACAAACATTCCTGTGAAGTTTCAATGAAATCCTCCAGCAGTTTTGGAGATGAAGTGTGGACATGACTTTAATATATAAATTAGAGTGAAAAAAAAACTGACTAAGTGCCCATAACTCTGCCAAAAATAGATCGAGCAGAATCTCCTGAAGATATGCACAACAAGGCTTGGTGACAAACACTCCTGTTAAGTTTCAATGAAATTCCTCAAGCGGTTTAAGAGATGAAGCAAGGGCAAGATTTTACCGGACTGACGGACGGACAGACAGACAGTGCGACTACTATATGCCTCCCTTCGGGAGCATAAAAAACAAGAGCCATGTTACACATGGTTAATCCCCCCTGCCGGGAAGAAGTTACCTTAAGATTGTACTTTTAATCAAAGCACAGAGAGTACTGTCAGTAAGCAAAAGTTAAAATGTGTGAAGATTGTTCTTTGTCACTGCAACCATGTGATTAGGATCATATCAATTTCTTCAATTTCTTTTGTAGATATGCTCTAGAAAAGCATAATTTCAACATAAAAGTAATGGAGATAATCCAAAATGAGCCAAGGTAGAGTCTTTGTTGGGACTTCCTTGTCACGTTAAGTGTGACCATTGTATAAAGTATAAACTCAATCCCTCAAGTGTTTTCTGAGTTGTGGCATACAGATGTGACGGGAGACACTATGGTAATTTGAGACTCTAATAAGAGCATTGCATGTGGGACCAAGGCTTGTATGTTAAGAGCAACAACTTTATAAAATTGATTTCAATAGTGTTATGATGCTATTGCAATAATTGTTGTTACGCGCTTCACTTAAGATGAATAACTTTGTGATTGTAAATGTTCAAGATATTAGTATTTATACATAATATACATCAGTGATTTTCCATGTGAAAAAGGGGCACAACTCTAGAAACACTGATCACCAAGTCATGTTCCTTGTGCCTTGTCCCCAGTTGCAAGTATGCCATGAATGAATACAATATTTTCAAAAGTTTTCAAAATTTTCTATATCAATAACCAATTTCAACAAAAAATTCAAGTTGAAATGGGGCAGAACTCTAAAAACAGCTTTCAGAGTAATGCCCCTTGTCTTACAACTGTGCCCTGTCATAATAAGCAAATATTTTAAAATTTCATAATGAAAGATTTGATAGATTTGAATCATTCCACTTATTTAATAATAACCAATTTTGACAAAAATTCTAAGTTAAAAAGGGGCCTAACTTCAAAAATATATTTCAGAATATTAAATGCCCATTTTCTTACAACTGCACCTTTTCATTATAAGCAAGTATTCCAAGTTTTGTGGTGATACCTTAAGTGTTTCAGTAACGGGCTACATCAAAGTTTTGGCACGACAGCAAAAACGACCTAGCGACTATAATAGCTCGAGTTTTTCTTCAAAACAGATGAGCTATAAAAAGGGGAAATACCATGGTGATCTCTATTAAACTGAAATACTTGACTATAGCTTATATCCAAGTCAAGAGAAACACAGAAATCAAATATGTTTTGTGTAAGTAAACTGTTCATAAAAAGATAACAAAATCATGTGAGCAAATAATTAAGATGTGAAAACAGTAGATAAATAACCTGAAATGTATGAAAATAATACTGCAAATATATATTGCCGCCTTAAATGCAATTTTACTGACAACACAGAAGTTAACAGAACCTAATTTCTTGACTCCATGACCATGTAACACATTCAGTGCTGTTTTAAAAGATGTAATTTAGATATCAATCTACTCATTTTGACACATACATCCTACCTTACATGAAGTAAACTTGCATAAAGAGTCCTATTCTGTCAGATACTTAAAAAAAATTTTTTAAGCTATTAATAATTTCAGACTGGATCTGATTTTTTGTAGAAATGTGGGCAAAAATTTAAGGCAAAACATGGTCATGATGAAACCCCAAACATTTTCATTGAAATGTTTTAATCCTTACATTAGTTATGACCAAGATATTTGGAGATCTTTGCTTAATCAACTGAAGTTGTTTCAAGAAAAGCATTAAAATATATACATTATTATAAACATTATATACAAGACAACGGTTATCAAAAAGTAGGAATTGGAACGAATACTGAAATCAATATTCTAATATTTGGTTTGCCATATTTGAAAAGATTCGAATTTTCGATTTTCAGACGTTCCATCACTTATCCGAATTTTGATATCCGAATAAAGGTACTGTTTAAATGTTTTCGTTCAGACTAACGTGTTTCGGGAATGGAAGCCTCAAATACTTTTTGTGACATTGATAATTTAATCACAGGGGTTCTACTAGACTCTCAAACTCAAGGGTAAATGATCTTTGACCCCAAATTTTGGAGGGTCATTTTCAGAACTTCAGGAGTCAGTGCTAAAATACAAGTGTATGATGGGCAGTCCCACGTTTTACCAGAACTGACCATTACTACCGGAATCGACCTATAATTCACACATAAGCAAAATTTATGAAAGATATATATCATTATTTATTAATATATGATATATTAAGCGTATCAACAAAAAGAATTTGAAGTATCTTCGAGTGGAAAGATTTTATACGAGACTGAAAATCGCCGGGTTGCATACAATTTTTCATATGGATATACACCGCAATCGAGCTGTATTTCATAAATAACCTGATTTTAGGTAATACAAATGATATTAATCATTACTATACATCAGAATTAATAAATTTATTGACGGAATATTAAGTATGTTCGTGTGGAACATTTTTATACGTGAGTGAAAATCGGCATGTTGGGGAACATTTTTGCATACAGATACACACTGGAATAGAGCTGTATTTCATAAATATAATGAATTTAAAAAGTTATACAAAACTTATGATTTATTCCTATACATCAGGAATAATATATTAACCAAAATAATTTGAAGTTTCCAAGCGTGGTAAGTTTTTACAATGGAAAGAAAAGCGGCGATTCTCAAAAAAAAAAATCGCATGCGGATTGAGATATACCGGAATCGACCTGTATTTTATAAATAACTGAATCTAAGTAATAATCAAAGCACTGAAAGTACTGATGGGGGGCGAAGAATGAATACAATGAAGAGTTTCAAAAGTAAAAATTCCTTTGCAAAATGTTGGAAATTGTCTGATCGTGTTTCAGTCTTTTGACTTTAATCATACGTCTCTTTTTTTTAAACATCAGTGTCTTGAGAACCTTGAAGAAACTTTGCAGACATAGTAGTTAGTAGGATGCACATAACTCTCTATCACATTTTCTAGTTATTGTCAGTTTTAGGAACTACGACTTAAATAACAGCATTTAAACGTTTCACCATGCAGTGCAAGTGACATATTTTACAGGTACTAGGGAAACAAAATTTTTCATTTACAAAAATAGGTCTCTGAGCTTAGGAACAGCATTTTGCACCCATTTTTACATTCAGGACCATCACCAGTGCAAAGCAAAAAATAAACTACTAATATTTTGACAGTTACAGCCTTTAATACATGAGCTTGTTCATTTTAAAAAAAAATCTTTAGAAGCCTTGGATATCATCTCTGAAACTTGTAGATGTACCCTGTATTTTGAAGTGTAATGGACCCATTATTACTACGGAGGTAAAACTATTTTTTTCATGTTAAAAAACTTAGCAACACACAATGTAATTTTGCCTACATAGTCATCAGCAGGAAGAGATTTGAACACAGACAAGAACACGAGGTCAATATAACATTTACTCTAGAATATAAAATAAATGAGATCAGACTAGTATATACCAGTGGTTTTATGCATAGGAACAAATTTTTAACAAGAAATGTTTGTAAAACATACATGCCCCCCAGCAGCACCTAATTGTTGTGGTTGGGCCAAAGCGTTCTCTAGTTATTGATCAGAAACCGTTTTTAGGATCAAGGTCTCTGTGGCCTTGACCTTTGACCTAATGACCTCAAAATCAACAAGAGGGCCATGATGGCCCTGGATCGCTCACCTGAGTACTTTGGCTGTAAGTTTGCTGTTAAGCAGTATTTCATTTTTTAATTGAAAATATAAAAGTGCCTACAAATATGTAAAATATCAGTCAATAAATAAAGGCTCTATGACAGAAAGTAGAAATATCTATTATAAGCTATGGTGACCTTGACCTTGACCAAGTGACCTCAAACCCTACCCATGGGTAGAGGTCCATGCAAGGAACCTATATACTGAATATCAAAGATATTGGTCTATAACCAAAGGCTTTATGAGGTACAGTAGATTAATCTATTTTTAGCCTCCGTGACCTTTAACCTAATCCAATAATTTGAAAAAGCTTGATAAAGCTTGCTTCATGCCAAATTTTAAAATTCAAGGCCTTGTGGTTTCAGACAAGAAGATTTTTAAAGATTTTCTTTTTAACATATTAAGGGCCCCCGGAGCCGGGCCAATTTTGACCCAAGGGCCAACATTTAAACAATATTGGTAAAGGTTCTTTACACAATACTCAACACCAAATATCTAAGGTCTAGACCTATTTGTTTTGGAGAATAATTATTTTTCATGTTTTTCCTATATAAATTAATGTAAAACAAGAGAACCCTGGGGCGTGGCCAATTTTGACCCAGGGGACATAATTTGAACAAACATGGTAAACATCCACTAGACCATGCTACATACCAAATATCTAAGCTGTAGGCATTGAGATTTCCAGTAAGAAGATTTTTAAAGATTGCCTTTTTAACATATTAAGGGCCCCTGGGGCAGGGCCAATTTTGACCCCAGGGCCAACATATAAACAATACTGGTAAAGGTTATCTACACAATACTCCACACCAAATATCTAAGGTCTAGGTCCTATTAGTTTCGGAGAAAAATGACTTTTAATGTTTTTCATATATAACTATATGTAAACCAAGAGAACCCTGGGGCGTAGGCCAATTTTGACCCAGGGAACATAATTTGAACAAACTTGGTAGACAATCACTAGACATTGCTACATACCAAATATCAAAGCTGTAGGCATTGAGGTTTCCAGTAATGAAAATTTTTAAAGATTGCATTTTTTACATATTAAGGGCCCCTGGGGCAGGGGCCAATTTTGACCCCAGGGCCAACATATAAACAATACTGGTAAAGGTTCTTTACACAATACTCCACACCAAATATCTAAGGTCTAGTCCTATTAGTTTTGGAGAAAAATGATTTTTCATGTTTTTCCTATATAACTATATGTAAACCAAGAGAACCCTGGGGCGTGGCCAATTTTGACCCAGGGGACATAATTTGAACAAACTTGGTAGACATCCACTAGACAATGCTACATACCAAATATCAAAGCTGTAGGCACTGTGGTTTCTGAGAAGAAGATTTTTCAAGATTTCCTTTTTTACATATTAAGGGCCCCCGGGGCAGGGCCAATTTTGACCCCAGGGCCAACATATAAACAATACTGGTAAAGGTTATCTACACAATACTCCACACCAAATATCTAAGGTCTAGTCCTATTAGTTTTGGAGAAAAATGATTTTTCATGTTTTTCCTATATAACTATATGCAGGGCTCGCGCTGGCATTCGCCAACGGTGCTTATGGCTTCCGAATTGCAAAAATTGGCTAAAAAATCAAGATTGGCGAAAACACGCTAAAAGTATGACTTCCGACTATTTGGGAAATCCCCGTGTCAAAAAACAGAATGTTTAGCTCAGATCGAGGCGGTTGACTGGTTTTCCGACATCAATAGCGGTAAACTAGTAATAAATCAATAGACACAGTCCACATGTGTAATATCCGGTAATATGCATGTGAGTGACAGTTTGTGGCAATAAACAGATTAAATATGTGTCAAGTTGTTCGGGAACCAATTAGCTCAATCATAGTCAATAATCACGGATGATTGTTTTACAAACAGCAGCTCAATCAAGAGATCATCGTCGGCACTTAACTTTTTAAAGGATAAATAATGCGGTTGATGGGATTAAGTGGAAATATTTGGTAGTAACTGGAATGAATTCTTTCACACATTTTCGATACGTTTCTTTTAATTTTCAATGTCAGTAAAGGTAATTATGAAAGGTATTTTTGAGTAAATGTACAAAGGTACACATACTGAATTTTTTTGGAGGCTAATCAGATAGGCATAAAATAAATTTATGCAAAAAATCAAAAATGGCACCAAAACGTAAACTTGATTTAGACACTTCAACTTCAACTCCTAAAAAAATGAAATCAAACACAGCTAGAAATTTTTTAGATACTTGGCAAAATGGCAATTCTTGGTTAACATATGATCCTCAATTCTTGTGGCTCTGCATTAGCTTGTATCATATGTAAATATCATGTACTTTGATTTGTTACAGTGCATAAAGTACTATGATAAATAAATTCTTTTATTTATATTGATTTGTGCTTCTTTTTTAGTAGGAAAACACCAATTGTTTTAATCTGAGTCATTTTACTCGTCTGATAATCAAAGAGCATAATGGTTCAAAGCGCCTCAGAGAGCACCATTTACCAATGTAAATTCAAAAAAATTTCGACGCGGCAGGGGTATCCCCTCCCTGCACCCACCCCCTTTTCCGCATCGAAAATATCAAGCAAATTTTGACCCAGAGCTAGCCCTGTATATGTAAACCAAGAGAACCCTGGGGCGTGGCCAATTTTGACCAAGGAGACATAATTTGAAAAAACTTGGTAGACATCCACTAGACAATGCTACATACCAAATATCAAAGCTGTAAGCACTGTGGTTTCTGAGAAGAAGATTTTTAAAGATTTCCTTTATAAGTCTATGTAAAATGAAGTGACCCCTTGGACGGGGCCAATTTGACCCCAGGGAAATAATCTGAACAATTTTTGTAGAGTTCCATTAAAGGGTGCTAAATGCCGAATATCTAAGCTCTAGGCCTTGTGGTTTCAGACAGAAGATTTTCAAAGTTTTTCCTATAAGTTGCCATAGCAACCAGAGTTCTGCATGGAATTAAATTCTTTAAACAATTTTCAAAGGGGACCACCCAAGAAACATTCATGGGAAGTTTGGATGAAATTGGCTTAGCGGTATATGAGAAGATGTCGTTTAAAGTAAAAGTTTACGGACGGACGGACGATGGACGGACGGACGCCGGAAAAATTGCGATCACAAAAGCTCACCTTGTCACTACTGTGACAGGTGAGCTAATAAGGGTCATCTACTGGTGATGACCAACCAGCCTACCGAGTTTGGTGAACCTAGGTCAAAGCATTCTCTAGTTATTGTTCAGAAACCATTTTTAGAATGAAAGTCTCTTTGAGCATGACCTTTGACCAAATGACCTCAAAATCAATAGGGTGTCTTCTACTTGTGATGACCAACCAGCATACCAAGTTTGGTGAACCTAGGTCAAAGCGTTCTCTAGTTTTTGATCGGAAACCAGTTTTTAGGATGAAAGTCTCTGTGATCTTGATTTTAGACCTAATGTCCTCAAAGTCAATGGAGGTCATCTACTGGTGATGACCAACCAGCATACCAAGTTTGTTGAACCTAGGTCAAAGCGTTCTCTAGTTTTTCGATGAAAGTCTCTGTGATCTTGACCTTTGACCTAATGACCTCAAAGTCAATAGGGGTCATCTACTGGTGATGACCAACCAGCATACCAAGTTTGGTGAACCCAGGTCAAAGCGTTCTCTAGTTATTGATTGGAAACCGTTTTTTGGATGAAGGTCCCTGTGATCTTGACCTTTGACCTAATGACCTCAAAATCAATAAGGGTCATCTACTGGTGATGACCAACCAGCATACCAAGTTTGGTGAACCTAGGTCAAAGCGTTCTCTAGTTATTGATCGGAAACCGTTTTAAGGATGAAGGTCCCTGTGAGCTTGACCTTTGACCTAATGACCTCAAAATCAATAGGGGTCATCTACTGGTGATGACCAACCAGCATACCAAGTTTGGTAAACCTAGGTCAAAGCGTTCTCTAGTTATTGATCGGAAACCGTTTTTAGGATGAAGGCTCCTGTGAGCTTGACCTTTGACCTAAAAATCAATAGGGTTCATCTACTGGTGATGACCAACCAGCATACCAAGTTTGGTGAACTTAGGTCAAAGCGTTCTCTAGTTATTGATCGGAAATGAAGTGTCTACTGACGGACCAACAGACCGACCTATCGACATTTGCAAAACTATATGCCCCCTCATCTTCGATGGGGGGCATAATTAAATAATTTATTTATCATAATATTTTTATGCACTGTAACAAATCAAAGTACATTGATATTTACACATGATACATGCTAATGCAGAGCCACGAGAATGGAGGATCATATGTTAACCAAGAATTGCCATTTTTCCAAATACAGTCTAACCTGTCTTAAGAGACCACACAGGGGAGAAAGGAAATTAGGTCTCTTAAGACAGGTGGTCTCTTAACTAAGGATCTGTGATGGAAACGTTACAATCTGAATTACACCATATTCTTTTCAATACATTTGATGTTGTACTTTTTAAAATGTTGATGTACATTGTGAAACATGTAAATACTGCATGTATGCACATTAAAATGATTTTATACGAATAAAGCTGCAGGAAGTTATAACATTGACTTTTAATGCCAATATTCCACAAATAAAATTCAACCCTGTACTATACACAGTACATTAAAATGTTTCTTGTGCAATAAAATTGTAAAAAGAACTTGACAGTCCATGTATGGCTTTAATCATTATCATTATCACCTTTATCATCACTGCCTACTAAAGAAGACAAGTTTCCAGCTGACTGATTAGCCAATAAAATTGTTTTGATCATTCACCGGTTGCATAGCAACGTTAAGGTGGTGCAATATTAAGGTCGGTAGTCGCGTTTCGCAGGGGGTCGTAGAACTAAGTTAAATTAATGAATAAAAACGCTCAGGAGGAATTTGAAATGGTCGTATAAGGCAGGGAGTCGCTTGTGAAAGGTGGTCGGATGGGCAGGTTAGACTGTATCTAAAAAATTTCTAGCTGTGTATGATTTTATTTTTTTAGGAGTTGAAGTTGAACTGTCTAAATCAAGTTTACGTTTTTGTGCCATTTATGATTTTTTGCATAAATTTATTTTTTGCCTATCTGATTATCCTCCGTAAATAACGGTATATATACCTTTGTACATTTACTCACAAAATACCTTTCATAATTACCTTTACTGACAATGAAAATTAAAAGAAACGTACCGAAAACGTGTGAAAGAATTTATTCCAGTTTGCTACCAAACATTTCCACTTAATCCCATCAACCGCATTATTTATCCTTTTAAAAGTTAAGTGCCGACGATGATCACTTGATTGAGCTGCATTTTGTAAAACAATCATCCGTGATTATTGACTATGATCGAGCTAATTGGTTCACGAAACAACTTGACACATATTTAATCTGTTAATTGCCACAAACTGACACTCACATGTATATTACTGGATATTACAACACGTGGACTGCGTCTATTGATTTATTACTAGTTAACCGCTATTGATATCGGAAAACCAGTCAACCTCCTCAATCTGAGCTAAACATTCTATTTTTTGACTCAGGGATTTCCCAAAATGTCGGAAGTCATACTTTTAGCGTGTTTTCACCAATCTTGATTTTTTTAGCCAATTTTCGCAACTTGGAGCCATTGGCTCCGTTGGCGAACGACAGCGCGAGCCCTGACTGCACTTCCTGTTATTGTGCTTGATCACTGTATGAAGTTGCACTGAATTCCAACTAGTAGATTTCAAGAAATGCTCTAGACAAGGAAAACCAACAAAGGGCAATAACTCTGCAAAGAATAAAGATGGAGTTATGAATCTTTAACACTGCACATCTCTTATTGTGCTTGACCACTGTTTGAAGTTGCATCGAATTCCAACCAGTAGTTTCAAAGTTATGCTCTGGACAAGGAATCCAACAAAGGGCAATATCTCTGCAAATAGTGAAGATGGACTTATAGCTGTTATACATAGCACTTTTTCTCATTGTGCTTGATCACTTTATGAAGTTGCATTAAATTCCAACCAGTAGTTTCAAGTTATGCTTCGGAAAAGGAAAATCAATAAAGGGCAATAACTCTGCAAATAGTGAAGAAGGAGTTATGATTCTTGAACACTGCACTTCCCCTTATTGTGCTTGACCATTGTATGAAGTTGCATTGAATTCCAACCATTAGTTTTCAAGATATGCTCCGGACAAGGAATAACCCTACCTACTGCCCAACTGACCGACCACCCGACCAACCACTGGGTGACTCCTATATACCCCCAAACTTCTTTTCGGGGGTATAATAAAATCCTTCAATGCATGTTGAAGTTTTTCTCCAGACAAGCATTTTTATCAGACCTCTAAGTGTTACCTTGACCTTTGACCCAGAGACCTGGTTCATGTGTGCAACACTACGTCTTATGATGGTAAACATTTGTATCAAGTAATACTAAAATCCCACCATGCACGTAGAAGATATACTCCGGACAAAACTGGACGCCACCAGCCTGACTGCTCGCCCTCCATGGGTGATCCCATAATACGACATGTTCTTTTAATCGGGGGAATGAAAGTCTAACTAAATGTAAACAAACTAAGATCATACTTAAACAATCTGTCACACATCAGTGAATGCACTTTGGGCCTCTTTCTTGGGTCAGCATGCAGGCATTCATCTTGTATTCTCAGTTCAAAAGTCTTTCTCAAATCACCTATAACAGAGAAACAAACCACTAAATCTGCTTACCAGTCTTCACTGTAATTTTTAGCAACCAGTGTAACACTTGTTTTATCAAGCTTAAAGAAAATTGCAACAAATATGAACTGGTATCTTCTACAACACAGAAATGTAGCACAGAATATTAAAATTTTATCATGTATTTCCTATCATTTGCCATAAGCACCAGATGTCTTTAAAATTTTTTACTGCTGTTCATCTATCTGGGTGTTTAAAAACAAAAGCACCATGGAGAGGCACCTATGCTCATCAGTTTTATTTATTGTAAACAAGCTTGGGGTGGAGGAGCATAATTTGTTTGATCACTTTAAGAAACAAACAAGAGGGTCATGATGGCCCTAGATCGCTCACCTGAATACTTTGCCTACTGCCTGCCCGAATACTTTGAATACTTTGAGCAAACATCAGAAGCTTTTTTAAGATTCTCCCTATATAAATCTGTATGGATTCAAGTGAACCCCAGGGTAGAGCCAATTTTCACTCAAAGGGGATAATTTGGACAAAATTCCTAGATGACCTCTAGCTGATGCTCCATTATACATGTGAATATCTAAATTCTAGGCTTTGTGGTTTCAGACAAGAAGTTTTTTTAAGTTTTGCCTATATAAACCTATGTAAAATCAACTGACTCCCGGGGCAGGGCCAAAATTGACCTCAGGGGCATAATTCGAATAAATTTTGTAAAGGTCTACTAGATGATGCTACATATCAAATCTTAAGGCTTACAGGGCCTTGTCGTTTCAGATAAGAAGATTTTCAAAGTTTTCCCTATATAAGCCTATGTAAAATCAATTGACACAAAGGGCAGGGCCAAATTTGACCCAAAGGGTATAATTTGAACAAACTTTGTAGAGGTTCACTAGACAATGCTACATACCAAATCTTAAGGCTCAGGGCCTTGTCGTTTCAAACAAGAAGATTTTCAAAGTTTTTCCTTTCTACTGCCAAAGCAACCAGTGTTCTTCATGGAATTCAATTCTTTGAACAACTTTGGTTGAGCTTCATGCAAGGAATATGACAGGCATGTTTCGTCAAAGTTGTCTTAATGGTTTAGGAGGAAAAGTCATTCAAGTCAAATTGTTGATAACGCACCATGCACGACGCCCGACACACGCCAACGCATGCCGGACAATCAATGATCCCAATAGCTCACCCTTGAGCACTTTGTGCTCAGGTGAGCTAAAAAGCAAAAGGGTCGGTTTAAAATTAGAGAGCAGTTTATATTTCCAATAGCAAAATTTACTCAATATGCAACTTTGTTTAGAGCACTTACCAGGGTTGATCCAGAAATTCATACAATTAGTTTATAAAACCTGAACAGTTTCAAATATCAAAGCAAGACTTATACAGTCATTAAATATTATATCTGTGCAATACACATGCTAACAAGAGCTGGTCGAGCCAGGTGAAGCTCACTGAATAGGTTTTGGACACAGAATAGTGCGTCCTTGAAGTCTTTGCCAAATTCAGCATAAAGATATCATGTTATTGGTAGTTGCTGAAAAAGGTTAAAACTGTTTAATTATGCAATGAAGAATGTAAGACAGTTACCATTTTATTCTTTATTTTCTATGGCAGTCCTATCCAGACAGTGTCATGGTCACTGAAATAGGCTGGTGACAGGTAAACTAGAGGTTTTTTTATACCTCTTGTAGTTTCAGAGTTATGTCCTGGACAAAGTTCAAAGTGTACAAATGAACAAAGGGCAATAACTAAAAAATTAGGCAATGCAGAGTTATGGTCCTTATGCAATGCACTTCTACTCAATAAGATCTATCTACCTACAAAGTTTCTTGTTGATTCTTCTTGAAGTTTCAGAGTTATGTCCCGGACAAGAAAATGCGGACTAGACGGACGGACGGACATACGGACATTTGGACGGACAAAGTGGCGACTATATGCTCTCCCTTCAGAAGGCATAAAAATTAAATGTGTAAATAAAACATTTATTGCACAACAACACATCAAAGGCGGGGGAGCACGAATGTCATCAGCAACGTCAAACTATACACACTTAACAAACTTTTCTTAACGTAGTCCCCATTTACTCTCACACATTTTTGTGCCCAGCATATCCACATGTTGTATGTGTCCTCATACCACTTAGAGTCAAATTGTTAAACGATTTCCTGTGTTGCTGCCATAAGTTCATCTGACTATTGAAGTGCACAACAGATCTCACATTGTCAATCAAATTATGATGCATTATTGGTCTACCTTGGCACTCGTCATCTACTATGGAACTTCACTCCTCCTTAAATCTACAGTGCCATTTAAATACAAGATCCTTACTGCACTTCAACCCTGGTTTCTCAATCATATGAAATGTTTGTGTCAGAGTGTGTCCGAGATCTTGACAGAAATTGATCACTGATCACATTTCCAGTTTAGACGTTGACTTTATTTCTCTCTCTCTTCAATTTTGCCTCTCCCAGTAAAAATGCTGTATATCTGGAACAACTTTCAAAACAACATACACAAAACTAGAGCTATCACTAAATATGATTAATACCCCCACAAGACCGTTTTGGAACTGAGGAAGTTATTAGTAACAGAAAACTTTGTAAAAAAATTGAAAAAGAGTTATGGTTGTGGGCAATTAAAGATAGTTGTGGTTTTTGTACACTGCATTTCCTGTCATTGTGCTTGACAATTGTATGAAGTTGCACTAAATTCCAACCAGTAGTTTTCAAGTTATGCTCAATACAAAGAAAAAACCAACAAAGGGCAATAACTAAGCAAATACTGAAGATGCAGTTATAGCTCTTATACAATGCACTTCCTGTCATTGTGCTTGACAATTGTATGAAGTTGCACTGAATTCCAACCAATAGTTTTCAAGTTATTCTCCAGACAAGGAAAACCAACAAAGGGCAATAACTGTGCAAATAGTGAAGATGGAGTTATAATTTTGTACACTGCACATCCACTCATTGTGCTTGACCATTGTATAAAGTTGCATTGAATTCCAACCAGTAGTTTTCAAGTTATGTTCTGGACAAGGAATTCCAACAAAGGTCAATAACTCTGCAAATATAGAAGATAGAGTTATGATTATTGAACACTGCCCTTCCTCTATTTGTGCTTCACCATTGTACGAAGCTGCATTGAATTCCAACCAGTAGTTTTCAAGTTATGCTCCAGACAAGGCAAACGAACAAAGGGCAATAACTCTGCAAATAGAGAGAATGGAGTTATGGTTTTTGTACACAGCACTTTCTGTCAATGTGCTTGATCACTGTATAAAGATGCATTGAATTCAAACCAGTAGTTTTCAAGTAATGCTCTGGACAAGGAAAACCAACACAGGGCAAAAACTCTGCAAATAGTGAAGGTGGAGTTATGATTCTTGATCACTGCACTTCCTATCACTGTGCTTGACAATTGTATGAAGTTACATTGAATTTCAACCAGTAGTTTTCAAGTTATGCTCCATACAAAGAAAAACCAACAAAGGGCAATAACTCTGCAAAAAGTGAAGACGGAGTTATGATTCTTGAACACTGCACTTCCTCTCATTGTACTTGACAATTGTATGAAGTTGCATTGCATTTCAACTAGTAGTTTTCGAGTTATGCTCCATACAAAGAAAAACCAACAAAAGGCAATAAGTCTGCAAATAGTGAAGATGGAGTAACAATTCTTGAACACTGCACTTCCTCTTATTGTGCTTGACAATTGTATGAAGTTGCACTGAATTCTAACCAGTAGTTTTCAAGTTATGCTCTGGAAAAGGAAAACCAACAAAGGGCAATAACTGTGCAAATAGTGAAGACAGAGTTATGATTCTTGGACACTGCACTTCCTCTCATTGTGCTTGACCATTGTATGAAGATGCACTGAATTCCAACCAGTAGTTTTCAAGTTATGCTCCATACAAAGGAAAACCAACAAAGGGCAATAACTAAGCAAATACTGAAGATGCAGTTATAGCTCTTATACAGTGCAATTCCTGTCATTGTGCTTGACAACTGTATGAAGTTGCACTGAATTCCAATCAATAGTTTTCATGTTATTCTCCAGACAAGGAAAACCAACAAAGGGCAATAACTGTGCAAATACTGAAGATAGAGTTATAGCTCTTGTACACTGCACATCCACTCATTGTGCTGGACCATTGTATGAAGTTGCATTGAATTCCAACCAGTAGTTTTCAGGTTATGTTCTGGACAAGGAATTGAAACAAAGGTCAATAACTGCAAATATAGAAGATGGAGCTATGATGATTGAACATTGCCCTTCCTTTCATTGTGCTTCACCATTGTATGAAGCTGCACTGAATTCCAACCAGTAGTTTTCAAGTTATGCTCCAGACAAGGCAAACAAACAAAGGGCAATAACTCTGCAAACAGAGAGAATGGTGTTATGGCTATTGTACACAGCACTTTCTGTCAATGTGCTTGATCACTGTATAAAGTTGCATTGAATTCCAACCAGAAGTTTTCAATTTATGCTCTGGACAAGGAAAACCAACAAAGGGCAATAACTAAGCAAATACTGAAGACCAGTTATAGCTCTTATACAATGCACTTCCTGTCATTGTGCTTGACAATTGTATGAAGTTGCATTGAATTCCAACCAGTAGTTTTCAAGTTATGCTTCAGACAAGGCAAACGAACAAGGGCAATAACTCTGCAAACAGAGAGAATGGTGTTATAGCTATTGTACACAGCACTTTCTGTCAATGTGCTTGATCACTGTATAAAGATGCATTGAATTCAAACCAGTAGTTTTCAAGTTATGCTCTAGACAAGGAAAACCAACAAAGGGAAATAACTAAGCAAATACTGAAGACCAGTTACAGCTCTTATACAATGCACTTCCTGTCATTGTGCTTGACAATTGTATGAAGTTGCATTGAATTCCAACCAGTAGTTTTCAAGTTATCCTCCATACAAAGGAAAACCAACAAAGGGCAATAACTCTGCAAATAGTGAAGAAGGAGTTATGATTCTTGAACACTGCACTTCCTCTCATTGTGCTTGATCATTGTATGAAGTTGCACTGAATTTCAACCAGTAGTTTTCAAGTTATGCTCCTGACAAGGTACACCCAGACTGACCGACCAACTGCCTGCCGGACTGATCGACCAATGGGTGACTCCTATATATCCCCCAAACTTTGTTTTGAAGGTATAATGAGGTCACAACCTCATACTAATGTCACGCAAAATGGCGCAAAATTCTTTCAAACAGAAATTGAAGAAAACTCGATTTGTTTACCAGATACTTAAGGATTTACAAAAGCTGCCCCGCTTCAGTGTTTGTGGGTCGCTATGGTAACATCATTTCAAGTTGTTGGATATAATATGGTAATACTAATAGCTATTATATGCTAAAAAGGAACAAAACTACATTACTAGTGAACTATAGGCTGAATGGATTATTTTGATTGAAGTTACAGGTCCACTGTACAAATTTCTGATCAACCATTGTACACACATGCCATTATTTGTTTTACTCAAATTGTCAACAACCAGCTTAACAGTTTTTTACTCATCCCTGCTGTGAAGACGTTGAAAAGTGTGAAACAAGAGGGCCATGATGGCCCTGGATCGCTCACCTGAGTACTTTGGCTGTAGGTTTGCTTGCTGTTAAGCAGTATTTCATTTTTTAATTGAAAGTAAATAAGTGCCTACAAACCAAATATGTAAAATATCAGTCAATAAATAAAGGCTCTATGACAGAAAGTAGAAATATCTATTATAAGCTATGGTGACCTTGACCTTGACCCAGTGACCTCAAACCCTACCCATGGGTATAGATCCTTGCAAGGAACCTATATATTGAATATCAAAGATATTGGTCTATAAATGAAGGCTTTATGAGGTACAGTAGATACATGTAAATCTATTTTTAGCCTCTGTGACCTTTAACCTAATCTAATAATTTGAACAACCAAACAACCTTTCTGACAAACTGCCAGGATATTTGGACTGAAACAGTAGCCTCTAGAGCCTTAACAAGATATTTCTATTTTTGGGCTATGTGACCTAGTTTTTGACCCCAGATGACCCATATTCGAACTTGACCTAGAAACCATCGAAATAACCTTTCTGACATATTTCCAGAATATTTGGGCTGAAAATGTTACCTGTAGAGTGTAAACAAGGTTTTTCCAAATTTAAGCTCTGTGACCTAGTTTTTGATCCCAGATGACCCATATACGAACTTGACCTAGAAATCATCGATACAACCTTTCTGACATATTTCCAGGATATTTGGGCTAAAAATGTTACCTCTAGAGTGTTAACAAGGTTTTTCCATATTCAGGCTGTGGGACCTGGTTTTTGACTCCAGATGACCCATATTTGAACTTGACCTAGAAATCATCGAAATAACCTATCTGACATATTTCCAGGATATTTGGGCTGAAAATGTTACCTCTAAAGTGTTAACAAGGTTTTTCCATATACAGGCTGTGTGACCTAGTTTTTGACTCCACATGACCCATATTCCAACTTGAGCTAGAAATCATTTTAACAAGCTTTCTGACAGTTTTTTCAGGAAATTTGGGCTAAAAATGTTACCTCTAGAGTGTTAACAAGGTTTTACCATATTTGGGCTGTGTGACCTAGTTTTTGACCCCACATGACCCATATTCAAACTTGAGCTAGAAATCATCTTAACAAGCTTTCTGAGAGTTTTTCAGGAAATTTGGGCTAAAAATGTTACCTCTTGACTGTTAACAAGGTTTTACCATATTTGGGCTGTGTGACCTAGTTTTTGACCCCACATTGCCCATATTCAAACTTGAGCTAGAAATCATCAAAACAACCTTTCTGACATATTATCATTAGGTCCATTAGACAATGCTACATATCAAATATCAAAAAAATCTTATGGTTTACAAGTAATCACTACATTTAAGTTTTTGCATGATGCTAACATCTTGGTGACCATAATAGCTCGACCTTTTTAAAAAAGAGATCACCCAGTCACCAATCACACCTTCAACCAATTTTCATTAAATACAGGAATCAGCTCTCACAAGATAAGGCTTTAAAGAAATTTCTAAAATTATAAATGAAAAGGATCATAATTCTTTTGTTCCATTTTTTATGAAACTCGCCAGATGTCATTTCCTGTTGTAGTTAATCTTTTTGCTCAGTTTTATCTCATATTTCTAAATGTATTTTGAAATATGAAATGACTCTAGACAGGCAGACAACAATGAAATATCTGTAATATAAAAATATTTGTTACCTAAATATTCCATGTGTTCTAAAAGAGATTCTGCCAGAACAGCAAAAGCATACACATCCCTCGCATGCCCTACGGAAGGGTCAGTAGACACTTTACCTTCCTGCAATGATATATCTTTCAATCTGATCCTTTTTAAGAATGAATTTTTTAAATTTTAATACTTTTTCTAACAGGTATTAATATTTCTAATTAGATAATGGTCCAACATGTTCGTTTTCAATCTGTACAGGTAATGTTTTTGATCTGGACATGTGACCTGGTAACCACACAAACAAAACAAGAGGGCCAATATGGCCCTATATCGCTCACCTGAGAATCATTGCACAGAAACATCAAAAATCAGGAAGTATGTAAGTAGGTCAAGGCCAAGATCATTCATGGTCAAAGATTTAATCTGGATGCAAAATTATCTAATGTTTCATTGTTGTAGCTGAACAGAAGGTCTTCTAAGAATAGGCCCTGTGACCTATTTTTGACCCTGGATGACCCGTATACAATCTTATCCTAGATCTCATCAAGACAAACATTCTGACAATATTATTAAGAAAATCCAATGGAAAATACAACTTCTATTACATACACAAGGTTTTACTAAGATTTAATCCCATGACCTAGTTTTTGACCACAGATGACCCATATAAAATCCCAACCTAGATCTCATCAAGACAAACATTCTGACCAAATATTAGGAAAATCCAATGGAAAATACAGCCTCTATCACATACGCAAGGTTTTTCTAAGATTTGACACCGTGACCTAGTTTTTGACCACAGATGACCCATATACAATTCCAACCTAGATTCCATGAAGAAAAACATTCTGACCAAATATTAGAAAATCGGATGAACAATACAGCTTCTATCACATACACAAGGTTTTTCTAAGATTTGACCCGTGACCTAGTTTTGGACCCCAGATGACCCATATACAATCCCAACCTAGATTTCATCAAGACAAACATTCTGACCAAATATTAGAAAAATCGGATGAAAACTACAGCTTCTATCACATACACAAGGTTTTTCTAAGATTTGACTCGTGACCTAGTTTTTGACCCCAGATGAACCATATACAATCCCAACCTAGATTTCATCAAGACAAATATTCTGACCAAGTTTCATTGAGATCCAATGAAAAATACAGCCTCTATCGCATACACAAGGCAAATGTGAACAGACAGACGACGGACAGACAGACGACGGACATCCAGCGATCACAATAGCTCACCCTGAGCATTCACTCAGGTGAGCTAAAAAAAAGAGGGTCATGATGGCCCTTTTATCATTCACCTGAGAACAACTGCAACTATTTTCATTCAAACACCAGATATCAAAACTCCAGGCCCTGTGATTTCTGACAAGAAGATTGTTAAAGTTGTTACCTATGTCAGTCCATATAAAACCAAGTGACCCCTGGGGTGAGGCCAATTTTGACTTTTAATCATGACACCAGTAACCTAAAATCCAACCCAAGGGCAGATGCTTCTGATACATACATACCAAATATTTAAGTTATCAGTCAATGAATTAAGACTCAGGCAAGTGGTCTTTAAGATTATCAAAGCTGTGAAATCATGCAGAAGTGGTAAAATAAGCCAATTCTGGCCACCATACCTATGGAACCCATGAAATCAGGCTGGTTCAGAAAAAGAAAGGAGATCTATTGTAAATAAATATTTTGTGAAAGTTTGGTTGAAATTGAATCTATTGCCAGCATAACACTGTGAAGTAAGGTAGAGAAATCTGTTTTTAACCTCTGTGACAATTACCTTGACCACAGTAACCTCAAACCCAACCCAGTGAGGTCCAAGCTAATAACATATATCAAAGATAACAATTAATAAATGAAGGCTCTATAACAGAGAAGTACAAAAATCTATTTTTACCCCTGGTGACCTTGACTTTGACCCCAGTGAAAGGCAGAGGTTCCTGGATGCCTATAACCCAAATACCTAAAATATTAGTCAATATATCTAGTCTTTCAGACATAAAGGCCCTATGACAAGTTGAAACTTTATATTTAGCCTAAATGACTTTGACCCAATTGACCTCAACCCACACCAAAGGTTAGCTGTCTTTAGCATCACCAGATCTATATACCTTTTCTTCAGGTGTAATGGTTGTTTCATGTCTGTATGCTTTCACAGACTCCAGGAAACTGCTTGCAGCCTCAGAGAACTTACACATGTGTTCTAACCCGCCAAGTCTCCAGCTGCCATCAGATGTCACATAGACACTTCCGATGTGGACATTGTTATGGCTAGCACCAACCTATTAAAAATGAATTCTTAAAGTATGTAAATATAAAGCACAGTCTATATAAGTATTTAAGTGCTATTCCTCCTGAAAAATTTAGCCTGTTGCCTAATTAGGCAAGTTTACTAACTTACACATTTATTTATTTTCTAATACCTTAGCAAATATGACAGGTGCTAAGTGGGCATGCTATCAGTAACCATTCATTTTAACTAACAGCAGTCTTACTATACAAGAGGGTCATGATGGCCCTAAATCGCTCACATGAGTCTCATTGCTCATGTTACAAGTATCATTATTGGTTGTTATGGGTGTTCGTTGTTTGCAAGTTTGAATAAGTTTGCAATTAATTTGAAGACTCTGGGTGTAATGGTACTTCAAATTTTTTAGCAGAAATAGTTTTATTCTATAGGTCCCAGTGAACTTGATCTTTGACCTACAGACTCCAAAAACAATAGGGTTCTTCTAATATAATTACCCTATGAAGTTTGAAGGTTCTGGTTGTAATGGTACTCCAGTTACTGAGCAGAAATAGTTTTCACTCTACAGGTCCCTGTGACCTTGACTTTTGACCTACTGACCCCCAAAACAGTAGGGTTCTTCTAATATAATTACCCTATGAAGTTTGAAGGTTCTGGGTGTAATGGTACTACAGTTACTGAGCAGAAATAGTTTTCACTCTACAGGTCCCTGTGACCTTGACTTTTGACCTACTGACCCCAAAAAAGATAGGGTTCTTTTACTGAGTAAAGACAATCATCCTACGAAGTTTGAAGGCTCTGGGTAAAATGGTACTCCATTTACTGAGCAGAAACAGTTTTCACTCTGGAGGTCCCTGTGAACTTAACCTTTGGTCTATGGACCCTAAAACAATAGGATTCTTCTAATACAATTATCCTATAAAGTTTGAAGGCTCTGGGTGTAATGGCACTACAGTTACTATGCAGAAAAACTTTTCACTCTACAGGTCCCTGTGACCTTGACCTTTGACATACTAGCCCCAAAAACAATATGATTCTTCTATTCAGTAAAAGCAATCATCCTATGAAGTTAGAAGGCCTTGGGTGAAATGGTACTCCTGTTATTGAGTGGAAACAGTTTTCACTCTAGAGGTCCCTCTGACCTTGACCTACTGACCCAAAAAATAAAAGGTTTTTCTTTCTACTCAATAAGGGCAATAACCCTGTGAAGTTTGAAGGCTTTTGGTCAACTAGTACTCAAGTTATTGAAAGGAAACGAAGTGTGACAGACAGAGAGACAAACAGACACCCATGGACAGGGCAAAAACAAAATGTCTCCATTAGAAGGGCAGGGTTGTGGGAATGGGGGGGATGGAAGCATAACAATGAAAAATTGAATGTCTAGCCCTTGGTGTTTCAGAGCAGCAGATATTTTAAGTTTTTCCTATATATGTCCTTGTGTAAAATCAACTGACATCCTCCCACTGGGTGGGGCCAGTTTTGACCCCAGGGTCGTGATTTGAACAAACTTGTGGTTTCTGACAAGAAGATTTTTAAAGTTTTTCATATATAACTCTATGTCAAACATGTGATCCCTGGGGCTTTTTTGACCCAGGGGCTATGATTTGAACAAACTTGGTAGAGGTTCAATAGGCAATGTTGTACACCAAATATCTTGACTCTAGGCCTTGTGGTATCTGAAAAGAAGATTTTTAAAGTTCTTCCTATATAACTCTCTGTAAAACATGTGACCACTGGGGTGGGGCCATTTTTTTTTACCCAGGGGCCATGATTTGAACAAACTTGGTAGAGGTCCTCTAGACAATGCTACATACAAAATATCTAAGGTCTATGTCTTTTGGTTTCTGATGAGAAGATTTTTTAAACTTTTTCCTAGAAAACTCTATGTAAACAAGTTACCCCCAGTGCAAAGCCTATTTTTTATCCAGAGGCTATGATTTGAACAAACTTAGTAGAGGTTCATTAGACAATGCTACACACCAAATATTTAAACTCTAGGCCTTGTAGTTTCTGACAAGAGGATTTTTTAAAGTTTTCCTTATATAAGTCTACGTAAAACATGTGACCCATGGGGCGGGGCCATTTTTGACCCAGGGGCCATGATTTGAATAAACTTGGTAGAGGTCCACTGGACAATGCTGCACACCAAATATTTAAACTCTAGGCTTTGTGGTTTCTGACAAGAAGATTTTTAAGTTGTCCATATATAAATCTATGTCAAACATGTGATCCCTGGGGCTTTTTTGACCCAGGGGCTATGATTTGAACAAACTTGGTAGAGGTTCAATAGGCAATGTTGTACACCAAATATCTTGACTCTAGGCCTTGTGGTATCTGAAAAGAAGATTTTTAAAGTTCTTCCTATATAACTCTCTGTAAAACATGTGACCACTGGGGTGGGGCCATTTTTTTTTACCCAGGGGCCATGATTTGAACAAACTTGGTAGAGGTCCTCTAGACAATGCTACATACAAAATATCTAAGGTCTATGTCTTTTGGTTTCTGATGAGAAGATTTTTTAAACTTTTTCCTAGAAAACTCTATGTAAACAAGTTACCCCCAGTGCAAAGCCTATTTTTTATCCAGAGGCTATGATTTGAACAAACTTAGTAGAGGTTCATTAGACAATGCTACACACCAAATATTTAAACTCTAGGCCTTGTAGTTTCTGACAAGAGGATTTTTTAAAGTTTTCCTTATATAAGTCTACGTAAAACATGTGACCCATGGGGCGGGGCCAATTTTGACCCAGGGGCCATGATTTGAATAAACTTGGTAGAGGTCCACTGGACAATGCTGCACACCAAATATTTAAACTCTAGGCTTTGTGGTTTCTGACAAGAAGATTTTTAAGTTGTCCATATATAAATCTATGTAAAATCTACTGACCCCTGGGGTGGGGTCAGTTTTGACCCCAGGGTCATTATTTGAACAAACTTAATAGAGGTTTACTAAATGGTGCTTCATACCAAAAATCAATGCTCCAGGCCTTGAGGTTTCGGAGAAGAAGATTTTTAAAGATCCAACTTTTAAAATCTATTTTTAGCTCCAGTGAACCAGAAATGCAACGGACCAGAACCATTTGAGCAATCTTGGTAGAGCTTCATGCAAGGAACATCCCAGGCAAGTTTCATTGAATTTGGCATATTGGTTTCAGAGGAGATGTCATTTGAATGCAAAGTTGACGATGGATGGACGACGGACAAATACTGATCAGAACAACTCACCCCGAGCACTTTGTGCTCAGATGAGCTAATTATCTCATCACCTGATTTAACTTTCTGCCAATGGGCCAACAAGATGATGGAATCTATATGCATGATATGGGTTACCAAAATTTATACTCAAGGCAATGATCACTCTGGATCTCTCACCTGAGTACTAAGCAAACATCAAAAACAGAATTGCATCTTCTAATAGAAGATTTATACGAAATATCTAAAATATCAGTCAATAAATAAAGGGCTTTATGACAGAAAAGAGAAATATCTATTATTAGCTGTGGTGACCTTGACCTCGACCCAGTGACTTCAAACACCACCTAAGGCTAAAGATCAATGCAAGGAACCTACAACATACCTAATATCAAGGATATTGGTCTATAAATAAAGGCTCTATTGGGTAAAGATAATAAATCTATTTTTAGCCTCAGCGACCTTAACCCCAATTTAATGGAAGAGGTTCATGCAAGGTGTTTCTTTATACCTAATTTATAAAATATCAATCAATAAATAAAGGCTCTATGACAAAAAGTTGAAAAATCTTTTTTTAGCCTTAATGACCTTGACCCAGTGACCTCAAACCCGACCTAAGGGTAGAGGTCCTTGCAAGATACCTACATACCAAATATCGAAGATATCAGTCAATAAATGAAGACTCTAAAGGGAAAAGTACAAAAATATATTTTTAGCCTTGATGACATTGACATTGATCTAAGTGAATGGCAGAGATTCATGAAAGATGCCTATATACCAAATATCTAAGATATCTGACAATAAATTAAGGTTCTATGACAAAAATTTGAAAAGTCTATTTTTAGCCATAGTGACCCGAGGGCAGGACCAATTTTGACCCCAGGGCCAGGATTTGAACAAACTTGGTAGAGGTCTACAAGGCCATGCTGCACTTCAAATATCTTAACACTAGGCCTTGTGGATACTGACAAGAAGATTTTATTTCTATGCAAGTCTTTACAAAAAACAAGTGGCCCCTGAGGTGGGGGTCAGTTTTGACCACAAGAGTATCATTAAATCTTGAACAATCTTGGTAGAGGACTTTTAGATGATGATCCATGCAAAATATCTAAGCACTAGGCCTTCTGGTTTTACAGAATAATATTTTCAAAGTTTTCCCTAAATAAGCCTTTATTAAATCAAGTGAGCCCCGAATGTTGCCATTTATGACCCCAAGAGCATAATCTGAATAGTCTTTGTAGAGACCCACCAGACAATACAAATTTTTAGAACTTACAGCCTAGTGACTTCAGAGAAGAAGATCCTTTCAGTTTTTCCCATAAATTCCCTTAAACATGTGACCCCTAGGGTGTGGTCAATTTTGTCCCCAGGGACATAATTTGAACAACTTTTGTAGATTATCTCTAGATGATACACCACGCAAAATATCTAAGCTCTAGGTCTTATGGTTTCAGACAAGACTTTTTAAAGATTTTTCTTTTCGTTCCCATGGTTTCAGACAAGCATTTTTAAAGATTTTTCTTTTGGTTCCCACAGCAACCAGAATTCTCTGATCAAGTTTGGTAGAGCTTCATGCTAAGAACATCTCTGCTAAGTTTTATTAACTTTGACCATGTGGAAATGTACTTTGAATCAAAATGCTGATGCACTAATGCACTCACGCACTAACGTAAGACGACCGACATCATGAGATCACAATAGCTCACATGAGCATGCTGTGCTCAGGTGAGCTAAAAATATTGGTAGTACCACTTAAATTTTTCATCCCTGAGATATTTCTCCATTTAAGAAATACTTCAACATGTTTGCAAAGATGTGAAAATTATGTGGTAAATTGACAGAGAAGAAATCAAGTCTGATCGGTTGTTGTAATACATAACAATTATGTTGCTAATATCATTAGATGGCTTATGATATCTAAGTTTCAAGTGTGGTTCATTCAAAGGTTGTGTTAAACTGTTAAATTAAATTCAACCCATACATACATTATTTTCTTTATTCAGTGTAAAAAGAGTACCTAGGATCATTCAAAACTTTCAAAAGTTTCAAACTACAATGAACAAAGCACATGGTCAATAATAAAATAGCTGCGGTCCTCTGATAGTCCAAGTGCCAAGTTACCTCCCTTGCAGTTCTCTTACAGTAGCAGACTAGAAAAGGAAAGTTGATCATAGATGGTGGCAAATTATGTAACAAACATTGCATGTTTTCCTAGATGTCTTGTCTGTAACAGTTGGTGCAATGAGTAACCGATGGCGACTACTGGCAATACTTAAAGCGACTGACTCAAAGACGATGATAAAAAGAAAATGTTTATACATCTTGAAATTCTTGCTGTAATCGTGAAGAACATATTTAAACTAAGTTACTGACTCAGTTTTTGTGACAGAAAAACATCAAAATATAAAGTTTTACACACTTTTATCGGTAAAAAATTTACCCCGTTAGTCACGGGGTAGATACTTTAGTTATAATATTAATTTTGAGGCAATCTATTAACCTTACGTCGTGGCTCAGTGGACTAAGTCGTCGCTGTATATTTTACTGACCGAAAGGTCGTGGGTTCGAATCCTGGTTAAGTCAAAACTATTTTTTTTCAGTTTTCATGGTGTATAGAAGCATGATATTATATTTTTTCCATAGTATATTAAATCCTCTTAAATTTGAAAGAATAAAAAATTTCAGCAAAATTTTGTGAGTCAGTCGCTTTAAATGTTGGCAGAACAGGAAATTCCAAACGGTGAATATCTGATTCAGTTTCTACAGGTATAAGAGAGCAAACTGTCAAAGCAATATCAGGACTGGTTAACTGCTGCTTTCTGTTTGTTTGCTATACACTATACAAATGTCTGTTTGCAAAGTCCTTGGAATATGGATGCTCGAGCATTCCCAAAACTCTTCCGAGTAATTTAAAACTGAATTGGAAGAATGGTGAGTACTCAAGTATTTAAATCAGTATTTGTTGCCATCCTATCTATACTACCTTCATTAACAAGTTACATCTCTAAATTTTAATGTCAAATTTCAGTTAACACAACTGACTGTTGAAAATTTATAGATAATTCTAACAAACGTGTATCTGCTTGCTATTTTTTAACTATACTGTTTTTTTCATAATACCCTGTTAGCAACAAATGTTCTGCATCCAATGAAGACCATGATTTGTTTGTATATCACTATGCAGTCAGTAACTGTTCTATTAGTACCCCTATAATTGATCGATTGATGGGTTTGTCAAGTCTGTTTGAGAAATTTTGTAAGGTCTGGATTACCAAGACTCACATTTTCATGAAGGAAATGAAGAGCATCTAGGACAGTGTGGAGCCCTGCACAAATCTCTGAACATGACAGTGACGGTAATAGCGACTCTAGCGGCACAGCTTTCTCTGTTATAAGCTGTGGACCACTACTTTCCTCCTCTGAACACACATACGTCAGTACTGAGGGATGCCGAACAGATTTGAGATTCTGAAAAGAGGTATTACATGTATCTGATAATGAATATAATTAATGCGACTTCATTTTCACATCCTAAATCACCCCTACTAAACGGTGGCTCTTACACATTTTAGTGATCTGTTAAAATGAGAGCCCTCGACACTTCCGTTGTAGAGCCCTCGACCAAAACAAGGCTGAAAAAGGTAAGCACATTTTATAAAAATATACGTTATTAAAGAGCATGCTTGTTTTTCAAAAATCGAAGAATGTCATGCCACGTAGAACATTTTTCTCATCATTTTAGATGCAATTTCGATAAGAAATACCCCATAATGACGTTGCTAGAACTTGTACCAAATATCAACTCCTGTGTTTTCTTTTACAAGGAGACACATCTTGAGTGATTTCTTTACCGTGAAGTAGATGTTGGCCCACATAATTGTCATGTAACATTGTTCCAACCTCCTCTTTGGCTCAACACTAAAAATATTTCACAGTGTTCGGTTAAAAACAAAATACTCACATTTTTTTAAATGTGATCGAGCCATCGACAATGTGATGGCACCATGGGCAATGTGAAAGAGCCCTCGAAAATGTGATGGAGCCAACACCATCATTCATTAAGTGTTAATATTTTGGAATTATACCAATTAAATTCATGTATAGATTAAATTGCATGAGTTGATACTTACTTTCTTGAGATGTTTCGAATAATTGTTCAATCAGATTCGTTCATATGAACTAGTTTTTCATTACTCTATAATTGTATATGCATAATTTAATTACAGATACTGGTCTTTAGAGGTAAACTAAGAACAGAGTAGCGATTAGCACGAAAAAGAAAATTGCGTCAAATCAATGCAACACGACTCAGAAGTTATTGTCAAAGCAATGAATATGAATAAAAGAAATATGGGGGAAAAAATTTTCGAGGCACCACATCGGCAAAAACGAATAAAAGGAAAAGCATCCAAGGTTCAAGTTCTAAAAAGTAAATCAAATACTCTATGTTAAAGACAATAATTTTGGCAACTAAACATTTTACACTTAGAAAAACATCAAAAAGAACATTGAATTGTTCACTTGAAAGCCATTCAATCAGTGATGAAGAAGTTATTTATACCCATTAGACGAGATTTTTTACAGAAAGCGATGTAGCAGATATTGAAGAACCTATCTCAATTAGTTCGGAATATGAAGCAGAAGACATTAAAAACAATATACTCAATGATGCTGGAATTGAAGACAAAACAATATCCGGTGTTTTCAATAAAGTTCTAACAATTTTGAAAAAAAAAATCAGATTGTCGCTTTTTTTCGTGCTTTTTAACACAATATTAACTCTTAATGAATGATGGTGTTGGCTCCATTACATTTTCGAGGGCTCTTTCACATTGCCGATGGCGCCATCACATTGTCGATGGCTCGATAACATTTTAAAACAAGAGGGCCATGATGGCCCTGGATCGCTCACCTGAGTACTTTGGCTGTAGGTTTGCTGTTAAGCAGTATTTCATTTTTTAATTGAAAATATATAAGTGCCTACAAACCAAATATGTAAAATATCAGTCAATAAATAAAGGCTCTATGACAGAAAGTAGAAATATCTATTATAAGCTATGGTTACCTTGACCTTGACCCAGTGACCTCAAACCCTATCCATGGGTAGAGATCCTTGCAAGGAACCTATATATTGAATATCAAAGATATTGGTCTATAAATGAAGGCTTTATGAGGTACAGTAGATAAATCTATTTCTAGCCTCCGTGACCTTTAACCTAATCTAATAATTTGAACAACCAAACAACCTTTCTGACAAACTGCCAGGATATTTGGACTGAAACAGTAGCCTCTAGAGCGTTAACAAGATATTTCTATTTTTGGGCTCTGTGACCTAGTTTTTGACCCCAGATGACCCATATTCGAACTTGACCTAGAAACCATTGAAATAACCTTTCTGACATATTTCCAGAATATTTGGGCTGAAAATGTTACCTGTAGAATGTAAACAAGGTTTTTCCAAAATTAAGCTCTGTGACCTAGTTTTTGACCCCAGATGACCCATATTCGAACTTGGGCCAGAAATCATCGATACAACCTTTCTATCATATTTCCAGGATATTTGGGCTGAAAATGTTACCTCTAGAGTGTTAACAAGGTTTTTCCATATTCAGGCTGTGTGACCAAGTTTTTGACTCCAGATGACCCATATTCGAATTTGACCTAGAAATCATCGAAACAACCTTTCTGACATATTTCCAGGATATTTGGGCTGAAAATTTTACCTCTAGAGTGTTAACAAGGTTTTTCCATATGCAGGCTGTGACCTAGTTTTTGACCCCACATGACCCATATTCCAACTTGAGCTAGAAATCATCTTAACAAGCTTTCCGACAGTTTTTCAGGAAATTTGGGCTAAAAATGTTACCTCTAGAGTGTTAACAAGGTTTTACCATATTTAAGCTGTATGACCTAGTTTTTGACCCCACATGACCCATATTCAAAGCTGAGCTAGAAATCATCAAAACAACCTTTCTGACATATTTCCAGGATATTTGGGCTGAAAATGTTACCTCTAGAGTGATAAAAAGGTTTTTCCATATTTGGTCTCAGTGACCTAGTTTTTGACCCCAGATGACCCATATTCGAACCTGGGCTAGAAATCATCCAAATAACCTTTCTGACATATTACAAGGATATTTGGGCTGAAAATGTTACCTCTAAAGTGTTAACAAGGTTTTTCCATATTTGGGCTCTGTGACCTAGTTTTTGACCCCAGATGACCCATATTCGAACCTGGGCTAGAAATCACCCAAGTAACCTTTCTGACATATTATAAGGAAATTTGGACTGAAAATGTGACCTCTAAAGTGTTAACAAATTTTTTCCATATTTGGGCTCTGTGACCTAGTTTTTGACCCCAAATGACCCATATTCGAACTTGAGCTAGAAATCATGGAAACAACTTTTCTGACAAATTTCCAGGATATTCGGGCTGAAAATGTGACCTCTTAAATGTTAACAAGGTTTTTCCATATACAGGCTGTGTGACCTAGTTTTTGACCCCACGACCCATATTCGAACTCGTCCGAGTAATTATTGGGACAAACATCCTGACCAAGTTTCGTGACAATTGGAGCAAAAATGTGACCAGTAGAGTGTTAACGAACTAAATGTGAAAGGACGACAGACGACGGACATTCATCGATCCTAATAGCTCACCCTGAGCCAGCTCAGGTGAGCTAAAAATGTGAGTATTTTGTTTTTAACCGAGCTCTGTGAAATATTATAACTGTTGAGCCAAAGAGGAGGTTGGAACAATGTTATATGACGATTATGTGGGTCAACATCTACTTCACAGTAAAGAAAACACTCAAGATGTGTCTCCTCGTAAAAGAAAACACACAAGTTGATATTTCGTACAAGTTCTAGCAACGTCATTATGGGGTATTTCTTATTGAAATTGCATCTAAAATGATGAGAAAAATGTTCTACGTGGCATGACATTCTTCGATTTTTAAAAAACAAGCATGCTCTTTAAATACGTATATTTTTATAACATGTGCTTACCTTTTCAGCCTTGTTTTGGTCGAGGGCTCTACAATGGAAGTGTCGAGGGCTCTCATTTAAACAGATCACCAAAATGTGAAAGAGCCACCGTTTAGTAGGGGTGTAAATAACCTGAAAACAATTTCAGCAAATGTGAGAAAAACAAAAACAAGAGGGCCATGATGGCCCTAAATCACTCACCTGAGTCTCATTGCTCATGTTAAAAGTATCATTACTGGTTGTTATGGGTGTTCATTGTTCGCAAGTTTGAATAAGTTTGCAATCAGTTTGAAGACTCTGGGTGTAATGGTACTCAAATTTTTTAGCAGAAATAATTTTATTCTGCAGGTCCCTTTGAACTTGACCTTTGACTTACAGACCCTAAAAACAATAGGGTTCTTCTAATATAATTACCCTATGAAGTTTGAAGGTTCTGCGTGTAATGGTACTACAGTTACTCGGCAGAAAAACTTTCCACTCTTCAGGTCCCTGTGACTTTGACCTTTGACATACTAGCCCCAAAAACAATATGGTTCTTCTATTTAGTAAAAGTAATCATCCTATGAAGTTTGAAAGCTCTGGGTGAAATGGTACTCCTTTTATTGAGTGGAAATGGTTTTCACTCTAGAGGTCCCTCTGACCTTGACCTTTGACCCAAACACCAAAAGTTTGTTTTTTTCTACTCAATAAGGCATTTGGTCAACTGGTACTCAAGTTATTGAAAGGAAACAAAGTGTGACAGACAGACAGACAAACAGACACCCATAAACAGGGCAAAAACAATATGTCTCCATCAGAAGGGCAGGATTGGGGGAGGAGACATAACAACAAGCAATTGAAGGTCTAGCCCTTGGTGTTTCAGAGCAGCAGATTTTTAAAATCCTAAGTAAGTCCTTGCGTAAAATCAAATGACCCTGCCCCCCGGGTGGGGCCAGTTTTGACTCCAGGGTCATGATTTGAACAAATATTGGTACAGGTCTACTAGACAATGCTGCACACCAAATATCTAAACTCCAGGCCCTTGTACATTGTAGTTTCTGACATGATTTTTTAAGTTTTTCCTATATAACTATGAAAAACATGTGACCCTGGGGCGGGGGCTTTTTTGACCCAGGGGCTGTGATTTGAACAAACTTGGTAGAGGTTCATTAGACAATGTTGTACACCAAATATCTTAACTCTAGGCCTTGTGGTATCTGAAAGGAAGATTTTTAAAGTTTTTCCTACATAAATCTATGTAAAACATGTGGCCACTGGGGCAGGGCCATTTTTGACCCAGGGTCCATGATTTGAACAAACTTGGTAGAGGTCTCTAGACAGTACTACATACAAAATATCTAAGCTCTATGCCTTTTGATTTCTGATGTGAAGAGTTTAAAAACTTTTTCCTATATAACTCTATGTAAACAAGTGACACCCAGGGCAGGGCTTATTTTGACCATGTGGCTATGATTTGAACAAACTTAGCAGAGGTTCACTGTGAAAACCAAAACCAAATATCTAAACTTTAGGCCTTGTGATTTCTGACAAGAAGATTTTTAAGTTGTCCCTATATAAATCTATGTAAAATCAACTGACCCCTTGGTGGGCTCAGTTTTAACCCCAGGATCATAATTTGAATAAACTTGGTAGAGGTCCACAAGATAATGTTTCACACCAAATATCTAAGCTCCAGGCCTTGGGGTTTCGGAGGAGAAGATTTTTAAAGATCCAACTGTTAAAATCCATTTTTAGCTCCAGTGAACCAGAAATGCAATGGACCAGAACCATTTGAACAATCTTGGTAGAGCTTCATGCAAGGAACATCCCAGGCAAGTCTCATTAAATTTGGCCCATTGGTTTCAGAAAAGATGTTGTTTGAATGAAAAGTTGAAGACAGACAGACGGTTTGTAAAATACAGTAGCCCCTCCACCCACCCCCGGACAGGGCCACTTAATGACCTCAGGGGCAAAATTTGAACAATCTTGGTGGGGGCCTCTAGTAGGTGAGCCTGTATGCAATATATATAGATATATATATATATATATATATATATGCCCTTATCCTAATGGTTTCAGACAAGAAGGTTTTCCAAGTTTTTCCTTTCTGTTGCCATAACAACCAGAGTTCTGCATGGAATGGAATTCTTTGAAAAACTTTGAAAGAACTTTATGTAAGGAATACCCATGGCAAGTTTCATCAACTTTTATCCAGTAGTTTAGGAGGAGATGTCATTTAAAGAAAATGTTGACATCACACGACAAACACAGGGTGACCCTTTAAGGTAGTACACCCCTAATAAGCACTGAAAAATTGACAGTACAGTTAAGTTGAATGCCTTAATTGACACCAGTATGCAAAATTTAATCGAAATTAACTGTACGGTTTTGGACTTGTGGACACTTTTCTGAACTAAAGCTTGGATAATAGAAGGGCTCTTTTTCAGAAATAGGGAAACTCTAAATAATTTGTAATATCATCCTTATGATAAATGTTTTCCTATTGATTTTTGTTAAGAAACAAATAATAGCATTCAGGTTACGAATCACACAAGCTAAATGATTGTTTCTACTCTTAATGTTAAAAATATGTATTAAAATGTTACCCTACCCCACAAATTTTAAACACTGGTTTTACCATTTTCCTGCTTAGAGTACCCAATACAAAATATCGCTAAAATCTACTTAAGGGGCTTCATTTAAACTTTGCCCAAATTTTCTAAGAAGTATATTGGTTGATCTTGTCAAATATAAAAGACTTTAACCATGTAGTTTTCATTTCATAGACCTTGAAAATATCGGGTACCATATTTGTTATTAAATTTAGAATTATTTAGCCAAGAAATACCTATAAAAATCATAATAAGAATTAAACATTTTTTTCTTTCTAAACAGGACCTGAGAGATACATAAATAATAATAAAAGAAAACAAGAGCTTGTCAGAGACAAAAGCAACAGTCCCCTACCGGTGCAATGTCCATCTCCCTTAACTCCAACCCATATGTGGAAACTTTGTCTGAGACATGCATAATCTCCATATGATCCTCTATCCATGTACAAAGTATCATCAAAGAAGAAAACGTCATAGGTCAAGGTCATTTAGAGGTTAAGGTCACAGACATAAGGTCTTATCGAAGGGGTTGTTGTGACCAAGTTTGAAGTAATTCTGTTCAGAAATAAGAAAATTATGGCCAAACTTATAGTTTTTGGACAAGAAAACTTTGAAGGTCAAGGTCATTCAGAGGTCAAAGGTCACAGAAATGTACTTCATTGGAATAGTCCTGTCCAAGGTATTGTTGTGGCCAAGTTTGAAGTAATTCCATTCAGTAGTAAGGAAAATATGGCCAATGGTAAAGTTTTCGGAGGAAAAGACTGATAAACAGATGGACAGTTCCTCCTTTAGGTTCATAAAAAAATGAGGTGGATATTCTCCATACTGCCATTTATCCATATTTCAAGTTTCATAAAAATATTTGAAGTACATGCACTTTTTGAGTTATCACAAATATTGCTATATTTGCCATATTTTAAGTCTATTTGTTGCCATAGCAACCAGATTTTTCAACATAGGAAGAAACAAAAAAAGAGGTGTATAATCTCCATACTGCCATCTATCCATATATCAAGTTTCATAAAAATATTTTCAGTACTTTATGCGTTATCTCGGGATCCAGTTTTTGTGGACGGACGGACTGACGGAAGGAGGGTAAACCTATAGTCCCCTGCGGTGACTAATACCCCGAACTGTCTTGTCACAGGATGGTAGCCCAGTTGGAACAAGTTGCACATACGGTAATCTTTAATACTAAGTTTCAACTATCATCTGACCTTGACCTCTGTTGAAAACCCATGAAAAACTAGTTCCTAATGTTTAAATTTTCTCAGGATCACTATGTTTAACTTATGTTTCAACTTTACTTTATTCTCAGTAAATTTGTTGGAAAAGTTCCAATTTTCTGGATACAGTTTTTAGGGAAAGACAAATGAACCAAATTTTTCAACATACATGTAGGAAGAAAAAATTCAAAGTTCAAGGATGATAATTCTGACAATTTAGGTGCTAGAATTAAGAACCTTGTCACATATGATGTGGGTGATGATAAGAAACCAATATTTAAAGTTTGAAGTAGATACATTAAGAAATAATGAAGTTATCTACAAAAAAAAAAAACCACATTTTTTTCATGAAATTTCTAAGTTCAAGGGGGATAAATCTAATTATATTGGAGCTAGAGTTGTGAACCTTGCAGGTTCATTATCTTCATACTGTCACCTATACATACTTCATGTTTCCTAAAAATATTTTCAGTACTTTTTGAGTTTTACAAAAAAAAACACATTTTTTTCATGGAAATTCTAAGTTCAAGGGGGGATAAATCTAATAATTTTGGTGCTAGAGTTGGGAACTTTGACGTGCATTATTTCCATACTATCACCTATCCATATTTTATGTTTCATAGAATTATTCTAAGAACTTTTTGAGTTATCACAAATTTTGTTATATTTGCCATATTTTAGGTATATTTGTTGCCATAGCAACCAAAATTTTCAACATATGAAGAAAAAAAAAGATGTGCATAATCTCCAGACTGCCAACTACCCATATTTCAAGTTTCATTAAAATATTTTCAGTACTTTTTGTGTTACCACAGGATCCAGTTTTTGTGATGGACGGACAGACTGACGGACAGACAGACGGAAGGAGGATAAACCGATAGTCCCCTCAGGTTAAACCGGTAGGGGACTAAAAAGAAGAAAGTTGACCCTACTGGGGTTTGAACCCACAACCATCAGTTTCCATGCATTTGACAGTAATCCTAGCCTACTTAAATACTCTTCAAGGTGGAGGTAATGTATTAGGAGTGTACTACCTTAAGCTCACCTTGAGCATATGCTCAGATGAGCTAAAATGAAATATCACAAAACAAGCTAACAAAGGCATTTGGTGATTGGACAAAATAAAACTGACTAAGTTAAAGAGATGTAACCTAGATAGTTTTATTTCCTTCAAAATTGTATAGTTCTTGAATGAATCATTAACCAATGTTAAGGTGTCAGTTAAAAATTCTTAGTATGACAGTTAAACTAAAAGCACAAATAGTCTTTATAAATGAAGTTACTGTACAATTTTTGGATGGATAGTGATTCATGAAATCATGAAAATTAACACATTTCTAAAAACATGTTCATCTTTATATTATTGTAAATTTTCGTTTCATAATGAGCAAATAAAGTACAGTATATAATGTAGTATATCATCAATTAATGTAGGGGTGTGCTGCTTTTAAAACTTTTCTAAATTTGATCACTACTATCACCTTGATCAGCTTTCTAAGAAGCTCTTCATGTCGTCTGTCCTTTTTAGCAACTGTGAAACAACTTATTTCAGTGCTATCAGCAAGTGTTCCATGTCTGAGGGACCACAGGCCATCTGTTGTGGAACCATCCCACTCACAGTCTTCTAATACACTGTTCTCTGCCCCCATCACTTATTAATCTCTAAAACTGACAAGAATTTCAGTTTACATACATTTATTCCAATTTACATTACAGCTCACAAGACATGTACAAATTTTGTGCTTCCTTCCTTGCAGTCTACCCAAACTCCCTACAATCGCTGTGTTTTAATGTGTTAGAGTGTTTCTCCACAAATATTCTAAAGCCTCTTCACCAGAGTTTTGACAAAATATTTCCCATTTTAAATAGTGTAAAAAAAAATCATTACAAAATTTATACATGTGAAACACTTCCATCCAGAACAAAGTGTTTTGCTAACACATTATTTGTTTGTATTTTGACAGTTTAAATTAGAGCTAATATTTTTTTGCAGTTTATCGTTTGTAGTTTATTTGCATCTGGATTAACACAAGCCCAGCATGGATTAAAGATTTAACAAGAGGGCCATGATGGCCCTAGATTGCTCACCTGAATATTTTGCCTTTGGGTCTGCTGTTGAGCAAACATAGAACATTTTTTTAAGATTCTCCCAATATAAATCTATATGAATTCAAGTGAACCCCAGGGTAGAGCCAATTTTCATTCAAGGGGCATAATTTGAACTAACTTTAAACAAACTTGGTAGATGACCTCTAGCTGATGCTCCATTAAAAATATCTAAGTTCTGGGCTTTGTGGTTTCAGACAAAAACTTTTTCAAAGTTTTCCCTTATATAAAATCAATTGTCCCCCGGGATGGGGCTACATTTGACCCCTGAGGTATAATTTGAATAAACTTGGTAGAGGTCCACTAGACAATACTATGTACCAAATACAGTACGCGCCAGGAGGAACTCTCGTTTTCCTCGAGGTCGTCGCGGACTACCCATTCCTTAAAACGCGATCAAATCCACCGCATTTCGAGGATCACCGCCGCGGACATGGTCACCAAATATCGCGGCGGACGTCCGCTAAATGGTTCCGCGAACTTTTTCACAGGTAAGAATTGACGTATCGAGGCTCACAAAGTTCCTCATTACACGCATTTCGGCGGATTTTACGCTTTAAAATATCATTTAAATGTATTAAACTCTCATTCTGATGCATTTGTTTATGAATGCTCGTATTTGTTAACGGAAGGAATGACAATTCAAAACCGAAAGTAATTGTTGCTTCTCGGAACAGCTGACCCTATTTTCAGAAAATAAATTGACTGGTTTCCGAATTACATGTACACGTGGTAAAACTGCATTCCTATATTGAAAGAAAACATACAACATGTAAACCATACTGCGACATCTGTATCGTCTATGCGCTTGACAAAATTATTGATCGATTTTACTATACAATAACGAGCATTTTCAACGACATAAGCACAGCAAATGTATTAGAAATTTGGTTTTAATTTTACCAAATGTCACAGAATTGGCAGACGTAAAATGCACAGTTTCATTACGGTCATTTCACTAAATGTTCAGCTTATCCAGGTGAGTTATGACCCTAATTATTTTCGCGCTGGTCGTCAAATATCGCTGAGATATTTTGCAATGTCGAGACATCGAGGAATTCCATTTTTTCCTCGATGTCGCGGCGGATATTTTTTTTTCCGCGTCCGCGAAATAAAGCGGAAAACGTGAGTTCCTCCTGGCGCGTACTGTATTAAGGATGAGGGCCTTGTGGTTTCAGACATGAAGATTACCAAAGTTTTCCCTATATAAGCCTATGTAAAATCAACTGAACCCCGCGTGTAGGACCACATTTGACCCCATAGGTATAATTTGAACAAATATGGTAGCGGTCCACTAGACAATGCTACATACCAAATCTTAAGGCTCAGGGCCATGTGATTTCAGACAAGAAGATTTTCAAAGTTTTCCTAATATAAGCCTATGTAAAATAGGCTTTTCTTACCAGCCTACATACATAATTAATTTCTAATAATCTTGTTCCTTCAGGTGGAATCAGTAATGGGACGGCATACCACTTACATTAGAAGGTCCAAATCTACAGCCATCCCTACCACAAAGGTCACTGACAGTGAGTCTTTCAGTGACAAATATGCAGATGACACTCAGACTGTATTTGATGACATTGAAGAAATTGTACCCAGTTCCCATATAGATACTGTGGAACAGACAGACCATCCTTTCCTGCTTACTCTATTGACATGTTGTGTGATAAGGACTTGGATTATGATGATGACGATTTTGATAATGAATGTTTCGATTTTCAGACAGAAGCTATCAATCTGGATAAACTGATGTTTTTTTTCAGGAAATAAAATGTTACAGAAACCTTTAAAAGTTAATTTTAACAAGAGGGCCATGATGGCCCTAAATCGCACACCTCAGTCTATCTATCTATCTAAGCTTATTTAACGTCGGTACAGGTAGCCCATATGACCGACGCCCCCAGAAGAAATTAGTTATTTTATGTTGTGGGGGTAGTGCAAGATACTGAAAGCATCCCATTCCAGAGACACCCCTGGTTCTTTTTCATGCTTAGTGTATAGCACTGATACATGGGACCTCGGTTTAAAGTCTCATCCGAAAGACTATTAGTACTGTTAGTGGAGGAGCGGGGGATCGAACTCGGGACCCCTGCTTTACCAGTCCAGCGCGTTACCACTGGACCACATCCGCTCCTCACCTCAGTCTCATTGCTCATGTTACAAGTACAGTACAGCTCCCGCGATATGTACATTTTTCTCTTAAACTCCGCGGACCTTGGGAGGAAAATCGCGGAGAATCTCTGAGAAACGCCCTAAATCGCGGAGGCGTCGCGGAGACGAATTTGTCTGGTAAGTGACCGTATTTACTGTAAAATTGCAGTTTATCAATCCTCCACGAATCTCCGCAATTTGTTTATGCATTCAGTTGACTGAAGTGTATATATGACAAATGAAATTTTATATTTACTTACTCTTTTTATCTTCATGTGTAAGGATGCCTAATAGTTATATTTCGATTCATTTATATGTTTTGACACATTAATTTATTGAAAGACACAAGACCATGTGTTGATCTCATGACCTATGTTCTGTACACGCATGATACAATGCGTCTCAGCCGCTAATTGGTTCCTAAATATAACTTTTGACCTTTAACATTGAGCGACAGTTATTTTCCGAAAATGATATTCACCTTGCTCCACTTTAAAAGCTTCAGACACCACGTGCTCTTTAAAGCGGGAACTACAGTCATGTAGCATGCTTTTCCCGTGAAAATCGATTTTCAATTACATTTTCTTATTAAGATAATTAAATTCTTTAACATATATATATGTGGATTGTTTTAATTTAGACAATGATGGCTTTGTTGACTGAACAGAAAGTTTTGTTTCGTTAGAATCGATTATTAATACCGAATGCGTGAAACGTGGGTAGAAAAGACACACAGCCGATAATGAATAGATTTACACACCTACCTGACATCATGTCAACTTTAATTGCTGCAATTTATTTATTTTTAAATCTTTAATCGGTGCCGCGCAAATAAATAACTCTAATGATAATCAAACTGCGAAAATACATATATCTAATTTAAAAAGTGAAAATACGAACAAATGCGCTCTTGTTCTGATGCATTTGTGTACGAACGTTCCTATTTGTTTATGCAAAGAATGTCAATTCAAAAGCAGTTGCATCAGAAACAACTAAATTTATTTTCAGAAAATGAGTTGAACGATTTCCGAACAACACGTGTTAAACTGCATCTGTATCGTCTCGGCGCTTGGCAAAAAGTATTTATCGATTTACTAAATAATAACAAGCGTTTCAAAAATCACATAAATAAATGTATTTGATTTAATTTTGCCATAGTCACAGAATTGACTGGTGTGAAATGTACAGTTACATTATGGTCATTTCATCACACATTGCTGACTGTTTGTTTTTGATGAAAGGATTTCAAGTGTATAAATTTTATAATTATTTTTTACACCTTTAAATGGAAAATAGTTTGTTAAAACTCTGGTGATGAAACATAAGAATATTCGCGGAGAATCTCCGCAGAAACGCTCTTACACTCGGAGAATCGCGGAGATTGTGCATGAACTTTAATCGCGGAGATTCTGAGCGTTGTTTTTTTTCAAGGAGAAACTCCGCGATTTTCAGAAGTTCGCGTTGACCACGATCGCGGAGAAAGCAAAAAATGTGTACATATCGCGGGAGCTGTACTGTACCATTACTGGCTGTTATGGGTGTTTCTTGTTTGCAAATTTGAATAAGTTTGCAATTTGAATACGTTTGCAATAAGTTTGAAGACTCTGGGTTAAATGTTACTCAAATTTTAAGAAGAAAAAGTTTTATTCTACAGGTCCCAGTGAACTTGACCTTTGACCTACAGACCCCAAAAACAATAAGGTTCTTCTAATATAATTACCCTATGAAGTTTGAAGGTTTTGAGTGTAATGGTACTCCAGTTACTAAGCAGAAATAGTTTTCCCTCTACATGTCCCTGTGACCTTGAATTTTGACCTACTGACCCCAAAAATGATAAGTTCTTTTACTGAGTAAAGACAATCATCCTATGAAGTTCGAAGGCGCTGGGTAAAAAAAAATGGTGCTCCAGTTACTGAGCAGAAACAGTTTTCACTCTAGAGGTCCCTGTGAACTTAACCTTTGACCTATGGACCCTAAAAACAATAGGCTTCTTTTAATACATTTATCCTACAAAGTTTGAAGGCTCTTGGTGTAATGGTACTACAGTTACTCTGCAGAAATACTTTTCTCTATACAAGTCCCTGTGACCTTGACCTTTGACACACTATCCTCAAAAACAATATGGTTCTTCTATTTAGTAAAAGCAATCATCCTATGAAGTTTGAAGGCTCTGGGTGAAATGGTACTCCTGTTACTGAGCAGAAACAGTTTTCACTCTACAGGTCCCTGTGAACTTCACCTTTGACCTATTGACCCTAAAAACAATAGGGTTCTTTTAATATAATTGTTCTATAAAGTTTGAAGGCTCTGGGTGTATAGGTACTACAGTTACTCTGCGGAATTACTTTCCACTATACAGGTCCCTGTGACCTTGACCTTTGACATACTAGCCCCAAAAACATTATGGTTCTTCTATTAGTTAAAGCAATCATCCTATGAAGTTTGAAGGCTCTGGGTGAAATGGTACTCCGGTTATTGAGTGGAAATGGTTTTCACTCTAGAGGTCCCTCTGACCTTGACCTTTGACCTACTGACCCATAAAATAAATATTCTATAAGGGCAATAACCCTGTGAAGTTTGACGGCCTTGGGTCAACTCGTTCGTACTCAAGTTATTGAAAGGAAACAAAGTGTGACATACAGACAGACAAACAGACACCCATGGACAGGGCAAAAGCAATATGTCTCCATCAGAAGAGCTGGGTTGTGGGGGGGGGGGGAGACATAACACAAACAATTGAAGTTCTAGCCCTTGGTATTTCAAAGCAGCAGATTTTTTAAGTTTTCCTTATATAAGTCCTTGTGTAAAATTAAATGACCCCCACCCCCCAATTGGGCCAGTTTTGACCCCAGGGTCATGATTTGAACAAACTTGGTAAAAGGTCCACTAGACAATGCTGCACATAAAATACCTAAACTCTAGGCCTTGTGGTTTCTGAATAGAAGATTTTTTAAGTTTTTCCTATATAACTCTATGTAAAACATGTGAGCCCTGGGGCGGAGCCTTTTTTGACCCAGGGGCTATGATCTGAACAAACTTGGTAAAGGTCCATTAGACAATGTTGTATACCAAATATCTTAACTCTAGGCCTTGTGGTATCTGAAAACAAGATTTTTAAAACTCTATGTAAAACATGTGACCACTAGGGCGGAGCCATTTTTGACCCAGGGGCAAAGATTTGAACAAATTTGATAGAGGTCCTCTAGACAATGCTACATACAAAATATTTAAACTCTAGACCTTGGGGTTTCTAACAAGAAGATTTTTAAGTTTTCCCTATATAAATCTATGTAAAATCAACTGACCCCTGGGGCGGGACCATTTTTGACCCAGGGGCCATGATCTGAACGAACTTGGTAAAGGTCCACTGGACAATGCTACATACAAAATATCTAAATTCTAGGCCTTTTGGAAGAAGAGTTTTAAGTTTTCCATATAAAAATCTATGTAAAATCAACTGACCCCTGGGGTGGGGTCAGTTTTGACCCCACAGTCATAATTTGAACAAACTTAATAGAGGTCCACTAGATGACGCTTCATACCAAATATCTAAGCTACAGGCCTTGAGGTTTCGGAGAAGATTTTTAAAGATCTGATTTTAGCTCCAGTGAACCAGAAATGCAATGGACCAGAACCATTTGAACAATCTTGGTAGAGCTTCATCGAAGGAACATCCCAGGCAAGTTTCATTAAATTTGGCCCATTGGTTTCAGAGGAGATGTCATTTGAATGAAAAGTTGACGATGGACGGACTACGGACAAAGACTGATCAGAAAAGCTCACCCTGAACACTTTGTGCTCAGGTGAGCTAAAAAGATAGATACATGTAAATAGATCGTTTGGTCAAGTGGTTTTGGAGGAGATGTCATTTGTAGCCAAATAATGACTAAAATCTATTTCTAGCTCTGGTGGCCAATTTGTTTAATGGAGCAGAACCGTTTTAGCAAATTTAATAGAGGGCTATGTATGGAACTTTTCTGTAAAATTTGGTGGAAAATCACCCAGCCATTTAGGAGGAGATGTTGTTTGAATTTTTTTCTTTTTTTTAGCTTTTGCAGCCCTTATGTGCAATGGAGCAGAACAGTTTGAGCAATTTTAGGAAAGGGCAATATTAGGAACATTTCTGAAAAGTTTGGTTAAATATAGCTTTGTGGTTTAGGAGGAAATGTAATTTAAAGTAAAATGTTGATGACGGATGACGGACGCCGGACACAGGGTGATCACAATAGCTCACCCTGAGCATTTGCTCAGCTGAGCTAAAAAAATATACCTGCACAATCATTACAATTTGCAAAGTAAAATGTTACAATTAATGCTTTGTATTCCAAATTGAAGCATAAAAATCTATTTTTCTTCTCAAAAACAACATATTATAAATTACTGATGTTAATTATTGTTGTTGTTTTTTTAATTATATAGTTAGCCAAACGTTAAACATAGGTGATAGTATCACTGAGCATAAAACCTCTAAAAACGAAGAGAATTTTTTTTTAACTTTTTACTAATATATCTACAAGGTATATTTCATTCAGGACCATCCATTTTTCTGAGTACTATAATCCATGTTAATTCAGTAACAATATTGAAAATGTTGTAATTTTCACAATATATATATTCTAAATAAATTATCTGCACGATATTTTGAAAATCAGTCCAATACCTTGTGAGGAATGACGTTATACATGTATATAAAATACCTAAGCGAGAACATCACTGAGGTGACTACGAGCCTCGGTAAAATTCCTTGAAATCTCCTAAAAATTGGTGTTTCTAGCACTGTCTGAATAGTACTTTATGTCAATATTTAATGAAAATAATAGATCATCATTTTTACCCACTTAAATCCCTTAAAACCCACTTAAATTGTTTGTGCTTCAAGTTAAAATCTTTTATTTTTTCAGGTTATCCTACTTTCATTTCACTATGTTTGTTAGTGACATCAGTAAATTCAGTTTTATGTCTAGTTTTTTCACTGGCTCCAGATAATTAATTAATGAAAACAGTAATAACAAAAACCATTTGGGATATTTCGAAAGCGATCAAGTGCATCAAGAAAACAAAACAATGGTTATGGGAAGAAAACACCTGATATGATGTAACAAAACAATCTGTGTCAGTGCATTAAATTGTTCAGTATGTTGATACATCGTTAAGATGTTGATCTTTTACTTTCTTATTATTTTCTAACAAAAATAAATGCAAACATTTTGAAAACAAAAGTCACCTCAGTGATGTTCCTGGTTGTTCCGTATAAAATACACCTTGTAGATATATTAGTTAAAAGTTTTTTGGTTTTTTTTCGATTCTATATGTTGTATGCTCAGTGATACTGTCACCTCTGGCGTTAAATAGCGCGAGAATACAAATGAACAGGTAGTCAGACCATTCTCCTCCTTACCAGTTCCTCCTCTGACGTTTCCCCCCTAATTGTTCTCCCCCTATTTGGGGGGAGAACTGTCTGCATATATGCAGACAGTTCCTCCCCATTTTTATTAATACATTATTATTGATGTTTTTAGATGTTTAATAAATTGGTATGCTTATTATTAATTGATATAAATTAGAAAAAAAAGATTTTTAGCAGATTATACAATATCAGTTAATCATTTTGAAGAGTTTTTTTTTAATTAATGTTATATTTCATCATATTTTTACTGTATTGTACAATTAACAAATAAACATTTTTTAGAGTGTTTTGTCATAGAAATTAATTATTAATTAATTTACTTGATAAGTATAACCATTACAATCATTACATATAATTATTGTTGCTTTTTTGTTGTTTGAACTTTAACTTAATAATAAATAGTTACAGATTAATTGATTGCTTTTCATACCTAAGATAATGTCCTTTAATTGATATTAAACTAGTTTGATCTGTCTAAATAGTTAGTGAGTGTGTCTTTAATTAACACCTAAAATGTTGCAACAAACAAAATGTTTTTACATGATAAAATTTTGCTTATATAAGGATATCATATTTCTAACATATTAATTGTATACTGATAATTCCTGTTACAATTTATAGTGTTATTATACTGTGATTAATAAACATTATACTAGCTTTGAAATATAATTTGGATAGATTGTGTTTGTAGGAATTTAAGTATGTCAGATATTTGTTTCAGTGTGTGATATAGATGTACCTCCAAGACAACATGGAGTTGCATGCGACTTAATGATAATAATAATTACAGGTCAATCACCACCCATAATCTTTATCTCTCACAATGAAGGTGTTGATAGGATTAAAATACCTGAAAAGGTGTTAAATTGTATAAAAACTTTTCGGATAAACATACCAATTTGCACTTAATATCAATCACATTCATTAAATAATCTTCATTAAGAAATGCGTGATCATCAGTTCTTGTCAAAACTAAAATAATAACTTATAAAAAAAATTGGGGGAGAACTGTCTGCATATTTCAAATTTGGGGGAGAACTGTCAGGGGAGGAAATGGTTTGTGGGAGAACCGTCAGGGGGAGGAACTGGTAAGGGGGAGAATAGTCTGTCATTCGAATGAACGGTATACAATTATTTGGACTACACTAATTTTTATTTCAAATCTCCATTTTGCCATTTCGGCATTAAATCTTTATTCCGCTGTTTAAAATTACCAATATAATTTTGCAATAACAGGTATATTCCGGTGATCGGAAGGCTGGTAAAAATTTCTATGATGATGATGTATTTAAGTGGAACCGTCCGCTAACTGGTCCATTAATTTAAAATCTGATCTCATAAATCATTTCAAAAACTTCGGTTTTCATGTTGTATTATAATTAAAATAAAACATGAAATGTCAAAGTAATGCATCCTGAAGGTAAAATAAAGACAGTATGACAGACATATCTTAGTAATCTTACATGAAACTCACACGAATGTATTTCAATCTACACTAAAGTAAGCCAAAGGTCCACAAGTGACGCAATGATGCAGATGTTCAAACCCAGAATTACCTCCCCTATTGTATCAGTAACTTTCCACAACGGGTAAAGCTGTTGCACGCGCATCGAGTATGGCAGCAAAATTCTAGAGCTCGCACAAGGAAGTGAAAAATTAGATAAATTATATAATTATATCTTCAGAAGGAGAAACAAGAAATATCTCCAAAAATGATGATCCAGTACAAAATTAATACCTCATAAGTGTATAGTTTTCGGACATTGGCAAATATAAAGAACGCACATAGTAATCGAATGTCATATTTCGATAATAGTTTAGGCTATAAACGAAAAAAACTGAGCTTAATGCTAAAAGTGTCAATATCATTTTAAATGAAATAAATTATATAATATTTAGTCATATTTATTATAAATTTATTCCCTTTAGTATAGTTATTCATGGTTAGAATGTTTTGATATCTAATTTCCAGCTTTATCAATGTTATTATTATTGCATTATTTTCACACCCTATTAAACTTACAATTATGAATTTTACCTAAAATTTCACAACAACAACACTTTAAACCAATTGCAAACTTCCTTCCTTTCTGAAGGTTTTGTATATAACAATTTCCTTCGTTACAAATGTCAAAATCGATTTTAAATCAGCTAATCCGAAAAATCTGAATTTGATTTACTTTGTAAAAGAATGTATTTAGGAAAGCAGTTGATTGTTTTTTTTTTCTTTTTCCTTTTCTTTAGGATTTTAGGTGGGAAAATTTAATGTAAGTGAAGTGGCAACCACTGTGGATTTTTCGTTTAACTTAATTAAGTTCATTAAGTCGGGAATCTAAAGGCTTTTTATCAGAAATTTATATAAAATACAATTAACCAGGGGCTAGGTGATAATTTTGATAAAATGTATTTTGGCTTTTAGGAAAGTGGGTATCTGGGGAGCCAACGCCTTAACCGAGGTTCCTGGCGAGCCAAGTCGTGGGTGGAAAAATTACAAATTGGCTAAGCCTGGACTTGTTCTAGGAGTGCAGCAGGAAGTTTTTCAACCACACATTAGAATAATCTTTCATTGGTGACAGTGATATAAAATCATAACAATGTTTTTATAAATTCAAAATACAGATGGTGTGTTTTAGCAAGGCAGGGGTTGGCCTGTCTACCGTGCAGTTCTAGTAAGAACACAAAAACGCAATATTTGTGAATGGCAGGAACAGGTCTGTCTCACAAGTAAATTATATTTTGATTAGGAACTGCCCTATCTCTGTTTACTGTAATATAATGGTGTAAGGTTTTTTGTGGAAATAGAACTTATATGACGTTATGTAATGGACAGAATGTAAATTGTCAAAATCAGTACAACCTGTGTGTCGACTTTAAAATGAAATTCAGTGGTAAGGATGTGATATAGTATATTAAGATAGGTTCTCGAGATCTTGAGAGGTACAGAACATAATTATACTTTGATAAGGTAACCAATCTTTACGTTAAAAAGCAATAACCCAAACGGGTCCCATTACATAAACAATTTAGTTTTATGTTGAGTATTTAGAAGATTGGTTTTAATGTTTGTTTGTTGGAATGCAGAAAATACCAAGGTGTTGATTCTACTGTTTATTTTCTAAGACTTGGAGGCAAAACAAACTGGTTTACCGTCTTGGAGTAGTACTGCTCCTAGTCCAAATTTAGAACTATCAACTTGCAGAGTGATTTCCTTATTTGGGTCAAGAGAGTATTGGTCCAGGGCTCTGAGTGATAATTTGTTTGACCTGTTGTAGGGAATTTTCCTGGGGCGCATCCCAACTAAAGTCTACATCTTTAGACAAAGGTTGTCTCAAGGGTGCAGTAATCTCAGAGAGTTTGGGTGCAAATCGCTGTAGGTACGTGACCATGCCTAGGATTGTTTGCAGTTCCTGTTTGGAAGTAGGAGGTGGCATTTCTGCTATAGCCTTAACCTTTGCAGGATCTATTTTAAACCTTTGTCAGTAATTAGGTGGCCAAAGAAAGGTAGCTCACTTTTACCAATCTCAGTTTTGTCAGGATTGAGTTTGATACCCATTTCTCGGCATCTGCTCAAAAGGCTGTCAAGGTTTTTGTCATGATCTGCTCTGTCTTTGCCATATACGACAATGTCATCTACAATCGTCCTAACTACTAGGCAAGTTTTCAAGGCATTGTTCCATTTTTGAACAAAATGCATCATTTGCATTTTTCAAACCATATGGAAGTCTTAGGAACCTGTAGCGTGCAAAACAACTGTTAAAAGTTGTCAGGTAAGAGGACCTTTCTGTAAGTTGGATAGACCAGTAACCACTTCGTACATCTAGTTTAGAAAACACAGTAGCATTTGACAAATCAGGCAAAATGTCATCTAGGGTCCTATTGGGGTAGTGTGGTCTTTTGATGGCATTGTTAAGGTCTTTCGGGTCTAAGCATACCCTTAATGAGCCATTGGGTTTTTCTACAACATTAAGGCTATTAACCCAATCTGTTGGTTCTGTGACCTTTTTTATAATGCCTAGGTTTTCCATTCTGTCAAGTTCTACCTTAAGTTTGTCACGAATGGTGACAGGAACTCTTCGCGGTGGGTGTACAACCGGTGAAGCATTGTCTTTCAGGTGTATCTCAAATTCACCTGGCAACTTACCTATTCCAGTAAACACGTCAGAGTATTTACTTAACACTTGTTCTTTTGTGAGAGACATGGTACAAGTATTTGAAAGTACTAACTTGATTAGGGCCAGCTTAAGGCATGTTTCTAGTCCTAGAATGGGGTTTGAACTTGTATCTACTATGTAAAACTCTTCATTACATATATGGCCATTATACTCGCAGGGGAGACTGATGTAACCATCAACATTTAGACGCTGACCATTGTATACAGTTAACTGCTTAGAGAACTGTGATGGTCGTAGTGGACCTAATTTGCCTATGGAATTGAATATTGACTTTGGGAGGACATTGACCTGAGCTCCTGTATTATTTTTCATACTCACTGGGGTTGAACAGATCATAACTTTGGCAAATGCTTGATTAGTCAATCTGTCATGTTCAACTGTACTGACATAGAAGTCATCATCAGGAGGTAGGGGACGATCAAGATCAGATGTGTTAAAATGTGTTACCTCATTAACTTTGTTGCTGCGTAAATCCTGTTGTCTTTGCCTGCACACTTTAGCAAAATGATTTAATTTTGAACAGTACAAACACTTTTGACCCTTGGCCGGAAATATATCACGTTTAGAATGGTAAGTCCCACAGTTACTGCACTGGTCTTGACTTCAATTGTGTATGCGTTGATTTGCTGAGCCTCTAGCCTTACTCCTATCACCAGCTGGCTTCCGGTTGTGTGATCGAAAATGTTGCTGCTTTGGTGCTGCTGAAGACTTCTTGATAGTACTTATGGATTGGGCCTGGCCGCTTATATCCTTTACTTGCGTCTGACTTGGCTCGTAAGTGCGTGACAAGTCAATACATTTTTCAAGAGTCAAGTTTGATCCTTCATTAATCAGTTTTTCCCTGATTTTGTGCGAGCGCACACCAAAAACAATATGATCACGGATCATTTCACCTTGTATATTATCTGCATGTCCACAGTCCTTGATCAGTAATTTGAGCTCCGTAACAAATTCATCAAAGGATTGTCCTTCAGCCTGAATGCATGATTTGAACTTGTATCTGAAATATATGTGATTAACCTTGGGCGCACAATATGTTTCAAAGCCAGTGTAGTAAGTCTGTAACAGTTTTCTTTCATTTTCTGTAATTGTCCATGTAGAGAATATCTGGCGTCCTTTCTCGCCAACCCACAGCATTAAATAATTACATTTGGCCACTTCTGTTTTCTTCTCTAGTGGCCCACCGAACACAATATTCCTTGAATTTCTTGAAAGCGTTTGGCAAGTCCCTTGCTTCCCAGTCCATTCTTGGATTTGCTTGTGTATCCATCTTTTTACAATGGTAATGAATATATGAATTTCAAAATCAGTTACATCCAGATAAGAGAACACTTTTTGTTGTTGTTGCTTAAACATTTACTTCTGACACCATGTTTTAATGTTTGTTTGTTGGGATGCAGAAAATACCAAGGTGTTGATTCTACAGTTTATTTTCTAAGACTGATCTCATATCAATGTAGCAGAGTGGTCAAGACATAAAGAAGGCGGAGCTTATTCAATCATGGTTTAAAGGTACTTCAAGTAATAAAGCATTAAACATGAAACAGGAAAATCCAAAAATTACATTGAGAGGGCAAACCACTGTGCCACCTCGACCAAAATTGTCTTTATTTCATGGCAGGACCCTTGAAGTTCCCACTGGGAACTTGATTATTTATAATTCACAAAAGCGCTATTTGTGCCGTGTGGCGGCCGTAAAAAGTTTCCGTGTACATATAGTCAGTGTTGGCATAAATTTAACGCCTTCCACACTTATATCCCGGTTATTTGCGCAATCTTTTTGGGGGCTTGTTGCTATAGCTGAGTGGTCTAAGGCGTTCTTACTTTGCATTGCTAGGCGGTCGGTGCCGTTCAGTTTGGGTTCGAATCTCGCTGGGAACTTGATTGTTGAAAGATATAGCAAAGTATTTGGAGAAGGTTGATTAGATAGTGAATGAGTCAGAGTTCTAGGAAATTCTATCTGTATCAGACAGCAGAGGATGATGCATGTATTTAGAAGCAGAAGTTGGTAATCTAAAATTGAAAAAATGTATGGGTATCGGTGTGTAATCAGTTTGGAAGGAGGTCATTACAATGGTTGTAAGAAGTGAACAAAATTGTATCAAGAATTAATCTGTTAGAGAACAAGAAGAAAACAGCCATACTCTTCTGGTATTTTGCATGTGATGTTATCAAGAAGATAGACCGTGTCATCTGTCAAAAGCATCACAAGAGGGAAGATATGCTGTCTGAGTTAGAATCTGATTTCCAGGAAATCCTTGGAATTGCAAGGTACAATCCCGGCATCAAATCTGGAATATTGGAATCACAAAGAGTTGAAATTAACTACACACAATGGATGAATATAGACGACAAACCAGTCCAAAAACAAGCAGATGCTGTAAATCTAAGAGTTCGTGAAGTGAAGCAGACGCTAGTGTATAGGTACCAAAATTAATTTGTGACTTCGTTAAGTATCACAAGAAAAAGATCAAAAGATTATGACAGAGCCTACATGCTGATCTGATGAGAGATGGAATTCGTCTATTAGGCTTGGTTGCAAAAAAATGGTTGCATAGATGTAACACTTCAGTAATTCAAACAGACAAGTAAACGATCATAAAACAAACTCTCTGGTAAGTATAATGAAAACTTTCAATAAACACAATGGCGGGAACTGGTTTGTCTTGTGTTTTACCTATTTAATTAAAATAATATTGTAGGCAAGGTAGGACCTAACATATCACCTATTTATCTATATAAAACGCAACAATAGCTATCTGGATTTTTTTAGAGGTTAATGAAACTGCTATACTGCAAATCGACAAAAATTTCAAATGCATTCAATGTTGTACCCACTTCCCGTACGCCAGTTAGTGGAACACCTGTACAAAATAATTTATTCACAAGAGCACGTGGAGTCGAAAGCTTCAATAGAAGTAGAGGAAGTGTTGCTGAAAGACCGTTGTTGTTCCAGGTGCAGTGAACTATCTAAATCTGTTGTCAAATTAATTTGGAACAATGAACAACCTGATCATAAACTGAGTTGCAAAAGTTACAAAACGACCATCCCAACACTGGAATTTATTAGCCAAGCTTTTAATGATATAAATGTAAAACAAGAAGAACGACTTACATCTTTGGAAAATAGAACTAAAAGTATGGAAGCTAGTTGTTCAAAAGTAATTGAAAAAAAAAAAAGAAACCATGAAGACAAATATAGTGTAAGATATTTGTGGAGATATAAATTACCTTGTTGATGACAGTGTGAATGAGCTGGAAGACAAGGAAAGAAGATAATTAAATATTGTTGTATTTACCATGCCAGAAGGTGATGCTGCTGAAGATAAAGAAAATAAAAGGAATAATTATAAGATTTTTAAAGAAATATCGGAAGCCAAAGGGATTGTGTAAACCTTATATTGTCTAGGTAAAAACAGAAGGACAAATATAGAGCCCTAAAATTTATTTTACAAAATAAAAGAGAAAGTAGGAGGTTACTGGACAGTGCAAAATACATCAAAGATAAAATAGGACCTAAAGTACAAGACGGTAATTATTGTAAAAGATATGACAGAACAACAAAGGAAAATAAAAAAAGGTAATAAGACAGGCGAAACAGGTCGAACAAACAGAAGTACACATTTTAGATATAAGAGATGATGAAAAGGATAGGAGTAAAACTTAAGAAGCAGTAGGAATATTTGAAAAAATGCAATTCTCTAATTATAATGAGATGGATGCATATCATGACGTCAAAAGAATAGGTGGTCTATAACAAAAAAAAGAGCAAATCTAAGTGCCCCCTAATGTGGACACAAAAACTAGCAAATTGCAGTACAGTAGAGTTAAGTTTGAATGTATGAATAAAGGATTAAATTCAATAGTGTGGGAAGAAAGATTCGAGAACATGGATGTAACTGATGCTTTCGGTAGCATTGCTAAAATAACTATTAAATTAATCAATGAGAACAACTGCACCAAGTTAATGTCTTCCTGTTGTCGATGGAAAAGCAATAGAAGCCATTAAGGAAAAAAAGAAAATAACTGAAATACAAAATTTGTAAGAATGGTGTAATTACTCAAAGTAGTAAAATGACAAGAGAAATATCAGGTGCGTTGGAATAAGTATGATTTTGAAAAGAGTTTGTTACAATAGTGGCTTGGGACAGCAAAGAGTTATGGAAATACATTAGTTTAAATACTAAAACATCGATAACAATAAATAGATTAAAGGGGCTGGCCTCCAGATGACAAAAAAAGAAATTTTTCTTGTATTATAAATTTCTTGTAATATTCATGACTAATGCTTAAAAACTAACTAACTGACAAAAAATAAGTCTGATAAGCACATTATAAATTGATTTTTTTTCCTATCATAGTGCTTTACCGTAACACGACGGTATAACTATATTGTATAAGATTTAAAGTAAATAAATATAATTACACATGCTGCGATAGTGGTGATAAAAAAGCGATGGTAAAAGTTTGTTAACATGAGGGTCCAGAGTTCAAATCAGGCTGAAGCGAATATATTTTTTGTTGTTCTGTTTTGACTTTTATTATCAGTTTTGAAGTAAATATCACGTTGTTATAATCTCACGGCATCTAGATATTTAATTTATTTAAAAAATATTTTTATATCAAATCTGGAGTACAGCCTCTTTAAAAGAACCTTCAGGTGAAATTACAAAAAATGACAAGAAAACAGCTGAAATTCTAAATAACGTCTTCATCGCTGTCATTACCAAAGAAAATTTAACCAACATATCAGTCATTGCAGACAGGACAACATTAATTATACAGTCTGTTGACATAAATAAAGAGATAGTTAAGAAATACATGCAGGAAGTTAATCCCTCAAAAGTGCAGCGACCAGATAATATACACCCAGAATATTAAAGGATTTCATAGAAAAAAATATCCAGTTCATTGAATATGATTTTTTAACATGATTGCTTACAACTAGCCTAATTTATTATGCTTAAAGTGTTGAGCCGCTTTTATAGATCTGATATTTTTTAGTTGTTCAACATTTAAGCCTTATTTTAAACTGCATATAACCTAGCGGATATCTTGCAGAAGGAACACCTCGGGTAATTTCCTCTGCAACAATCACATCATTGCCTTCATCAGTGGGTAATTCCAAATGCAAACTTTAAATAACAAGAGGGCTATGTTGGCCCTAATTCGCTCACCTGAGTCTCATTGCTCATGTTACAAATATCGTTATTGGTTTTTATAGGTGCAAGTTTGAAAAGCTTGAAGACTCTGGGTGTAATGGTACTCAATTTTTTTAGCAGAAATAGTTTTACTCTACCCTGACCTTTGACATACTAGCCCCAAAAACAACATGGTTCTTCTATTTAGTAAAAGCAATCATCCTATGAAGTTTGGAGGCTCTGGGCGAAATGGTAATCCTGTTATTGAGTGAATATGGTTTTCACTCTAGAGGTCCCTCTGACCATGACCTTTGACCCAAAACACAAAAGGGATTTTTTTGTACTCAATAAGGGCAATAACCTTGTGAAGTTTGAAGTCTTTGGGTCAACTGGTACTGAAGTTATTGAAAGGAAACGAAATGTGAAAGACAGACACCCATGGACATGGCAAAAACAATATGTCTCCATCAGAAGGGCGGGGTTTGGGGGAGACATAACAACGAACAATTGAAGGTATAGACCTTAGTGTTTCAGAGCAGATTTTTTGAATTTTCCCTATATAAATCCTTGTGTCAAATCAAATGACCCCCGGCTGGGGTCAGTTTTGACCCCTGGGTCATGACTTGAACAAACTTGGTAGAGGTCCACTAGACAATGCTGCACACCAAATATCTAAACTCTAGGCAATGTGGTTTCTGACAAGAAGATTTTTAAAACTTTTCCTATATAACTCTATGTAAAACATGTGACCCGTTGGGCAAGGCCATTTTTGACCCAGGGGCCATGATTTGAACAAACTTGGTAGAGGTCCTCTTGACAATGCTACATACAAAATATCAAAGCTCTATGCCTTTTGACTTCTGATATGAAACCCTTTTAAACTTTTTCCTATATAACTCTATGTAAACAAGTGACCCCCAGAGCAGGGCCTATTTTGACCCAGTGGCTATGATTTGAACACACTTAGTAGAGGTCTACTGGACAATGCTGCACACCAAATATCTAAACTCTAGGCCTTTCGGTTTCTGACAAGGAGATTTTTTAAAGTTTTTCCTATATAACTCTATATAAAACATGTGGCCCCTGGGGCGGGGCCATTTTTAACCAAGGAGCCATGATTTGAACAAATTTGGTAGAGGTCCACTGGACAATGCTGCACACCAAATATCTAAACTCTAGGCCTTGCAGTTTCTGACAAGAAGATTTTTTAAGTTTTTCCTATATAACTCTATATAAAACATGTGACCCCTGGGGCGGGGCCATTTTTGACCAAGGAGCCATGATTTGAACAAATTTGGTAGAGGTCTACTGGACAATGCTGCACACCAAATATCTAAACTCTAGGGCTTGTGATTTTTGACAAGAAGATTTTTAAGTTTTCCCTATATAAATCTATGTAAAATCAACTGACCCCTTGGATGGGGTCAGTTTTGACCCCACGGTAACAATTTGAACAAACTTGGTAGAGGTCCACTAGATGATGCTTCATACCAAATATCTAGGCTCCAGGCCTTGTGGTTTCGGAGAAGAAGATTTTTAAAGATCTAACTTTTTAAATCTAATTTTAGCTCCAGTGAACCAGAAATGCAATGGACCAGAACCATTTGAACAATCTTGGTAGAGCTTCATGCAAGGAACATCCCAGGCAAGTATCTTTTAATTTGGTCCTTTGGTTTCAGAGGAGATGTCATTTGAATGAAAAGTTGACGACGGACGCCGGACAAACCCTGATCAGAAAAGCTCACTAAAAAGGCGGATAATAATACAAAACAACGGTGACACAGAGGTGACATGCACAACTTTTTTTTAATTGCACTTGTCTTTTTTTATCTCGTTCCCACGAGATACTAACTCGAGGGAACGACTTTGTATCTCGTTCCCACGAGTTACTATGTCGTGGGAACGAGATAAAAAAGAGATGTGCAAATCTGAATAAAGAATCGCATTTGAAAAAAATTGTTGCGCAGTACAAAAAAGAATCGTGTTGTAAAAAAAAAGAACAGCGACTGTAAGCTATGTCGAGGGAACGACTTACTAACTCGTGGGAACGAGTTAGCTAAGTCGTGGGAACGACTTAATATCTCGTTCCCACGAGATACTAAGTCGTTCCCTCGAGTTAGTATCTCGTGGGTACGAGATAAAAAAAAAGAAAAGTGCAATTAAAAAAATGTATTGCTTTGAAAAAGAAGTGTAGCACAATATATTGCTTTCTCGTTCCCACGACATAGCTAACCCGTTCCCACGAGTTAATAAGTCGTTCCCACGATATAGCTAACTCGTTCCCACGAGTTAGTAAGTCGTTCCCTCGACATAGCTTACATTTTTTTTACATTCATTTTTTTACTGCGCAACTCTTTTTTCCAAATGCGATTCTTTTTTTCAGATTTGCACTTCTCTTTTTTCATCTCGTTCCCATGACTCAGTAATTCGTGGCAACGAGAAACTAAGTCGTTCCCTCGAGTGAGTATCTCGTGGGAACGAGATAAAAAAAGAGAAGTGCAATTTCAAAAAAAAGTTGTGCATGTCACCTCTGTGCCACCGTACAAAACAAGTGTTTCACTTTATTTTTATATCATCTGTGTGTTTTTTTTCTTCGATGAAAGGGACTGATGTGTTTAAAGCTATAATATTTCATCTGAACGTCATCATTTTTGTTGTTAACTCTGCAAAATATGCAGTCGTAGCAACTCGGCCTTTTCCGACAACTTATTGAAGTCGCCCGAGGTGTTCCGATTACAAAATATGGGATAAACGAGCAACAAGAAAAACAGTGATACAAAAGTATCACAGCGGACCGACGAACAGAGCTGCATGCAAATATTTTGCATTAACTGTTTTGACTTGAGGCAGGTATATCAGTAGTTTGTTAACTTAATTTGTACTTTGTGTACACACCTCTAGAAGTTAATGGACCTCTTAACGTGGTTAGGCAGAAGTAAAGCATTACTAAGAACGACAGACTGAAAGTCACTGTAGAGGAACATAAACATGTTAGGTCCACTTTGATTGGGAATTCACTAAAAAACAGAGTCTATATTGGGCAGGGAATATGAGCACAGTACCAAGGGGGAGCGGATGTGGTCCAGTGGTAACGCCCTGGACTGGTAATAACAGTACCAATTGTTTGGACATTAGTAATTCGGAGATAAGATCACCAAGGTGTTCATAATATAGAAAGAAACACAAACTAAAAGCATTGTATTTATTCAAAAATAAAAAGATATTTGACAAAGATCATATACAGAAATACTTAGAAAATAACAAATATTTAAACAAGTACTATGCATCTGAAACACTTGGGAGTTTCATGAAAAAGCAACGGTCAAACAAACATCACTCATGTGTGAAATATGAGATGTCAAAAGTACCTTTAGTACTTATAGTCTAATTTCAGTTTTCTGAATGTTGGATTTATTGTACATAGGATTTGCAATATAAAAATTATGTAAAACAAGGTTACTATCAAGCAGTTTGAAGCAGTCTAATGTGAGATCATCTTAATTTTAATGTGAAATTACCAAATATATATAGACAGCTACACTATACATTGGTGTTACAAAGCGTTAAAAATGTATATTAGGATATAGAGTTAACTCTGGTTGAAAATTTCTTTAAGCTAAGTTTGTTTGTTTTTCTGATTTCAAATGGAATTTTATTAAAATAGCAAAACAAAGGCAAGATATCCTGTAGCAAAATTATAATTTCTGTAGCTAAATTAATACAATTTTTAGCAAATGGCTAAAATGTCTTTGAGGATATAAAATGAGAAAAATTACAGTTTTCATGATATCACCTCTAATATATTGCCTAATAAAGAGAACAATTTACTAGGTAACAGGATCATTGCTAACCTGTGGTAGGTTTGAACAATTAAATGAGTTGTTCTCAAGGTTCTCAGAGGGACAGGGCAGATGAACAACAGAACCATGTTGATTTAACCTATAAGTAATTAACCAAAAGATTTACAAAGCAATTATTTAAAAATATAACAAGCAATGACACAAAATATTTACAAATGCTGTCTGTAAGACAGGATGTTCGACTGTTCAAAAAAGTTGTTCAAAGTTGTTATTTATTTAAAATTGATAATAGTTTCTATATTTCAAAATGCAGCTACAGTTATCTAACTTGATTGTTTAATGTGTCGAAAAATCAAAAAAAAATTGCAAAACAAAAATCAGTCTGGAGCTATTTAACCTGTTTCTTGAAGCCCCTAACTATTTCTTTCAATTTTCAAGTAAGTACAAAACAGTTAACTGAAATATAGCACAAAAAATAACCATCAAGCAAATGCTTAAAGGTCATGTGCACGAATTTTTTACCTCAAAATTTTCATATGAGCGAAAAATATATATCTAACTATGACTGTTTTACAAAATTCCGCAGGTAATTTTCATCTTAAAGATGTTTTTATAGCAAATTAAAATCCATATTTTACGCACTTGGTTGCGCGCACCTGTCACGAGCGAGACCGGAAGTGACGCACATTTATCTCTTGCCACTTTACACAGCTGCCTGGATTGTTAACAAAAACTTTAAAATTATGATGGAAAGTGAAAATGTAGACTGAATATAGTAAAAAAACAAAACTGAATAAGCTAAGCTAACTTCATGTATATACATTGAAGATTTTTTAAATAAATAATTTGAAATTTTGATGGAATTACGAAGCCAATGAGCAATATTATATAGAGGCTAGTTAAATCAGGGTTAAAGAATTAAAAGATACATCAGTGAAAATATCTAGACTAAGAGATATTTTTCAAATAACTGATCCAAAAGGATGCTTATTTTTTTCCGATGCAGTTTGTTGGAAGACTTGATTAACTAACTACAATCGAGAGATTTTTTCCATTAAAACATTCTCCATACAGTGATGTGTTGCATTTTTGTCTGTGGTATATTTTGTCTGAGGTACGTGTTAGTAATCTTTGACTAGATCTATGATTTTTTTCATTATAAATGCATATCTTTTTTTCTTTGGCTTATTCATTCTACATTTTTTTGAAAACAAAACAATAATGATCAAAGAACAAATAATATGAAGAAGCCCTAAAAACTATGTCAAAATCATAACACTAACACATTATTTTTTGTTTTTGTTTTTTTAATATTTTGTTCACATTTAGAAGTCGAATGATTTTTATTTTCATCATAAATAGATCCATTAAATTTAATTATCTAATTAAAATATGTATCTGCATGGAAGCTTCTTAACTAAAAATCATTCAGACATGTTAATTGGAACAAGCTATTACATAATGTTTTCACAAGTGTGACTGATCAAAAGTAATACAATCAATTTGTAAGATCACTTGCCATACAATTTTGCTATTTGTCTCAACTTTATCATTGATTGGGTCATAAAAAAGTTAATTGCTTTGTTTTGACAGCTATGCAGAATGGGAAGGTCTATTTTGCTGACCAGACCTAGCTGACCAGCTGACTGCTGACCAGTCAGCAAGCTGACCACATGGTCTATTTTGCTGACCAAATTCTGCTGACCAGGTATATATATTACCATGGAAACAGGCATGAGGGTATATATGGACTATAGTTTTCTTTATTAATAGCTGTTTTTATTATTAATCACTATCCTATATAAATATGATGTTGTTAATATGGCAATTTATATCTATTTTTATATCTATAAAATATTTTATTACTTTATGTAGTTATTTGAAAAATGTAGATGTGACTTTAACTGGAAACTGATAATATATTTAATATATGGTCAGTTTATTTATTTTTCTTTTTGTATTCAGAGGCAATTTTATATCTATTAATTATTTTATTACCTTACATTTATGTAGTTATTTGAAAAAAAGTAGGTGAGACTTAAACATTAATTCTAAGCTTGATACATAAAGTGTGATGGAAACTGATAATATATATAATATATTGTTAGTTTATTTTTCATTTTGTTTTTAGTATTTTCAAATCCTACAGTAATGAGTTATTGTTTTGTAACTATTGTCTAAAGCAGAAGTTTATTGAGCTGCAAATCTTGCCCCCCTTTTCAGAACTTTTTGAAAGCAGGCACAAATTTTTCCTGTATAAATAAATAAGGTTATAAGGACTTCACACACCCGACTACCTTTAGGTTTTGGTTCAGTTGACGAAACTTTTCCCACCTAGCCTTAGAGGCCCTATATACCTAACTGTTTTTATAGATAAATAGGGCATATGAGGACATGTAGTAAAAGTTTGTGTCAAATACCTGTGAGTTACACCAAATATTGCTATGTAATATTAGTTTTAATGTCATTTTGTTTATTGTCTGTAGGCAGGTGAGAAGAAGTCATTAAGAACAAAAAAATGACATTTAATATTGTAGTATCACTCTTTCACACCTTACCTTATAAGATTTTATAAAGAGAGCCCTACACACAATGTTATACCAGTATTTTGTCTTATGCCAAACAAGGAATTCACTTCCAAAAGGAAATTTTATACTGGAAATAATATTTTGTGTTAAATTCATGGCTCGCATTATAGGTCATAGTCAAACCAAATATATAGCTCATTATCTTGAAAATTGTGATAGTGTGACAATGTCATTTTTCCGGTGCCAAAGTGTGTGAGTTGTGGGAGAAGCTTGAGGAATATGTAGTTGCTCTAGATGTGAGAATATTTTACATTTTCATTTACATTAACTGTTTTTGTATGTGCTGAAGATGGAATTTTTAAGCATTATATGCAAAGGGAATCATGTAGATGTTGACACTTTCAATCTGTCTGTCTGTTTGTCGGGTGGCATAACTTAATCCTGCACTGAAGTAACATTTAGACACCTACATCATAATATTATATAATTAGGTAACCAATTCTGTAACTAATTACATTGACAATAGGAAAAGCTGTGAAACAGTAGAAGAATGATAATGCTGTGGTTCTAATGTTACAAAAATCAGACAATACTTTCAATTTCAAATGCCTTATTTCCCAAAATCTGCCCCGTCTGAAAATGTGTAAAAGTACTAGAAGAAGACTTGGCTGTCATAGACCATCCTTGATCTAGTAGAGCAGACTCACAATACTTCCTTGTTCACTCAAACAAATGACAAGAGTCTCCTTTTCTCATATTAAATAATACTGAAAAGTTAATTGAGCAGCAACATAATATAATCAAAACCGAAATGTTTTTTTTTTTTAATTTTATTCAAAACTATTGAAAAATACAATCTAACAATATCAAACTGCTTTTATAATACATTATTTTCTCTTGGAATTACAGTTTATCTGAATGATTTATTTTCTATTTCTTATTTTGAAAATGTATTAAGAAATATTCCTGAAGTACAAAAAAATGTATTAAATGTGTAATTATAGAAAACATAATGTTCAATATATTACTTTATAGATTCTCATTCATGTAATAATCAAGTAAGGCTAAAGGGTAATTGAATTCAAATAAACATAATCCATAATCATTATAAGTACGTTTATGGTATACAGGATTTTAAGATATAATTATATGTTGTATGTATATTAGACACATGTTATTGAAATCTTACAGAAAACTGTAATTCTGTCATATCATTGGCGGCGCCTATATTGGGATAGTGTTTCATTTTGTACCATGCGCTGACGTAATCAATATGGGAGAATCTTGGATCATTATCAATGTAAAAAAATCCGATTATTCTGTACATCACTTAAAATATGCCACTTCATAAATCGTATTTATTAATTTTAAAAATGAATTGATCCAAATCAGGTAAGTTTGTATTTTTAATTAAAAGTTTTTGATGCAAAAATTACAGATTTAATGACTTTCCCCAAAACAAATCAAAGCGCTGCAAGTACTTGTGTATTCACTGCATCTATCTAGCAGTGTGTTGCTACTTAATCTGAAATGCAAATCTTTGTTAATTCTTTCAACTATAGCTATATAAAGAAAGATGAAGCCGAGTGGTTAAAAGGTCGGACTTGTAATCTAAGGATTGCTAGTCAAGACAAGAGTTCGAACCCCGTCAGCGGCCGTGTCAGCATCGGTTAATTCCTTCAGCAAGAAACTTTATTCTCATTACTTAGTACTGGTTGGTTCCAGGGACGGATTTGAGAATGATTCTATTAGCTAAAAGCTTTCGTCACAATCGAAATAAAATTGATTTGTATAAACTAACTTGAAAATAGAAATTGTACAAAATCTGTCGTTTTAATGCAATAATAAAGATATAGGTCTGTCTTTGTGAATACAGGCACAAGGATGAATTTAAAGAACATTCTTACTTTGCTGGAGTCAATTCAGTTATAGTTACAAAAAAAACATATCTGTTCACTACGCCACTAAACCATTTAACCATGAATATGATAGAGTACCAGTTTTACTTTGGGTGTTATCTAGTGCAGGCAAATTAAAAATATTTGAAATGATGTTATACCATACTTTGAAATGTGGAATTCGAGCAAAGATATTACATGTAAGGTTTTATTTTTTGGATGTCGATAACATATAGGAATTGTTATTTCAAAATCGAGGACACACCTTCAGAGACAAGTATCTTCGTATATTATGCATACAAGAAATATTTAGTAGTAAAGCCCTTCATCTGTTATAGGAGAATGTGTACTCTATGGTTGATTACCTATTGGAAGCACTGTCAGGTCGGCAGCTCTCTTTGTTCCAATTTCAGAAATACACTCACACTGTATTACTGCTACTGCTACACAAAAATTCGTTTCCCGTTTCCTACCAGAGACGGTAAATTCCTTAGATATAATTTTCTCTTAAAAACAGACCAGGGAAAAAGCAAGATTACGAGGTGATTTTAAATAATTTATAATGACCATTCTCTTCTAAAGAAGAAATAACCGTCCATGGATATCAAATTCTCATTCTCTGTGGGAAGAAAAACATAGTCTTGGAATTGTCATTCAAGGTTTAAATTTGAAATTTTGACATGTCTTCGGCTGCCTAGAAACTTTGGAAAGTAAACTTAGCAACCCTTTTCAAACTTTCCAATCACTGAAGTCATCCTTGTTTCAATTTACTTAATTTGCTATTGGTGGTTCCAATATGTCCCTTGGTCAGTCGCTGCAAATCTATATAAAGTATAGTATTTAATGTACGTTGAAGGCTTATGACCACTGCATGTGCATGTGTGATGGTATTTTCTTCATGCATACAATATAAACAATGAAAACATAACATTTCTTCAAGAAATAGATTGAAAATCTGAGTTTGTAAAAATTGGATTATATCCTGTCTATCATGGTTGCGCAACCAGGACAGAATAGAAAAAGACACAAAACAGTAGGATTTAAACAGACTAAAATCATTAAAAGGGTATAGATTGTTGAAATACAGCAAAAGTAGACATTTGGAATATTCAACTGCTGAATTGTGTCGCAGACGAAGAACACTTGATTATTATAATATGCAATTTTCATAAAAAGTGAAAGATCAAATGATTTTTTGAGAATATAGTCATTCATATCTGGTTATTTTGTTGAAGAAAAGTGAAATTAACATGATTTCACAACTTCAATAAATGTGATTAAAACATGGATATAATTCAAATGTCCCCCTTTAAAATCTTTTTACATCCCATCTGTAAATAACTTGATTATATCATCAAAATGTACAACATGTACTACACACGTGTACAATTGTTTAGGTTAATTTATACACTTATTATTTATCTTATTTCAAAACCATGTGCGCCGTCTTTGCAGAAAACTGTAATTCTGTCATATCATAATTTTTTGTATTTGTTTTTTCACCAATTTCAACATCAGCAAAGGGCCAGTTGCTCGATACTTGAACAGTTTGTTAAACTAACTGTCGCTTAAATTGGATGTCAATTCAATTATATACCAAATGGAAGAATATTATTTTTTATAAAGTGTCTCTATGCCACAAGATATAACCATTACATTTTTAAAATAACAAGGACAAGGAAATTAAAACTAATCATTTATAGAAATACAGTTACATTGGGTCAAATTTTAACCATCCTGTTTGTATGTATCTACGTGCATGACATTTTATCAAACAAATTTTGACTTTAGTCTTATGGTAAACATTAGTCACTATTCATCATATCAGTTAAAGTCATCAACTGTCAAAACCTTAATGTCAAAGTTCCTCTTTTTCTAATAAAAATGTCTATTTTAAAGTCAAAGGTTTCCTAGCACTGGGGTCATTCACTGCTGCTTGTTACAAATGTTGACCTGTCTAATATTAATTTACACAAAAATGAAACTTGATTTATCATTACTTTAAAGCCCAGCTTATTGAGAAGGAATGTTTTAAAACAAAATTTTATAAAATGCTTTTCTTGTATCCAATGCATGTCCTCCGACATGGCCAATTATTTTACATTACAAGGCTAATCTAATATTATATTTAACTACAAAACCTCCAAAAGAGGCATACAGGTATGTACAAATTTAACCACCCATGTGAATTATGCCTGCTTATGCCTGTATATTTCCAAGTAACCACAGGGGTCACCACAGGAAGTTAATTGTCCTGTGTATTGTAGCCTCTTATCATATACTGATCTTTACTTTAATATGTAAGTCATATTTGTTGTTATTTTGCTGCACAATGCATGTGTTAAGTATTCCTGTCACATTTCATTCTTTTTATCAACACTAAGTCTTACAAGATAAATAATCACAGAGATACGCAATTCGAATCTTTAAAATTATTAAATTTACTCAATACACAGTACAGAATCAATCTAGTTAAATAATATAAGCTGTTATTTGAAAACAGGTCAGTATACCCACAGACCTGTTCTCAGAGAAAAAGAGAAAAACAACCATAACACATCACTGCTCTTATCCAGGACTTTGAAATATTAAATACAGTAAATTATGTAAAATGAATATATTTAAAACATCAATTTCCTTTACATTTCATTTATCGAGATTTGAACATTCTTGAAGTTGAACCTACAGTTTTCCAATAAATAAAAAGAATCACAACAATAACTGATTACTGTTCTTACCTATAGAATTTGAAAATACTAAATACAAAATTAAAAATAAATAAACTGACAATATATTATCAGTTTTCCATCACATTTTGTGTCAAGCTTAAATAAATGTTTAATTCTCACCTACTTTTTTCAAATAACTACATAAATATAAGGTAATAAATAATTAATAGATATAAAAATAGATATAAACTGCCATATTAACAACATCATATTTATATAGGATAGTGATTACTAATAAAAATAGCTATAAATAAAGAAAAAACTGTAGTCCATGTATACCCTCAGGCCTGTTTCTATATATACCTGGTCAGCAGAATTTGGTCAGCAAAATAGACCATGTGGTCAGCTTGCTGACTGGTCAGCAGTCAGCTGGTCAGCTAGGTCTGGTCAGCAAAATAGACCTACCCATGCAGAATATACAAGGGTCCCATTTGGGTAGGTTTATTTGCATAAATCCCACAGTATAAGGCGTGAATTATGGATCTTTGACATTTCATTGGATATTAATTTATAAGCAGACACATATTTCTACTTGATGGACATGCCTTATTATTATTTATCAAACAATATCCCAACGTAATAATAATCTGAAGTGTGAATTTCCATTCCTGTGAAACAAATGTTAACACATTAGATCACCTAAATTCACTTAAATTTTACTACACTTAAATGAAAAAAGAACTTGTTTATGACGTAAACATCAAGTGAGGAAGTGTTACGCAGCATGTTAAAACGTGGAGGAGATAGTTTTATATAGAACCACAACATGGAAGAAATTGGAATATTTATTAAGGTAAAATTACAACCCGTTCTCCCGGCACAAAGTTTGAATTTACTTATAAAAATCGAGAAGTAATCACATTATTTTATATAGTTGACAATTTATAGCATGTTATTTTTATAAGTGTGCCTTTATCGTGTTTCTTGCACTTGTGGTTTAATGTTATTTTTTCATTTAAAAACGGATGTGTTATGAGCAGTGTAATTCTGCACTACTGCATGGTACAGTAGGGATAAATCTATGTCACAGCCAAAAATTGCGGCGGAAACTACCGATGTCGAAAAGGAAACAGCCGATCATCAAAAACACGTTTTTTCTTATCAAAAGCAATATTTTCATAATTTCGCAGTTAAACCATTTTAATCAGTACAGTATGATTATTTTGAATAGACAAAGTTGCTATAGTCGCGTCACATGACCTTTAACACAAATTTTTAAGTCGATAAAAGGCCTTAATTTGCAAAAAAATCTATTCATGTGTGACATTTTGATCTTGCTGTCTGAAGTAACATAAGCAGAAAATGTTACAGGTAATAAGGACACCAGTAACATGATTTTATTTTCATCAACATTCTGAAGCCTTGTACATTTGCAGGCAACTATTTCCAACACCTGCTGAAAAAGAACAGCCTTTTCCAAATGTCCATTAGTACACTAGAACATCGCTTCTTTGCGGCAAGTTGAGGTGCCTTCCTTGTTCTTGAACAGTTGACATTTGCCATCCACAAAACCCTTAGACCTGCACCCTAAAGAGAAATAATGGACATAGAACAATTATTTCTATAAATAGCACAAACTTAATAAGACATAATTATCTTTAGTCGTTATGGTACATAAAATGTTAGCCTTAGACTTTTATCTGTTATAATTAAAGTTAGAATTTACAAGCAATCAAGTAACCAACACATTTGAAATGTGCATGTGCACTATCTGAAAATGATGTTTCCTATGATCTCTGCCACCACTATCCAACTTTTAGTTTTAACTGTTTCTAGCTGTGTACACATGTTTGAATATTTCTAAGAACCCCCCTTATTTTTGTTTTGTAAAATAATAAAACTGAAAAGAAAAATATTTTAAAAAGGTTTACATTTTGTATATTTACTTTCTAATATCATTACAGTGACATGTTTAGCATCAGTGTTTACTGTGCTGAAAAGGAAGTAACAGTTGCAAAAAGTTTTGGTCCTTGTGCCTGTGTTATTATGTAGTCCAATTACTTAGTTACTGTGGAAAAAAATATCAAATTTATGTTGTTACATAACTATCTCAGTTAGCTATGTTACAATCAGTTCATCTATATTTCAACATGAAATGACACTGGTATGACTATGTTTGGCCTGACATATGTCTGTATTAAATGTTTCAGCAAGATCAAGGTTGACACTGCATGTACCTTCTTTATTGTACATTTTGCTTTAATAAAAAAGTTATTAAAGTTTATACTGTAACAAGTGATAGCACACATCACACTGTCCCCCATTTGATACTTCTTTAAAATTCAAACAATTAGATTTTCTTAGGATTTCAGGATAAACTTTATTTGCTTGTAGAACGAAAAAGCTTAAATAATTTATGTACCTTCTTTCGTGCAGTATGGATACACTGAAACCCTGCAATATTCAGAAATGGTCTCTTTCACTTTTTTCAGCTTCACTAGCATCTATATAACTCTTGTTGAAATAAGTTTTGTGTCATCTGCATCAATACTGATTTCATTACTGCAAATACAAATAATATTTCATATAGTTCGACACTAGAATGAAATACAAGAATAGCTCACTCTTAATAACTTTAATTGTTGTGAGTTTTGAAGTAACATTACGCTGTCACAAAACAACGACAAAAAATGACAAAAAACAAACATTTAGGCTGAAAAATCAAACAAAATAAACATATAAGAAGTTATATGCTAGCACTGGAGTTCTCTTCTCTTGTTTATATTGTGGATAACTTTCAACCAAATTATATGTAGAAAAAATGAACTTAAGATATTATTCAGATGTCAAAATGAAATAACCATTTAATCATTTCTTTCACTCAAATTCACTGCTAATCAATCTTGGTACTAATAACTTCAACTTCAACTTATTACTGCCAAAAGTCAGTTGAAGTTGAAGCATTTTTTGTTTTGTTTTATTAAATAAAATGTGAAAGAATGAATTTTCTTCATTGGTTTAGACTGAACTCTAGCAGCTAAGAAACCTATGACTTAATGGGATCCTTTTCCTCTTAACAGATTATAAAGATTTAAAATGGCTTGGTGCTGAAACCCTTAAGCAGGATTTAAACTTGTTATGGACTACAATGTCTACAGAAAGTAGAAATATCTATTATAAGCTATGGTGACCTTGACCTTGACCCAGTGACCTCAAACCCTACCCATGCGTAGAGGTCCATGCAAGGAACCTCTATACTGAATATCAAAGATATTGGTCTATAAATGAAGGCTCTATGAGGTACAGTAGATAAATCTACTTTTAGCCTCCGTGACCTTTAACCTAATCTAAATATTTGATAAAGCTTGATAGAGCTTGCTTCGTGCAAAATTTTAAAATTCTAGGCCTGGTAGTTTCAGACAAGAAGATTTTTCAAGTTTTTCCTATATAATTCTATGTAAAACATGTGACCCCTAGGTCGGGGCCTATTTTGACCAAGGGGCCATGATTTGAACAAACTTGATAGAGGTCAATTAGATAATGCTGCACACCAAATATCTTATCTTAGGCCTTGTTGTTTATGACAAGAAGATTTTTAAAGTTTTTCCCATATAACTCTGTAAAACATGTGACCCCTGGGGCGGGGCCATTTTTGACCGAGGGTCCATGACTTGAACAAACTTTGTAGACGTCCTCTAGACAATGCTTCATACAAAGTATCTTAACTCTAAGCCTTATGGTTTCTTCTGTGAAGATTTTAAAAACCTTTTCCTATATAACTCTATGTAAACAAGTGACCCCCAGGGCTGGGCCTATTTTGACCCAGTGGCTATGATTTGAACAAACTTAGTAGAGGTCCACTAGACAATGCTACACACTACATATCTAAGCTCTATGCCTTACAGTTTCTGACAAGAAGATTTTCAAATTTTTTCCTATATAACTCTTTGTAAAACAAGTGACCCCTGGGGCGGGGCCATTTTTGACCCAGAGGCCATGATTTGAACAAACTTGGTAGAGGTCCACTAGACAATGCTACACACCAAATATCTAAGCTCTATAACTTACAATTTCTGACAAGAAGAATTTTTAAATTTTTCCTATATAACTCAATGTAAAACAAGTGACCCCCGGGGCGGGGCCATTTTTGACCCAGAGGCCATGATTTGAACAAACTTGGTAGAGGTCCACTAGACAATGCTACACACCAAATATCTAAGCTCTATAACTTACAATTTCTGACAAGAAGAATTTTTAAGATTTTCCTATATAACTCAATGTAAAACAAGTGACCCCGGGGCGGGGCCATTTTTGACCCATAGGCCATGATTTGAACAAACTTGGTAGAGGTCCACTAGACAATGCTACACTACAAATATCTAAGCTCTATAACTTACGGTTTCTGACAAGAAGATTTTTTAAGATTTTCCTATATAACTCTTTGTAAAACAAGTGACCCCCGGGGCGGGGCCATTTTTGACCCAGAGGCCATGATTTGAACAAACTTGGTAGAGGTCTACTAGACAATGCTATGTCCAACATCTTAAGGCTCAGGGCCATGTGGTTTCAGACAAGAAGATTTTCAAATTTTTCCCTATATAAACCTATGTAAAATCTGTTTGAACAAACTTAATAGATGACCTCTAGCTGATGCTCCATTAAAAATATCCAAGTTCTAGGCTTTGTGGTTTCAGACAAAAAGTTTTTTTAAGTTTTGCCTATATAAGCTATTTGAAATCAATTGACCCCCAGGGCAGGGACAAATATGACCCCAGAGGTATAATTTAAACAAATTTGGTCAAGGTCCACTAGACAATGCTACATACCAAATCTTAATGCTCAGGGCATTGCGGTTTCAGACAAGAAGATTTTCATTTTTTTCCTATAAAAGCCTATGTAAAATCAATTTACCCCGGGGCAGGGCCAAATTTGTCCCCAGAGGTATAATTTGAACAAACTTGGTAGAGGTCCACTAGCCAATGCTACATACCAAATCTTAAGGCTCAGGGCCTTGTGGTTTTAGGCTAGAAGATTTTCAAATTTTTCCCTATATCCCGGTACAACCTGTTTTCGACCACCTAACATGATTTTTTAAACGCCCATTTTGATATTTGTCAGCAAGTATAAAAGAACTTAATGCAAGTATAGGGTGTTAAGTAATTCATAAAACTATACCTAAAAGAGACTCTTACCTTTTGTTATTTATTAATAATCCTCCTCAAAACATGTTGACCTACTTTCCCTCTATCCAGAAATTCTACAACCAAAATTCGACCACCTTAGAGTGACTTCCCTTTCGTACAGTTCCAGGCAAAAGTCGATGTATTACTTAAAGAATTCTAACTGTTCAAAAGTGTATAAATATAATAACGTGTCAAATTGAACTGTTTAAGGAAAAACAACATCACAAACATATTTACAGGATGCTTTTTTGTCCATTTTAATCAATTTTTTTTTGGTTTTTGTGTTGCAAGAGGGACAAACAAAAGAATCACCTCTTCTTAAAACCCTTACTGGACTGCAGAATGTCAGATGGACCCATCCTTTACATAGGTCACATTGGCCCCATTTCACTATGATAATGTAAGGCCTCTGACTTGTATCAGGACTGAACCTTTTGCAAACAATGCACTTCTCTGACTCTTGTATTTCCTCATCTGAGCTGTCAGTGTTTTCAATCTGAGTTTAGGTTTTGCTTTGGCACGTAACTTCCTATGTTTAGGCAATATACCGGAGGTACCTGCTTGTGGCTTATTTTCTTTGTTAACATATTTCTTCACTTTTTTTACTTTTGGGGCATACCTTTCATTGTGATCTTTAATCTGTTCCACTATTGCATCCTCAGTAATGGCCTTACCACCAACAACTTTGCTTAAAGTATTTCTTTTCTTTGCAGCCTTTTGAACATTCTGCAATATTTTACCACCTCTCTTTTGTAAGAATTTATCTGCAGTTTCAATTTCAGGAGCAGCCACAGACATTTCAGAACATTCAAAGTCTCTATCAAATGATGTTGCAGGTGCTACTTGATTATCGGACACTGCATACCTGTTGAATGGGAATGTTCCACACTTTTTAAATGCTGCCTGAATATTATGAACAAACAAAGTAGCAGAATAAACCTTGCATGCAATATTACAAACATCATATCTGGTTACTGATTGCCCACCAGACTCTCTCATGTGATTATGGCATGCAGAATTCCATGCCATTTCAAACGGCCCAAAACAACTGACATCAAGAGGCTGTAAGATATGGCTACAGTGAGGAGGTAAAACAAACAATATAATGTTTTCAGATTTGGCCCACTCAATCAAATTAAGTGACACATGGCTTTTGTGTCCATCATAAAGAACTAGTACCGGCTCATCTGAAGATCTAGGAGGTAAATACTTAAGTAAGTGGTGCTGCATGTAGTTGGCAAAAACTTCAGTGTTTGACCATCCTGTGGGAGTCACAGTTCCAGAGGTTCCTGGTGTTGCACCTTCCAAGAGGGAATCAATCATTCTTGCACCTGGAAATACAAAGTATGGTGGAATCTGATGGCCAATGGCATTCACACAACCAATTAAAGTTACTGTCTGAGACCTTCCAGATGTTACAGCTTGGGCTTTTGAATTTTTACCTGAAATAATCTTTGGTGGTTTATGGTCAGTATTTAAGCCTTTTTCATCAATTTTGTACAACAAATGTGGTTTTGTAATCAAGTCATACTTTGTCAAAATACTGTGAAGCTGATCAAAGTAAGTATCCACTGTTTCCCTAGTTGCATTTTTGGCTCTTGCAATGTTTAAACTCCTTGGTTTAGTTGCTTTTAGATTGGGCCAGCGATCAAGAAAATTATACAACCATCTATCAGTAAGTGGATGATCTTTGTCTCTAAGGCCTAGGCTAATAGCAAAATCTGAAGCTAAATTTATGGTTTCTTGTCTGTTGTAACCATATCCAACTTCTGCCATTGTTTCAATATGCCTAGAAAGAAGAGTCTCTTGGTCAAATGTAAACATTGGGGAAGGTCCAGACTTACAACATCAAGATCAATTTTTCCATGAAGCCTATCTATCATTGTTGTTTTAGGGAATCCATATGTCAAAGATGCTTTCCTTATTGACATAGCTTTGTCCTTGACAGCACTGTATGCTCTGGTAAGCTCCTCAGAATTATAGCCCCTGTAAGATCCCCTAAATTTCACTCTGGCCTGAAAAAAAGTCATATACATATATCTCAACACAAAAAATTAGACAAAAAATGCTTAATAATGGTAAACTCACATACTTAATTTGGTTAAGTATTTTTGTTACATACTGTACATACTATATGGTACGGTAGAGGTTTAAGGCCCTGGAATAAGCATATTTTACAGACGACACACAAACAAGAAGATTATGAAGCTATAAACTTCTAGAAATGATATTTAGTGATGGGGATTTTTGGGATTAGTAAAACTGTGCAAAATAAATAACTTTATACTTAAAGTTAGTTGTTTTACCTTTCTAATATCCATTTTTTGCTAGCTGTCAAAGTTTGACATTTCTGCATCCAATGTAAACAAATGTGCGCGCGCATATCGGAAATTTCGGTCGCGTGAAAATGTTTTAGGTCTTTAACAGGGCCGGTCGAAAACTGGTTGTGGTCGAAATAAACAAGTGACCCCCGGGGCGGGGCCATTTTTGACCCAGAGGCCATGATTTGAACAAACTTGGTAGAGGATCACTAGACAATGCTATGTCCAAAATCTTAAGGCTAAGGGCTATGTGGTTTCAGACATAAAGATTTTCAAATTCTTCCCTCTATAAACCTATGTAAAATCTATTGACATCCGGGCGGGGCCAAATTTGACCCAAGGGGTATGATTTGAAAAAACTTGGTAGAGGTCCGCTAGACAATGCTACATACTAGATCTTAAGGCTCAGGGCCTTGTCGTTTCAGAGAAGAAGATTTTTATTTTTTTCCTTTTAGTTGCGAAAGCAACCAGAGTTCTTGGTGGATTTCAATTCTTTGAACAACTTTGGTAGAGCTGCATGCAAGGAATATCCCAGACATGTTTCGTCAAAGTTGGCTTAGCCGTTTATGAGAAGAAGTCGTTCAAGTCAAGACGGACGCCGGACAATCAATGATCCCAACAGCTCACCTTTGAGTACTTAGTGCTCAGTTTAGCTAAAATATTACGTTATAGCAATGACAAACATTTTAGAAATAAACGTATGATGAACATCATGAAAAAGTATTAAAAAGTAAGCCTTTGAGGTGCTTTAACAAAATGACCTGACCTTGTTATATAGGTGTTTGCCTTTGCAGGTTGGGATGATTGATGCTTATCAGGTGAAGTTTTGCCACCTGTGGCTGTAATGATTCTGGGGATTCTTGAGAAGGAGGATTTTTACAAGCGGTTAATGTTTGTTTTGGAGGGTCAATCACTGCGTGATTCTGAGCAACAGAATTATAACAATGGTTGTGCTGATGTTAAGTGGAAACTTGTATCAGCATAATAAAATGTTTGTTCATTGGATTTGATAAGATGTAGTCTGTTTCTCCTGTAGATTGCTCCATTATTTACTCAAACAATATATGACCTGTCATTGACTTTGTCAATAACTGTGGCAGGTATCCATACTTTTCCTTCCCTAAATTCCTAACGCCTTCTTTGATTTCTAAAGGTTTGAGACTTTTTGCTTGGCGGTCAAAATAAAATAATATTTTTACCTTTGTCTTGAAGTCTGCATCTCACCCTTGATAATCTGCCTTTTGGGAACCTTTGGGTGAAGTTGCTCTGATGTCAAGGGCAGAGCTGACCTTAACTGTCTGCTCATAAGCAATTGAGTTGGAGATTTTCCACATGGCAGTGGGGCATTTCGATATTCCAATATTGCAAGATAAGTATCTTTGCCTGCCTGCTTGGATTTGCTCAACAAAGGCTTAATTGTCTTAACTGTTATCTCAGCCAAACCACTGCAAACCATTGCCTGATGAGTGACCTGGGGGTGAAGTGATATGATTAAAATCAAACTGTTTTGCAAATAGTTTGAAGCTTTCTGCAATGTAGCACGGGCCATTATCTGAGAGCAATGTTTAAGGAATACCATGGCGACTAAAGTAACCTTTTTAGTTTGTGTATGACCGAACTTGACTTAGTATTTGAGAGTTGACTGACTTCAAAATATTTGCTATAAGCATCAACTAGCAACACATAATCTGCACTGTTCCAGTGAAATAAGTCTTTGGCACAAACTTGCCATGGTCTGTCGGGTACTTGATTGGGTTGAAGGGGTTCTTTTGTATTTGAACACATGTGTTCTATGCATATGGGGCAACTAAGTACTTTTGACCTGATGTCATCTGTCATGTTTGGCAAAAACAATACTGTGTCCATTTTTCAACTCCTAAATGTGTGTCATGAACTTTCTCAAGCATGAGTGACCTGAGATATTTGGAATTAAGGCTTCTGGCATTTTTTAAGATTATGCCATCTTTTACTGACAGTTAGCCTCTAAAATTCCAAAATTCTACAAGGGTTTGGGGGCATTTTGTTTTGACCTATCATTTTAACTTCCATCAAGAATTATTTTGAAAAACATTTTGCATTTCTGGGACAGATTCTGTGGCTGTCCTAATTTGTTCCATTGTCTGGTCACTGAAGATTAGACATGAGTGTCTGAACTACATGCATACATAATGCATACATAATGCATACATAATGTCTGGACATGTCTCAGGTAAGAATCACTTAGAGATCGTATATGCTAGTGGAATTTCTTTATCTGGGACAAATACTAAATCAATGTCATATGGCTGCAGGTTAAAGAGTATGCGTTGTAGACGAGGGGGTACTAAGTGTAAGCCTTTTTCCAGACTGCCTTGAGAGGTTTGTGATCTGTTTGACATTTTATACGTTTGCCATAGACATACAGGTGGATTTTTTTGCATTCAAACGATATAGCATATAACTTGTTAGTAATTTGTGAATAATTAACCTCAGCAAGGGTGAGCGATTTTCAGGCAAAAACTTTTCCTTTTTGAAGGAGTGTAGCACCTAAGCCAAATTTCGATGCATCTACATGAAGTGTGATTTCTTTATTTGGATCAAAGTAGACAAGTACAGTACCGGAACTCTGTGTAATGATACTTTTGACAGAAGACGTTTGATGGGAGCAGTGATCTCGGAAGGTTTTGGTGCAAATATCTGTAGATATGTAACTATTCCAAGAAAAGTTTGTAGTTCAGGTTTTGATGTAGGAGGTTGCATTTTTGTATGGCCTTGACCTTTGCCGGGTATATTTTCAGACCTTGGCTTGTTATTAACCGACCAGAAAATGTTAATTCACTTTTGCCTATCTCGGTTTTGTCAGGTTTGAGTTTTATACCCATCTCTCGACATCTTATGAGGTTTTCGAGATTTTATCATGCTTAGCTTGGTCCTTGTCAAATACTACTATGTCAACGACAATTATCCTAACACCAGGGAGATTCTCTAGACATTGGTCGATTTTTGCGCAAAATAAGTCATTTGCATTTTTGAGACCCTATGGTAACCTGAGAAATCTGTATCGGCCAAAAGAACTATTGAAAGTTGGCAAGTATGATGACATTTCTGTGAGCTGTATAGACCACTACGGGTATCAAATTTTGAGAAGATTTCAGCATTTGCTAATTCAGGCAATATGTCGTCAAGAGTCCTACTGGGATAGTGTGGTCTCTTTATAGCGTGGTTTAGATCTTTGTGTTCTAGACATATGCGTAGGGAGCCATTGGCTTTTTAAACTATAACAAGACTATTTACCCAGTCTGTAGGTGTTGTAAACTTTTGCATGATACCAAGGTTTTTCATATTGTCCAATTCTGCCTTGAGTTTGTCTCTGATGGCAATGGGAACTTTGCGAGGGGTGCACAAAAGGATTGACATTTCCGTGCAGGTGTATTTCGCATTCATTGGGCAGCTTACCAGTACCACTAAACACATCAGCATATTTACTTAGTGTCCCTTCTTTTGTAAGAGGTGAGTTGCAGCTTGTACCCAACACTAACTTTATCAAGTTTGAAGTCCTAGAATAGGGCACGAGCTTGTATCAACTACATAAAATTTTTCATGAAAGATGTGACCATTATACTTGCAAAGGAGTAGAATGAGGTCTTCGGCCTTAAGGGGTTGACCATTATACGCTGTCAAGCATTTTAGTGTAGGTTGCAGTGGACCTATGTTACCTGAGGATCTGTATACTGACCTTAGAATGACGTATATCCAGTTGCTCCTCGCTCAAAGACCATACTGAGAATATCTGACGACCTTTTTCGCCAACCCAGAGCATTAAATTGACCCCTCCGATTTTTCTCCAGAACATAAACCTGCAATGTTCTTTAAAATTCTTGAAAGCATTGGGCAAGTCTCTCGCTCCTCAGTCCATTCTTGGATTTGCTTGAGTATCCATCTTTTTGCAATGGTATTTTCAACAACTTCCAGAGAATGTCACATCTACGTTTAAAGGAAACTTATATATCCATCAATGACTTTTTTTACTTCTGACACCATATTTTGAAGATAGGAGAGAGTCGATGTTGACTGTATCCGTTTAATCATTTATATAAGTGTAGTCTTTAATACATGCATTGCAGACTTGTTAGTGGGCGGTGCTTATTCATGCGTGCTTAAAGGTAGTTCTACTAAATACAATTGTATGTATGGCATATAAACATGAAACATTAGTGTGTTTTTTGCAGCGGTTAGTTAAATTTGATTGACCAATCAAATTTTGCGAAATAAAGAAGTGCTTAACTCTGAAGGGGATTTGTATATCCCTCTTTTTCGGCCCGTACCTTCAAGTTACACATACTTTCACACATATTTTGCTTCAGATACATTAAAACAAACTGGTTTTCACTTTCTCTTTAGGTCACAAACAAAATGCATTTCAAGAACTACAGCGTTTAGCAGAGCAATTTCAATCGGAATTGTTTCCTATTTATATCCACGGAGCGTGACAAGAGGCCACATTACTGCTAACACCGAACAGGTTGTAAGCTAGTCTCACTATTTCGCCTCTGAAGGTGGACCGATATTATAGGTTGACATATTATAGTTATTCATCTTCTACGTCTCACTTTGGTCTGCGTCTGCTTACGCGGAATCGCCCAGTCGTATGCGGTTGGGCACATATTATTGCGGGCCGGTCTGCGGTTGGGCACATATTATTGCGGGCCGGTCTGCTATATTTAATACGGTGTTTGAAAGACACATTGGGTTATGTAAAGTAGAATGTGTCCTAACATCAGTGCAAATATTGTTCAGTTGTTACGAAAAGTTCTAGACACAGTCTATTACACTAGCAACTTCCAGAGGGAGGCGCACCCGTCGCGCGCCCCTTAAAATACCCTGACGATAGGTGTTATTGTAGGTCTATTAAGAATATGTTTTAAATAATATATACTTTATTGTTCAACATTGATTTGAATAATCAGAGGCACATCTGAACCGTTAAAAAGAGGTAGAAAACGGAAATAAATTTTGTCGAACATTTTGGGCCCTCCCCTAACCTGAAATCCTGGAACCGCCCCTGTATTATCATTCTCTCAATTAATAAGCCGCCATCTTTGAGGCAGTCGTTAAGCAAATTGGTAAGTTATATTATAGCTATACTTGCTAATTTTGAGAAAAATATCGTTGGCTAAAAACATACACATAATATCGATATATATGAAGAATGCAGCGGCCAATCAAAGTAGTTTCGTGGCTGAAACGATTATTCTTACAGTAATGCTTGAATGCTTACGATCTGTCAGAATTGTTTACATATCCAGGAAAGATGTGTTCTCGATAGTTTAAGATTTTATGACATTTTTTTTTTCACAAAATTAAAAAGGATCTTCTTGATAATATATAAAACAGCATTATTTGCGAGTAAATATGTCACAGGAAATGGTACAATTTCAAATATTTTTCGGGCTGTATCTGTTTTGATCCAACCACAGGTGCTCATCGCGTTGATCGGTCAGTAAACTGAAGTTTTTCATCTAAAATAGGTTTAACTATTTATTATAAGACTGTCATACAATTTTCTTCTCTTCCAAAAAAATTTTTTATATGGTACATATATAATAGAGTAAAGGTATACAACTCATTTCACCAAAAACTACAGTCAACATAGTTAACCGATCATTGTCACGTCAATTTTCCACCAATTTTACACTTTTATACACTAATCTGTACAGAATTGACCACTCTCTATGAAAATCAAACTCTTTCAAAAACACAAGAGTAAAACCATAGAAAAACGTAAATCGTACAGTATTTACTGCATTATATTCATCTTTCTGATAAAAAACTTCAATTTTACACTATACTGAACAATGAAATAGTCATAACTAAGCGAAGCTAACCTTATTTCCGGATATGTTTACTTTCGTTTTATTCAGGAAGACATTTGCAAAATCTCCGCGCATGCTCCGGTATTTTTATAAGACATTTTCTCATTGGTTTTCAACCAGAGCGCGACCAATGAGAAAACATCTTACAAAAATACCGTGTTTTTGAAAGAGTGCCAGCGGTCAGATCTCTGATGAGTAACATTTTCGGCCTGTTTGCCGTTTAATATTTATCAGACAGTAAAAACACTTGGGATGACAGTTCGATTTTCATAGAGTGGTCAATTCTGTACAGATTGGTGTATAAAAGTGTAAAATTGGTGGAAAATTGACGTGACAATGATCGGTTAACTATGTTGACTGTAGTTTTTGGTGAAATGAGTTGTATACCTTTACTCTATTATCGTGATATGTACCATATAGAATTTTTTTTTTGGAAGAGAAGAAAATTGTATGACAGTCATATAATAAATAGTAAAACCTATATTAGATGAAAAACTTCAGTTTACTGACCAATCAACGCGCCGAGCACCTGTGGATCCAACGACCTACTTTCGTTTTCATGGAATCCTGTCAACTTTCTTTTTAAAAATAGAAATTTTATACCAGTGACAGTTATTATAATCTCATGGAGACATGTGTTCAGTTTGACACTTATTATCAACTGTAAAATTAAGTGCATATGGGCATTTTACTTTTTTGGGGGGTCATATACTTTTTAGCTCACCTGAGCACAAAGTGCTCAGGGTGAGCTTTTCTGATCGGTCTTTGTCCGTCGTCCGTCCGTCGTCAACTTTTCATTCAAACGACATCTCCTCTGAAATCAGTGGGGCAAATTTAATGAAACTTGCCTTGGATGTTCCTTGCATGAAGCTCTACCAAGATTGTTCAAATGGTTCTGGTCCATTGCATTTCTGGTTCACAGAAAAGTAGATTTCATAAGTTGGATCTTTAAAAATCTTCTTCTCCGAAACCACAAGGCCTGGAGCTTTGATATTTGGTATGAAGCATCATCTAGTGGACCGCTACCAATTTTGTTCAGATTATGTCCCTGTGGTCAAAACTGACCCCACCCCAGGGGTCAGTTGATTTTACATAGAGTTATATAGGGAAAACTTGAAAATATAAAATTTAACCGACAGTCAAGATGCATACAACTGTATTAGTGGAACTACCTTTAAGCACACTTGAATAAGCACCGCCCACTAACCACTCTGCTATGCATGTAGTAAAGACTACACTTACAGAAGTAAACGGATACAGTCAACATCAACACTCTCCTATCTTCTACACAAAAAACAACTAAGACCGCAAACACTCACTAAGATTTTCAATACAGGTAAAGTATACACGAAATGCTAAAGGGTGAGCTTTTGTGATTATTGGTTGTCCGGTCAGTGCGTCGTCAAAAATTTGAATTAAACACAAATTCTCCTCCTATATCACCCAGCCATTGATGAAACTTACCTGGGATATTCCTTGCATGAAGCTCTAGTAAAGTTGTTCAAAGAATTTAATTCCAAGCATAACTCTTGTTGCTATAGCAACAAAAAAGAAAAACGTAAAAAAAAATGTCAAAAAGTACTAGGCACTGTCTAGTAGACCTCTTCCAAGTTTATTCAAATTATGCCCCTGGGATCAAAACTGACCCTGCCCTAGGGGGTTAATTGATTTTACTTAGACTTATCAAAACCTTGAAAAATCTTCTTGTCTTCATTGTTCACAGAGCTTAAAACTTAGATATTTTATATGGAGCATCAGCTAGAGGTCCTCTACCAACTTTGTTCAAACTATATCCGAGGGTATTTTTGTATATAATATTGAATCTTTGAAAATCTTCTTATGAAATACGATAAATTTTAGACACCAGATGTTTTGCATGGAGCATCAGCTAGAGGTACTCTAACAAGTTTGTTCAAATTTTATCCCTGGGGTCAAATTGGCCCCGCCCCGCCCTGGGGGTCCTATTTGTGTAATATATTTATGAATTTTTGAAACTCTAGCAAGATTGTTCACATCATGCCCCTTGGTTCATTAATGGCCCTGCCCTGGGGAATCACTCTGTCTTACAAAGACTTATACGGGGAAGATTCTAAAAGATCTTCTCGACTAAAACTATCCTGTAGAGCTTAGATATTTTTTTACGTTGCATTGTCTAGTGGATCTGTATCAACATTGTTAAAATTTTCTCACGGGTCAAAATTGGCCCTGCCATTGGGGTCCTATTTGTGTAAAATATTGAATCTTTGAGAATCTCCTTGTGAGAAACTGTTAGTTATAGACCTTAGATATTTGGTAAGTAGCATTTTATAGTTAAGCTCTACAAAGGTTGTTCTAATTATTTAACTGGGGTGAAAACTGACCCTGTCCAGTTGTCAGTTGCTTTACATTGTGTATGGAAAACTTTGAAGGTCTACATGTCTGAAACTGTTTGCGGAAGAGCTTAGATATTTTTTATGTAGAATTGTATTATTCAAATAATGTCTGGCCCTGCCCTGAAATATAAGACCTTCCATTCAGAAACTGTAATTTTGCTTCTGATGTTTGCTTAACAGAAGACCCAAAGCCAAAGTATTCAGGTGAGTGATCCAAGGCCATCATCGCCCTCTTGTAAGCTCACCTGAGCCTTTGGCTCATGGTGAGCTATTGTGACCGGTCTTTGTCCGTCGTCCGTCAACAATTTCATTCAAACGATATCTCCTCTGAAACCTCTGGGCCAAATTTGATGAAACTTGCCTGGGATGTTCCTTGCATGAAGCTCTACCAAAGTTGTTCAAAGAATTCAATTCCATGAACTTTGGTTGCTATGACAACTTAAAGGAAAAACTTTGAAAATCTTCTTGTCTGAAACCACAAGGCCCTGAGCCTAAGATTTTGGTATGTCGCATTGTCTTGTGAACCTCTACGAAGTTTGTTCAAATTATGCCCCTGGGATCAAATTTGGCCCCGCCCCAGGGGTCAACTTATTTTACATAGGGAAATCTTTGAAAATCTTCTTGTCTGAAACCACAAGGCCCTGAGCCTTAAGATTTGGTATGTAGCATTGTCGTGTGGACCTCTACCAAGTATGTTCAAATTATGCCCCTTGGGTCAAATTTGGCCCCGCCCCGGTGAACACCTTATTTTACATAGGGAAACCTTTGAAAATCTTCTTGTCTGGAACCACAAGGTCAAATTTGGCCCTGCCCCGGGGGTCAATGGATTTTACATAGGCTTACATAGTGAAACTTTAAAAATCTTCTTGTCTGAAACCACAAGGCCCTGAGCCTTAAGATTTGTTATGTAGCATTGTCTTGTGGACCTCTACCAAGTTTGTTCAAATTATACACCTGGGGTCAAATTTGGCCCTGCCCCGGGGGTCAATGGATTTTACATAGGCTTACATAGTGAAACTTTAAAAATCTTCTTGTCTGAAACCACAAGGCCCTGAGCCTTAAGATTTGGTACGTAGCATTGTCGTGTGGACCTCTACCAAGTTTGTTCAAATTATGCCTCTGGGGTCAAATTTGGCCCCTACCCAGGGGTTATTTGATTTTACAGAGGTTTATATAGTAAAACTTTAAAAATTTTCTTGTCTGAAACCACAAGGCCCTGAGAATTAAGATTTGGTATGAAACAAGCTTTATCAAGCTTTTTCGAATTATTAGATAAGGTTAAAAGGTCACCGAGGCTAAAAATAGGTTTATATACTGTACCTCATAGAGCCTTCATTTAAAGACCAATATCTTTGATATTCGGTATATAGGATACTTGCATGAACTTCTACCCATGAGTAGTGTTTTAGGTCACTGAGTAAAGGTCAAGGTCACCATAGCTTATGATAGATATTTCTACTTTCTGTCATAGAGCCTTTATTTATTGACTGATATTTTACATATTTACATATTTATATTTACATTACTTACATGATTATTTTCAATTAAAACATGAAATACTGCTTAACTGCAAACCTACAGCCAAAATACTCAGGTGAGCGATCTAGGGCCATCATGGCCCTCTTGTTTCGTAGTAGAGTTTAAAAGGATTTTTTATTTAACATTTACTTTTTACAGTGTCACCTATAGCCTTCTGTTATAAAACCATGTGATGGGCCTCAATTTGTATGACTTCTTGGCTTTCAGTGTGTAACAGTAATCCTAACCGAAGTCAATTTAATGCAGTGTAAGTGTAACTCGCTTATAGACATACACACTGACGTAATGTTTAATTAAATAATTTCTTCCCAAGTTTACATGTAAGATAGAAAACTTTTCTTTGTCAAAATGGTGAATATTTCCATAAGTAAAAATGAGATCACTGTGTCCCACTTTTGGTTGCTTCACAGAATCCTGTTCTTTCAGCGCTTTGATTAGAAAACCTTTTGATGAAAGTAAACTGCTTGAAACAGGCGAACGTGCGTTCTGCAATTTACAAAAAGGTAATAGGTTCTTACCTGAGAACTACAGGCCAATTAGTCTGACACCAATAAGTTGAAGAGTAATGGAAAAATTAATTTGGAAAATAATTTTAGATCACCTTAAGGGTAACAACTAATTATCAAACTTTTCATCGTGATTTTAGGCTGGGCTACTCCAGTAATATGCAGTTACTCGAATGCCTAGAAGAATGGAGGCCATTGATAATGGAGATGTTGACATAATATATTTGGACTTTAAGACCGCATCTGACAAGGTGCCCCAGAGAAGATTACTTATTAATTCATTGGCTTACAGTATCAGGCTTGATTAAAGATTTCCTGACAGAAAGAAGACAGCGAGTAATGATAAACGGAAGCTTTAGTGTGTGGCAAGATTTAACAAGAGCCACTGCAAGCGGGGGCCACGCTCGACTTTTTCCTATTTCCAAAGGCAAACACATCAGAGGAAGCACATTGTGGTGAAGGGATTTCAAATGAAACATCATTTGGAAATATAATTATACATAACAAAGTTATGGCCAATTTTAGCAACATTCAGAAATTTGACCTTAAAAGTCAAGGTCAAGTTCAGTTTAACCTTCTTTGGAGGTATTGTCTAAAAGGTAGTTATGTCCAAGGATGCAGACACTACATCCATTAACAATAAAGATATAGCCAAGTTAAGTAATGTCAAGGTCATTTAAAGGTCAAGGAATTTAAATCAAATCAAACCATAAATAACAAAAATTTAGCTATTTTAAGCAAAATTCCATAACTTGACCTTAAATGTCAAGGTCATCTAAAGGTCAAGGTCATACTTATGAATAATTAAAATGTCGGTTCTGTTGTTTTATCAAAGTATAAATCAAATCCATAAATAAACAACAGTTATGACAATTTAAGCAAAATTCAATAATGGGACCTTGACTGTCAAACTCATTTAGGGTAAAGATCATATCTTAATCATTTAACATGTAAGTTTAGTCAAAAGTTTTGTTTTGTCCAAGTATGAATCAAGTCTGACTATAAATTACACAGTAATGACCAATCTTAGCAAAATTCAATAATTTGATCTTGCTAGACAAGGTTATCTTTTAGGTCAAGGTCAGATTTGAATCAAAATGTCGGACTTGTCAAAGTATTGTTTTGTCCAAGTATATATCAAATCCATCAATAAATGACAAAGTTATGACAATTTAAGCAAAATTCAAACATCTGACCTTGACGGTCAAGATCATTTTTAGGTCATGGTCACACTTGAGTTATTCAACATGTCGGTTTTGTCAAAAGTGTTGTTTTGTCCAAGTATGAATCAATTCCAACAATAAATGACAAAGTTATGGCAAATTGTAGCAAGATTCTATTATTTGACCTTGAAGGTCAAGGTCATTTTTAACGTAAAGTTGATACATGAAAGAATCATAATGTCGGATTTGTCATAAGTGTTGTTTTGTCCAAGTATGAATCAAATCCATAAATAAATGAGAAAGGAATGACAATTTAAGCAAAGTTCAATCATCTGACCTTGAGGGTCAAGGTCATTTTTAGTTTATGGTCATAGCTGAGTTATTCAATATGTCGGTTTTGTCATAATTGTTGTTTTGTCCAAGTATGAATCAAAACCAACCATAAACATCAAAGTTATGACAATTTAAGCAAAATTTAATTATTTGACATTGACGGTTATAGTAATTTTAAGGTTAAGGTCAAAATTGAATAATTGATCTTGTCGGCTTTGTCATAAGTGTTGTTTTGTCCAAGTCTGATTCAAATCCAACCATAAATAACAAAATTAAGACCAGTTTTAATGAAATTCAATGATTTTACCTTGACTGTCAAGGTCATTTAAAGGTCAAGGTCAAACTTGAAATAATCATAATGTCGGATTTGTCATAAGTGTTGTTTAGTCCAAATATGAGTCAAATCTATAAATAAATGAGAAAGTTATGACAATTTAAGCAAAATCCAATCATTTGACCTTGACGGTCAAGGTCATTTTAAGGTCATGGTTATTCAAAATGTCGGTTTTGTCATAAGTGTTGTTTTGTCCAAGTATAAATCAAATCCAACCATAAATACTAAAGTTATGGACAATTTTAGCAAAATTTAATAATTTGACCTTGAAGGTGAAGGTCATTTATGAGTCAAGGTCATGTTTAGTCGGGTTCACTTGAAGATCTTGTCCAAAGGGTTGTTGTGTCCAAGTATGAAGACAATTCACCAATTAATTATTAAGTTATGGCAAATTTTAAACAAATGCAATAATTTGACCTTAAAGGTGAAGGTCATTCATGAGTCAAGGTCAAGTTCAGTCCGTTCTACTTGAAGATCTTGTCCAAAGAGTTGTTGTGCCGAAGCATGAAGAGAATCCACCTATTAAAAATAAAGTTATGGCCAATTTTAACAAAATTCAATATTTTGACCTTAAAGGTGAAGGACATTTATGAGTCAAGGTCAAGTTTAGTCTGGTCTACTTGAAGGTCTTGTCCAAAGGGTTGTTGTATCTAAGCATGAAGAGAATCCACCTACTAATAATAAAGTTATGGCCAATTTTAGAAAAAACTCAATATTTTGACCTTGAATTTGAAGGTCATTTAAGAGTCAAGGTCAAGTTTAGTCTGGTCATCTTGAAGGCCTTGTCCAAAGGGTTGTTGTGTCCAAGTATGAAGATAATCTATCAAGGAATAAAAAAATAATGATAAATGTTAAAGTTTTCGGAACGGCAACGGCAACGACACTATGACTATGACTATGACTTCAAAAAAAGTCGAGCTAACAAGTGGTATTTCCTAGGGGAGTGTACTAGGCCCTCTTCTGTTCTAAATTTAGATCAATGATTTGCCAGATGTTGTCAGATATGCAATCAAGTTATTTGCCGATGACACAAAACTGTATTAGAGGAGTTTTGATAACAAGAAGAGATTTTTCAAGTAGAAATATTTACTGCTTCCAACTGGGCAAAACAATGGCAACTGAAATTTAAATACAGAATTTTAAACATCTGCATTTAGGAAAATATATAATGCCAGATAGTTACTATATTAAAGAAGAAGGCAGGCCATTTTTTTGAGATTACTCAAGTCAGTTTTGAAAAGTATCTTGGTGTTATCTTCGATCGACAGTACATATTCATGGAAAAGTTAAAACAGCCAAAAGAAATCTTGGCTTGATCTTCAAATCTTTTTCATATGTTCCTCACCATAATAATTATACTAGTTGTTGGGTAGACCACATATAGAGTATGGTACGGTCATCGGGAATCATAATAATTATACTAGTTGTTGGGTAGACCACATATAGAGTATGGTACGGTCATCGGGAATCCAAGACTAAACAAGAGCCACCGCAAGCGGGGGCCACGCTCGACTTTTTCCATTTTCCAAAGGCAAACACATCAGAGGAAGCAAACTGTGGTGAAGGGTTTTCAAATAAAACACCATTTGGAAATATAATTATCAAATTCATCCATACATAACAAAGTTATGGCCAATTTTTGAAGTATTCAGAAATTTGACCTTAAAGGTCAAGGTCAAGTTCAGTTAAACCTTCTTTGGAGGTATTGTCTAAAAGGTATTTTAGCAAAATTCAATAATTTGACCTTGACGGGCAAGGTCATTTCAAGTTCAAGGTCATACTTGAATAATTTAACATGTAGCTTTTGTCACAAGTGTCGTTTTGTCCAAGTATGAATCAAATCTAAATAAAATAACTTGACCTTGAAGGTCCAGGTCATTTTAAGGTCAAGGTCATACTTGTATTATTAAACCTGTCAGTTTTGTCATAAGTATTGTTTTGTACATGTATGAATCAAATCTGTAAATTGATAAAATTATTACAATTTATGCAAAATTCAATAATTTGACCTTGACAGTCATGGTAATTTTAAGGTTAACGTTATACTTGAATAATTTAACATGTGCTTTTTGTCATGAGTGTTGTTTTGACCAAGTATTAAACAAAAAGAACTAGAAATGACGTTATGGACAATTTTAGCAAATTCAATCATTTGACCTTGAAGGTCTTGGTCATTGAAAGGTCAAGGTCATAATTAAATAATTAAACGTGTCAGTTTTTTCATAAGTGTTGTTTTGTCCCTGTATGAATCAAATCACACCATAAATGTGTTTTGTGAAAAACGCATATCTCCCCCCTGTACCCGATAGAAGGAAGGCCAAGGAAGAGATATCACCTTTCTGAAACAGAAGCCTTTGTCATTTATTATGGTATAAAGGACATTATATATATATATATATATATATATATATATATATATATATATATATATATATATATATATATATATTAACATATGTATGGTTATGATAGTTTCACATCTTACTCTAGGCACAGTTGACGTCACCTGACATCACAATGGAACTGTTTGTATCAACGGCAGACAGCATATATTACATCTTGGTAGCTGTAAAGTATTGGAGTAACACCAGCTTCAATGCAGTCCATGTTTTTAACATATATATGGTCGAGAAGTGTCCTTCCAGCAATGACCTTGACCTTTGACCGACTGACCTCAAAATCAATAGGGTTCTTCTACTCAGTAAGGGCAATCACCCTATGGGGTTTAAAGGCTCTGGGTGAAATAGAACTCAAGTTAGTGAGCGGAACTGGTTAACACTCTTCGGGTCCTGTGACCTTGACCTTTTACCTACTGACCCCAATATCAATACGGTTTGACTACTAAATAAGGGCAATCACCGAATAAAGTTTGAAGGCTCTGGGTGAAATAGAACTCCAGTTATTGAGCGAAAACGGTTTACACTCTTCGGGACCCTGTGACCTTGACCTTTGACCGACTGACCTCAAAATCAATAGGGTTCTTCTACTCAATAAGGGCAATCACCCTATGGGGTTTAAAGGCTCTGGGTGAAATAGAACTCAAGTAAGTGAGCGGAACTGGTTAACACTCTTCGGGTCCCTGTGACCTTGACCTTTTACCTACTGACCCCAGAATCATTAAGTTTCTTTTATTTAATAAGGGCAATCACCTTATGAAGATTGAAGGTTCTGAGTGAAATAGAACTCCAGTTATTGAGCGGAAACGGTTTACGCACTTCAGGCCCCTGTGACCTTGCACGTTGACCTACTGACCCCAAAATCAACTGAATTTTTTATCTCAATAAGTGCAATCATCCTATGAAATTTAAAGGCTCTGGGTGAAATAGAACTCCAGTTACTGAGTGGAAACAATTTACTCTCTTCGGGCCCCTGTGACCTTGACGTTTGACCTACTGACCCCAAAATCTATACGATTCTTTTACTCAATAAGGACAATCACCTTATGAAGTTTGAAGGCTCTAGGTGAAATTGAACTTCAGTTATTGCGCGGAAACGGTTTTCACTCTTTGGGCCCCTATAACCTTGACCTTTGACCTACTGACCACAAAATCAATAGGGTTCTTCTACTTAATAAGAGCAATCACCCTATGAAGTTTGAAGGCTCTGGGTCAAATGGTACTCCAGCTATTGAGCGGAAACAAAGTGTGACAGACAGACAGACGGTAGGACGGACAGACGGACAAGGCAAAAAAAATATGTCTCTCCCAGAGGGGGGGGGGGGACATAATAACAAATTTATGACCAAATTAAGCAAAAATGAATAACTTTACCTTGAATGTCACGGTCATCTAACGGTCAAGTTCATACAAAATAATCAAACTGTCGGCTCTGTTGTTTTGTTGAAGTATGAATCAAATACCTAAACAAGAAATGTTTGTAAAACATACATGCCCCCCAGCAGCACCCTAATTGCTTGTGGTTGGGCCAAAGCGTTCTCTAGTTATTGATCAGAAACCCTTTTTAGGATCAAGGTCCCTGTGGCCTTGACCTTTGACCTAATGACCTCAAAATCAATAGGCGTCATTTACTGGTGATGACCAACCAGCATACCAAGTTTGGTGAACCTAGATCAAAGCATTCTCTAGTTATTGATCTGAAACCGTTTTTTAGGATGAAGGTCTCTGTGAGCTTAACCTTTGACCTAATGCCCTCAAAATCAATAGGGTTCATCTGCTGGTGATGACCAACCAGCATTCCAAGTTTGGTGAACCTAGGTCAAAGTGTTCTCTAGTTATTGATATGAAACCGTTTTTAGGATGAAGGTCCCTGTGAGCTTGACCTTTGACCTAATGCCCTCAAAATCAATAGAGGTCATCTACTGGTGATGACCAACCAGCATACCAAGTTTGGTGAGCTCGGTCAAAGCATTCTCTAGTTATTGATCGGAAACCGTTTTTAGGATGGTATCTGTGATCTTGACCTTTGACCAAAGACCACAAAGTCAATAGGGGTCATCTTCTTGTTAACCAACCAGCATACCAAGTTTGGTGAACCTAAGTCAAAGCATTCTCTAGTTATTGATTGGAAACGGTTTTTAAGATGAAAGTGTCTATGATCTTGACCTTTGACCTAATGACTTCAAAGTCATCTACTGGTGATGACCAACCAGCATACTAAGTTTGGTGAACTTGGTCAAAGCGTTTTCTAGTTATTGATCGGAAACCGTTTTTAGGATGAAAGTCTCTGTTATCTTGACCTTTGACCTAATGACCTCAAAGCCAATAAGGGTCATCAACTGGTGATGACCAACCAGAATACCAAGTTTGGTGAACCTAGGTCAAAGCGTTCTCTAGTTATTGATCAGAAACCGTTTTAGGATCAAAGTCCCTGTGAGCTTGACCTTTGACCTCAAAATCAATAGGGGTCATCTACTGGTGATGACCAACCAGCAAACCAAGTTTGATGAACCTAGGTCAAAGCGTTCTCTAGTTATTGATTGTGATACGTTTTTAGGATGAAGGTCCCTGTGAGCTTGACCTTTGACCTAATGACGTCAAAATCAATAAGTGTCATCTCCTGGTGATGTCCAACAAGCAAACCAAGTTTGGTGAACCAAGGTCAAAGTGTTCTCTAGTTATTGATCGGAAACCGTTTTTAGGATGAAGGTCCCTGTGAGCTTGACCTTTGACCTAATGACCTCAAAATCAAAAGGGATTGTCTACTGGTGATGCCCAACCAGCATACTAAGTTTGGTGAACATGGGTCAAAGCGTTCTCTAGTTATTGATCGGAAACGAAGTGTCTACCGACGGACCGACCGACCCACCGACAGACCAACATTTGCAAAACTATATGCCCCCTCATCTTCAATGGGGGGCATAACAAGAGCCACCGCAAGCGGGGGCCACGCTCGACTTTTTTCTATTTCCAAAGGCAAACACATCAGAGGAAGCACATTGTGGTGAAGGGATTTCAAATGAAACATCATTTGGAAATATAATTATACATAACAAAGTATGGCCAATTTTAGCAACATTCAGAAATTTGACCTTAAAGGTCTAGGTCAAGTTTAGTTTAACCTTCTCTGGAGGTATTGTCTAAAAAGTAGTTATGTCCAAGCATGAAGACACTACATCCATTAACAACAAAGATACAGACAAGTTGAGTAATGTAAAGGTTATTTAAAGGTCAAGGTAATGCTTGAATTGTTTAACACGTTTCTTTTATTCTCAGTGTTGTTTTGTCCCTGTATAGATCAAATCCATCCATAAAACCAGAAGTTTGGCTATTTTAGCAAAAATGCAATAATTAGAAATTTGACTGTAAAGGTCATTTAAAGGTAAAGGTCATAGTTGAATAATTTAACATGTAGGTTTTGTCATAAGCCTTGTTTTGTCCAAGTATTAATAAACAAGATGGCCAATGGCCCTAAAGCACTAACCTGGGTTCAAAGATGAAAGAAATTTTTATGAATGTAATGATGCATATCACAGAAATGGACCAATGCAATTTCATTGCCATAGCTCCAAAAACAAAAAGGAGGTCAGTAGGTCAAAATATAGGTCATGAGATGACATTTTTGAAATCCGAACGAAAAGCTGTACACACAGTCCAAATTTCATTGCCGTAGCTTTAAAACAAAAAAGTAGGTCAGTAGGTCAAAAATATAGGTCATGCCATGACGTTTTTGAAATTGGAACAAAAAACTGTGTACATGGTCCAAATTTCATTGCCATAGCTCCAAAAACAAAAAGTAGGTCAGTAGGTCAAAAAAATAGGTCATGCGATGACATTTTTGAAATCGGAAAGAAAAACTGTGCACACAGTCCAAATTTCATTGCTGTAGCTAAAAAACAAATAAATAGGTCAGTAAGTCAAAAATATAGGTCATGCTATGACATTTTTGAAATTGGAACAAAAAACTGTGTACATGGTCCAAATTTCATTGCCATAGCCACAAAAACAAAAAGTAGGTCAGTAGGTCAAAAATATAGGTCATGCCATGACATTTTTGAATTCGAAACGAGAAACTGTGCACACGGTCCAAATTTCATTGCTGTAGCTAAAAAACAAAAAAGTAGGTCAGTCTCTGTCAAAAATTGCTCAATCGTACCTAAAACAGAACTTGACCTAGATATTCTTATGATTAATCTGTATTAAATTTCATTTCAATATGTGCAATCTCTGCAAAGAAAATGAACGGAAACTGCAAATAATTGGAATTTTTCTAAGTCCAAGGGGCATAACTCTGTCAAAAATTGCTCGATCAAACCCAAAACAGATCTTGACCTAGATATTCTTACGATAAATCTGTATACCAAATTCTATTTCAGGATGTTCAACCTCTGCCAAGAAAATGAACGGAAACTGTTGGTGGACATAAAGACAGACTGACTGACATACAGCAGCAAAGCAACATGCCCTCCCTTTTTCAAAGGGGGGCATAATTATCTGTAAAGTTTGAAGGATAATTGCTTAGATGTCTGAGAGCAAATGTCATTGGAAGCCAAAGTTGATGAAAATCTAATTTTAGCTGTGGCAGCCATTATTTGCAATAGAGCAGAACTATTTGAGCAATTTTAATAGTGGACTATATAGGGATAATTTCTGTGAAATTTTGTGAAAAATGACCTTGCAGTTCAGGAGATGTTGTTTGATATTTTTCACTATTATCAGCTTTTACAGTCTGTGCAATGGAGCAGGACATTTAGAGCAATTTTATAAAAGGCCAAAATAAGGATCATTTCTGTCATGTTCGGTTAAAAATGGCCTAGTGGTTTTGGAGGAGATGTTGTTCAAAGCCAAATATTGATGGAAATCTATTTCTAACTTTAGTGGTCATTTTGTGCAATTGAGAGGAACCATTTGAGCAATTTTAATAAAGGACTATAAAAGCAACATTTCCGTGAAATTTGGTGGAAAATGAGCTTGTAGTTTAGGATATGTTGGTTGAATTTTTTCTATGTTTAGCTTTTGCAGCCTTATGTGCAATGGAGCAGAATGGTTTGAGCAATAGAAAAGGGCAATATAAGGAACATTTCAGTCAAGGCTGGTAAACAAGACATGCCCATTGGCAGAATGTCCAGTCCGCTCGTCTTAATTCAAACCTGAACCTATAAGCTTCAGATCAAGGAGAAAGATGCATACATAGGTGAGATGTGTGCAACACATACTCTTTATACCCAAGGCAAAATCTTGACATTGCATCATTTTAGGTGACCTTGACCTCTGACTCAGTGACCTGGTTCATGTGCATGACAGGAAGTCTCATAAAGAACATTTGTGCCTAAAAAACTCAATTCATGTTATTTGAAAATTCCTCCATGCCAAAGAAGTTATGGCATGGACAAGTTTTGATGCACACACGCACACACAAACATTGAACAGCCATTTTGACAACTATGTCTAGCTCAGCGCAAGCCGGCTCGACAAAGATCCTCTGACCACTAAGCAAGATACAGCGGGGACAAACAATTTTGATATTTTTATTTGACCTTTGACCTCTTGTGACCTTGACCTTCATTTTGTGCAAGTCAACTCAACTCACCATGGAGAACATTTGTCATAAGTTATTTTAAAATCCATCCATGTTTATAGAAGTCATACTCACAAATGAATATTTTCATTTGTTATTTGACCTTTGACCCTGAAGTAAGACCTCGACCTTTACCAAAGACACCTGAATTTTTCGTGCAACACTCCGCCTCACTACGGAGAACATTTGTCCCAAGTTATATTAAAATCCCGCCATGCATGTAGAAGTTACGCTCCGGACATGGGTTTTGAGCCGACCCTCCAAGTGTGACCTTGACCTTTGAGCAGCTGACCTAGGTTTTGCGTGTGACACACCACCCCATCATGGTGAACATTTGTATCAATCTATTTTGTAATCCTTAAAAAATGAGCACGATATAGACCGAACAAGTCTAGATGGACACACGGACTGACAGACGCACATACACCAAACCGCCAAAAGTGAAAAGCAGCGACAAAGTCGACATCATCACATGCGGGCTCAAAAATTTCAAAATCCTCTGACCACTAAGCATAATACTTCAAAGCATAAGCAAGATACAGCACCAACAAACAAATTTTAATATTTTTATTTGACCTTTGACCTCTTGTGACCTTGACCTTTATATTGCGAGAGACAAATCAACTCAACATGGAAAACTTTTGTGCTAAGTTATATTAAAATCCATCAATGTATATAGAAGTTATACTCGCAAATGAATGTTTTATTTAGCTTTGACCCCTAAGTGTAACCTTGACCTTTGCCACAGACATCTGAATTTTTCGCGCAACACTTTGCCTCACTATGGAGAATATTTGTCCCAAGTTATATTAAAATCCCTCCATGTATGTCGAAGTTACGCTCCGGACACAGGTTTTGCACTGACCCCCAAGTGTGACCTTGACCTTTGAGTGGCAGACCTGGGTTTTGTGTGCGACACACCATCCCATCATGGTGAACATTTGTACTAAATTATTTTGTAATCCTTCAAGGAATGAGCAAGATACAGACCGGACAAATCCGGATGGACGCACATACACTGAACTATATGCCAAAAGTGGTGACTAAGTCGAGCTCACTGCAAGTGGGCTCGACAAAAATGAGCTTGTAGTTTTGGAGGAGACTGCATTTGAAGTAAAATATTGATAATACACAACAGACAACCAACACAGGGTGATGCCAATAGCTCAGTGTAAGCAAAATTTTGCTCAGGTCAGGTAAAAAAGTGGCAGAGTTACATAATGGACACAAATTGTACATGGATGGACATATGATGTCCCCATTAAATATGGATCACAGTATACAGAGGTGCAGCCATACTTTGTTGTTATAGCAATTAACACAAAAAATAACTACATCTATTTAATATTCCAATAAATATGCTAACAAAGTGATAAATGAAGTATTTAAAAGAAAGTTTGGTGTTGAAACTTAACATACAAATATGCATATCATTACTAATGAAAAAAATATCTACTTTAATATTTGTCTAGAGTAATTAAAAAACACATCTTCAGTGAAACATCAAGGTACTTTTTTTATACACGATTTATAAAAGTTTGTAAGATTTAAGCTTCATTTTGATATCTAGCAAACCACATCAAATCAAACTAGAGCTATCACTAAATGTAATTAATACCCCCACAAGATCACTTGGGAACTGAGGAAGTTATTAGTAACAGATTTATAGTTGTGGGCAATTAAAGATAGTTGTGGTTCTTGTGCACTGCATTTCCTGTCATTGTGCTTGACCATTGTTTGAAGTTGCACTGAATTCCAACCAGTAGTTTTCAAGTTATGCTCTGGACAAGGAAAACCAACAAAGGGCAATAACTGTGCAAATACTGAAGATGCAGTTATAGTTCTTATACAATGCACTTCCTGTCATTGTGCTTGACCATTGTATGAAGTTGCACTGAATTCCAACCAATAGTTTTCAAGTTATTCTCCAGACAACCAACAATGGGCAATAACTGTGCAAATACTGAAGACAGAGTTATAGCTCCTGCACACTGCACATCCACTCATTGTGCTTGACCATTGTATGAAGTCGCAGTGAATTCCAACCAGTAGTTTTCAAGTTATGCTCCGGACAAGGTACAGCCAGACCGACCGCCCGCCCTTCATTTTAGGGGTATAACTACAGATCTTGACAATTTTTTACTGTATGTATATTATGTATGACAAATGAGATCAAATGAATGCACTTATAAATACAATTTTTCTATGTCTTATCAATTCCAAAAATGCTAAATCCAAGTGTCAGAAGGCAGCTACCTTTCAGGTTTACAGCAAGACAACAGGCACGGAGTATTCCGAAGAATTGGGAAAAAAAGATATTGTAAATTATATTAATCTTGCTTTCTCAATGAACCTCAGTGTAAAATTACTCCTTAATAAGCACTGCAAACTTTCCATAATAAATAGGTCAAAGATATATACCAGAAATCACAGATGACCTTGACATCTGAATTAATTTAACTATGTAAAGATACTTCTTGTAAGTCACTGTGTCTATCTGTTTCAAGCAAAACTACTTCAGAGACATCTAACCATGGTCATATCTGAATGTTAAAAATATCCTCAAGTTAACATATCTTAGTGAAGTCAACAGGTCAGTTTAACAACAGCATCTGAGTCAGTGACTAGTAACTCCATACAATCTTCACTGGTTGTTTTAAAGGCTTCCGCGACTGTTTTGGCTGCAGTAATATGTTCTAGACCAAGAAGACTTTTTCCATTCACTTCCAGGATCTTATGGCCAACTTTAAGACTTCCTGATTCATATGCAGAACCACCAGGCTGTAAGACAAGAACTGAATGTTTAGACAAAATGGTTGTTCAATTTAAGTATTTAACATTTTCACAGTCTTGTGAAAACTAAAGAACCAATTTGACTGCTTTTATTCTTTTTGTACTGAGTTAACAGGCTAGTGTAATTTTCATGCATGTATGCATATACACACACAGAGAGAGGGAATTTTAAATTTCTTTTCAATAACTTCAAGAGGAAAGAAAGTCAGAAGGCTGACCTAGCCACAGTCAAAGCCGAAATTTACATAAACAAGAGGGCCATGATGGCCCTAAATCGCTCACCTGAGTCTCATTGCTCAAGTTACAAGTTTTGTTATTGGTTGTTCACAAGTTTAAATAAGTTTGCAATAAGTTTGAAGACTCTGGGTGTAATGGTACCAAAATTTTTTAGCAGAAATGATTTTACTCTACAGGTCCCTGTGAACTTGACCTTTGACCTATGGACCCCAAAAACAATAAGGTTCTTCTAATTTAATTACCCTATGAAGTTTGAAGGCTCTGGGAAAAATGGTACTCCAGTTACTGAGGAGAAACAGTTTTCACTCTAGAGGTCCCTGTGAACTAACTTTGACCTATGGACCCTAAAAACAATAGGGTTCTTCTAATACAATTACCCTATAAAGCTTGAAGGCTCTTGGTGTAATGGTACTACATTTACTCTGCAGAAATACTTTTCATTCTACAGGTCCCATTGACCTTTGACCGACTAACCCCAAAAACATTATGATTCTTCTATTTAGTAAAAGCAATCATCCTATGAAGTTTGAAGGCTCTGGGTGAAATGGTACTCCTGTTATTCACTGGAAATGGTTTTCACTCTATAGGTCCCTCTGACCCTGACATTTGACCTACTGACCCAAAAAACAAAATGTTTTTTTTGTACTCAATAAGGACAATAATCCTGTGAAGTTTGAAGTCTCTGGGTCAACTGGTAACCAAGTTATTAAACAGAATTGAATGGTGACAGACAGACAGATGAACAGACACCTATGGAATGGGCAAAAACAATATGTCTCCACCAGAAGGGTGGGGTGGTGGGGGAGACATAACAACAAATAATTGAAGGTCTAGCCCTTGGTGTTTCAGAGCAGCAGATTTTTTAAGTTTTCCCTATATAAGTCTTTGTGTAAAATCAAATGACCCCCTGGGTAGGGCCAGTTTTGACCCAGAGGTCATGATTTGAACAAACTTAGTAGAGGTCCTCTAGAGAATGCTACATTCCAAATATCTAAGCTGTACACCTTTTGGTTTCTCACAAGGATATTTTTCAAACTTTTTTCCTATATAACTATAATTATGTAAAATATGTGACCCCCGGGGCAGTGCCATTTTTGACCAAGGAGTCATGATTTGAACAAACTTGGTAAAGGACCACTAGACAATGCTGTAAATCAAATATCTAAATGCTAGGCCTTGTGGATTCTTACAAGAAGATTTTAAAATTTTTTGCTATATAACTCTATATAAAACATGTGACCCCTGGGGTGGGGCCTTTTTTGACCCAGGGTCATGATTTGAACAAACCTGGTACCAGACAATGCTGCACACCAAATATATAAACTCTAGGCCTTGTGGTTTCTGAAAAGAAGATTTTTAAAGTTTTTCCGATTTTTGACCTAGGAGTCATGATTTGAACAAACTTGGTAAAGGACCACTAGACAATACTGTAAACCAAATATCTGAACTCTATGTTAAACATGTGACCCCTGGGGCGAGGCCTTTTTTGACCCAGGGGCCATGATTAGAACAAACTTGGTAGAGGTCCACCAGACAATGCTGCACACCAAATATCTAAACTCTAGGCCTTGTGGTTTCTGACAAGAAGATTTTTAAATTTTTTCCTATATAACTCTATGTGAAACATGTGACCCCTGGGGCGGGGCCATTTTTGATCCCGGGGCCAGGAATTGAACAAATTTGGTAGAAGTCCTCCAGACCAAATATCTAAGTTCTATGCCTTTGGGTTTCTGATGTGAAGATTTTTAAAACTTTTTCCTATATAACTCATGTAAACAAGTGACCTCTGGGGCCAGGCCTATTTTGATCCAGTTGCTATGATTTGAACAAACTTAGTAGAGGTCCACTAGACAATGCTACACACCAAATATCTAAACTCTAGGCCTTGCAGTTTCTGACAAGAAGATTTTTAAAGTTTTTCCTGTATAACTCTATGTAAAACATGTGATCCCCGGGGCTGGGCCATTTTTGACCCACGAGCCATGATTTGAACAAACTTGGTAAAGGTCCACTGGACAATGCTGCACACCAAATATCTAAACTCTAGGCCTTGTGGTTTCTGACAAGAAGATTTTTAAGTTTTCCCTACATAAATCTATGTAAAATCAACTGACCCCTGGGGTGGGGTCAGTTTTGACCCAAGGGTCATAATCTGAACAAACTTGGTAGAGATCCACTAGATGATGCTTCATACAAAATATCTAAGCTCCTTTAGCTCCAGTTACCCAGCAATGCAATGGAATGGAACCATTTGAAGAATCTTGGTAGAGCTTCATGCAAGGAACATCCCAGGCAAGTTTCATTAAATTTGGCTCAGTAGTTTCAGAGGAGATGTTGTTTGAATGAAAAGTTGACGACGGTTGGATGACGGACAAAGACTGATCAGAAAAGCTCACCCTGAGCACTTTGTGCTCAGGTGAGCTAGAAGTTATGTAAGTAAATTTAATGGATGTAAGATCAGAAACAGGAAGTAGGACAGTAGAGCAAGGTCATAGTTACCAAAAAAGAAAGCAAAATTATATATGTCAAGGCTCAGTAAACCAAAAAACGAACAAACAAATTTAAGTATAACTTATCATTAAGATGCCAACATTTCACACCTTAATCCCAATTGGTCTGTCGCAAGTATCATAAATCCATAAAAGTACCACTGTGACAAGTGGCCTGAGGAAATTAACTGATTTACTTGTCAATAAGTGTGCTTGATTGGCAGCTAGTCATGTTAACTGGTGTTGAAAAATTAGCTCCTTGATTTTGCACTACCCTCATTTTTTACTTTCACTTTGAACAAACCAATAACGTAAGCATTATAAATTAAAATTCAACTTTAGTTGTTAGAGACAAAAAATTGTTTGCATTTTTCAATAAAAGAAAAAGCCTTGGAAGCATGTTTTAGGCATACTAACTTTAAACATTGTTTTTTAGTTAATTTATTTTGATGTTTTTGAGGAGGGGGGTAGGGAAATTTCAGACCAGTTGACAATTGAAGATTTCTGGAGCCCTGCTAATTTATGTACATGCAGTTCAACTTTCAATGCTGTAGCTTAGAAAACAAGCAAGTATGTCAAAGTAAAGTTCAACTCCATGCAAAATTATTCATATTGTCCAAATTTCATTGAAGTACAGACATTTGTCATGGTCAGCCATAGTCAATGTTAAAATTTGCATGCAAAATGTTAAATATGGTTCAAATTCCAATGTTATAGCTGCCAAAAAAAAAAAAAACAAGAGGGCCATGATGGCCCTGGATCGCTCACCTGAGTACTTTGGCTGTAGGTTTGCTGTTAAGCAGTATTTCATTTTTTAATTGAAAATATATAAGTGCCTACAAACCAAATATGTAAAATATCAGTCAATAAATAAAGGCTCTATGACAAAAAGTAGAAATATCTATTATAAGCTATGGTAACCTTGACCTTGACCCAGTGACCTCAAACCCTACCCATGGGTAGAGGTCCATGCAAGGAACCTATATACTGAATATCAAAGATATTGGTCTATAACCGAAGGCTTTATCAGGTACAGTAGATAAATCTATTTTTAGCCTCCGTGACCTTTAACTTAATCTAATAATTTGAAAAAGCTTGATAAAGCTTGCTTCATGCCAAATTTTAAAATTCAAGGGCTTGTGGTTTGAGACAAGAAGATTTTTAAAGATTTCCTTTTTAACATATTAAGGGCCCCCGGGGCGGGGCAAATTTTGACCCCAGGGCCAACATATAAACAATATTGGTAAAGGTTCTTTACACAATACTCAACACCAAATATCTAAGGTCTACACCTATTTGTTTTGGAGAAAAATGATTTTTCATGTTTTTCCTATATAAATCAATGTAAACCAAGAGAACCCTTGAGCGTGGCCAATTTTGACCCAGGGAACATAATTTGAACAAACATGGTAAACATCCACTAGACAATGCTACATACCAAATATCTAAGCTGTAGGCATTGAGATTTCCAGTAAGAAGATTTTTAAAGATTGCCTTTTTTACATATTAAGGGCCCCCGGGGCGGGGCCAATTTTGACCCCAGGGCCAACATATAAACAATACTGGTAAAGGTTCTTTACACAATACTCCACACAAAATATCTAAGGTCTAGTCCTATTAGTTTTGAAGAAAAATGATTTTAATGTTTTTCCTATATAACTATATGTAAACCAAGAGAACCCTGGGGCGTGGCCAATTTTGACCCAGGGAACATAATTTGAGCAAACTTGGTAGACAATCACTAGACATTGCTTCATACCAAATATTTAAGCTGTAGGCACTGAGGTTTCCAGTAAGAAGATTTTTAAAGATTGTCTTTTTTACATATTAAGGGCCCCCCGGGGTGGGGCCAATTTTGATGCCAAGGCCAACATATCAACAATACTGGTAAAGGTTCTTTACACAATACTCCACACCAAATATCTAAGGTCTAGTCCTATTAGTTTTGGAGAAAAATGATTTTTCATGTTTTTCCTATATAACTATATGTAAACCAAGAGAACCCTGGGGCGTGGCCAATATTGACCCAGGGGACATTATTTGAACAAATTTGGTAGACATCCACTAGACAATGCTACATACCAAATATCTAAGCTGTAGGCATTGAGGTTTCCAGTAAGAAGATTTTTAAAGATTTCCTTTTTTACATATTAAGGGCCCCTGGGGCACGGCCAATTTTGACGCCAGGGCCAACATATAAACAATACTGGTAAAGGTTATCTACACAATACTCCACACCAAATATCTAAGGTCTAGTCCTATTAGTTTTGGAGAAAAATGATTTTTCATGTTTTTCCTATATAACTATATGTAAACCAAGAGAACCCTGGGGCGTGGCCAATATTGACCCAGGGGACATAATTCGAACAAACTTGGTAGACATCCACTAGACAATGCTACATACCAAATATCAAAGCTGTAGGCACTGTGGTTTCTGAGAAGAAGATTTTTAAAGATTTCCTATATAAGTCTATGTAAAATGAAGTGACCCCTGGGACGGGGCCAATTTTGACCCCATGGAAATAATTTGAACAATTTTTGTAGAGTTCCATTAGAGGGTGCTAAATGCCAAATATCTAAGCTCTAAGCCTTGTGGTTTCAGACAAGAAGATTTTCAAAGTTTTTCCTTTAAGTTGCCATAGCAACCAGAGTTCTTGATGGAATTTAATTCTTTGAAAAACTTTGGTAGAGCTTCAGGCAAGGAACATCCCAGGCAAGTTTCATTTAATTTGGCCTTTTGGTTTCAGAGAAGATGTCATTTGAATGAAAAGTTTACGGACGGACGGACGCCGGACAAATTGCGATCACAAAAGCTCACCTTGTCTCTATGTGACAGGTGAGCTAAAAAGAAGTAGGTCTGTAGGTCATTGTAAATATCTTATAAAAGTCAAGGACAAATTTAGTTAGTTATGTGCAGGATCACCTTTGACCCCAACACTATGATTAGAAAAATTTTTGAACAGAGCCATTAGACAACAAGAGTTCTGCGGAGCGCCGCCAATGCTAGTCTGTTTTACATATGTCGACACCCGTGACCTTTCATGTAAATATGTTGATATTGTTCATATTGATACCTTTGATCATTCAACTAAATAAGCAATTTTGACAAAAATTGTAAGTTATAAAGGGACATAACTCCAAAAATATAGCTTTTAAATTGTTTGAGTAATCGGCTACATTAGAGTTTTGCACGACGACAACGACAATGACAACAACAACGATGCAGCAATCATAATAGCTCGACTTTTTCTTCGAAACAGACAAGCTAATTATACACATTAAATATCTAATTTCTGGGTCTTACAGTTTTAGAAAAGATTCGTTTTTTAAAACTCCTATAAAAGTTAAATTAAACACCAAAGGAGGAGCCAGTTTTGACAGGGCCACAACTTGAACAATTTTTTAGGATGACCAAAACACAATACCACATATTTAAGCTCTAGCTTTTTTGTTTTTATATTCTCCTACATGTCTGTGTAAAAATAAGTGAGCCTTGGGGCTGTGCCAACTTTAACTTTATGGTTATAACTTGAAGGTCTACTAAACAATGCTACATACCAGGGCTCTGGAAATTTTCAAATCTCAATCGGACTGAGACCACATCTCTCTCCACACACTCAAAACAAGAGGGCCATGATGGCCCTGTATCGCTCACCTGAGTATGACTGCTTTTAACAGAGTAGCTATGGACCTGGTTAATTGACCCCAGATGACCCATATTCGAATCTGACCTAGAAATTATTGAAACAATCTCTCTGACAAATTTCAAGGTTATCTGTACCCAAAATGTTACTTCTAGAGTATTAACAAGGTTTTTTCCATATTTGGGCTCTATGACCTAGTTTTTTAACATAGATGTCCAATATTTGAACTTAAGCTAGTAATTACTGAAACAATCTCTCAGACAAATTTCCAGATATTTGGACTGAAAAAGTAGCCTCTAGAGTGTTAACAAGATTTTTCTATTTTTGAGCTCCGCAACCTAGTTTTTTGAATCCAGATAACCCATATCCAAACCTGAGCTACAAATCATCAAAAAAACCTTTCTGACAAATTTCCAGGACATTTGGACTGAAAATATAGCCTCTAAAATGTTAACAAGGTTTTTCCATATTTGGGCTGTGACCTAGTTTTTTACCCCAGAGGACCCATATTTGAACTTGACCTAGAAATCCTCAAGGCAACCTTTCTGACAAATTTCCAGATTATTTGAGTTGAAAATGTAACCTCTAGAGTGTTAACAAGATTTTTCTATTTTTGGGCTCCGCAACCTAGTTTTTGAACCCAGATGACCCATATTCGAACTTGAGCTAGAAATCACAGAAGCAACCTTTCTGACAAATTTCCAGATTATTTGGGCTAAAAATGTTACCTCTAGAGTGTTAACAAGGATTTTCAATATTTGGGCTCTGTGACCTAGTTTTTGACCCCAGATGACCCATATTCAAACTTCATGTAGAAATTTTCAAAGCAACCTTTCTGACAAATTTCCAGATTATTTGAGTTGAAAATGTAACCTCTAGAGTGTTAACAAGATTTTTCTATTTTTGGGCTCTGCGACCTAGTTTTTGAACCAAATTGACCCATATTTGAATCTGAGCTAGAAATCATAGAAGCAACCTTTCTGACAAATTTCCAGATTATTTGGACTGAAAATGTAACCTCTAGAGTGTTAACAAGATTTTTCTATTTTTGGGCTCTGCGACCTAGTTTTTGAACCCAATTGACCCATATTTGAATCTGAGCTAGAAATCATAGAAGCAACCTTTCTGACAAATTGCCAGATTATTTGGGCTAAAAATGTTACCTCTAGAGTGTTAACAAGGATTTTCAATATTTGGGCTCTGTGACCTAGTTTTTGACCCCAGATGACCCATATTCAAACTTCATGTAGAAATTTTCAAAGCAACCTTTCTGACAAATTTCCAGATTATTTGAGTTGAAAATGTAACCTCTAGAGTGTTAACAAGATTTTTCTATTTTTGGGCTCTGCGACCTAGTTTTTGAACCAAATTGACCCATATTTGAATTTGAGCTAGAAATCATAGAAGCAACCTTTCTGACAAATTTCCAGATTATTTGGACTGAAAATGTAACCTCTAGAGTGTTAACAAGATTTTTCTATTTTTGGGCTCTGCGACCTAGTTTTTGAACCCAATTGACCCATATTTGAATCTGAGCTAGAAATCATAGAAACAACCTTTCTGACAAATTTCCAGATTATTTGGGCTAAAAATGTTACCTCTAGAGTGTTAACAAGGATTTTCAATATTAGGGCTGTGTGACCTAGTCTTTGACCCCAGATGACCCATATTCGAACTTCACATAGAAATTTTCAAAGCAACCATTCTGACAAATTTCCAGATTATTTGGACTGAAAATGTAACCTCTAGAGTGTTAACAAGATTTTTCTATTTTTGGGCTCTGCGACCTAGTTTTTGAACCCAATTGACCCATATTTGAATCTGAGCTAGAAATCATAGAAGCAACCTTTCTGACAAATTTCCAGATTATTTGGGCTAAAAATGTTACCTCTAGAGTGTTAACAATGATTTTCAATATTTGGGCTGTGTGACCTAGTTTTTGATCCCAGATGACCCATATTCGAACCTGACGTAGAAATCATCAAAGCAACCTTTCTGACAAATTTCCAGATTATTTGGACTGAAAATGTAACCTCCAGAGTGTTAACAAGATATTTCTATTTTTGGGCTCCACGACCTAGTTTTTTAACCCAGTTGACCCATATTCGAACTTGAGCTAGAAATCATAGAAGCAACCTTTCTGACAAATTTCCAGGTTATTTGGACTAAAAATGTTACCTCTAGAGTGTTAACAAGGATTTTCAATATCTGGGCTCTGTGACCTAGTTTTTGACCCCAGAGGACCCATATTGGAACTTGACCTAGAAATCGTCAAAGCAACCTTTCTGACAAATTTCCAGATTATTTGGACTGAAAATGTAATCTCTAGAGTGTTAACAAGATTTTTTCTATTTTTGGGCTCCGTCACCTAGTTTTTGAACCCAGATGACCCATATTTGAACTTGAGCTAGAAATCATTGATAGAACCTCTCTGACAAATTTCCAAGATATTTGGACTGAAAAAGTAGCCTCTAGAGTGTTAACAAGGTTTTTCTAAATTTGGGCTCTGTGACCTAGTTTTCCAACCCTGATAACCCATGTTCGAACTCGTCTGAGATATTAATGAGACAAACATCCTGACCAAGTTTCATGACAATTGAGGAAAAAATGTGACCACTAGAGTGTTAACAAACTAATTGTGGACGGACGGACGGATGGATGGACGGACGACTGACAAAAGGTGATCAGAAAAGCTCACTATGCGCTACGTGACAGGTGAGCTAAAACTTAAGAGGTCCTTGGTCGCTCACCTGAAACTACCAAACAACTGGTGGATTGGGGGTAGGGGTGGCACCTAACGGCAGACAGTTCAAATACCACATATCGATATCAAAAACAAAAATTTGGTAAAACCAAACAATGCTCCCCGAAGTAGTTTTTGTTCAGAATGGCAAAAATAAGGAATGTACTATCAATGGTATTTCAATGACATGTGAAATTAAATACTTTTTAAGTAATAATAAGGCTGATCATGATGAAACATTAACGGAGATAATTAAACAAGAGGGTCCATGGGACCCTGGGTCGCTCACCTGCCAACAACTGCTAAATGGTTGCAAGAGTCAGTGGATGCAAATACAATTGCCAATTGACTCAAAGGGTGCAGGCAATTATGACCATGGGGTCATCTTTGGTAGAGTTTCACTAGATGTCGTGCGTCATCAGGATTGTTAAAGCACAACGTGGACTATAATGGACTGAGCCTCATAAAAAATATATCAGGCACATATACACATGATACTTAACATGTTTAAAGTTTCAAAGCAGTATCTTGAAAAATGTAGAAGTTTGTGCCGCAATATTTTTTAAAACATCCTGCTGTTTTACAAAAAACTAGGTTGCTGTGAACTGAATGTCGGAACACCGTTCCAAATAGGGATTATGTACATGACACATGTTCACTCTATTGCCAATTCTGCTAATTATTTTAAAATCCAACCATAGATGCAAAAAATATATGGGCAAGACACAAACTATCAGCAGAAAGGCCTATATAGCAGAACTTACTAAGTTCAGAGGGTTGCTGTGACATGGATCTTGGAGGGAGGAACATGGGTTTCGAGTGTAACACATACTTATTTTAATTTTTGGTTGTATTAAAGGGTTGCAGAGACTTTCAGTCTTTAAGTAATGTTATTTATAATACTAGAACTTTTATTAAAATACTATGTACACAATTAAAAAAAAAGATTCATAACGGAAAAAATGTGTAAATGCAATCTTTAATAAAATAGAACAATATTAGCCCTTCAAAATTATTTTTCCCTGACTTTTCACATTATTTTTTCTGGATTTTTATTTTTCACTGACCAATTTTCAAAATTCCCTGACAATTCCCTGACCTTGAAAAAAAATCAAATTTCCCTGACTTTTCAAGTCCCCTTGCAACCCTGCAAGATCTTATATTAACTCAAGTATTGTACAAGTCTGATTAAATTCAAATCAAAAATGAAGCTGCTATTGTGCAGACAAGGTCTAAATAGTTAATTTTGGCACTTTCAGGGGCCATAACTCTGGAACCAATAATGCAATATTGCAATTTGAAGAAAGGAACCAAGATCTTATGGTAATGAAAGTGAAGATCAGACCAAAATTAAGACCACTAGAGTGCAGAAAAGCTTTTATCATAACTTGACCTAGTGACCTAAATTTTAAAGTCACATGACCCTATTTCAAACTTGACCTAGATATCATTGAGATAAACATTCTGAAAAAGCTTGAAGAAGATCGGAGCAAAATTAAGTCTACTACAGTGCTGACAAGCTTTTTCTATAATTTGACCTAGTGACCTAGTTTTCAAGGTCACATAACCCAGTTTCGAACCTGACCTAGATATCATTGAGATACACATTCTGACCAAGCTTGAAGAAGATGGGACCAAAATTAAGACCCCTAGAGTGCAGACAAGCTTTTTCTAAAATTCGAACTAGTGACCTTGTTTTCAAGATCACATGACCCAGTTATAAAACTGACTTAGATATCATTGAGATAAACAATCTGACCAAGTTTGAAGAAGATCGGACCAAAATTAAGACTGCTAGAGTGCAGACAAGCTTTTTCTATAATTTGACCTTGTGACCTTGTTTTGAAGGTCACATGACCGGTCACATGACCCAGTTTCGAACTTGATCTAGATATCATTGAGACTAACATTTTGACAAAGTTTGAAGAAGATTGGACCAAAATTAAGACCGCTAGATTGCGGACAACCTTTTTCTATAATTTGACCTAGTGACCTAGTTTTAAAGGTGAGATGACCCAGTTATGAACCTGACCTAGATATTATTGAGATACACATTCTGACCAAGTTTAAAGAAAATAGCACCAAAATTAAGACTGCTAGAGTGCGGACAACAATTGTGAATGGACGACGGACGGACAACGGACGAAAGGCGATCACAAAAGCTCACCCTGTTACTATGTGACAGGTGAGCTAAAAATTAAGCAAGGTAGAATTATTGTTCATAAACACTGCATTGCCTCTCCCTATTCTCACTCACTGTGTGAAGTTTTATTAAAATTCGTTAGATAGTTTTGAAGTTATTCTCCAGACAAACATAGGGGTTTATGACAAAACATCGACAGACAAAATGCTGACATGACATTTCATCGACACGACAAAACATCGAACTGAAAAAATAGCGAACGACAGTTGGTCGAATTGTCGTGTCGGTCATTTGTCGTAGTTTGATTTCATTTTCCATGTTTTGTTGAAATTAAAGGATAAGTCTTATATATTTGTGTCGTACGCAAGAGTGAAAATTGCATTAATGGGAATCAAAAGATATATTTTTGCTGTTGTCGTCATCGTGATTTAGCTAGAGTGAGTTCATATCACCTACTTAAAATACAAACGTATACAGAGTACATAACAATAGCCCATACAATATACATAATTCCAATAGGCCTGTGTATGTCTTGATTCTCATTTGCTTTCTTACAATGGAATACCTTACATCTCAAAAAGGGAAAAAGCTGTTGTGCCATGGTGGCTTTATATATAAGAAAGATAGAACTAGAGACACAAAATCATTCTGGAAATGCATCCTCTCTGACTGCAGTGGAAGGGCAATATCAACTGATGATGATATCAGGATCTCACAGCAGCATAACCATGCACCGGACCAGTCAGAAGCAGAGGTATGATTTTGGTATCACTCAGTATTCTTGAATTTGTTTCGATTACAATAGCTCCTGTTCTGTTTTATTCTCATATCGGTCTGCATTTTAAGCTTTGTTCGGTGCCACTGCCTGTCTAAGCGCTACACTTACAGATTATTTTTGTTCAAAGGCAAGAAAGTGTATAAAAGAGTATAAAAGAGGCTGCACAAGGTCATGGTAAAACTGCTTCAATTGTCAATACTGAAATAGCCGAGAAGGTACCCCTACCACTTCAAGGTGCTCTGCTAAAAGAGACTTCACTCAAACGTCGAATTCAGCGTGAGAGAAGAAAAAAGTTCCCCCCACTCCCTACTTCACAGCATGATATTAAACTGGAGGGTAAATGGCGAGTGACTGAATCGGGTGAACAGTGGGTAATATATGATGATATGTGTGGCGAGGACAGAATCATAATGTTTGCCACCAACAAAAATTTTGAGACAATGACTATCTAAAGTCTGGTATGGTGATGGAACTTTTGATGTGTCCCCACCTTTCTTAGTTCAGTTGTACACATTGCACTGTGAGTACATGGGCAGGGTATTGCCTATGATCTATTGCTTACTACCAAGAAAAACAAGAGTCGTCTATGAAACCATATTTTTAGCAATTCGCCAAAAAAATGGCCCATATTCTGTCTGGGTTTGAGCCATGTGTAGAAAAATTTCTTGAGCCATGTGTAGAAAAATTCCGTATGGACTTTGAAAGTGCCGCATACCAAGCTGCAATAGCTGTGTTCCCGTCTGCTACATTTGAGGGATGCTTCTTTCACTTCTGTGAAGCTAACTGGCGCAATGTTGTCAACAGGCTATATAGAGGATGCTGACCTGCCCTAAATGTGAAGGAATTTACAGCCTTGGCGTTCTTGCCTGAACATGAAATTAGAAATGCTTTCTATCTCCTGAAAGAAGATGCACCACCTGAACTTGTAGAGTACATATCTTATTTCGAGAAAACCTACATTGGTCTATACAAATCTCAGAGCACTGGAACTAGCACACAGGTATACCGTATTAAGTTACTTTTTTGTACATAAAAGATGTTATCGAAGATAAGGATTGCTGATCGATTTTTAATTTATATTTATAATAAATACAGCAATTATATGAAACATAAAAATATATCTCTAATATATCTCTAAGGTTCTACCATTTGTCAGAAAATGTATAAAATATATTTTAATGCATTCCAGTATTCCAAATTTTAGTCGTTTTAATATTATCTATTAAAGGGAAGTAATAAGAATGTGCAAAGTTTACGCACAATTTAACTTCTGGGCGAAATGAATGTTATTTGTAATTTTTCTTTGTTTTCTCAACAGATTGAGTTTGTTTGGAAGTAACTGTTGTACAAGCCAAGCAAATGGTCCGTTTATAACAGGGTCATCAGCGACGATCCAAGAACTACAAAGTTTTTGGAAGGCTGGCATCGGCGGTTTTCAGTGATTGTCGGAGAGTCACACCCAAACATATACAAATTCCTCACAGTTCTAATAGGTGAACAGTCCAACACGGAAATGAGAATGCTGTCGCTTCTCCAGGGAGATGAACTTGGACTTCAGAAGAAGAAAGAGCAGTTAAAAAACAAACACAGAAAGGGGAATAAGAGACACACTAAGGTGGGTAGCATTCAACATCGAGTATCACTTGTGATTTACTGTTGACTGTGTTGTTGTACTGATCAAGTAAAGGCAATCAGATATACCGGGGACTTGGTGTAAATAAACAAGTTAAGCAATTATCACATTGTCGATGTTTGTCGATATTCTGTCAATGTTTTTTTCTACCTTTTGTTGTGTTGGCCATTTGTCATGTCGGTGTTTTGTTGTGTCGATGTTTTGTCTGTCGATGTTTTGACGGTCTCCCTAATTAAGTAGCATAAAGGGAGATAGTTCATAAACTAAGTAATGCAGAGTTATGGCTCTTTGACACTACACTTCTTCTCACTAGTCTCTATAACTGTGTGGAGTTTCAATGAGATATCATTGATAGTTTAGAAGTTGTACTCTGGACAAGCATTATTAAACATTTTAAGTATCATTAAGGGATATAATTCAAAATTTAACCAAGGTAGACATATGGTTATTGAACAGTGCACTTTCACTCACTAGTATCTATGACTGTGCGAAGGTTTAATCAAAGTCCTTCAATACTTTTCAAATTATTATCCGGACAAGCATTATTAACTATTATAAAGGGAGATAATTCAAAATCTAAGTAAATTAGAGATATTGTTCTTTGATATTGTCCTTCCTCTGACTAGCCTCTATAACTGTGTGTGTGAAGTTTCAATGAGATATCATAGACAGTTTAGGAGTTATATTCTGGACAAGCATTATAAACGTAAGACAGATAAATAAACAAGAGTGCCAAACTGCCACAAAATACGCCCGACGAAAATTTTGCTAAATGGTTGAGAAGTTTGACAGAGAGGTGTGTACATGCAGGAATCCTTATAACCAAAATTAATTTGATAACCAGCCAAATTAATACCAAAGAATTATGGGGTATTTGCAGAGGTGTCAATTATATCACAGGAACCATGTAGTACTATAATGGATTTGATAACCAGCCACATTAATAGTAAATTACAGGGCATTTAAACCATGGGAACCATTGTTACCATAATGAACTTGATAACCAGCCAATTTGATACCATCTGCGGGATATTTGGAAGTTCTTTGAAGTAGTGTTTAAAACATATAATGAATACATAGAGAACAGATAGGTTCATTTGTGAACAACAATTGTTTTAATATAAATTTTCACTGTACCCATGTAATGATATGAGTTTACAGATGCATGGATGAGAGTAAACATGTGCATGGCTACAACTATACTGATATATGGGTATAAAAATTATGCAAAGTAGAATTATGGTTCTTGGACACTGCACTTCATCTCACTGGTCTCTATCAATGTGCTAAGTTTCAACTAAATTCCTTCAATACTTTTCAAGTAATTCTCCGGACAAGGGTGTGATGGATGAAAGGACGGACAGATGGACGTGCCTTCAGAAGGACAGACAAGGCTCTTCCTATATTCTCTTCCTTTGGGGAGCATAAAAAAATTTAAACTAAGAAAGAAAGTCAATAGTTTAAGGTAAACTGAAGTCAAATTTTTCAAGTCAGTATCCAGATTTATACAAATAGTTAAAATTTCAAACATAAATTTTCAACAAGAGCCACCGCAAGCGGGGGCCAAGCTCAACTTTTTTCCTATTTCCAAAGGCAAATACATTAGAGGAAGCACACTGTGGTGAAGGGATTTCAAACATGAGCCATGTTACACATGGTTAATCCCCCCGCCGGGAAGAAGCACTTTCAAACACTCAATGTAATAATGTTTGAAGAAAATCCCACAAAAAATAGGCAAGGTAGAGTTATTGTTCGTGCAAACTGCACTTCCTACCAATGTGCTATGTCAGTGTATTAAGTTTGAAGAAAATCGCTCAAGCACTTTTGGAGTTATGCTTCAGACTAAGTTTTTCAATTAAATCTGATAAAGGGGAATAATTCTAAAAGTAGGCAAGGTAGAGTTATTATTCTTTCACACTGCACCTCCTCCAAATGTGCTCTTTCAGTATATGAAGTCTGAAGAGAATAACTCAACTCCTTGGAGTTATGCTCTGGACAAAACTGGAATGGACGGACACACGGACGGACAGAGACCATTTCTAATATCCCCTCCGCCTTTGGCGGGGGGATAATAAGTTCAAGAATTCAAGAATTAGATATACATGTATATGCTGGGATTTTTAAAATGTAAACAAGTAAATCTCATAAAGGGGAATAACTCTAAAAAATAGGCAAGGTAGAGTTATTGGACTTGCACATTGCACTACCTACCAATGTGCTCTGTCAGTGTATGAAATTTGAATAAAATCCCTCAAGTAGTTTTGGAGTTATGCTCCGGACAAAATTTATCAAGTAATATTGATAAAGGAGAATAACTCTACAATAACTCTACAAATAGGCAAGGTAGAGTTATTGTTCTTGCACACTGCACTACCTACCAATGTGCTCTGTCAGTGTATGAAGTTTGAATTAAATCCCTCAAGTAGTTTTGGAGTTATGCTCCGGACAAAATTTATCAAGTAAATTTGATAAAGCGGAATAACTCTAAAAAAAGGCAAGGTAGAGTTATTGGACTTGACACTGCACTACCTACCAATGTGCTTTGTCAGTGTATGAAGTTTGAATAAAATCCCTCTGGCAGTTTTGGAGTTATGCTCCGGACAAAATTTATCAAGTAAATTTGATAAAGCGGAATAACTCTAAAAAAAGGCAAGGTAGAGTTATTGCACTTTCACACTGCACTACCTACCAATGTGCTCTGTCAGTGTATGAAGTTTGAATAAAATCCCTCAAGTAGTTTTGGAGTTATGCTCCGGACAAAATTGTTTCAGACGGACGCACAGACGCACGGACGCACGAAGGGCATTCCTAATATCCCCTCCGCCTTTGGCGGGGGGATAATGAAATCAACAAAGTTGTACTTTTTCAAGTATTAACATCTAACCACAAATAACAAAACTATGGCCAAGTTTAGCAAATTCAATAATCTGACCTTGACTGTAAAGGTCATTTAAAGATCAAGGTCATATCGAAAGAATCAAAATGTCGGATTTGTCTTAAGTGTTGTTTTGTCCAAGTATGAATTAAATTCATAAATCAATGAGAAAAGTATGACAATTTAAGCAAAATTCAATCATTTGACCTTGATGGTCAAGCTAGTTTTTAGGGTATGGTCATACCTGAGTTATTCAATATGTCGGTTTTGTGATAATTGTTGTTTAGTCCAAAGTATGAATCAAAACCAACCATAAACAAGAAAGTTATGACAATTTAAGCAAAATTTAATTACTTGACCTTGACGGTCATGGTAATTTAAAGATTAAGGTCAAACTTGAATAATTTATCTTGTCGGCTTTGTCCTAAGTGTTGTTTTATCAAGTCTGATTCAAATCCAACCATAAACAACAAAATTATGGCCAGTTTTAACAAAATTCAATGATTTGACCTTGACTGTCAAGGTCATTTAAAGGTCAAGGACAAACTTGAAATAATCATTATGATGGATTTGTCATAAAGGTTGTTTAGTCCAAATATGAATCAAAGCTATACATAAATGAGAAAGTTATGATAATTTGAGCAAAATTCAATCATCTGACCTTGACGGTCAAGGTCATTTTAAGGTCATGGTCATACCTGAGTTATTCATCATGTCGGTTTTGTCATAAGTGTTGTTTTGTCCAAGTATAAATCAAATCCAACCATAAATGCTAAAGTTATGGACAATTATAGCAAAATTTAATAATTTGACCTTGAAGGTGAAGGTCAATTATGAGTCAAGGTCATATCTAAAAGAATCAAAATGTCAGATTTGTCATAAGTGTTGTTTTATCCAAGTCTGAATCAAATCCATAAATAAATGAGAAAGGTATGAAAATTTAAGCAAAATTCAATCATTTGACCTTGACGGTCAAGGTCATTTTTAAGATATGGTCATACCTTGAGTTATTCAATATGTCAGTTTTGTCATAATTTTTGTTTTCTCCAAGTATGAATCGAAACCAACCATAAACATCAAAGTTATGACAATTTAAGCAAATTTAATTATTGACCTTGACGGTCATGGTAATTTGAAGTTTAAGGTCAAACTTGAATAATTTATGTTGTTGGCTTTGTCATAAGTGTAGTTTTGTCCAAGTCTGATTCAAATCCAACCATAAATAACAAAATTATGGCCAGTTTTAACAAAATTCATTTATTTGACCTTGACTGTCAAGGTCATTTAAAGGTCAAGGTCAAACTTAAAATAATCATAATGTCGGATTTGTCATAAGTGATGTTTAGTTCAAATATGAATCAAATCTATAAATAAATGAGAAAGTTATGACAATTTAAGCAAAATTCAATCATCTGATCTTGACGGTCAAGGTCATTTAAGGTCATGGTCATATCTGAATTACCCAACATGTCGGTTTTGTCATAAGTGTTGTTTTGTCCAAGTATAAATCAAATCCAACCATAAATACCAAAGTTATGGACAATTTTAGCAAAATTTAATAATTTGACCTTGAAGTTGAAGGTCATTTATGAGTCAAGGTCGAGTTGAGTCTGGTTCACTTGAAGATCTTGTCCAACGGGTTGTTGTGTCCAAGTGTGAAGACAATCCACCAATTAATAATTAAGTTATGGTAAATTTTAGCAAAATTCAATAATTTGACCTTCAAGGTAAAAGTCATTTATGAGTCAAGGTCAAGTTGAGTCTGGTCCACTTGAAGATCTTGTCCAAAGGGTTGTTGTGCCCAAGTATGAAGACAATCCACCTATCAATAATAAAGTTATGGCAAATTTTAGCAAAATTTGATATTTTGACCTTGAAGTGGTGCTTTGACCCTTGCTCCGATATTCAAATGAAGATAAACTGTAGATCCTTCAAAAGAAAAAGAGTTTTGTTGTTGTTGACAATCTGACCTCAAAGTTATTGGTCATTTAGGGGTCAAGGTATAAAATAGTATATGTGACTTCGAAGATCTCAGCCAATAAATAGATTTTAAGGCTCTATGACAGAAAGCAGAAATACCTATTATTAGCTATGGTGATCTTGACTTTGACCCAGTGATCTCAAACCCCACCTTAGGGTAGAGGTCCATGCAAGGAACCTACAAAATTCCAAATATCAAAGGAAGGCTCTATGAGGTAAAGTAGATAAATTTTTTTTTTAGCCTTGGTGACCTTTACCCCAATCTAATGGAAGGGGTTCATGCAAGGTGTCCATATAACAGATATTTAAAATATCATGAATGCCTTCTGAGCATAACCTCTCAGGTTTCAGAGAAGAAGATTTTCAACTATTAAGTATTTTACACAACAAGAGGGCCATGATGACCCTGGATCGCTCACCTGAGTATTTTGGCTGTAGGTTTGCTGTTAAGCAGTATTTCATTTTTTAATTGAAAATATGTAAGTGCCTACAAACCAAATATGCAAAATATCAGTCAATAAATAAAGGCTCTATGACAGAAAGTAGAAATATCTATTATTAGCTATGGTGATCTTGACCCAGTGACCTCAAACTCTACCCATGGGTAGAGGTCCATGCAAGGAACCTATATACTGAATATCAAAGATATTGGTCTATAAATGAAGGCTCTATGAGGTACAGTAGATAAATCTATTTTTAGCCTCCGTGACCTTTAACCTATTCTTATAATTTCAAAAAGCTTGATAAAGCTTGCTTCATGCCAAATTTTAAAATTCTAGGCCTTGTGGTTTCAGACAAGAAAATTTTTAAAGATTTTCTTCTATACTGCTTTTTAAAACCTGTGACCCCTCGGGAAGGGGCAATAGTGACCCCATGGACATTTTTCAAACAAACTAGGTAGAGGTCCACTAGACAATGTTGCATACCAAATATCTAAGCTGTAGACATTTAGGTTTCCAGTAAGAGGATTTTTAAAGATTGCCTTTTTTACATATTAAGGGCCCCCGGGGTGGGGCCAACATATAAACAATACTGGTTAAGGTTCTCAACACAATTCTCCACACTAAATATCTAAGGTCTAGTCCTATAGGTTTGGAAGAAAAATGATTTTTCATGTTTTTCCTATATAACTATATGTAAACCAAAAGAACCCTGGGGCATGGCTAATTTTGACCCAGGGGACATAATTTGAACAAACTTGGTAGACATCCACTAGACAATGCTGCATACCAAATATCTAAGCTGTAGGCATTGAGGTTTCCAGTAAGAAGATTTTTAAAGATTGCCTTTTTTACATATTAAGAGCCCCCGGGGCGGGGCCAATTTTGACCCGGGGGCCAACATATAAACCATACTGGTAAAGGTTCTCAACACAATACTCCACACCAAATATCTTAGGTCTAGTCCTATTAGTTTCGAAGAAAAATGATTTTTCATGTTTTTCCTATATAACTATATGTAAATCAATAAAACATTTGACCCCTGGGGCGGGGCCATTTTAGCCCATGAGCCATGATTTGAACAAACTTGATAGAGGTCCACTGGACAATGCTGCACACCAAATATCTAAACTCTAGGCCTTACAGTTTCTGACAATAAGATTTTTCAAAGTTTTTCCTATATAACTCTATGTAAAACATGTGACCCCCGGGGCTGGGCCATTTTTGACCAAGGAGCCATGATTTGAACAACTTGGTAAAGGTCCACTGGACAATGCTGCACACCAAATATCTAAACTCTAGGCCTTGTGGTTTGTGACAAGAAGATTTTTTAAGTTTTCCCTAAATAAATCTATGTAAAATCAACTGACCCCTGGGATGGGGTCAGTTTTGACCCCACGGTCCTAATTTGAACAAACTTGGTAGAGGTCTACTAGATGATGCTTTATACCAAATATCTAAGCTCCAGGCTGTGGTTTCGGAAAAGAAGATTTTTAAAGATCCAACTTTTAAAATCTAATTTTAGCTCCAGTGAACCAGATATGCAATGGACCAGAACCATTTGAACAACCTTGGTAGAGCTTCATGCAAGGAACATCCCAGGCAAGTTTCATTTAATTTGGCCCTTTGGTTTCAGAGGAGATGTCATTTGAATGAAAAGCTGACGACGGACCGACGGACAGACGACAGACAAAGACTGATCAGAAAAGCTCACCCTTAGCACTTTGTGCTCAGATGAGCTAATAAAAATATTATGATCAATGTTAAAGTTTTCGGATGGAAACGGCAATGGCAACGACACCCTGACTATAGCAATAACTCGATTTCTTTTTCAAAAAAGGTCGAGCTAAAAACAAGGAAGTAGGTCAGTAGGTTAATGTCAGCCAAGGTCAAATCTGAAGTCTGCATACAAATTTATACAAGTAGTTAAAATTTCATTGATGTAGCTTCAAACAAGAGGGCCAAAATGACCTTGGATTGGTCATCTGAGTACTTTGCTGTTAAGCAAACATAAGAAGTAGTATTTTATTTTCTAATTGAAGATTTGTAGGTCCCTACAAAACAAATATCTAAAATATCAGTCAAAAAATAAAGGCTCTATGACAGACAGTAGAAATATCTATTATTAGCTATGGTGACCTTGACCTTGACCCAGTGACTTTAAACCCTACCTACAGGTAATGGTCCATGCAAGGAACCTACATACCAAATAACAAAGATATTGGTCTATAAATGAAGGCTCCATGAGATAAAGTACAGAAATCTATTTTTAGCCTCAGTGATCTTTACCCATAATCTAATGATTTGAACAAGCTTGGTAAAGGTCCACTAGACAATGCTTCATGCCAAATTTTAGAATTCTAGTCCTTGTGGTTTCGGACAAGAAGATTTTTAAAGATTTTTTCTATATTGCTATGTAAAACTTGTGACCACTGGGGTGGGGTCAATAGTGACCCAGGGGTCATTATTTGTATCAATTTTGTGGAGGTCCACTAGACAATGTTTAATGCCAAATTTTAAAACTCTAGACCTTGTGGTTTCAGATTAGAAATTTTTTTAAAGATTTTCTTCTATATTGCTATGTAAAACTTGTGACACGTGGGGACATTATTTGAAAAAACTTAGTAGATTTCCTCTAACATGCTACAGACCAAATTTCAGACCTCTGGGATTAGAATTATAGACAAGAAGAGTTTTAAAGATTTTCATTCTTGTTGCCACAGAAACCAGAGTTCTTTATGGAATGGAATTCTTTGAACAGCTTTGGTAAAGCTTCATGCAAGGAACTATCATCTTTCATCTTGTAGGTTTAGGAGATGTTGTTTGAAGCAAATGTGAACAGATGCCGGAAGATGTGCCATCCTAATAGCTCACCTGCACTATGTGCCAGGTAAGTGAAAAACAAGGAAGTAGGTCAGCAGGTCACATGAAGGTCAAGGACAAAGATGGATGAAGGTTAAATACCTTCCTACCCCATCCAATTATTTTTTTTTCCAGTGGGGGGAGGGTACCCAGGTGAGGTGGGTGGGGGCTGGGTACCCTGGTGAGGGCCAAGATCTTCCAAAGCCCATCTAATTAATTAGGCAATTTTGAACCATATGTATCTATGCTCAAGGCCTTTTACTTTCTTTAAAACCTTTTCCTTAATAACTTAATGTAAAATCCAAGTGACCACTGGGGCGGGGCCAGTTTTGATCGAGTGGCCATGATCTGTATAAACTTGTATAAAATATCTAAATCCTAGGCCTAATGGTTTCTGACAAGAAGATTTTTAAAACTTTTTCCTATACAACTCTGTGTACCAGTATGTAAGATTAAGTGATCACTGGGACAGACTAAAATAGCATACTAAAAGCTACACCTGACCTTTGGTCAGTAGAGCTAATAAATTGGCAAAAAACATCTACTAATAAATCGGCAAAAAACAATGTTTAACGTTAATATGCCTAATGTATGTTTACAATGTTTTTTCTCTTATTGAAAAATATGAACAATTTATTGTCACTGACAACTAAAATTGAATAATAATGCTCACGTTCATTGGTTTGTTGACACTGTGAAAAAATGTTTTGTTCAAAGTGAAAGTAGAAAGTGGAAGTAGTGCAAATATTTCATGAGGTTGTAACTTTTCAACACTGGTTAACATAATCAATCAGTGTTGACTAGCTGCTAATCAAGCACACTCACTGACAAGGTTAATCAGTTAATTTGTGATTATCTGCCCAGGCCATTGGGGATGATGGCAATTTTATGGGTTTATAATAGGTGTGAAGGACCACATTAGGGACTGATTGGGATTTAGGATTGAAGATTTGTCATTTTAATGGTAAGTTATATTTAAATTTGATTTTTGTTTTAAAAATATATGGACTGCTTTTTAAGGAGTTTTGGACAAAAAAATTGGTCCAGACAGCTGAAATTTGGTAAAGACTGACAAATTTTCAGTTTTCCAGAGCCCTGCAACAAACCAAATGTCTAGACTTTAGGCCTGCATTTCAGAGATCTTTAGTCATTTAAAACTATAGTTTTTGTCTTAATAAAAACAGTGATCTCTTGGGACATGATCTGAACAATCTTGGTATAGGTCCACTAGACAATTGCACAGAAGTTCAGAACTCTGGACCTGGTGATTTTAAACAAGAAGATTTTTTTAGTCTTTTATTCAAGTAGCCATAGCAATCAGTTTTGCGAGGAATGGTATTTTTGTAACAACTTTTGTAGAGCTTCATGTAAAGTGCATCCTAGCTCAGGTGACCTAAAAACCACACAGAAGATGTGATTTACTGAAAATCAAATTCAAGCATGTAAAACATATATCTACCTGTAGGTTAATGACCCTTGGCACTGGCTGTCTAGTGTTAGCACCTCCCTCTATGGCCATACCTAGAGTAGGCTTCGTCTTATATAAAGGAATTATGTAAAAGGGCACATCACCATACCTCTTCTTTGCATCCTCTATCTTTCTTGATTCCTAGTTAAAATAGACAAGAAATTTGGTAGAACTGATGGATGCTCACCACAGTAACACTTTCAAAATGGGTGTATTCTTTTTAGAATTTTTTTCTAAGTATACATGTAGATTGGAGAAAAAATACTGCTAAAAATATAACTAAAGCTATCACTGAATGTGAATACCCCCACAAAACCACAGAGGCAAAAGAGGAAAATATCAAAAAAGAACTAAACAAGAAATCGGTAGAACCGATGGATGCTCCCCTAATAAATGCCAATTCCAAAAGGGCTATTGTTTAATATGTATTTTTTTTAAGGTATGAAAAATAACAAAGGGCAATAACTCCTAAATTATGCAAAAAAGAGTTACCTTTCTTGCACGCTGCACTTCTCCTCATAGAGATCTATCTACCAATAAAGTTTCATGTTAATATCTCTTATACTTTGTGAGATATGCCCCGGACAAAAAATAAGTATGAGAAATTTCAAAAGGCAATAACTCAAAAATTAATAAAGCAAGAGTTATGGTTCTTGTGCAATGCACTACTCCTTAATGAGATCTAACTACCTATGAAGTTTGGTCTTGATATCTCTCATAGTTTTTGTGTTATGTTCCGGACAAAATTATGATGGACGGAAAGACGAAGGGACAGACGGGACGGACAAAGCGGCAACTATATGCTCGTCCTTCGGGGAGAGTTATAGGTAGAGTTATAGGTTTTGTGAACCAAACTTCCTCACAAAATTTTCTACCAAACTTTTCTATTAAAATGACTAAACTCGACACATCTCTATCATGTAGGCATCACTTGTGCCTTATTATTTCAAAATCACTTGATAAAGTTACAGACTGAACATGAAATATGGATGACTTCTAAGACTGACCTTAACCTTTGAGTTATGCAGCTGGGAGTTGTATGTGATACATGTGTTTAACATTTGTGTCAACTTATTTCAAAATCCCTTCATGCATGATGATATGCAACAATATGTGGACCAACCAACAAACCCACATAGGGACTCCTGTATACCCACCAAAGTTCGTTTGTATGCAAAATTGTACATCTGGTCCAAACTTCATGAACACAGGTTCAATTACAGTAGGAGGGTCTGAACTACAAAGTCAATTTCAGCTGAAGACAAAGATGATATCCACATGCAAAATTAGAAATTAAGTTCCAAAAACAACAAGAGGGCCATGATGGCCCTAAACCGCTCACCTGAGTCTCATTGCTCATGTTACAAATATCGTTATTGGTTTTTATAGGTGCAAGTTTGAATAAGTTTGCAATATGATTTAAGACTCTGGGTGTAATGGTACTCAAACTTTTGAGCAGAAAAAGTTTTATTCTACAGGTCCCAGTGACTTTGACCTTTGACATACAGACCCCAAATCCAATAGGGTTCTTCTAATATAATTACCCTGTTAACTTTGAATGTTCTGGGTGTAATGATACTCCAATTACTGAGAAGAAATAGTTTTCACTCTACAGGTCCCTGTGACCTTGTCTTTTGACCTACTGACCTCAAAAATGATTGGGTTCTTTTACTGAGTAAAGAAAATTATCCTATGAAGTTTGAAGGCTCTGGGTAAAATGGTACTCCAGTTACTGAGCAGAAACAGTTTTCACTCTACAGGTCCTTGTGAACTTAACCTTTGACCTATGGACCCTAAAAACAATAGGGTTCTTCTAATACAATTACATGTATTCTATAAAGTTTGAAGGCTCTAGGGTGTAATGGTACTACAGTTACTCTGCAGAAATAGTTTTCACTCTACAGGTCCCTGTGACCCTGACCTTTGACATACTAGCCTGAAAAACAATATGGTTCTTTTATTTAGTAAAAGCAATCATCCTTTGAAGTTTGGAGGCTCTGGGTGAAATGGTAATCTTGTTATTGAGTTGAAACGGTTTTCACTCTAGAGGTCCCTCTGACCTTGACCTTTGAACTACTGACCCAAAACACAAAAGGGATTTTTTGTACTCAATAAGGCAATAACCCTGTGAAGTTTGAAGGCTTTGGGTCAACTGGTACTCAAGTTATTGAAAGGAAACAAAGTGTGAAAGACAGACAGACAAACAAACACCCATGGAAAAGGCAAAAACAGTATGTCTCCATCAGAAAGGCTGGGTTGTTGGGAGACATAACAACGAACAATTCAAGGTATAGCCCTTGGTGTTTCAGAGCAGCAGATTTTCAAAGTTTTCCCTATATAAATCCTTGTGTGAAATCAAATGACCCCCTGGGTGGGGCCAGTTTTGACCCCAGGGTCATGATTTGAACAAACTTTTTTTTTTTTTTTTTTTTATAATTTATTTTTCATAGCATTTTCATATACAATATTAATTCATCAATACATACATTTTGACAAAATGAACATATTAAGGAAATATAAAGTATATATTAGAGAGATAGATGTAAGAGAAGATAGAGTCAGAGATAGAGTAAGGTTACTAGAGTGTGATATGATGTGTTGGCGTTTTTGCGGTTTTTTTTCTAGTCATATATATATTTTTATACTGTTTATTATATATCTATATTATTCCATTTTGAGTTATGAAAATCTAATTTGTTTTTATTTAAAGCTATTATTCTTTCAGTTTCTTTTCGTTGCTTTAGTTCTAATTTAAAAACTGATATTTTTGGTTCCATTTTGTTGAGCTTGCATTTGTACAGAAAGTATTTAGCTAGCAAGAGCACATAATTTGCGATAATGCTTTTACTATCAGTTGTAAATAACCCTAGTGCTATTATTTTATAGTCAATATGTACTAATAAATTATTATTTTCTAGGAATCGGGAAACATCTGACCAAAATGCTTGACTTACAGGACATTCCCAAAACAAATGAATAACAGTTTCATTATACATATTACATAAATCGCATAGACCAGATTGAACAAGTTTACATTTATGCAGAAAATCATTTGTAGGAAGGATACGTTTTAAGAACTTGTATTGGAAAGCCCTAAGTCTGGTATCGATTGTGCATTTAAAAGGGTTTGTATAAATTTGGGACCAGTCTACTTTATTTAAATTATACATATTATTCCACTTGCATTCTGATTTATTTGTCACTGTTTTATTATGTCCTTTCATATGCATTGAATATAAATATTTGTTGGGTTTACGTAGATTAATAACTTTAGTAATATTTAACACTTGTGGGCTATCACTGGTGCCTGTATTTAGCCTTATTTTCCATTGTTTGTCAATGCTAGAAATTAACGAAAAATATTTTAGATAATCCGAGCTATTTATATCATATTTCATTTTTAAATTATTAAAGTTATAAAAAGTATTATTCTCTATGTCATAAATGTCTTTAATGTATTTAATGCCTTTAGAATTCCATGCCTTATAATAGATTGTTTTGTTGTTTATTTTTATGTTTGAGTTGTTCCAAATGACTTGGTTTTTTATCTCTGTTACATTTGATTCAAAGTTTATTTCTGCCCAACTTCTTAGTACACTCGGACCCCGTTACTACGCGCCCCGTTATAACGCTGACCTCAGTATAACGCTCAAGGGTCATGGCTCCCCAAAAAAAAAATGTTAAAAAAAATAGTAAAAAAAAAACGTACCTATTTTACACCAACATAACTATTTTACATGTATATCTTATGTGCTGTATCCATAACAACGCTTGTTTAATGTGTCAACGAACTACAATTAACTGCGTAATTAGGACGCTCTAGGGCGGGAAAAGTGTGAAAAGCATGCAAAGTCTGGTGTTAATCCGCTCCTTTGTTCGTTGTGATCGATGATCAGACAGGTATCAAACTGTTATGAAACTGTTTTATCGACCATAATTATTTTACATGCATATCTTACGTGCTGTATCCATAACAACGATTGTTTAATGTGTCAGCGAACTACAATTAACTGCGTAATTAGAACGCTCTCGGGCGGGAAAAGTGTGAAAAGCATGCAAAGTCTGCTGTTAATTCACTTCTTTGTTCGTTGTGATCGATGATCAGACAGGTATCAAGCTGTTATGAAAACCTCAAATTCGAAGCTCTGAGGCGCAAACATCGATGAACTGAGTAAAAACACAAGCCGAAAATCTGTTTAAAAACCTTGTGTTATCTATCGAACGGCACAAAGTTCGTTAATTCTCACAAATATATTACAGGACTGCATCTAAGACTCTGAGAGTTGTCTTTTAGTGTTTACTTTTTACATTTTATTTGATTTATGCTGCTTTTTTACATTTCACATTTTACAGCAGGTGTTCAGTTCTGCTCGTTAACATCGTTTTTTTTCACTTTGTTACACATTGTGACTTACCGATTTTCACGATTTTACTTTCGTAATGGTTACGCCACGGATTTCCCGGGAATTTGCTTATGTTTACATTTTTCTTATGCGATTTTTTTCTGATTTTTTTAAACAAAGCAGGTAATATGTTATCAAATAATATTTTTCTCTATACAAAATGTACCTTGAGTGGTTTACAAACAAGTTTGGTTATTTTGAATGTTTAAACTTTAACATAAAGATACAGGTACATGTTAAGTAGGTGGGTGGGGTAATACTAGCAAATTAAATAGGTCAACTATACGATCTCGGTAGGCGCGTTATATATTGGAACCCCGTTTATATCGCGGTCTGAAACCTTGGATCCCAACAAGAGCGCTATAACGGGGCCCCTGTGTATATCTTTCAAAAACTTATTTTGTACCTTTTGTTCTAGATCTGATTTAGAACAATTTGCCTCAAATAATAATATACCACCATACTGTTCTAATTCATTTATATACATTTGTTTCCATTTACCATTGTTTTCCTTATCAAATAATCTTTTTAACCAAGAGCATTTTGCAGCAGCTATGAATGATTTAATATCGATCATTTTTAAACCTCCATTTTTATAATCAAGTTTAATAATGTTTCTTGCAATTTTTTCTGGTTTTCCATCCCATAGAAAATGAAATAATGATTTAATGATTAAACTTATTACTTCTTCGGGTGGGTTTTCAAGCACAGTTAGTGGGAAAATAATTTTTGGAATAGCAAAGGTTTTTATTACTGTTATCTTACCGATTAATGTTAAGTTATGATTGTTCCACTTGTTAAGTATAGCAATCATTTCATTAATTCTTGTATTAAAATTTATATCTATGCGTTTTTGTAAATTATTTGTAAAAGTGATACCCAGTGTTGATGCCTGATCGGAACTCCAGTTAAAATGTTTCATTTTACAAAATATCTTATTTTCATTTCTTAATGATCCGACTCTTAACAAGGTAGATTTTCTTGCATTTAATTTAAGACCAGATGCTTTTCCAAAGTTTTCTATAATTGTTAAAAGTCTGTTTAATGTTTCCTCATTTCCATTTGTAAAAAAAGTTGCATCATCTGCAAAAAGAGTTTCTTTAAATTTAGTACCATTCATAATTATTCCTGTAATATCCTTATTATCTCTTACTGCTATTGAGAGTATTTCAATACTAAGAATAAATAAGTAAGCAGATAATGGACATCCTTGTCTGACCCCTCTTTCAATTTTAAATGACTCTGATAAATATCCATTATTTATAATACAACCTTGAATATCATTGTAAAAAACCTTGATCCACTGTAATAAGGAGGGTCCAAAACCAAAAAAAGTAAGCGAATCTAAAATGAAATTATGATCTAAACTATCAAATGCTTTTTCAAAGTCAGAAAAAAGAAAAATTCCTGGTTTGTTATTTTCATTCAAAAAATCAATAATTTCGCTAATAAGTCTTATATTTTCTCCAATATATCTTCCTTTCAAAAAACCGGTTTGTGATTGGTCTATTATATCATTTAAAATAGGCTTCATTCTATTGGCAATTGCTTTAGTTGCGATTTTGTAGTCTAAGTTTAATAACGATATTGGACGCCAGTTATTTAGTGATGTTGTATCTTTATCTTTTTTGGGGATTAAGTTTATTACTCCTTGTTTTTGCATTTGTGTTAGGCTACCTGTTCGATAAGACAAGTTAATTGATGCTATATAATATTGTTTTATTTCATTCCAGAATATTTTATAGAATTCGGCTGTTAATCCATCAGAACCTGGACTTCTGTTATTTTGTATATACTTTAAGGCTTCAGCACATTCTTTATCGGTTAATTCACCTTCACAAGAGTTTTTCTGTACATCATTTATTTTTTGGCCTCAAACTTAACAAAATCGTGCAACTTATTTGTTAAAATATTTTTTCTATATATATTTTCGTAGTAAGACTTTGTTTCATGTAATATTCTATTTGGATCATTAATCGATACATCATTAATAATTAATTTTGAAACAGTTTTCTTATCAAATTTTTTTTTCTCTAGATTTGCGAAATATTTTGTGTTTTTTTTCCATACCATCAATAAATTGAGCTTTAGTTCTGATATAATAACCTTGTGCTTTTAATGCTGTGATTTCATCTAATAAGGACTTTTTCTGACACATAGATAAAATATTTGTTTCATTATTCTCACCATTGTCTATTTTACTTTGTAAAGCATTAATTTCACTGATTAATTGTTTTTCTGCTTTGTTATTTTCTTTTTTTTTCATTGATGTGTATTTTATTGTTTCATTTCTTATAGTTCCTTTTATTATTTCCCATAGTGTGTTCGCATTTGCATCTGCATTTAAATTTACTATTTCTGTAATAGATGTTTTTATTAATCGTTGGTATTCATTATCGAAAAGGATTGAATTATTCAATTTGAAGTAACCAGGACCTCTTTTATTTTCTTTAATTTCTAAGTTCAAATAGACCATTAAATGGTCAGATCGTACTCCAGTTGTAATACTACAATTTACAGTTTTGCTTGTTAAATTTGAAGATATTAGGAAATAATCTAAACGACATGAGATTATGGGTTTAGTGTTTGAATGCCAGGTGTATTGTTTCTTTTCAGGGTGTTTTAATCGCCATATATCAGTTAGGTCATATGCATCTACTAATGATTTTAATTTTGCTCTGCATTTCTTATGTGATTCTATTTTACTATTTTTCTTGTCATATTTTACGTTCATAACAGTGTTAAAGTCCCCGCCTGCGATAATATATTTGTCATCATTATCAGCGATTATTGTTTCAACATGTTCAAAAAAAGTATCTTCATCCAAATTAGGACCATATATATTAAGAACAAGGATTTCTATATTATTTATATCTATTATCAGCATTTGTAATCTGCCTTCGATTATTTCTGTATGACGTTTTACTGATATATCAATGTTATCTTTTAATAATATACATATACCCTTACTATTTGAACTGTTACCACTAAAATATGCTTCATGACCCCATTCTTTAGCCCATTTCCGGTGATCTTGTTTATTACAATGTATTTCTTGCAGTAGTATAATATTAAAGTCACTTTCCCGGAACCAGTTAAATATATGTCTTCGCTTTTTTACGTCAGCGATACCTCTAACATTAAAAGTACATAGTTTTAATTTCATTTTGTAAAGAATAGAAGTAATTTGTGCAACATTCGATTATCCATAAACAGTGAATTCTTTGGAAAAAGAAAACATAAACAAGAGGGCCATGATGGCCCTGTATCGCTCACCTGAGTATGACTGCTTTAAACAAAGTTGCTATGGACCTGGTTATTTGACCCCAGATGGCCCATATTCAAACTTGACCTAGAAATTATTGAAACAATCTCTTTGACAAATTTCAAGGTTATTTGTACTGAAAATGTTATCTCTAGAGTGTTAACAAGATTTTTCCATATTTGGGCTCTATGACCTAGTTTTTGACCCCAGATTACCCATATCCAAACTTGAGCTACAAATCATCAAAACAACCTTCCTGACAAATTTCCAGGACATTTGGACTGAAAATGTAGCCTCTAGAGTGTGTACAAAGTTTTTCAATATTTGGGCTCTGTGACCTAAATGTTTTGACTTCAGATGACCCATATTCAAATTTGACCTAGAAACCATACATTATGCTTTCTGACAAATTTCCAGGTTATTTGGAATTAAAATGTTACCTCTAGAGGATTAACAAGGTTTTTTCAATATTTGGGCTCTGTGACCTAGTTTTTGACCCAAGATGACCCATACTCCAACTTGAGCTAGAAATCATCAAGAAAACCTGTCTGACAAATTTCCAGGATATTTGGACTGAAAATGTAACCTCTGGAGTGTTAAAAAGTTTTTTACATATTTGAACCATGTGACCTAGTTTTTGATCCCAGATGACCCATATCCAAATCTGAGCTAGAAATCTTTGAAACAATCTTTCTGACAAATTTCAAGGACATTTGGACTAAAAATGTAACCTCTAGAGGATTAACAAGGTTTTTCTACTTTCGGGCTCTGTGACCTAGTTTTTGACCCCAGAAAACCTATATTCAAAACTAAGCTAGAAATCATCGATAGAACCTTTCTGACAAATTTCCAGGTTATTTGGACTGAAAATGCTACCTTTAGAATGTTAACAAGGTTTTTCCATATTTGGACTCAGTGACCTAGTTTGTGATTCCAGGTGACCCATATTCGAACTTGATCTAGAAATCCTCAAGGCAACTTTTCTGACAAATTTCCAGATTATTTGGGCTGAAAATGTAACCTCTAGAGTGTTAACAAGGTTTTTCCATATTTGGGCTCTGTGACCTAGTTTTTGACCCAAGATGACCCATACTCCAACTTGAGCTAGAAATCATCAAGAAAACCTGTCTGACAAATTTCCAGGATATTTGGACTGAAAATGTAACCTCTGGAGTGTTAAAAAGTTTTTTACATATTTGAACCATGTGACCTAGTTTTTGATCCCAGATGACCCATATCCAAATCTGAGCTAGAAATCTTTGAAACAATCTTTCTGACAAATTTCAAGGACATTTGGACTAAAAATGTAACCTCTAGAGGATTAACAAGGTTTTTTTCTACTTTCGGGCTCTGTGACCTAGTTTTTGACCCCAGAAAACCTATATTCAAAACTAAGATAGAAATCATCAATAGAACCTTTCTGACAAATTTCCAGGTTATTTGGACTGAAAATGCTACCTTTAGAATGTTAACAAGGTTTTTCCATATTTGGACTCTGTGACCTAGTTTGTGAATCCAGATGACCCATATTCGAATTTGATCTAGAAATCCTCAAGGCAACTTTTCTGACAAATTTCCAGATTATTTGGGCTGAAAATGTAACCTCTAGAGTGTTAACAAGGTTTTTCCATATTTGGGCTCCGTGACCTAGTTTTTGACCCCAGATGACCCATATTTAAACTTGACCTAGAAATTGTCAAAGCAACCTTTCTGACAAATTTCCAGATTATTTGGGCTGAAAATGTAACCTCTAGAGTGTTAACAAGGTTTTTCCATATTTGGACTCTGTGACCTAGTTTTTGACCCCAGATGACCCATATTTGAACTTGACCTAGAAATTGTCAAAACAACCTTTTTGACAAATTTCCAGATTATTTGGGCTGAAAATGTAACCTCTAGAGTGTTAACAAGATTTTTCTATATTTGGGCTCCGTGACCTAGTTTTTGAACCCAGATGACCCATATTTGAACTTGAGCTAGAAATCATCAATAGAACCTTTCTGACAAATTTCCAGGATATTTGGACTGAAAAAGTAGCCTCTAGAGTGTTAACAAGGTTTTTCTATATTTGGGCTCTGTGACCTAGTTTTCCAACCCTGATAACCCATGTTCGAACTCGTCCGAGATATCAATGAGACAAACATCCCGTGCAAGTTTCATGACAATTGAGGCAAAAATGTGACCACTAGAGTGTTAACGAACTAATTGTGGACGGACGGACGGACGGACGGACGGACGACGGACGACGGACAAAAGGTGATCAGAGAAGCTCACTCTGTCACTACGTGACAGGTGAGCTAAAAAGTGCCAATGTGTTAAAAAACACAAAAACGCCAACTTGACAGAAAAGAAATGTGAAAGTATAAAGAAAATAGAAAATTCTCAGTAATAATCCCTTAAATGACATTGGTACTGTAATATTGCATTACAACATGAATAAAACAGGAGTGTAGCTTGTAAAAACATAGTCAATGCGTTTCCTAACAATATTATATAAGCCTTTAACATTTCAATGCATTGTTAAACAAAAAGAAACTGCCTTATAAGGTCAGAAAACATTAAGTTGAGAAAGAAGATGAATGATGCTTTAAAATCCATTTGTTTTGCGTGAAGAAACCATGATAATACAACAGCAACAACAACAGTTTTCAAGGAATATTGTATGCGGACTTACTAAGAAAATTAAATATCTAGCATATGATTACTAAAGAAAAATATATATTCATGTATGTATAATTTGACATTAGAGAGAGGCAAGACTTTCAGTATTATATAGATAGCATAAAAGCGTTAGTGTTAACATGAAAAAGGAAGAAAAGTACTGACATTATGTATAGAATTTCTGAAAAATGTAGCTTTTTTCTGATACTTAAGGTAAAGGCTAAGATGATAAACCTATTAAAGATTATATTCTATTAATCAAAATATTAAAGGAAGATAATCTGTAGAAGGTCGGATGATACTGAATGAAAAAAAAGAGAAAATCAACACTATGTCTCTCCATGACGACTATTCATTAACGGAGATTTAACTAGAGGAAAAAAGAGATTTAAAAAAAAAGCCAAAAATACGAAACCTAAATCTCGCTTATGTATACATATACCATTATTCAAAATGATAAATACACAGTAGTTTTGCCAGCCTTATTAAACGAAGGTTGTAGATTTGATAATTTCATCATTAGAGTAAATCAATAATTAAAAAAAAGAATGTTAAGATATCTAACACTGCTTGAAATATTAGCTATATAATTGTTAAAAAAAACAAGGCTCTAATTCTATATTAGAACAAAAAATAAAAAATAAATAAAAAAATTTCAAGCATGAATTTTGATCACACATGTACTGGTAAACCTCAATGGTATTTATGTTCTACTTTCACACTTCACTAATCTATACTGTATAAGGCTAGTTTCTATTATGCAATCAAAAGATTACTGTTATAATGTGTATTGTATATATTGGTAGTTTATACTGTTTGTCTAAAGTTTGCTGCCATGAAATTAGTCTATGTTGGGCTCAGTTGAGTTGCATTGTTGCCCTAATTTCTTTTCATGTTTTGGCCATGGGAGATCAATCCAATCCTGAAAGTCTTCAAAACGAACTGATATAGTTTCATCTTGTTTATTTTTGAAAAATAGCGATCCATTTTTTGACCAGGCATTTTTCACTTCATCTGGAGATTTCCTTTTTATACACATGAGAACATGCTGATTTAATTTAGTGAGATCTTCATTTATGTATATATTGGTGCCTTTCAGATTTTTAACATTTCTTAGAATTTCATTTTTGGCAAATCTTGAATGTAATTTTACGATGATGCCTCTGTTCTTGCCGTTTCTATTTGGCAACCTGTGTGCAAAGTCAATATCATGTAAATGAAGATTGCATAGACGATGTCTTCTTGATAAATCTATCACTTTATATGCTGTCTCAAGTGGACTTTCATTTTTTTTGAAGTCTAACATACCACTGATTCTTATATTGTTTCTTCTGCTGTATTGTTCTGTATCATTATCATGTTTTCTGTGTACTTCATTTATTTTTTCTATTTTTTCTTGAAGATCTGAATTCTCTTGTTCTTGCAGAATTATTTTTTCCTCCAACTCTACTACTTTTTCTTCCAACTTTTTATTTTCTTGATCTTTATCAAATAATGTACTCTCAAGTATTTCTATATTTCTGATAACAGACTCTAAGAGGTTATCTTTCATCTCTAAGAATAAACTTTTCATAGATTCTCTCAATGAACCATCATCTTTGGTTATCACCTTGGTAAGCTTTTCTGTTACCTTTTTCATTGATCCATCGAGGTTCTCAAGTTTTGAGTTCATTAATTTCATCTGCTTCAAAAGATTAGAATTATCACACTCCAGATCACCTTCATCATTGCTTGATGCATTTGTCCTGTGTTTTTTCTTCTTTTGTTTTTTATTTATTTCCTCCTTTACTGTGCTCAGTTCCAACTCACTTGTACTCGATTGTTCACTTCTTTTACGTTTTGAATTGTCATCAACTTTATTCATCTCGACGTTTTCTGCCATTATTTTTCTCTGCAGTATATTTTTTTTAAAATGGCTGCTTTTATATTGAATTTATCGATTTACACTACTTTAATCTACTCAAAAACTAAGTTTTTCATCAAATTTTTACAAAGCCATAATTGAAATAGTACAAACTTCAAATCCAAGCTATATCCTGATATTCATATTGTATTCCAAAGAGAAAAATCACATTTTTATTGGAGCTGATTTTCTCACACCTGTCATTCAAGGGAGATCACTTAAAAATTTGAACAAACTTGGTAAAGGTCCACTAGACAATGCTGCACAACAAATATCTAAACTCTAGGGCTTGTGGTTCCTGACAAGAAGATTTTTAAGTTTTCCCTATATATGAACCAACTTGGTAGAGGTCCACTAGATGATGCTTCATACCAAATATCTTAGCTCCAGGCCTTGACGTTTAGGAGAAGAAGATTTTTAAAGATCCAACTTTAAAAATCTAATTTTAGCTTCAGTGAACCAGAAATGCAATGGACCAGAACCATTTGAACAATCTTAGTAAAGCTTCATGCAAGGAACATCCCAGGCAAGTTTCATTTAATTTGGCCCTTTGGTTTCAGAGGAAATGTCATTTGAATGAAAAGTTGACGACGGACGGACGGACAGACGACGGACAAAAACTGATCAGAAAAGCTCACCCTGAGCACTTTGTGCTCAGATGAGCTAAAAATCCATCCATGTATAAAGAAATATACTCACAAATTAATGTTTTAATTTGTTATTTGACCTTTGACCCTGAAGTAAGACCTTGACCTCTACCAGAGACACCTGAATTTTTTGCGCGACACCCCGCCTCGCTATGGAGAACATTTGTCCCAAGTTTTATTAAAATCCCGCCACGTATGTAGAAGTTAGGCTCCAGACATGGGTATTGAGCTGACCCTCCAAGTGTGACCTTGACCTTTGAGCAGCAGACCTGGGTTTTGTGTGTGACACACCACACCATCATGGTTAACATCTGTATCAAACTATTTTGTAATCCTTCAAAGAATGAGCAAGATATAGAACAGACAAATCTAGACAGACACACGGACTGACGAATGCACATACATGTACACCAAACCAGAAAAAGTGAAAAGCAGTGACTAAGCAGTGACTAAGTCGACCTCACCACAAGGGGGCTCCACAATTTCAAAATCCTCTGACTACTAAGCATAATAATTTAAAGCATAAGCAAGATACAGCGCCAAGAAACAAATACTTATATTTTTATTTGACCTGTGACCTCTTATGACCTTGACCTTCATTTTGTGTGAGACAACTCAACTCAACATGGATAACATTTGTGCTAAGTAATATTAAAATCCATCTATGTATATAGAATTTATACTCTCAAATGAATGTTTCATTTTGTTATTTGACCTTTGACCCCTAAATGTGACCTTGACCTTTGCCATAGAACCTTTTTTTCAAATCCTCTGACCACTAAGCATAATACTTCAAAGCATAAGCAAGATACAGCGCCAACAAACAAATTTTAATATTTTTATTTGACCTTTGATCTCTTGTGACCTTGACCTTCATTTTGCACAAGACAAGACATTTGTTTTAAGTTATAATAAAATCCATTCATGTATATAGAAGTTAAACTCGCAATGAATGTTTTATTTTGTTATTTACTTTTGACCCTTAAGTGTGACCTTGACCTTTGCCTCAGACACCTGAGTGTTTGCCGACACTCCATCTCACTATGGAGAATATTTGTCCCAAGTTATATTAAAATCCCTCCATGCATGAAGAAGTTACGCCTGGACAGGGGTATTGAACTGACCCCCAAGTGTGACCTTGACCTTTGAGTGGCAGACCTGGTTTTGTGTGAGACACACAACCCCATCATGGTGAACATTTGTACCAAATTTCTTTGTAATCCTTCAAAGAATGAGCAAGATATAGACTTGACAAATCCGGACGGACGCACATACATCCAACTATACGCCAATAGCTCCAAAAAGAAAAAGTAGGTCAGTAGGTCAAAAAATAGGTCATGCAATGACGTTTTTGAAATCGGAACAAAAAACTGTATATATGGTCCAAATTTCATTGCCATAGCTCCAAAAACAAAAAGTAGGTCAGTAGGTCAAAATTAAAATTCATGTGATGACATTTTTATACCAAATATCAAAGCTTTAGCCTTTGTCATTTCAGAGGAGAAATTTTTTTAAGTTTTTACTATATACATATAAGAATAACCTATGACCTCGTGGAGTGGGGCCAATTTTGAGACTAGGGCCATAATTTGATCAACTTTCGTAGTGGACCTATAGATGATGTCATATACCAAATATCAAAGCTCTAGCCTTTGTCATTTCAGAGGAGAAGATTTTTTAAGTTTTTACTATATACATATAAGGAAAACCTGACCCCCTGGGGTGGGGCCAATTTTGGCACTAGGGGCATAATTTGAACAACTTTCGTTGAAGACCTATAGATGATGTCTTATAACAAATATCAAAGCTCTAGCCTTTGTCATTTCACAGGAGAAGATTTTTTAAGTTTTTACTATATACATAAAAGGAAAACCTATGACCCCCTGGGGCAGGACCAATTTTGGCACTAGGGGCATAATTTGAACAACTTTGGTAGAGGACTTATAGATGATGTCAAATATCAAAGCTCTTGCCCTTGTACTTTCTGACAAGAAGATTTTTTTAATTTGCATTTTTGAAACTTCTTTTTTGGCTCTGTGACCTACTTATGCAACAGACCAGAATCATTTGAACAACTTTCAAAGGGGACCACCAAAGGATCATTCCTGTGTAGTTTGGTTAATCTGCAGTTACAGAGGAGTTGTTGTTTTTATGAAATTGTTGATGACGGACGACGCACGACGACGGACGCCGGACACAGGGGTATCACAATAGCTCACTATAAGCACGTTGTGCTCAGGTGAGATAAAAAGAAACGAAAAACTGTGCACATGGTCCAAATTTCATTGCTGTAGCTACAAAAAACAAAAAAGTAGGTCTGTAGGTCAAAAATATAGGTCAAGGAATAATGTTTTTGAAATCATCTTGAAACAAGAGGGCCATGATGGCCCTAGATCACTCACCTGAGTATTTTGGCTGTAGGTTTGCTGTATGGTCCAAATTTCATTGCTGTAGCTAACCAAACAAAAAGTAGGTCAGTAGGTCAAAAAAATAGGTCATGCGATGACATTTTTGAAATTGGAACGAAAAACTGTACACATTGTCCAAAATTTCATTGCAATAGCTCCAAAAACAAAAAGTAGGTCAGTAGGTCAAAAATATAGGTCATGCGATTACATTTTTGAAATCGAAACGAAAAACTGTGCACATGGTCCAAATTTCATTCCTATAGTTAAAAAACAAAAAAGTAGGTCAGTTGGTCAAAAATATAGGTCATGCGATGACATTTTTGAAATTGGAACGAAAAACTGTGCATATGGTCCAAATTTCATTGCAATAGCTAACAAGAGGGCCATGATGGCCCTGTATCGCTCACCTGAGTATGACTGCTTTTGACAAAGTAGTACGGACCTGGTTAAATGACCCCAGATGACCCATATTCGAACTTGACCTAGAAGTTATTGAAACAATCCCTTTGACAAATTTCAATCCTATAGCTAAAAAAGAAAAAAGTAGGTCAGTAGGTCAAAAATATAGGTCATGTGATGACATTTTTGAAATCGAAACGAAAAACTGTGCACATGGTCGAAATTTCATTGCTGTAGCAAAAAAACAAAAAAAGTAGGTCAGTAGGTCAAAAATATAGGTCATGATATGACGTTTTTGAAATCGGAACAAAAACATGGTCCAAATTTCATTGCCAAAGCTCCAAAAACAAAAAGTAGGTCAGTAGGTCAAAAGGAAAGGTCATGCAATGACATTTTTAAAATCAAAACGAAAAACTGTGCACGCGGTCCAAATTTCATTGCTGTAGCTAAAAAACAAAAAAGTAGGTCAGTAGGTCAAAAATATAGGTCAAGGAGTAATGTTTTTGAAATTATCTTGAAACAATAGGGCCATGATGGAGTGGATCGCTCACCTGAGTACTTTGGCTGTAGGTTTGCTGTTAAGCAGTATTTCATTTTTTAACTGAAAATATGTAAGTGCCTACAAACCAAATACGTAAAATATCAGTCAATAAATAAAGGCTCTATGACAGAAAGTAGAAATATCTATTATAAGCTATGGTGACCTTGACCTAGTGACCTCAAACCTTACCAATGGGTTCCATGCAAGGAACCTATATACTGAATATCAAAGATATTGGTCCAAAATAAAGGCTCTATGAGGATAAATCTATTTTTAGCCTCCGTGACCTTTAACCTAATCTAATAATTTCAACTAGATGGGTGTTCAGTGGAACACTTTAGTCGCCCTTGATAAGGTAAACAAGAGCCTGCTGGAAAAGACAGCATGCTAGTCAAAGTACAACAATACCTGTCCACAGACAGCATGCTCCACTTTTCTCAGTGCTGGATAACTAATTATACGCCAAGTTAAACAAGAGGCCCAAGTGAAAAAAAACTGACTGGGGCAGGGCAAGTACCTAGGTAAAAGTGGGGTTAAAAACAAGAGGGCCATGATGGCCCTGTATCGCTCACCTGAGTATGACTGCTTTTAACAAAATTGCTATGGACCTGGTTAATTGACCCCATATGACCCATATTCGAATCTGACCTAGAAATTATTGAAACAATCTCTCTGACAAATTTCAAGGTTATTTGTACTGAAAATGTTACTTCTAGAGTATTAACAAGGTTTTTCCATATTTGGGCTCTATGACCTAGTTTTTTTAACCTAGCTGTCCCATATTTGAACTTAAGCTAGTAATTACTGAAACAATCTCTCAGACAAATTTCCAGGTATTTGGACTGAAAAAGTAGCCTCTAGAGTGTTAACAAGATTTTTCTATTTTTGGGCTCCGCAACCTAGTTTTTGAACCCAGATGACCCATATTCGAACTTGAGCTAGAAATCATAGAAGCAACCTTTCTGACAAATTTTCAGATTATTTGGGCTAAAAATGTTACCTCTAGAGTGTTAACAAGGATTTTCAATATTTGGGCTCTGTGACCTAGTTTTTGACCCCAGATGACCCATATTCGAACTTGACCTAGAAATTGTCTAAGCAACCTTGCTGACAAATTTCCAGATTATTTGGACTGAAAATGTAACCTCTAGAGTGTTAACAAGATTTTTCTATTTTTGGGTTTTGCGACCTAGTTTTTGAACCCAATTGACCTATATTCGAACTTGAGCTAGAAATCATAGAAGCAACCTTTCTGACAAATTTCCAGATTATTTGGGGTAAAAATGTTACCTCTAGAGTGTTAACAAGGATTTTCAATATTTGGGCTCTGTGACCTAGTTTTTGATCCCAGATGACCCATATTCGAACCTGACGTAGAAATTTCAAAGCAACCTTACTGACAAATTTCTAGATTATTTGGACTAAAAATGTTACCTCTAGAATGTTAACAAGATTTTTCTATTTTTGGACTCCGCGACCTAGTTTCTGAACCCAGAAGACCCATAAACGAACTTAAGCTAGAAATCATTAAACCAACCTTTCTGACAATTTCCTGATTATTTGGGCTAAAAATGTTATCTCTAGAGTGTTAACAAGGATTTTCAATATTTGGGCTCTGTGACCTAGGTTTTGACTCCAGATGACCCATATTCGAACTTGACCTAGAAATCGTCAAAGCAACCTTTCTGACAAATTTCCAGATTATTTGGACTGAAAATGTAACCTTCAGACTGTTATCAAGATATTTCTATTTTTAGGCTCCGCGACCTAGTTTTTGAACCCAGATGACCCATATTTGAACTTGAGCTAGAAATCATAGAAGCAACCTTACTGACAAATTTCCAGATTATTTGGGCTAAAAATGTTACCTCTAGAGTGTTAACAAGGATTTTCAATATTTGGGTTCTGTGACCTAGTTTTTGACCCCAGATGACCCATATTCGAACTTGACCTAGAAATCATCAAAGCAACCTTTCTGACAAATTTCCAGATTATTTGGACTGAAAATGTAACCTCTAGAGTGTTAAGATTTTTCTATTTTTGGGCTCCGCGACCTAGTTTTTGAACCCAGATGACCCATATTTAAACTTGAGCTAGAAATCATCATTAGAATATTTCTGACAAATTTCCAGGATATTTGGACGGAAAAAGTAGCCTCTAGAGTGTTAACAAGGTTTTCCTATATTTGTGCTCTGTGACCTAGTTTTCCAACCCTGATAACCCATGTTCGAACTCGTCCGAGATATTAATGAGACAAACATCCTGACCAAGTTTCATGACAATTGAGGCAAAAATGTGACCACTAGAGTGTTAACAAACTAATTGTGGACGGACGGACGGACGACGGACAACGGACAAAAGGTGATCAGAAAAGCTCACTCTGTCACTACGTGACAGGTGAGCTAAAAATAGGCAAGGTAGAGTTACTGTTCTTGCAAACTGCACTTCCTACCAATGTGCTATGTCAGTGTATAAAGTTTGAAGAAAATCGCTCAAGCACCTTTGGAGTTATGCTTCGGACAAAGTTTTTCAATTAAATTTGATAAAGGGGAATAATTCTAAAAGTAGGCAAGGAAGAGTTATTATTCTTACACACTGCACCTCCTCCAAATGTGCTCTTTCAGTATATGAAGTTTGAAGAAAATCACTCATGTACTTTTAGAGTTATGCTCCGAACAAAACTGGAATGGACGCATGCACGGACGGACAGAGACCATTTCTAATATCCCTTCCGCCTTTGGCGGGGGGATAATAAGTTCAAGAATTCAAGAATTAGATATACATGTATATGCTGGGATTTTTAAAATGTAAACAAGTAAATCTCATAAAGGGGAATAACTCTAAAAATAGGCAAGGTAGAGTTATTGGACTTGCACACTGCACTACCTACCAATGTGCTCTGTCAGTGTATGAAGTTTGAATAAAATCCCTCAAGTAGTTTTGGAGTTATGCTCCAGACAAAATTTATCAAGTAATTCTGATAAAGGGGAATAACACTAAAAATAGGCAAAGTAGTGTTATTGGACTTGCACACTGCACTACCTACCAATGTGCTCTGTCAGTGTATGAAGTTTGAATAAAATCCCTCTAGCAGTTTTGGAGTTATGCTCCGGACAAAATTTATCAAGTAATTCTGATAAAGGGGAATAACTCTAAAAAAAGGCAAGGTAGAGTTATTGCACTTGCACACTGCACTACCTACCAATGTGCTCTGTCAGTGTATGAAGTTTGAATAAAATCCCTCAAGCAGTTTTGGAGTTATGCTCCGGACAAAATTGTTTCGGACGGACGGACGCACGGACGCACAGAAGCACAGACCGACGAAGGGCATTTCTTATATCCCCTTCGCCTTTGGTGGGGGGATAAAAAGGGGCATAACTCTGTCAATTGTGACCTTGACCTACACATTTGTCATCATCACGACCCTGTTGTCGTAAGCAATATAATTTGAAAGTTTGATGTTAAAATTTTAAGAAAAAGTTATTACGTTAAGTTTTCATGACAAAATCCATGTATAACAAGAGGGCCATGATGGCCCTGGATCGCTCACCTGAGTACTTTGGCTGTGGGTTTGCTGTTAAGCAGTATTTCATTTTTTAATTGAAAATATGTAAGTGCCTACAAACCAAATATGTAAAATATCAGTCAATAAATAAAGGCTCTATGACAGAAAGTAGAAATATCTATTATAAGCTATGGTGACCTTGACCTTGACCCAGTGACCTCAAACCCTACCCATGGGTAGAGGTCCATGCAAGGAACCTCTATACTGAATATCAAAGATATTGGTCTATAAATGAAGGCTCTATGAAGTACAGTAGAAAAATCTACTTTTAGCCTCTGTGACCTTTAACCTAATCCAATAATTTGAAAAAGCTTGATAAAGCTTGCTTCTTGCGAAATTTTAAAATTCTAGGTCTTGTGGTTTCAGACAAGAAGATTTTTAAAGATTTTCTTCTATATTGTTATTTAAAACTTGTGACCCCTTGGGCGCGGCCAATAGTGACCCCAGGGACATTTTTCTAACAAACTTGGTAGAGGTCCACTAGACAATGCTACACACCAAATATCTAAGCTCTATAACTTACGGTTTCTGACAAGAAGATTTTTTTAGATTTTCTTATATAACTCTATGTAAAACTAGTGGCCCCTGGGGCGGGGCCATTTTTGACCCAGAGGCCAGGATTTGAACAAACTTGGTACAGGTCCACTAGACAATGCTACACACCAAATATCTAAGCTCTATTACTTACGGTTTCTGATAAGAAGATTTTTTAAAGATTTTCCTATATAACTCTATGTAAAACAAGTGACCCCCGGGGCGGGGCCATTTTTGACCCAGAGGCCAGGATTTGAACAAACTTGGTAGAGGTCCACTAGACAATGCTACATACCAAATATCTTAACTCTAGGCCTTCTTGTTTCTGACAAGAAGATTTTTTAGTTTTTCCTATATAACTCTATGTAAAACAAGTGACCCCCGGGGCGGGGCCTTTTTTGACCCAGAGGCCATGATTTGAACAAACTTGGTAGAGGTCCACTAGACAATGCTACACACCAAATACAAATATCTAAGCTCTATAACATACAGTTTCTGACAAGAAGATTTTTTAAGATTTTCCTATATAACTCTATGTAAAACTAGTGGCCCCTGGGGCGGGGCCATTTTTGACCCAGAGGACAGGATTTGAACAAAGTTGGTAGAGGTCCACTAGACAATGCTACACACCAAATATCTAAGCTCTATAACTTACGGTTTCTGACAAGAAGATTTTTTTAAGATTTTCCTATATAACTCTATGTAAAACAAGTGACCCCCGGGGCGGGGCCATTTTTCACCGAGAGGCCATGATTTGAACAAACTTGGTAGAGGTCCACTAGATGATGCTTCATACCAAATATCAAAGCTCCAGGCCTTGTGGTTTCAGAGAAGAAGATTTTTAAAGATCCAAATTATAAAATCTATTTTTAGCTCCAGTGAACCAGAAATGCAATGGACCAGAACCATTTGAACAATCTTGGTAGAGCTTCATGCAAGGAACATCCCAGGCAAGTTTCATTAAATTTGCCCCATTGGTTTCAGAGGAGATGTCGTTTGAATGAAAAGTTGACGACGGACAGACGGACGAACTGACGGACGACGGACAAAGACCGATCAGAAAAGCTCACCCTGAGCACTTTGTGCTCAGGTGAGCTAAAAAGGGGCATAACTCTGTCAAATGTGACCTTGACCTAGAAATTTTTGGCATCAACCCGACCCTGTTGTCATAAGCAATACATTTTGGAAGTTTGATAAGATAATGTTTAGAAATAGCAAAGTTATAGCCAACATTAAGTTTTCGTGACAGACCGATGGACAAAGCGATCGCTATGTATCGCCTTTTCTTCGAAAGGGCGACACAAAAAAGCTTGATAAAGCTTGCTTCATGCCAAATTTTAAAATTCTAGGCCATGTGGTTTCAGACAAGAAGATTTTTAAAGATTTTCTTCTATACTGCTATTTAAAATTTGTGATCCCTTGGGCGGGGCCAATAGTGACCCCAGGGACATTTTTCAAACAAACTAGGTAGAGGTCCACTAGACAATGCTGCATACCAAATATCTAAGCTGCAGGCATTGAGGTTTCCAGTAAGAAGATTTTTAAAGATTGCCTTTTATACATATTAAGGGCCCCCGGGGCGGGGCCAATTTTTACCCCGGGGCCAACATATGAACAATACTGGTAAAGGTTCTCAACACAATACTCCACGCCAAATATCTAAGGTCTAGTCCTATTAGTTTCGAAGAAAAATGATTTTTCATGTTTTTCCTATATAACTATATGTAAATGAAGAGAACCCTGGGGCATGGCTAATTTTGACCCAGGGGACATAATATGAACAAACTTGATAGAGGTCCACTAGACAATGCTTCATACCAAATATCTAAGCTGTAGGCATTGTAGTTTCTGAGAAGATGATTTTTAAAGATTTCCTATATAAGCCTATGTAAAATCAAATGACCCCCGGGGTGGGGCCTATTTTGACCCAGTGGCTATGATTTGAAGAAACTTAGTAGAAGTCCACTGGACAATGCTGCACACCAAATATCTAAACTCTAAGCCTTGCGGTTTCTGACAATAAGATTTTTTAAAGTTTTTCCTATATAACTCTATATAAAATATTTGACCCCTGGGGTGGGGCCATTTTTGACCCAGGAGCCATGATTTGAAGAAACTTGGTAGAGGTCCACTGGACAATGCTGCACACCAAATATCTAAACTCTAGGCCTTGCAGTTTCTGACAAGAAGATTTTTTTAAGTTTTTCCTATATAACTCTTTGTAAAACATGTGACCGCCGGGGCTGAACCACTTATGACACAGGAGCCATGATTTCAACAAACTTGGTAAAGGTCCCTTGGACAATGCTGAACACCAAATATCTAAACTCTATGCCTTGTGGTTTCTGACAAGAAGATTTTTTAAGTTTTCCCTATATAACTCTATGTAAAATCAACTGACCCCTGGGATGGGGTCAGTTTTTACCCCACCGTCATAATTTGAACAAACTGTGTAGAGGTCCACTAGATGATTCTTCATACCAAATATGTAAGCTCCAGGCCTTGTGGTTTCGGAGAAGAAGATTTTTAAAGATCCAACTTTAAAAATCTAATTTTAGCTCCAGTGAACCAGAAATGCAATGGACCAGAACCATTTGAACAATCTTGGTAGAGCTTCATGCAAGGAACATCCCAGGCAAAGTTCATTTAATTTGGCCCTTTGGTTTCAGAGGAGATGTGATTTGAATGAAAAGTTGACGACGGATGAACGGACGACAGACGACGGACAAAGACTGATCAGAAAAGCTCAACCTGAGCACTTTGTGCTCAGGTGAGCTAAAAAAGTACAAATGGTCCAAATTTTATTGCCATAGCGAAAAACTTAGACAAATGGACCTGGTTAATTGACCCCAGATGACCCATATTCGAACTTGACCTAGAAATTATTGAAACAATCTTTCTGACAAATTTCAAGGTTATTTGGACTGAAAGTGTAGCCTTTAGAGTGTTAACAAGGTTTTTCCAAATTTGGGCTCTGTGACCTAGTTTTTGACCCCAGATGATCCATATCCAAACCTCAGCTTGAAATCATCAAAACAACCTTTCTGACAAATTTCCATGACATTTGGACTGAAAATGTAGCCTCTGAGTGTTTTAAAGTTTTTCGATAATTAGGCTCTGTGACCTAGTTATTTAATCCAGATGACCCATATTCAAAGTTGAGCTGGAAATCATTGAAACAACCTTTCTGACAAATTTTCAGGTTATTTGGAATTAAAATCTTAACTCTTGAGTGTTTACAAGGTTTTTCCATATTTGGGCTCTGTGACCTAGTTTTTGACCCCAGATGACCCAATTTTGAACTTTAGCTAAAAATCATCAAAACAACCTTTTTGACAAATTTCTTAATATTTTGACTGAAAATGTAACCAGTGTTAAACTGGTTTTTCTATTTTTGGGCTCTGTGACCTAGTTTTTGAACCAAGATGACCCATATTCGAACTTGAGCTTGAAATCATAGAAACAACCTGTCTGACAAATTTCCAGATTATTTGGACTGAAAACGTTACTTCTCCTTCAACAAGAAGATTTTCAAAGTTATCGCTATATAAGCCTATGTAAAATCAATGACCCCCTGTTGGGGCCAAATTTGACCCCAGGGGTATAATTTGAACAAACTTGGTAGAGGTCCACTAGACAATGCTACATACCAAATCTTAAGGCTCAGGGCCTTGTGGTTTCAGACATTAAGATTTTCGAAGTTTTTCCTATATAACTCTATGTAAAACTAGTTACCCCTGGGGCGGGGCCAGTTTTGACCCAGGGGCCATGATTTGAACAATCTTGGTAGAGGTCTACTAGACAATGCTCAACACCAAATATCTAAGCTCCACGCCTTTTAGTTTCTTACAAGAACTAGAGGTCCACTAAATGATGCCTCATACCAAAAATCTAAGCTCCAGGCCTTGCAGTTTCTGACAAGAAGATTTTTGAATAATTTACTATATAACTCTATGTAAAACAAGTGACCCCTTGGGCGGGGCCATTTTTGACCCAGGGGCCATGATTTGAACAATCTTTGTAGAGATCTACTAGACAATGCTCAAAACCCAATATCTAAGCTTCATGCCTTGTGGTTTCTGACAAGAAGAATTTTAAAATTTTTCCTATTTAACTCAATGTAATTAAAGGGACCCCCAGGGCGGGGCCAGTTCTGACCCAAGGGTCATAATTTGAATAATCTTGGTAGAGGTCCAGCAGATGATGCCTCTCACCAAATATCTAAGCTCCAGGCCTTGTGATTTCTGACTAGAAGATTTTTTAAAAGTTTTCCTTATATAACTCTATGTAAATCAAGTGACCCCCGGGCCAGTTCTGATATCAGGTTCATAATTTGAACAATCTTGGTAGAGGTCTACCAGATGATGCCTCGCACAAAAAATCTAAGCTCCAGGCCTTGTGGTTTCTGACAAGAAGATTTTTAAAGTTTTCACTATATAACACTATGTAAAACATGTTACCCCTGGGGCTGGGCCAGTTCTGACCCCAGGGTCATAATTTGAACAATCCTGGTAGAAGTCCACTAGATGATGCTACATACCAAATATCTAAGCTCCAGGCCTTGCGGATTTTGAGAAGAAGAATTTTAAAGTTTTTCTTTTTGCTTGCCATGGCAACCAGAGTTCTGCATGGAATTGAATTCTTTGAACAACTTTGGTAGAGCTTCATGCAAGGAACATCCCAGGCAAGTTTCATCAAATTTGGCCCAGAGGTTTCAGAGTAGATGTCGTTTGAATGAAATTGTTGAGGGACGCCGGACGACAGACGCCGGACAAAGTCCGGTCACAATAGCTCACCATGAGCCAAAGGCTTAATTGAGCTAAAAATGACTCAGTGCCCATAATTCTGCCAAAAATAATCTGAGCAGAAACTCCTGATGAAATACACAACAAGGCTTGGTGACAAACATTCCTGTGAAGTTTCAATGAAATCCTCCAAGCAGTTTTGGAGATGAAGAGTGGAGAAGAATTTAATATAGGAGTTATAGTAAACAAGAGGGCCATGATGGCAGCAGATCGCTCACCTGAATACTTTGCCTTTGGGTCTGCTATTGAACTAACATCAAAAGCTTTTTTAAGAATGTCCCTATATAAATCTATATGAATACAAGTGACCCACAGGGCAGGGCCAAATTTCACTCAAGGGGCATTATTTTAACAAACTTTGTAGATGACCTCTAGCTGATGCTCCATTAAAAATATCTAAGTTCTAGGCTCTCTGGTTTCAGACATGAGGTTTTTTAAAGTTTTGCCTATATAAGCCTATGTAACATCATCTGACCCATGGGGCAGGGCCAAATTTGACCCCAGTGGGATAATTTGAACAAATTTGGTAGAGGTCCACTATACAATGCTACATACCAAATCTTAAGGCTTAGGGCCTTGTGGTTTCAGACAAGAAGATTTTCAAAGTTTTCCTTATAGAAGCCTAAGTAAAATCAACTGACCTCCGGGACAGGGCCAAATTTGACCACAGAGGTATAATTTGAAGAAACTGGAAAAGGTCCACTAGACAATGCTACATACCAAATCTTAAGGCTCAGAGCCTTGTGGTTTTCACTATATAAGCCTATGCAAAACCAATGACCCACAGGTGGAGTCAAATTTGACCCCAGGGGTATAATTTGAACAAACTTGGTAGATGTCCACTAGACAATGCTACACACCAAATTTTAAGGCTCAGGCCCTTGCCGTTTCAGACAAGAAGATTTTCAAAGTTTTCCCTATGTAAAATCAATTGACCCCTGGGGTGGGGCCAAATTTGACCACAGGGGCATAATTTGAACAATCTTGGTAGAGGTCCACTAGACAATGCTACATACCAAATCTTAAGGCTCAGGGCCTTGTGGTTTCAGACAAGAAGATTTTAAACAAGAACTGTCATTGTAAGATGACAATGCCCCCGAACGTGGTGCTTTGACCTTTGAATTGAGAACCAGTCATTCAGTGGTCAAGGTCAAATAAATATAGGTCAGTGGGAAGGTCTTATCCAAAGGGGGTTGTGTCCAAGTATGAAGTAATTCCATTTACTTATAAGGAAGTTATGGGCAATGTTAAAGTTTTTGGACAATTGGATCTTCAAGGTGAAGGTCATTCAGGGGCCAAGGTCAAACAAATATAGGTCAGTGGGAAGGCCTTGTCCAAAGGGTTGTTGTGTTTAAGTATGAAGTGTATCCACTTACCAATTTGGAAGTTATGGCCAAATATTAGTTTTTGGACAATTGGATATTCAGGGGTCAAGGTCAAATAATTAAAGGTCAGTGGGAAGGTCTTGTCCAAAGGGGTGCTGTGTCCAAGTATGAAGTAAATCCACTTACTAATAAAGAAGTTATTGCCAATGTTAAAGTTTTTGGACAATTGGATCTTCAAGGGAAAGGTCATTCAGGGGTCAAGGTCAAATAAATATAGGTTAGTGGAAAGGTGTTGTCCAAAGGGGTGTTGTGTCAAAGTATGAAGTAAATCCATTTACTAATAAGAAAGTTATTGCCAATGTTAAAGTTTTCGGACGGACTGACGGATGGACAGTTCAAAAACTATATGCCTCCCTTCGGGGGCATAAAAATTTTCCTATATAAGCCTATGTAAAACCAATGACCCCAGGGTGGGGATATATTTGACCCCAGAGGTATAATTTGAACAAACTTGATTGAGGTCCACCAGTAAATGCTACATACTAAATCTTAAGGCACAGGGCCTTGTGGTTTCAGACAAGAAGATTGTCAAAGTTTTGTCTATATAAGCCTATGTGAAATCAATTGACCCCCAGGGCAAGGCCAAATTTGACCCCGGGGGCATGATTTGAACAACTAGACAATGCTACATACCAAATCTTTAGGCTCAGGGCCTTGTGGTTTCAGACAAGAAGATTTTTAAAGTTTCACTATATAAGCCTTTGTAAAATCAATTGACCCCCGGGGCGGGGCCAAATTTGACCTCAGGGGCATAATTTGACCAAATTTGGTAGAGGTCCATTAGATAATGCTACAAACCAAATCTTAAGGCTCAGGGCCTTGAGGTTTCAGACAAGAAGATTTTCAAAGTTTTTCCTTTCAGTTGCCATAGCAACCAGAGTTCTTGATGGAATTGAATTCTTTGAACAACTTTGGTAGAGCTTCATACAAGGAATATCCCAGGCATGTTTTGTCAATGTTGGCTTAGCTGTTTAGGAGGAGAAGTAGTTCAAGTCAAATTGTTGACAATGCACGACTCATGCCGACGTACGCCAAACAATCAACGATCCCAAAAGCTCACCCTGAGCAGTGCTCAGATGACTAAGTACAGAATCTCCTGACGATATACACAACTAGACTTGGTGACGAACAGTCCTGTCAAGTTTCAATGAAATCCCTCGAGTGGTTTTAGAGATGAAACGAGGACAAGATTTTACAGGACAGATAGACGGACAGACAGTGTGATGACTATATGCTTCCCTTTGGGGGCATAAAAATATAGTCCATGATGTATATCATTCTTGTTTGATGCCAACATATTGTTTACAATCAAAAGCTAGAAGATGAAATACATCACAAAATTTTGTAAAATTGCTTGCTGATTACAGTGCAAACTGGAAACTGCACAAAGCAATGGCGATTAGGCGATTCATGGTAAGAATCCTGCTTGTTCGTGAAAAGGACTTCTGTCAAATTTGAGTTTGAAAAGTTGAAAATACAATCTTCATTTTACTTATGCTGTAGTTATCAGCCTACTTTTTAGAAGTAATGATGAAAAGAGATGTTTGTAAAACATATATGCTCCCCTAGCACCTTATCCCTATAGGCAGCCATGAAGTTTTTAGGAGCTGGGACCATGCGCTCTATAGTTATTAATTGGAAATCATTTTGCTATTCAAGGACACTGTGATCTTGGCCTTTGAACTGGTGACTTGAAAAACTAAAGGGCTCATCTACAAGTCATGAACAACTTATATACCAAGTTTGAGGAACATGGGTCTAAGCGTTCTACACTTATTCATCCAAAACCATTTTGCTTTTCAAGGTCACTATGACCCTTGAACTTTGAACCAATGACCTGAAAAATGATAGTTGTTATCTACTGATCATGGCAAACCTACATACTAAGTCTGACAAACTTGGGCCCAAAGATTCCCAAGATATTCAGCAGAAACTGTTTTGATTTTCAAGGTTACTGTGACCTTGACCTTTGACTTAATAACCCTAAAAGCTACTGTGGTCATCTAATTGTCATGACAAACCTACCTATAAACTTTCGAGGAGCTGAGCACAAGTGTTCTATAGTAATTGATCGGAAACCATTTTGCTATACAAGAACACTGTGATCTTGACCTTTGACCTGAAAAGCTGTAATATGTCATGAACTGGTCATGGCAAACCTATATACCAAGTTTGAGGGACCGGGGCCCAAGTGTTTATAGTTATTCATTGGATAACATTTTTCTTTTCAAGGTCCCTGTGACCATGGCCTTGAACCTTGTGACCTGAAAAATCTATAAGGGTCATCAACTAGTCATGACTTACCTACACAGTAAGTTCCAAGAACTTGGGACTAAGGGTTCTATAGATATTGATCAGATACTGTTTTGATCTTCAAGGTCACTTTGACCTGGTGACCTGAAAGACAATAGGGTCATCTACTGGTCATGACCAGCCTACACACTAAATTTGAACAATTTGGGACCACGGGTTCTGTAGTTATTTATTGTTAAACATTTAGCTTTTCAAGCTCACTGTCACCTTGACCTTTCACCTGCTGACCTGAAAAACTATGGGGTCATCTACTGGCCATGACCAACTAATGCATTAACTATGAAGAACCTCGGACCAAGGGTTCTATAGTTATTGATTGGAAACCGTTTTGTTCTTCAAGGTCACTCTGACCTTGACCTTTGACCTGAAAATCTATAGGGGTCATCATAGGGTTCATGATCAACCTACACATTAAGTTTGAAGAACCTGGGACCAAGGATTCTATTGTTATTGTTTGGAAACCAAAGTGTCTATCAACCGACCAACCAACCAACATTTGCAAAACTATATGCCCCCTCAACTTCGATGGTGGGCATAAAAAAAATAGTAAAACTGCCATATTCAATAAACAAATTACTATTTCTGGATGCAGCTCTCTGATATACATATAGGTTTTAATGAATGAGCTTTTAAAGTAAAATTGAAGTATGAATTAACAAACTTGCAATGCTGGATTTTGGCAACTAACAGCCTCCATACATAACAGGTTAACTTTTAGACTGAACTGGCAAATTTATCCTAGCACAGTAATACTGTATGGGTATTTTCCAATATCCTAAAAATAAAAGATTACTTACAACTGTAATTTCTGAAAATATTTGCCAATTTATCTTAATATTATCAATCACTTTTACCTAAACATACAAGTTATCTCCAGTAATATTGAAATGATAACAAAATACCTCCTGCTGTTTAGCTATAACAGCTAACTCTACTCCTGAGTAAACTTGTGGACGGGGTATTTTCACAGGCACCAGTGTCAAGCAAGAATCCATATCATTTCATATAAATCCAGAAATTAAAATTTCTTCCTACACTTAAATTATATTCATAAAACACAGAGGACAGAAAGTTATATTTAATCAATATAGATGTTATATTAAGCCTGTGTTTATAGTACAATATATTGCTATGGTTACCTGTGTATTGATTTCTGTGACATTGTCATAGGGAGTTGGTAGTAACATGAATGGTGCACATGAATAAACAGATTTTCATTCAAAAAGATATTCAGATAATTATTTTTAACAAATGAAGGATACTGACACTGCCATGATCATGACCCAGACTAAGTGAAGACTTGAGTGTACTGCTATAAGTAACTTAATCAATTAGTCATTTATTCAGATAAAATGGTCATATTTGTCAATGCTTACCATAATCTGAATGTTAGAAACAGTGATAATTATTCAAATTCTGCTGTTTGAGTTATGAAACTTGAGTATTGTTACTTATAACAGATACAAAAGGAATACCTTGAAAAAAGACAAATAGATCTATATGACTATTATAAGAGACAGATAATATTTGGAACAACCAGGATGTCTGCCATACAGACTGAAAGGAATACATTTCATTACTTTATTGTTTACAATAATCTTTTTAAATTTGGGAAATTCAAAACTCACCATGTAAATGTATGGTGTATAAACTTGTGTGTCACCTCCAGTATCAGAGCTGTTTTCCAGTGTGTCTTCATCATCATCTCTATCATCATCTTCAACATCTGACTCAAAAAGATTACCTCTTGTTGATTCTTGAAATACCATGGATACATTTGTTATGCTTGGATATCCAGGCACAGAGTCTAGACTAATAGTGTCAATAGACCCCTCTCCATCATTTATTCTTATTTCAACTGGTGGGTGTAAATGTCCTCTAGATGATGCAACTTTTGGAGAAGATGTTGCACTAAATGGGCCATCTTGTCTCCGGCTGGTCATTTCTGTGATACTCTTATGTGACTGACCACTACAATTGGTTAATGTTGAACAGTTGCTCTGACTACCATGATCACATGGAGTAGTATTTACAGAAGAACGATTCTGCAGAACATCATTAATGTTCACAGGATTATCAGAGGATATTGTTACCCTGAAAAAAAAATGTCTGTTTACACACAGAACAGAAGTGAAAACAAGGAGATGCAATGGCAAGACAAACAAAATGGCTGTAAACAGTTGAAATTAGAGCTATCACAGGAGTGATTAAAAGCACACCCCCCCCCCCCCCCCCCACCATTCTACAATGAGAGCGGGGATTGGATGTAAAGTGAGACATTAGACTAAAAATGTTTGAAAAATGACTGGGCAGTGGGCACTAACCTGTAGTAGAGATGCATTTGTACAAGGGTCCTCAAATAAAAAGTGATAATGAACTGATTCCAGGTATATGACAAGGAAAGCAAGGTCCAGAAACTGTTTTCTTATGCTGAACAACTGTGACCTTGACCTTTAACCATCTGACCCCAAAATTGATAAGAATCATCCTTTATGTAGTTGAAGTCCATGTGCCAGTTTTCAAAAGGATAGATGATAATGAAAGCAAGTTGAAGTCTGGAAACTGTTTTCTTATTTTGAAGCACAGTGACCTTTGACCCCAAAATCGATAGGGATCATCATCATCCCTGATTGGGCTGAAATCCATCTGTAAGTTTTCAGGCAGGCAGATGATAAAGAAAGCAAGTTATAGTCCTTGAACCTTTTTTTATGTCAAACCACTGTGACCTTGACCTTAGACCAAGAAATCAATAGAAATTATTATTGATTGAGGGGAAGTATATGCATAAGTTTTTTTGCAGGTAGATGATAAAGAAAGCAAGTTTAGTCCAGAAAGGATTCTGTTTAAATCAGATGGACAGACAGACAGACAAGCTGATTCCAGTTCATCCCCCAAATGTTGTTGCAGGGGTATAACTATGAATGCTAGAAAGTGTAAGTTATATAGGTTCTTGGCGGGGTATATGGCCTTGTATAAGCTAGTAAAACTGAAATAACCCAAGCTGCCAGACAAGGGTTTTTTATCAGTTTGAACAGGTTTTCAGAGGCCGTGTACTTAGTTAAAAGTCTATATAATGAACTTATAATACTGCAGATTATTTTAAAAACAAAAACTTGTCTATTTTCTACGTAGAATTTGACCATTTTCTTTTATTTGTGTACTCTCCTAATCTTCCCCTGACCTCTTTCTTAATCTTCTTCTGTGAAATTACCAGAATAAACCGAAGTTCACAAACAATTTGTTTTTGGTTTTGATGTTGATATTTCAGAATTGTATCTTAATCACACAAAATTAAGTTACATTTTAGATCTCTCTTCATTGTCTTGGAAACTGGACAGACTCATGCCTAAGAGACTCTTAATGTGTAAATTTTTTAATCGAGAGAAAAAATGGCTATGTAAATGAATCAATGAAAATAATTATCCAATCCAAAACTGAGTAAGCACTGAGGCTCTTCTGGGAAAATCACTGCTTATGGTATATATAGGTTTTGCTCACTGTATATACGGCTTCATATACGGATGGTCTTAACCAATCAGATGTCATCAAATTTATCTGTGGTATTATAATATTTTCGATAATCAGTAATTTTTTGTTGGAATTATCAAAATGTTTTTAAGTATAACCAGAACCTTCACCACACTTAATTTTGACAAATAAAAATATGTAATATTACAGAATTTTTTATGAAGAAGATTCAACCATAGAAAACAAATTCAAAAATGATATGTTGTTTCTGAAAAAAGGTCTGTGTTGTGCAAACATCACAAGCAAAAAGATAGTGACCAAGACAATACAGTTTTACACTTACAGCAATGTACATTTTCAGTTCAAGTCTGCCAAACTGCAAAGCATGTGGGAAAGCATTCATGAAATAATAGTGAACTGGAATTGATAGATGTAAAGTTTAATTCAAGTTAAAGAAAACTTGAAAGATTGTAAAAATTGTGTCTGTTACAAGGTGTGTATCCATATCAGTACCCTCTTTGCAAAATCTACTGAAACGGTACCCTTTTTGCACATGCTGAAAACAAATTAGCGATGGACAGCAATCAAATGAATGCTCATTCTACAGATGAAAGAAAGTATGTCATGTGCAAAAGAATTATACCAAGGAACACTGGAATGTTCTGGCTATGTCTTTTTTTTGTTATTTGTCTAATTTTCAATTTCTGCAACTCCACAATATCAAGATGTTTTGCCTCGCCCGCTGCCTTGGCATGTTCTGTGGACTTAAACGAAGCAGTGGTTTGATTCTTTACACACCATATGTATTACATGTATTCATTTATATATTATCTTCAGACAAATGGCAATACATAGTCTGAAATATATGTAAAATTCATAGAAACACCCTACTTTTGGTATCACAGTGGCACCCATTACCACTCTGCTATTGATTTTTTTGCATCACAGGTAACCTCTCTCTCAATTTTTTAAAGCACAGGCATACAGTTTCAGACAAGAAAAGACACAACCCAGTGTAAAACCCCCGGGCCTGGTAATTTCTGACCATAAGCAAATAATCTGAACAATCTTTGAAGAGGTCAACTATACAATGCTACATACCAAGAATTAAGGTCTACAGCTTACAGTCCCAATAGGTGCAAATAAGAGGAGATGTTGTCTAAAGGTAAAAATGGATGATGCATGATGCACCCCACATGATGCATGACGGACAAAAGAAAAATGGACAATGCAACATGGACACATGGTGATTTCAGGCTTTTTTCAGCATATGCACTGGGTGAGCTAAAATTTTAACATGATGTAATAAAACACAATATCATTGTTACGTGAGAGGCATGCCCAATATTCCAGTGATCATAATATGATTTTAACAGGACAACTTTACAAAATTTTTGACAATATTCAGCAAACCTTTTTTGTCTAAATGAGAAATTACTGCTGTAAACCCTATTTCAAAACAAATATCTATATTATCAAAAGAAATATGTTACAACTATGAGCTTACAGTCTCAATAGGCGCAAATAGGACAGTTTTCACTCTATAGGTCCCTGTGATCTTAACCTTTGACCTATGGACCTTAAAAACAATAGGGTTCTTTTAATAAAATTATCATATGAAGTTTGAAAGCTCTGGGTGTAATGGTACTACAGTTACTCGGCAGAAAAACTTTTCACTATACAGGTCCCTGTGACCTTGACCTTTGACATACTAGCCCCCAAAAAATATAGTTCTTCTATTTAGTAAAAGCAATCATCCTATGAAGTTTAAAGGCTCATGTTATTGACTGGAAACGGTTTTCACTCTAGAGGTCCCTCTGACCTTGACCTTTGACCTACTGACCAAAAAAACAAAAGGGGTTATTTCTACTCAATAAGAAAAAGTAACCCTGTGAACCCAGTGAAGTTTGAAGGCCTTGGGTCAACTGGTACTCAAGTTATTGAAAGGAAACAAAGTGTGACAGACAGCTAGACAAACAGACACCCATGCATGGACAGGGCAAAAATAATATGTCTCCATCAGAAGGGCAGGGTTTGGGGGGGAGACATAACAATGAACCATTAAAGGTCTAGCCCTTGGTGTTTCAGAGCAGCAGATTTTTTAAGTTTTCCCTATATAAGTCCTTGTGTAAAATAACCCCCCCACGCCGGGTGGGGCAAGTTTTGACCCCAGGGTCATGATTTGAACAAACTTGGTAAAGGTTCAATAGACAATGCTGCACACCTAATATCTAAACTTGTGGTTTCTGACAAGAAGATTTTTAAAGTTTTCCCTATATAACTCTATGTAAAACATGTGACCCCTAGGGCGGGGCATTTTTTGACCCAGGGGCTATTATTTGAACAAACTTGGTAGAGGTCCTCAATACAATCCCACATACAATATATCTAAGCTCTATGCTTTTTGGTTTCTGATTTGAAGATTTTTTAAACTTTTTCCTATATAACTCTATGTTAACAAGTGACCCCCGGGGCAGGGCCTATTTTGACCTAGTGGCTATGATTTGAACAAATTTAGTAAAGGTCCACTAGACAATGCTACACACCAAATATCTAAACGCTAGGCCTTGCGGTTCTGACAAGAAGATTTTTCAAAGTTTTCTTATATAACTCTTTGTAAAACATGTGACCACTGGGCCGGGGCCATTTTTGACCCAGAGGCCATGATTTGAACAAACTTGGTAGAGGTCCACTAGACAATGCTGCACACCAAATATCTAAACTCTAGGACTTATGGTTTCTGCCAAGAAGATTTTTAAGTTTTCCCCCTATAAATCTATGTAAAATCAACTGACCTCTAGGGTGGGGTCAGTTTTGACCCCAGGGTCATAATTTGAACAAACTTGGTAGAGGTCCACTAGATGGTGCTTCATACCAAATATCTTAGCCCCAGGCGTTGAGGTTTCAGAGAAGAAGATTTTTAAAGATCTAACTTTGAAAATATTATTTTAGCTCCAGAGAACCAGAAATGCAATGGACTAGAACCATTTGAACAATCTTGGTAGAGCTTTATCCAAGGAACATCCCAGGCAAATTTCATTAAATTTGGCCCATTGGTTTCAGAGGAGATGTTTGAATGAAAAGTTGACGACAGACGGAGGTACGGACGGACGACGGACAAAGACTGATCAGAAAAGCTCACCCTGAGCACTTTGTGCTCAGATGAGCTAAAAACCCAATCTGATAAAAACAAGAAGTACCTTCAAACAAGATGGCCATGATGGCCCTGGATTGTTCACCTGAGTACTTTGACTGTAGGTCTGCTGTTATGCAAAGGTCAGAAGCAATATTGTATTTTCTATTTGAAGATTTTAAAAGATATCATAATTTATTAAAATAAAACACAGAGGCAATTTTGAACTAGCAGCTTGTGAGGAGATGTCATTTGAAGCAAAATGTTGACAAAAATTCTAATTTTAACTATGGCTGCCATTTTGTGCAATGGAGTGGAACAATTGAGTAGTTTTTATAGGTGGATATATAACAATGTTCCTCTGAAATTATGTGTAAAAAGACTTTGTTGTTCAAAGCCAAAAGTATTTTTTATACATTTTTACTCTATTTTATTCTAATTTAGCTTTGCAGCCTTTAAATGCAACATAGCAGGATTTTTTGAATAATTTTAGAAAAAGGTATTTCTAAAACATTTTATGAAAAAAAAGCAGCATTCTAAGTATGTCATCTGAAGCTACATCTATTTTAGCTCTGGTGGCCATTTTGTGCAATAGAGCACAACCCTTTGAACAATTTTAACTGGGCCTATACAAGGAACAATTCCATCAAATTTGGTGGCAAATGCAGTTTAGGATGAGATGCTGTACATTTGAATTTTTTTCTTTTTTTAAGCTTTTGCAGCCCTTATGTGCTATGGTGCAGATCAATTGAGCAATTTTAGACAAAGCCAATATAACAAACATTTCTGTCAAGTTTGATTTAAAATGGCCTACTGGCTTCTGTGATTGTGTCAATTTTGAACCCAAATATTGATGAAAATTTTTAGTTCTGGTGGCCATTTTTGTGTAATGGACTGAAACCATTTGAGCAATTTTAATAACAAGAGGGCCATGGATGGCCCTAAATTGCTCACCTGAGTCTTATATCTAATGTTACATGCATCATTATTGGCTTTTATGGGTGTTCGTTGTTCGCAAGTTTGAATAAGTTTGCAATAAGTTTGAAGACTCTGGGTGTAATGATAGTCAAATTTTTTAGCAGAAATAGTTTTATTCTACAGGTCCCAGTGAATGTGACCTTTGACCTACAGATCCCAAAAACAATAAGGTTCTTCTAATATAATAACCCTATGAAGTTTGAAGGTTCTGGGTGTAATGGTACTCCAGTTACTGAGCAGAAACAGTTTTCACTCTAGAGGTCCCTATGATCTTAACCTTTGACCTATGACCTTAAAACAATAGGGTTCTTCTAATAAAATTATCAAGTTTGAAGGCTCTGGGTGTAATGGTACTTCAGTTACTCTGCAGAAAAACTGTTCACTCTACAGGTCCCTGTGACCTTGACCTTTGACATACTAGCCCCAAAAACATGTGGTTCTTCTATTTAGTAAAAGCAATCATCCTATGAAGTTTGAAGGTTCTGGGTGAAATGGTAATCCTGTTATTGAGTGGAAATGGTTTCCACCCTAGAGGTCCCTCTGACCTTGACCTTTGACCTACTGACTCAAAAAACAAAAGTTTTTTTTTCTACTCAGTAAGAACATATGAACAATAACCCTGTGAAGTTTAAAGGCCTTAGGTCAACTGGTACTCAACTTATTGAAAGGAAACAAAGTGTGACAGACAGCTAGACAAACAGACACCCATGCATGGACAGGGCAAAAACAATATGTCTCCATCAGAAGGTTGAGGTTGTGGGGGAGACATCACAATGAACAACTGAAGGTCTAGCCCTTGGTGTTTCAGAGCAGCAGATTTTTCAAGTTTTCCCTATATAAGTGTAAAATCAAATGATCCCCCCCACCCCACTGGGTGGGGCCAGTTTTGACCCCAGGGTCATGATCTGAACAAACTTGGTAGAGGTCCTCTAGACAATGGTACATACCAGACATGGGGTAATCGTAATCGTGTAATAGTAATCAATTGCATTTAATTACTAAGTAGCCTCGGGTGTTCTTGTTTTTTTCAGGTTGTCAATATCCTCTATCACACTCGCTGATGTGTGTTATTTATATAATAATACCTAGGTTGCTGTCCCCTGGTATAATCACTCAACAGAAGTGTAAAACCAGTTCATGATTTTCTGTTTTATATATATAGCACATATTGTGGTTATTTCAATTCTGTCAGCACAGAAATCAAGTATTATGGCTTCTAAGTTTTTTAATATACCACCAGATGCTAAGGGAATAATAAAGCAAAATGCAGTTTTTTTTCAGCCCCACTTGAGCGACTGTTTAGCATAGCTGGCAAAATATTTCGTCCAGAGCACTGTAGACTGAGTGATAAAACATTTGAAAAATTAATTATGATACAATGTAACTCAAACATTTAAATTTAGAAAAAGACACATGTCAGTCATCCTGGTTACTTTTTATGCCCCCGAAGGGCGGCATATAGTTTTTGAACTGTCCGTCCTTCCGTCCGTCAGTCCGTCCGTCAGTCAGTCCATCCGAAAACTTTAACATTGGCAATAACTTTCTTATTAGTAAATGGATTTACTTCATACTTGGACACAACACCCCTTTGGACAAGACCTTTCCACTGACCTATATTTATTTGACCTTGACCCCTGCATGACCTTAACCTTGAAGATCTAATTGTCCAAAAACTTTAACATTGGCAATTACTTCTTTATTAGTAAGTGGATTTACTTCATACTTGGACACAGCACCCCTTTGGACAAGACCTTCCCACTGACCTATATTTGTTTGACCTTGACCACTGAATGACCTTTACCTTGAATATCCAATTGTCCAAAAACTTCAACATTGCCCATAACTTCCTTATTAGTAAGTGAATTTACTTCATACTTGGACACAACACCCCTTTGGACAAGGCCTTCCCACTGACCTTTAATTATTTGACCTTGACCCCTGAATATCCAATTGTCCAAAAACTAATATTTGGCCATAACTTCCAAATGGGTAAGTGGATACACTTCATACTTAAACACAACACCCGTTTGGTCAAGGCCTTCCCACCTTCACCTTGAAGATCCAATTGTCCAAAAACTTTAACATTGCCCATAACTTCCTTATAAGTAAATGGAATTACTTCATACTTGGACACAACCCCCTTTGGATAAGACCTTCCCACTGACCTATATTTATTTGACCTTGACCACTGAATGACTTGTTCTCAGTTCAAAGGTCAAAGCACCAAGTTCGAGGGCATTGTCATCTTACAGTGACAGTTCTTGTTTTTACTAATTTTGCGAAGTTGTGTGCTGCAGTTGTGTTCATGTTTTTGTGTAAATAAAAATGTCAGTGTTATTTGGATTTTTTATCTGTTTACTGCTATGAACACAATGAAAAGTAATCGTAATTGTAATCGACAACATTTTCAGAGAAATTGTAATTTAATTGGTTACAGTTTAAAAATAGAGTAATGTAATCGTAATCTAAATTTTATTGATGTAATTGTTATTCAATGGATTACATTTAAAAGTAATCGACCCCATGTCTGCTACATACAAAATATCTTAGCTCTTTGCCTTTTGGTTTTTGATGTGAAGATTTTTTAAACTTTTTCCTAAATAACTCTATGTAAACAAATGAGCCCTGGGGCAGGGCCTATTTTGACCCAGTAGCTATGATTTGAACTAGCTGAGTAGAGGTCCACTAGACAATGCTACACACCAAATATCTAAACTCTAGGCCTTGCGGTTTCTGACAAGAAGATTTTTTTAAGTTTTCCCATATAACTATATGTAAAACATGTGACCACTGGGGCGGGGCCATTTTTGACCTAGGGGCCATGATTTTAACAAATTTGGAAGAGGTCTATTGGACAATGCTGCACACCAAATAACTGAACTCTAGGCTTAGTGGTTTCTGACAAAAAGGTTTTTAAGTTTTCCCTCTATAAATCTATGTAAAATCAACTGATCCCTTGGGGTCATAATTTGAACAAACTTGGTAGAGGTCTACTAGATGATGCCTCATACCAAATATCTAAGCTCCAGGCCTTGAGGTTTCAGAGAAGAAGATTTTTAAAGATCCAACTTTTAACATCTATTTTTAGCTCCAGTGAACTAGAAATGCAGTGGACCAGAACCATTTGAACAATCTTGGTAGAGCTTCATGCAAGGAACATCCTAGGCAAGTCTTATTAAATTTGGCCCATTGGTTTCAGAGGAGATGTCGTTTGAATGAAAAGTTGATGATGGACAGATGGAAGACAGACGACGGACAAAGACTAATCAGAAAAGCTCACGCTAAGCACTTTGTGCTCAGGTGAGCTAAAAAGCTACGTAAGGAACATTCCTGCAAAATTAGGTTGAAAATGACCTTGCAGTTTAGGTGGAGAAGCTGTTTCAAATTTTTTTCTTTTTTAGCTTTTGCAGCCCTTATGTGCAATTGAGCATAACAGTTTGAGCATTTTAGAAAAGGGCAATATAACGAACATTTCTGTCAAATTTATTTTAAATTGGCCAAGTGGTTTTGGAGGAGCTGTCATCTGAAGCAAAATATTGTTGAAAATCTATTTTTAGCTCTGGTAGCCATTTTGTTCAAAGGGGCAGAACTGTTTCAACTAGAGGGCTCTGTAAGGAACAATTCTGTGAAATTTGGAGGAAAATCACATTGCCGTTTAGGAGGAGATGTTGTTTCAATTTTTTTTATTTTGAGCTTTTGCAGCCCTTATATGCAATGGAGCAGAATGATTTGAGCAATTTTAAAAAATGGCAACATTTCTGTCCAGTTTGGTTTAAAATGGCAAAGTGGTATTGGAGGAGATGTCATTTGAAGCCAAATATTGTCGAAAATCTATTTTTAGCTCTGGTGGCCATTTTGTTTATTGGAGCAGAACAGTTTTATTAATTTTAATAGAAGGGTACGAAACAAACATTTCTGTGAAATTTCAGGTAAAATCACCTTAAGATGCCCCCTAGCACCCTATCACAAGAGGCAGCCATAGAAGTATAGGAAAGAACAAGAAGGACAGGGACTTGTGTTAGTACATTAAGTGGAGGATGACAGGTGCTTCTGATATCAAAAGCTATTTATTGGCCATGGCAAGTAGATGAATGAGAGGAACTGTAAATTATGTCAATTTTAGTTCGGTCATAAAATGTTTAAAGTTCAATCACTGGAGAACGTGAAAGAGTTATGAAACTGTGCAGGTAGGTAGGAAGGTGGGAGGTAGGGTAGGTGGGAAGTTTTGAGGCAGCTTGGCTTAAGGGTTTTTTAGTTATCAATCAGAACCTGTTTTCCTCTTTATAGCTTATGGCCACCATGACCTTGACCTTTAACCTAGTGACCACAAAAACAAGAGGGGTCATCTCCTGAACAGACCAACCTGCATAGCAAGTCTAAGGAGCCAATGCCTAAGGGCTCTCTAGTTATTGACTGGAAACCATTTTTCTGTTAATGGTCACTCAGACCTTGAACTTTGACCAAGTGACCCAAAAGCAAGTAACACTAGACAATGCTACAAACCAAATCTTAAGGCTCAGGGCCTTGTGGTTTCAGACTAGAAGATTTTCAAAGTTTTTCCTTTCTGTTGCCATGGCAACCAGAGTTCTTCATGGAATTCAATTCTTTGAACAACTTGAGTAGAGCTTCATGCAGGAAATACCCTAGGCATTTTTCGTCAAAGTGAGCTTAGCTATGTAGGAGGATAAGTTGTTCAAGTCAAATTGTTGAGGATGGACACCGCACAATGCACTCTGGACAATCCCAAAAGCTCACTGCTGAGCACTTTGTGCTCAGATAAACTAAAATTTTAGGCATTGCCTTTGTGGTTTCACACAAGAAGATTTTTTAAGGTTTTCCCTATATAAGTCTATGTAAAATCAAGTGACCCCCAGGAAGAAATTATGACCCAAGAGGCTTAATTTGAACGAACATAGTAGAGGACCTCAAGCTGATGCTCCATGCAAAAAATCTTCGGTTTAAAATTGACAATATCTCATAAAAAATTTTCAATGATTCAATATTTTACACAAATCGTGCCCCTGGGGTGGGGCCAATTTGACCGTAGGGACATATTTTGAGCAAACTTTGTAGAAGACCTCTAGCTGATGCTCTATGCAAAATATCTAAGTTCTATGCCTTGTTGTTTTAGACAAGAAGATTTTTTAAGTCTTCTCCATATAAGCCTATGTAAAATCAAGTGACCCTAGAGGCAGGGCCATTGATGACCCCAGGGGCAAAATTTGAACAATCTTGGTAGAGGACCTCTAGCTGATGCTCCATGCAAGAAAACTTTACCCTTAGCTTTGTGGTTTCAGACAAGAAGATTTTTTTAAGGTTTTCCCAATATAAGTCTATGTAAAAGCAAGTGACACCCAGGGTAGAGCCAAATTTGAAACAAGGGGCATAATTTGAACAAACTTCCTAGAAGACCTCTCACTAATGTTCCATGCAAAATATTTAAGTTCTAGGCCTTGTGGTTTCAGACAAGAAGATTTTTTAAGTCTTCTCTATATAAGCCTATATAAAATCTAAGGACCCCCAGGGCAGGGCATTTTGACCCCAAAGGCATAATTTGAACAGACTTGGTAAATGTCCACTAGTCAATACTTCTTACTACATCTTAAGACTCAGGGCCTTGTACTTTTTGACAAGAACATTTTTAAAGTTTTTTCTTCTTGTAACCTAACCAGAGTTCTACTTGGAAGTAAATTCTTTGAGACACTTTGGTACAGCTTTCCGCAAGGAATATCCCAAGCAAGTGTCATCAATGTTGGCTTAGTGGTATAAGAAGAGAAGTCATTTAAGTCAAATTTTTGAAGACGCAAGAAGCACACTACATGCCAATGGATGCCGGACAATCAAATACCCCAAAAGGTAAGCTAAAATTTGAAAGTAGATCATAGGTATGTTCATAGTTGTCTCATTGCCAGCTATCTATGCTTAAAGTAACAGAAAGCAACCGATCTCTACTATCAGCAGTACTTGTTAAAATTTACAGAACTCTGACTCCTGTTGATTTACCAAGATGCCAAAAGCTACAGATGGGAAAATTCCTAAGTAGATATCATCTGTAAGTTTCAGTTGAATATTTGGTTCTGTTTCTATAAGACAACGACCTTCAAAGCAGTGTCTGGGAAAGTTAACAAGTGTTTTTCACACTTGTTAATGACAAGTCACACATACATCTGCGTGAAAATCTTGCAAATATGGATGCTCAAAAAATTTCTAAGAAATCTACTGAGTAACTGAGTACTTGATCAAAAGTCTGTCAGAGTATTTAAGTATTAGAACTGTACTCATTGCCTATCCCTAGTCTACAGTGGTTTAGGCTTACAGTGATGGGACATGTATAAGTCTACCAGTAATTGAACATGATTCAGGCTAACAGAGACTGAACCTGGTTTGGGCTTACAGTGATGGGACAAGGTTTATGCTTACAGTAAAGGAACAAGGTTAAGGCTAACACCAATGAAACATGATTTAGGCTAACAGTGATCGAAAAGGTTTATGAACCTAGCATATAATGGCTTGAACCTGCTGTGAAGATTTTTTCAATGACTTCCATAAGAGTTCTTCTTCAAAACTTCTTGAAACATTTTCTGCACTCAATTTATAATGCAAGTGTTTTAATCACTGATAAACTACAACTCCAAGTTAGAAATAGGTGTAGAGTGTAAGAAGCTACCTGGTCAAATATTCTACTTTTACTCAATTTCAAACAAGAGGGCCATGACAGCCCTAAAGAATATACACAAGTACCACTGCACTAAACACTAATGCTGAAGTATGTCATGAGGTCAAGGTCTTGGTTTGTCAATTAAAAATTGAAATGGGCAAGCAAAATTTCACTAAGATTTAAATCCAATAACCTTTGCTTGGGAAACAAAGAAGTATCAAGGTACACCTCGTCCAATGCTGAAGCTGACATCTATTTGTAAAACTGTACATATGTTTAAAATTTCATAGATAGCTAAAAATAACAGGAAGACAGTCAGAAGGTCTAGGTCTGCATAAGTCAAAGATGAAATCTACATGCAAAATTATATGAACAGTTAAAATTCCTATGCTATAATTGCAAAATTAAAGAAGAAGGTAATGTAAAGGTCAAAGTCACATTAAGATTAAGGTCACATAAAGGTCACAGTAATAGTCATGCCATCTAAGGCATATGTCAAATGGCAGATGGTTCAAATACCACATGAGATATCAAACAAAAACTGTCACTGTAAGATGACAATGAAAGTGGTGCTTTGAACTTTGATCTGAGAACCAGTCATTCAGAGGTCAAGGTCAAATAAATATAGGTCAGTGGAAAGGTCTTATCCAAAGGGGATTGTGTCCAGGTATGAAGTAAATCCACATACTAATAAGGAAGTTATAGGCAATGTGAAAATTTCTGGACAATTGGATCTTCAAGGTGAAGGTCATTCAGGGGTCAAGGTCAAATAAATAATGGACAGTGGGATGGTCTTGTCCAAAGTAGTGTTGTGTTTAAGTATGAAGTATATCCACTTACTAATTTGGAAGTTATGGCCAAATAATAGTTTTTGGACCATTGCATATTCAGGGGTCAAGGTCAAATAATTACAGGTCAGTGGGAAGGTCTTGTCCAAATTGGTATTGAGTCCAAGTATGAAGTAAATCCACTTACTTATAAGGAAGTTATGGCCAATGTTAAAGTTTCTGGACAAATGGATCTTCAAGATGAAGGTCATTCAGGGGTCAAGGTCAAACAAATATAGGTCAGTGGGAAGGCCTTGTCCAAAGGGGTGTTGTGTCAAAGTATGAAGTAAATCCACTAAATAATAAAGAAGTTATTGCCAATGTTAAAGTTTTTGGACAATTGGATCTTCAAGGTAAAGGCCAATCACGGGTCAAGGTCAAAAAATAAAAAATCAGTGTAAAGGTCTTTTCCAAAGGGGTGTTGTGTCCAAGTATGAAGCAAATCCACTTACTAATAAGAAAGTTATTGTCAATGTTAAAGTTTTCGGAAGGACTGATGGATGGATGGACAGACGGACGGACAGTTCAAAAACTATATGCCTCCCTTCGGGAACATAAAAATACTCTCGAGTCATTGGAGTGTAAACTTAAACAGTTAAAATTTCAATGACATAGCTAAAAGTAAGGAAGTAAGTCACCAGGTAAAGGTCAAAGTCAGTCAAAGTTAAAGGTGAAGTCTGCATGCAAAATTTTACCAATAGTTACAATTTCATTGATGTAGCTTCAAAAACAAGGAAGTAGGTCATTAGGTCAAGGTCAAGGACAGCCAATGCCAAAGCTGAAGTCTGCATGCAAAATTATACCAACAGTTAAAATTTCATCAATGTAGCTTCAAAAACAGCAAGTTGGTCATCAGGTCAGTATCATCCAATGTCAAAGTTGAAGTCTGGATGCAAAATTATACAAACAGTTAAAATTTTAATAACATAGCTTCAAAAACAAGGAAGCAGGTCAGTGGGTTAAATAAAGGTCACATGAAGGTCAAGGACAAAGGTGGATGAAGTTTAAGTACCTTCCTAGCCTAACCAATAGAGAAAGAAATAGGGGTGATACAAAGGTGGGTGGTTTGGGTGAGGGACTTGGTTGAGAGCAAAGTAATTCCAAAGCCAATCTAATTAACTAGGTAATGCTGAACTAAATTATCTCAGCTCTAAGCCTACCACTTTCTGACAAGAAGATGTTTTTACCCTTTTTGAATATAATTCTATGTTAAACCAACTTACCCCTGGGTTGGGGTCAATTTTGACCAAGGAGCCATGATTTGTATAAACTTGGTAGGGATCAAGTAGACAACACTACAAAGCAAATATCTAAACTCTAAGCCTTATGGTTTTCGACCCCCAAAAAAGTTTTTCCTATATAAGTCTATAAAATGAAGTGACCTCTTGGTTGGGGGCTAATTTTGACCCAAGAGCCATGATTTTTGTAGAGGTCCATTAAATGATATTACAAACCAAGTATCTAAGCTCTAGGTCTTGTGAATTCAGACAAGAAGATTTTTAAAACTTTTTCCTATACAACTCTATGTAAAATCAATTGACCCCTGGGGCGGGGCTAATTTTGACCCAGAAGCCGTGATTTGTATAAACTTGGTAGAAGTTACACATAAAATATCTAAACTGTAGGCCTTATGGTTTCTGACCAGAAGTTTTTACCTATTTAAGTCTATGTAAAATCAAGTGACCCCTGGGATGGTGGGCCTATTCTGGTCTATTCTATTATATGATTTGGGTAGAGGTCCACCAGACAATGCTTTAAACCAAATATCTAACCTCCAGACCTTTTGGTTTCAAACAAGAATACTTTTAAGTTAATTTCAGGAATTCCATTGTTTGTATAATTTTTAAGGGGGACCATACAAGGATCATTCCTGTGAAGTTTTATTGCAACTGGGCCACTGGTATAGAAGGAGATGTTGTTTGAAGCTAATTGTGGATGACAGATGAACAATGGACAAATGATAGACAAAAGAGCATACTTACCTAACCTGAGCTAATGAACTCTTTTTCTAAATATAAATGGACAGTTTTGGAAAGAAACTCTAAGCTATTAAGATGACTGGTTTTTTTTAATAACCTGGGATGTCAGGGCATGGTCATTTCAGATCCTAGGAACATAATTGATTAAGATTTTACCTATGTCAATCTGCATAAAACCAAATGACCCCTAGGGTGGGGCCAATTTTGATTTTTACCCTCAGTAGCCTTGACCCTAGTAACCTAAAATCCAACCCAAGGGCAGATGTCCACAAGGTACATACATAAAAAATATCTAAGGTATCAGCCAATAAATGAAGACTCAGGTCAGTGGTTTGTAAAATAATCAAAGCTGTAAAACCACTGTTATGCAGACATGGCAAAAAATGCCTATACTGGCACCCATATCCATAATGGTACAGGTCAATGTACCTATATACCAAACACCTTTATGGGGAAAAGTACAAAAATCTATTTCTAGCCTTGGTGACATTGACTTTGACTCCAGTGAATGGCAGAAATTCATGCAAGGTGCCTATATAACAAATATCTTACATAACAGTCAATAAATAAAGGCTCTAATACAAAAAGAGGGAAAGTCCATTTTTAGCTCCAGGGGCAGATGATGCCCCATGCAAAATATCTGAGCCCTAGGCCTTACTGTTTCAATGAAAAGCTTTAAAGTTTTCCCTATCAAGTGACCACCAGGGCAGGCCATTAATGACCCAAGCGGTGTACTTTGAACAATCTTTGTAGAGGACCTTTAGGTGAACCTGTATGCCAAATATCAAACCCCAAGGCATATTAGTTTCAGACAAGATTTTTGATGTTTTCCCTACATAAGCCTATGTAAAATCATGTTGCAGCTGGGGCCAGGCCAAATTTGACCCTGGGGCCATGTTTGAATAAATTTGGTAGAGGACTATTTAATGATGCTACGTATTAAAAGTTTCAACTCACACCTTGCAATTTCCAAGAAGATTTTGAAATTTTCACTTTAAAATCTATTTTTAAGTCTTGTGGTCCAGATCTGCGATGGACTTGAATAATTTTAACAATTTTGATTTAGTTTACAAGGAACATTTCAGGCAAGTTTTATAAAATTCTGCAAGCTGGTTTCAGTGGAGGTGTCCTTTGAAATAATTGTAGACAATGGATGATGGACAACTACTGATCCTAAAGCTCACTTGAACTGTGATCAGGAGAAGTAAAAAGGCCAGAGACCACGTCGCAAACAAAATTTCTATGCCCTGCACCATAACATAATATGCCCACTTCAGGCATATAAAAAACACACACACTCATGAAAATAAATTGCCTGATAAATGTTTATATAGGTATTTTCAAGGCTTTTTCTCTTATTGAACAAGAGGGCCATGATGGCCCTGTATCACTCACCTGAGTATGACTACTTTTAACAAAGTTGCTATGGACCTGGTGAATTGACCCCAAATGACCCATATTCATACTTGACCTAGAAAAGATTGAAACAATCACTTTGACAAATTTCCAGGATATTTGGACTGAGAAAGTAGCCTCTAGAGTGTTAACAAGGTTTTTCAATATTTGGGCTCTGTGACCTAGATGTTTCGACTCCAGATGAACCCATATTCAAACTTAAGCTAGAAACCATAGAATTAAGCTTTCTGACAATTTTTCCAGGTTATTTGGAATTAAAATAATACCTCTAGAGTGTTAACAAGGTTTTTCCATATTTGGGCTCTGTGACCTAGTTCTTGACCCAAGATGACCCATACTCCAACTTGAGCTAGAAATCGTCAAAGAAACCTGTCTGACAAATTTCCAGGATATTTGGACTGAAAATGTAACCTCTGGAGTGTTAAAAAGTTTTTTACATATTTGGACCATGAGACCTAGTTTCTGATCCCAGATGACCCATATCCAAATTTGAGCTAGAAATCATTGAAACAACCTTTCTGACAAATTCCAAGGATATTTGGACTAAAAATGTAACCTCTAGAGCGTTAACAAGGTTTTTCTACTTTCGGGCTCTGTGACCTAGTTTTTGACCCCAGAAAACCTATATTCAAAATTGAGCTAGAATTCATCGATAGAACCTTTCTGACAAATTTCCAGGTTATTCGGACTGAAAATGCTACCTTTAGAATGTTAACAAGGTTTTTCCATATTTGGACTCTGTGACCTAGTTTGTGACCCCAGATGACCCATATTTGAATCTGATCTAGAAATCCTCAAGGCAACCTTTCTGACAAATTTCCAGATTATTTGGGCTAAAAATGTAGCCTCTAGAGTGTTAACAAGTTGTTTCTATTTTTGGGCTCTGTGACCTAGTTTTTGAACCCAGATGACATATATTCGATCTTGAGCTAGAAATCATAGAAGCAACCTTCCTGACAAATTTCCAGATTATTTGGTCTAAAAATGTTACCTCTAGAGTGTTAACAAGGTTTTTCAGACTGACGGATGGACCGACGGACGGACGACGGACAAAAGGTGATCAGAAAAGCTCACTCTGTCACTATGTGACAGGTGAGCTAAAAATAAAAACAATTTATCTTCACTGACAACTAAAATGGAATTATAATGCTTACATTAGTTGGTTTGTTGACTTGTTGTGAAAATACATTTTGTTCAAAGTATAAGTTAAACAAGTGGGCAATGATGGCCCTGTATCACTCACCTGAGTATGCTTGCTTTTAACAAAGTTGCTATGGACCTGGTTAATTGACCCCAGATGACCCATATTCGAACTTGACCTACAAATAATTGAAACAATCTTTCTGACCAAATTCCAGGTTATTTGAACTGAAAAAGGAGCCTCTAGAGTGTTAACAAGGTTTTTCCATATTTGGGCTCTGTGACCTAATTTTTGAACCCAGATGACCCATATTCGAATTTGAGCTAGAAATTATTGAAACAACCTCTCTGACAAATTTCCAGGACATTTGGACTGAAAAAGTAGCCTATAGAGTGTTAACAAGGTTTTTACATATTTGGGTTCTGTGACCTAGTTTTTGACCCAGATAACCCATATTCAAATCTGAGCTAGAAATCATTAAAATAACTTTTTTGACAAATTTCCAGAATATTTGGACTGAAAAGTAGCCTCTACAGTGTTAACAAGTTTTTTTTCTATTTTTGGGCTCTGTGACCTAGTTTTTGACACCAGATGACCTATATTCTAATTTGAGCTTAAATCATTCAAACAACCTTTCTGACAAATTTCCAGGATATTTGGACTGAAAATGTTACCTCTGGAGTGTTAAAAAGTTTTTACATATTTGGGCTCTGTGACCTAGTTTTTGATCCATGATGACCCATATCAACACTGGAGCTAGAAATCATCAAAACAACCTTTCTGACAAATTTCAAGGACATTTGGACTGAAAATGTTACCTTTAGAGCATTAACAAGGTTTTTCTACTTTTGGCCTCTGTGACCTAGTTTTTGATCCCAGATAACCTATATTCGTTTGAGCTAGAAATAATTAAAACAATCTTTCTGACAAATTTCCAGATTATTTGGACTGAAAATGTTACCTCTAGAGTGTTAACAAGTTTATTCAATAATAGGGCTCTGTGACCTAGTTTTTGACCCTCGATGACCCATACTATAACTTGAGCTAGAGATCATTGAAACAACCTTTCTGACAAATTTTCAGGGTATTGGACTGAAAAAGTAACCTCTGGAGTGTTAACAAAGTTTTTCTATATTTGGGCTCTGTGACCTAGTTTTTCAATTCAGACAACCCATGTTCGAACCCTTCTGAAAAATTAATGAGACAAACATCCTACGTCAGATTTTATTATTTTTTAGAAAAATATATGGACTGATTTTTAAAGGAATTTTGAGCACATCATTTGGTCCAGGAGGCTGAACCGGTGACATATATTTGTGATGAGTCTCATTTGTGATTAAGTTTACTCTGTATAAGAGTATATCCCTTATATTTTATAAAGAAAATTGATCAAAGGGTTATAACTCTGCTCTTACTTATCTGATCAGAATAAACTTTGTGCTGGGACCATCTTGTACTGGTGATACATATTTGTGATGAGTCTGATTTATTTCCCTCCATTGGAAACTTAGTTATCAGACTGGATGGACAGGATAGATGAAAAGACTGATGGATGTACCACTTAAATGGACTAAGGGGCCATTTCTTTTGTTATACAGAGGGCCATGACCCCTTATTTTTGAATTATTATTGAAATGGAATGAAGTCTATTGTTTTCTTTTGTTCTGATTACTGTTAGATGGTCACTAAACATCATCCATGTGCTCAGATGAATGAACAACATAAAAACAATATTCTCCTTGCTACAACAATTTTTTTTCTATTTTTAGTTTTTGCAGCCTTTACAAATGTATGCGCATTGGGGTGGATTGATTTGAGCAATTTTAGAAAAGGGCAATATAAGGAACATTTCTGTCAAATTTGGTTTAAAATGGCCAAGTGGTTTTGGAGGAGATGTCATTTGAATCCAAGTATTGATGAAAATCTATTTTTACCTCTGGCAGCCAATTTGTACAGTGGAGTGGAACTATTTTAGCAATTTTAATAGGGGGCTATGTAAGGAACAGTTCTGTGAAATATGGTGGAAAATCACCTAGCCATTTAGGAAGCAATGCTGTTCTATTGTTTTTTCTATTTTTAGCTTTTGCAGCCCTTTTGTGCAATGGAGCAGAATGGTTTGAGCAATTTTAGAAAAGGTCAATATAAGGAACATTTCTGTAAAGTTTGGTTTAAAATAGCTTTGTGGTTTAAGAGGAGATGTCATTTAAAGTAAAATGTTGACGACGGACGCCGGGTGATCACAATATCTCATCCTGAGCATTTACTCAGGTAAGCTAAAAAGTTGATGATGCAGAATGGTAACAGGGTGATCATAAAAGCTTATCCTGACCATGATGTGCTGAAGGTGAGCTTAAAATGTTAAGTAAGAAAAACAAGAGGGCCATGATGGCCCCAGATCGCTCACCTGAGTATTTTGGTTGTAGGTTTGCAGTTAAGCAGTATTTCATGTTTTAATTGAAAATATGTAAGTAATGTAAATATAAATATGTAAATATGTAAAATATCAGTCAATAAATAAAGGCTCTATGAAAGAAAGTAGAAATATCTATCATAAGCTATGGTGACCTTGACCTTGACCCAGTGACCTAAAACCCTACTCATGGGTAGAGGTCCATGCAAGGATCCTATATACCCTATATCAAAGATATTGGTCTTTAAATGAAGGCTCTATGAGGTACAGTATATAAACCTATTTTCAGCCTCGGTGACCTTTAACCTAATCTAATAATATGAAAAAGCTTGATAAAGCTTGTTTCATACCAAATCTTAGATCTCAGGGCCCTGTGGTTTCAGACAAGAAGATTTTTAAAGTTTTACTATATAAGCCTATGTAAAATCAAATGACCCCTGGGTAGGGGACCAAATTTGACCCCATAGTCATAATTTGAACAAACTTGGTAGAGGTCCACACGACAATGCTACGTACGAAATCTTAAGGCTCAGGGCCTTGTGGTTTCAGACAAGAAGATTTTTAAAGTTTCACTATAGAAGCCTATGTAAAAACAATTGACCCCCTGGGCAGGGCCAAATTTGACCCCAGGTGTATAATTTGAACAAAGTTGGTAGAGGTCCACAAGACAATGCTATATACCAAATCTTCAGGCTCAGGTTCTTGTGGTTTCAGACAAGATGATTTTCAAAGTTTTCCCTACGTAAAATAAGTTGACACCTGGGGCGGGGCCAAATTTGACCCCAGGGGCATAATTTGAACAAACTTGCTAGAGGTCTACAAGACAATGCTACATACTTAATCTTAGATCTCGGGGCCTTGTGGTTTCAGACAAGAAGATGTTTTAAGTTTTACTATATAAGCCTATGTAAAATCCATTGACCCCCCGGGTTGGGGCCAAATTTGACCCCAGGGGCATAATTTGAACAAACTTGATAGAGGGCCACTAGACAATGCTACATACCAAATCTTAAGGCTCAGGGCATAGTGGTTAAGACAAGAAGATTTTCAAAGTTTTTCCTTTAAGTTGCCATAGCAACCACAGTTCTTGATGGAATCGAATTCTTTGAAAAACTTTGGTACAGCTTCAGGTAAGGAACATCCCAGGCAAGTTTCATCAAATTTGGCCAAGAGGTTTCAGAGGAGATGTTGTTTGAATGAAACTGTTGACGGACGCCGGGACACAATAGCTCACCATGAGCCAAAGGCTCAGGTGAGCTAAAAACACTATATTGCATTTCAATGAATTTGGTATAAATTTGGTATTAATTTGGTTTAAAGAGAACCAAACATGTTATACAGATAAAGTGTAGGAACTAAATGAGGGACTTGAGTAGTTTGCTGTATCCAAGTTTCACAGTACTTTCTGTTATAATTTTCAGTCAGGGGCACACAATTTTCATTTAAACATACATGTAACATTACCAAAATGACACAAAGGAAAGTCTATCAGTTATATCCATATCATAAAGCAGCAAGGATACAAGAACATGTAAGAGTTAAGCTGGAGAAGAATGCCTACCGATTACTAGATGGATCATGTATCGTGTGACTGTTGACTTCAACACCACTGTCATCACTAGGTGACCCATCTGCTTGCTGTCCCTGTAATTATTTGTGTATAGATGTAGGTAAGCACGATTTCATTTAATAAGGCTTCAGTAAGTCAGACAAGAAACAGCTATGTCCCAACAACATTCTCTTTCACATGACATTATGATGCAGAGCACAGGTTCCAGCTTGTTCAGATCAAGGGTCAAGGTCATTCATAGTCACATAGTCATTATAATTTAATGTGTCAAATATTGTGTCCACTCAGAATCTCTTGAACTGATACTTGGAAGAAATGCTAACCATACAAAGACAACATGCACAGTTTCTGCTTGTAGGATCAAGGTCAAAGTCACATTTTGTCATTCTGATTTTATGTGTGATATTTTGGGTTCACTCTGAATCTCTTGAACCAATTGAAGGTAACTGAAACTTCTCTGCAGAATGTTAACCATTATGAGATAATGTGCAGAGCACAGGTTTAAGCTTCCTAGAATCAAGGTCAAGGTCACACTTAGTCATTAAAATTTATTATGTGATATTTCATGTCCACTCTGTATCTCTTGAACCAAATGAAAGTAATTGAAAGTACTTGGCAGAAATGTTAAAATGTGCAGAGCATAGGTTTTGGCTGGTTCACCTCAAAGGCACACTTAGTCATTTTCTGTATAAATTGTGAACCTTTGTATCTGCTTTGCATCTACTGAATTGATTGAAGGAATTTTAAACTGTTTGGCAGAAAAGTTAATACACCTGAAGGGACATATTATGTTATACCCCTGGTTGTCAATCCGTCTATGTTGTTGTCTGTCTGTTAGCAATTTCTGTGTGGCAGAAATGTTTGAAAACTGCTTGAAGGTAACAGTTACTATGTAATACCACAATAAGATGATGGCAGACACGGATTATGGTCATGGATACTTACAGCCCACTTGGCATTCTTAATTTTGATATGCTTGTTTCATTAATTGAGGAACCTTGGAAGCATACTACACTGACCATAAAATCTGCTGGACTGGCTGTTAGTTAGGTAAAACATGACTACAGAACTAATCAGTATACAACAAGAACTGTCACTGAAAGATGACAATGTCTCTGAAGTGGTGTTTGATCTTTGAGCCAAGACAGATAAAGATAAATTGTAGATCCTTCAAAAGAAGTGGTTATTTTCAACAATATGACCTCAAGGTCAAGGTCATTTATAGGTCAAGGTGAAAAAAATATATGTCATTTGGAAGATCTCTCCTAAAGGATTGATGTGTGCAAACTTAACTAAATCTGTTGATTCAAAAGAAGTGTTTTTTTCTTGACAATTTCACCTCAAGGTTAAGGATATTTAGGGGTCAATGTAAAACAAGAAATCGGTAGAACCGTTGGATGCTCCCCAAATAAATGCCAATTCCAAAAGGGCTATTGTTTAATATGTATTTTTTTCAAAGTATGAAAAATAACAAAGGGCAATAACTCCTAAGTCATGCAATATAGAGTTACAGTTTTTGCACGCTGCACTTCACCTCATAGAGACTTATCTACCAATAAAGTTTCATGTTAATATCTCTTATACTTTGTGAGATATGCACCGGACAAAAAATAAGTATGAGAAATTTCAAAGGGCAATAACTCAAAAATTAATAAAGCAAGAGTTATGGTTCTTGTGCACTGCACTACTCCTGAAATCTTACTACCTATGAAGTTTGGTCTTGATATCTCTCATAGTTTTTGTGTTATGCTCCGGACAAAATTATGACTGGACGGACGGACGGATGAACGGATGAACGAACAGACAGACGGGATGGATGGACGGACAGACAAAGCGGCAACTATATGCTCGCCATTTGGGGAGCATAAAAAAATGCATTTGGAAAATTTCTCCCAAAAGGTTGTGATGTGCAAATATGAACTAAATCTGTTATAGTAATAAGGGAGTTATGACCAATATGAAGTATTTTTAACAATTGGATCTTCAAGGTCAATGTCATATAGCTGTCAAGGTCTAATAAATATTTGTCAGTGGGAAGATCTTGTCTAAAGGGCTGTCATGTCCAAGTATGAAGTAAATCAAAAACAAAAAGAAGGTCATTCGGAACAAAAAAACTGTATACATGGTCCAAATTTCATTGCCATAGCTCCAAAAACAAAAAGTAGGTCAGTAGGTCAAAAATATAGGTCATGCGATGACATTTTTGAAATCGAAATGAAAAACTGTGCACACGGTCCAAATTTCATTGTTGTAGCTATATAAAAAAAGAAGGTCAGTAGGTCAAAATTATAGGTCATTTGATGACATTTTTGAAATCGAAACTGAAAAACGGTGCACACAGTCCAAATTTCATTGCCATAGCTCCAAAAACAGAAAGTAGGTCAGTAGGTCAAAAATATAGGTCATGCTATGACGTTTTTGAAATCAGAACAAAAAACTCTATACATGGTACAAATTTCATTGCCATAGCTCCAAAAACAAAAAGTAGGTCAGTAGGTCAAAAATATAGGTCATGCCATGACATTTTTGAAATTGAAACGAAAAACTGTGCACACAATCCAAATTTCATTGCTGTAGCTAAAAAACAAAAATGTAGGTCGGTAGGTCATAAATATACAGTAGGTCATGCTACGAGGTTTTTGAAATTGGAACAAAAAACTGTATACATGGTCCAAATTTCATTGCCATAGCTCCAAAAACAATAAGAAGGTCAGTAGGTCAAATATGTCGGTCATGCCATGACATTTTTGAAATCCAAACGAAAAACTGTGCACACCGTCCAAATTTCATTGCTGTAGCTAAAAAACAAAAAAGTAGTCAAAATTATGGCCAGTTTTAACAAAATTCAATGATTTGACCTTGAAGGTCAAGGTCATTGAAAGGTCAAGGTCAAACTTGAAATAATCATAATGTCGGATTTGTCGTAAGTGTTGTTTAGTCCAAGAATGAATCAAATCTATAAATAAATGAGAAAGTTATGACAATTTAAGCAAAATTCAATCATCTGACCTTGACAGTCAAGGTAATTTTAAGGTCATGGCCAAATCTGAGTTAATCAACATGTCGGTTTTGTCATAAGTCTTGTTTTGTCCAAATATAAATCAAATCCAACCATAAATACTAACGTTATGGTCAATTTTAGCAAAATTCAATAATTTGACCGTGAAGGTGAAGGTCATTTATGAGTCAAGGTCAAGTTTAGTCCAGTCTGCTTGAAGATCTTCTCCAAAGGGTTGTTGTGTCCAAGCATGAAGAGAATCCACCTATTAATAATAAAGTTATGGCCAATTTTAGCAAAATTCAATATTTTGACCTTGTATTTGAAGGTCATTTATGAGTCATGGTCAAGTTTAGTCAGGTCAACTTGAAGGTCTTGTCCAAAGGATTGTTGTGTCCAAGTATGAAGACAATCCATCAAGGAATAAAAAAAATTATGATCAATGTAAAAGTTTTCGGACGGGAACGGGAACGACACCTAGACAATGACAATAACTCAATTTTTTTTCAAAAAAAGTCGAGCTAACAAATGATATTTCTTTAAAATTCACACTTCTTACATAAAAGATAGATCATGGATCTCATTTTTCTGTACAGCAAAGAAACTTACTGTTGCAGCAAATGTTGGTTGTTCATGAACATCAACATTGATGAAATGTATAGAAGAAGAAGGTCGCTCAGTTACATTTACACCATCAACACTGTTCCTTCGAGATGGATATGGTGTTATCTTTCTGCTAGCAGACCTGAAACAACATTTTTTGAAGAACTTAAACCAAGATGATGGGAAATTTTTAAAACAATGGTACAAGATTGGGGTCATATTATTTGATTTTATCTGAATATTATTAATATAAAAGTAAATTAAACACTGGAATGGTTGTAAATGATTGTAAAAACCACAAAGTGAAGCTCACCCCAAATCTTCAACAGATCTGTACTTTTTTCTTAAAGTGCTGTTACTCCCTGATCTTTGCCGATGTGCATATGTATTCCATGTACGAATTCTTTTTGAAGCACTATTTGACCCTGGCTTTGACCTCGACCTCGACCTGTTAGCAGGCGATGCTGGGAGATCTGAGGCTGTGTCAATATAGACTGGAGTAAGAGTTTCTTCTGACATTGAATGTCTCGATGACACAGATGATTTCAGCAGGTTTGGAGGTGGTGAGTGTAAGAACTCTGTGGAGTAGGACCTTTGTCTTTGAAATGCTGAACTGGTACCATGCTGCCAAGGAAAGTAACAATCACATTTATTTTTAGCACAGCTTGTATAAACATCCAGAATACAGTATTCAAAGAAACTTCAGATAATGCAAACACAAATGGTTATAGAAGAGGACCATGATGGCCCCATGTTTCTCACATGAGTAGCACAGAGTACAAATTGAAACAGCAAGGCCATAAAGGAATAAAGGTAAGTTCACAAGGTGTGAAGTTGAAATTGTACATTTTGGTCTAAATTTCATAGAGAGAAAATAGGTCAGAAGTATACATGTAAGGTCAATGTCATCTAAAGTCAAAGCTGAAGTATAGTTTCTGACAAGAAGATTTTCAAAGGTTTTATATTTTACACTAACAGGACCATCAGGGCATGGCCAGTTTTGACCTCTGACAAGTAATTTGAATAAATCATCGTTCATACTCAGGTGCTAAACACCGAAAATTCGAGGAATCTGACCACATGCAGCTCAGAGAGAGGATGATTTTTAAAGTTTTTCCTAAAGAAATCAATGTAAATCAAGTGACCCCTCAAGTGTGGCCAACATACCAAATCTTAAAACTGGGTGCCTTGTTGTTCCAGATAAGAAGATTTTCTTTTTTTCCCTTAATATCTTAGAGTTTAACAGGTGGCCCCTTGAGAAGGGTCAATTTTAACCCTAAGGAAATAATTTTTAACAATCTTTGTAGAGATAAGCTTACCGGTAATGAAGCTACAAACCAAATATCTAAGATCAAGTGTTTATTGTTTCTGACAATAAGATTTTCAAATAGTTCATTCTTTACTCATATAAGACCGCTAGGGCAGAGTCAATTATGACCCCAGGGGCATAATTTGAACAATCTTCTTAGAGCAAAATCTGCCATCCGGTTTAAGAGGAGTTGCGTTCACAAAATTTCTATATGGTATACAGTGAAAAAATCAACAAAGGGCCATAATTCTGTTAAATTTGGTCGCAGCAAAAATTCCTTCCTTTACTTCCATCTACACATTAAGGTTGTTCATCCCTGGAAGTTTAAGCAAAATCTGCCATCCGGTTTAAGAGGAGTTGCGTTCACAAAATTTCTACATAGTATATAGTGAAAAAATCAACAAAGGGCCATAATTCTGTTAAATTTGGTCGCAGCGAAAATTCCTTCCTTCACTACCATCTACACATTAAGGTTGTTCATCCCTGGAAGTTTAAGCAAAATCTGCCATGAAAAAATCAACAAAGGGCCATAATTCTGTTAAATATGGTCACAGCAAAAATTCCTTCCTTTACTACCATCTACACATTAAAGCTGTTCATCCCTGGAAGTTTAAGCAAAATCTGCCATCCGGTTTAAGAGGAGTTGCGTTCACAAAATTTCTATATGGTATATAGTGGAAAAATCAACAAAGGGCCATAATTCTGTTAAATTTGGTCGCAGCAAAAATTCCTTCCTTAACTACCATCTACAAATTAAGGTTGTTCATCCCTGGAAGTTTAAGCAAAATCTGCCATCCGGTTTAAGAGGAGTTGCGTTCACAAGATTTCGGGACGTACGGACAGACGTACGGACGGACAGACGTACGTTCGGACGGACAAGTGCAACGCTATATGCTCCCCACTTTGTGGGGGCATAAAAATCTTGTTAGAGGACTTCTGGATGATGCTCCATGCAAAATATCTCAGCTCCAGGCTTTGTGGTTTCAAACAAGAAGATATATGTCTATATAAAACTAAGTGACCCCAGAGGCAAGGCCTTTAATGATCTCAGGGGTATAATTTGAACAGTCTTAGTAGAAAACCTTCAGATGATGCCCTATGCAAAATATCTCAGCTCTAGGCCTTGGGGTTTTAAACAAGATTTTCATATTTAATTCTATGCAAAACATGTGACTCCTGGGGCGTGGCCAATTTTTACCCCAGGGACAAAATTTGAACAATTCTGGAAGAGGTCTACTAGAGGATGCCTAACACCATATTTCAGAAGTCTAGGCCAGATGGTTTCAGACAAGAAGATTTTTTTAAATTTTCCTATTGGTGGCCTAATCAACTAGAGTTCTGCATGGAACAGAATGTTTTGAACAACTCTGGTAGAGCTTTATGAAAGGAATACCCTTGCAAAGTGTCCATCAATCTGGTCCAGCAGTGTTAGAGGAGATGTTGCTTAAAGCAAAAGGTGATGACACAGGACGCCCAATGGACACAGCCTTGCACAATAGCTCACCCTGAGCATGTTGAGCTCATGTGAGCTAAATATAGGGATGGCACCAAAAACCAATTCTGATACTCGAGTACTCAGTCTTTCATTCAACTGAGTATTTGGTTACTTGGTAGATTTCTTAGGAATTTTCCGAGCATCTATATTCCTAACATTTTGCATGACTTATCATTAATGATTGTGAAAAGCAGTAGTTAACCTGTCATCCATAGAATCTTTCTGACAAATTTCCAGGTTATTTGTACTGAAAATGCTACCTTTAGAATATTAACAAGGTTTTTCTATATTTGGACTCTGTGACCTAGTTTTTGATCCCAGATGACCCATACTCGAACTTGATCTAGAAATCCTCAAGGCAATTTTTCTGACAAATTTCCAGATTATTTGGGCTGAAAATGTAACCTCTAGAGTGTTAACAAGATTTTTCTATTTTTGGGATCTGTGACCTAGTTTTTGAACCCTGATGACCCATATTTGAACTTGTGCTAGAAATCTTTGAAGCAACCTTTCTGACAAATTTCCAGATTATTTGGGCTGAAAATGTAATCTCTAGAGTTTTAACAAGATGTTTCAATTTTTGGGCTCTGGGACCTAGTTTTTGAACTAAGATGACCCATATTTAAACTTGAGCTAGAAATCATAGAAGCAACCTTCCTGACAGATTTCCAGATTATTTGGTCTAAAAATGTTACCTCTAGAGTGTTAACAAGGTTTTTCAATATTTGGGCTCTGTGACCTAGTTTTTGACCCCATAATGACCTATATTTAAACTTGACCTAGAAATCATCACAGCAACATTTCTGACAAATTTCCAGGATATTTGGACTAAAAAAGTAGCCTCTAGAGTGTTAACAAGGTTTTTCTATATTTGGGCTCTGTGACCTAGTTTTCCAACCCTAATAACCCATGTTCGAACCTGTCCGAGATATTAATGAGACAAACATCCTGACCAAGTTTCATGACAATTGAGGCAAAAATGTGACCACTAGAGTGTTAACAAACCAATTGTTAACGCACGGACAGGACGACAGACAAAAGGTGATCAGAAAAGCTCACTCTGTCACTACGTGACAGGTGAGCTAAAAATGAACACATGCAACATTTATCATAACAATATTGCTCTTCTTTCAATTTTTAATCTACTTACCAGAATTTTCTACTATCAATAGAACTGCAAGGGTGGTTACTTGCAAAGTTTTCATATTACAGCTACCCTGAGGCAACAAACTGTGAAGATGATACAGAATAATTTGTCTTGCAATTTAGATCTAATTCTTAAAAGAAATGCAATTCTTTAATGCGTTTAATGAACTGCACTGTATGAAGTTTAATGATAAGCAAATTAACTATCGTAAACAGCATTAGGATGTAAGCCACAAAACTGTTGTTTATTACAGTATTGATGGTTGTTAATCACCTTTTCATAGACTGTAATGTTAAATAGACTGGCAAAAATAGCTGGTGCCATTTGATTTTGCATTAACTTACATGAACTTAAAGCCAAATTTCTCTACTTTTCAAATTTAACATGAAAACAGTATATCATGCATCTTTTAAGACAGTATTCCCACATAAAACTGTGCACTGTGAAAATTGCACAACTGTGACTCTCTCCTTTGCAACAGAACACAGCAACAGGAGCTTCGTACAGTGGCACAGAGGTGACATGCACAACTCCTTTTTAAAGTGCACTTCTCTTTTTTTACCTTGTTCCAATGAGATACTAACTTGAGCGAACAACTTAGTATGTTGTGATAACGAGTTACGAAGACATGGGAACAAGATAAAAAAAAAAATAAGTGCAAATCTGAAAAAAAAAATTGCATTTGAAAAAAAAAAGAGTAGTGCAATAAACAAGAGGGCCATGATGGCCCTGTATCGCTCACCTGAGTATGACTGCTTTTAACAAAGTTGCTATGGACCTGGTTAATTGACCCCAGGTGACCCATATTCGAACTTGACCTAGAAATTATTGAAACAATCTCTTTGACAAATTTCAAGGTTATTTGTACTGAAAATGTTACCTCTAGAGTGTTAACAAGGTTTTTCCATATATGGGCTCTATGACCTAGTTTTTTTACCTAGATGTCCCATATTCGAACTTAAGCTAGAAATTATCAAAACAATCTCTCTGACAAATTTCCAGGATATTTAGACTGAAAAAGAAGCCTCTACAGTGTTAACAAGGTTTTTCGATATTTAGGCTCTGTGACCTAGTTTTTGACCCCAGATAACCCATATCCAAACTTGAGCTACAAATCATCAAAACAACCTTTCTGACAAATTTCCAGGACATTTGGACTGAAAATGTAGCCTCTAGAGTGTTTACAAAGTTTTTCGATATTTGGGCTCTGTGACCTAGATGTTTTGACTCCAAATGACCTATATTCAAACTTGACCTAAAAACCATAGAGTTAAGCTTTCTGACAAATGTTCAGGTTATCTTTAGAATGTTAACAAAGTTTTTTCATATTTGGACTCTGTGACCTAGTTTGTGACCCCAGATGACCCATATTCAAACTAGATCTAGAAGTCTTCAAGGCAACCTTTCTGACAAATTTCCAGATTATTTGGGCTGAAAATGTAACCTCTAGAGTGTTAACAAGATGTTTCTATTTTTGGGCTCTGTGACCTAGTTTTTGAACCCAGATGACCCATATTCGAACTTGGGCTAGAAATCACAGAAGCAACCTTCCTGACAAATTTCCAGATTATTTGGTCTAAAAATGTTACCTCTAGAGTGTTAACAAGGTTTTTCAATATTTGGCTCTGTGACCTAGTTTTTGAACCTAGGTGACCCATATTTGAACTTGACCTAGAAATTGTCAAAGCAACCTTTCTGACAAATTTCCAGATTATTTGGGCTGAAAATGTAACCTCTAGAGTGTTAACAAGATTTTTCTATTTTTGGGCTCTGTGACCTAGTTTTTGAACCCAGATGACCCATATTTGAACTTGAGCTAGAAATGATCGATAGAACCTTTCTGACAAATTTCCAGGATATCTGGACTGAAAAAGTAGCCTCTAGAGTGTTAACAAAGTTTTTCTATATTTGGGCTCTGTGACCTAGTTTTCCAACCCTGATAACCCATGTTCGAACTCGTCCGAGATATTAATGAGACAAACATCCTGACCAAGTTTCACGACAATTGAGGCAAAAATGTGACCACTAGAGTGTTAACAAATTAATTGTTAACGGACGGACGGACGGACGACGGACAAAAGGTGATCAGAAAAGCTCACTCTGTCACTACATGACAGGTGAGCTAAAAACAAGAGCTGTCAGTGGAAATTGACATATGCCCCCGAAATGTAGCTTTGAACTGAAACTGGTGTAAATATATAATTGAATATGCCTGTGGAAAAAGAGATCAGACAAAAAATAGAGCATGAACTGAAGGTCAATGGTAAAGTAATGTTTTTCTGCTTTAGATTCTTATATTATGAAGGTTGAAGACATAATCATTCAATGAAATAGAAAGCTGTGAGTTTGGTAATGAATATGAACAATATTGTTTTATTCCCAACCCCTACTGTTGTTTTATATATAACAAGGCTTGGTGACAAACATTCTGGTTTCAATAAAATCCCCCAAGCAGTTTTGGAGATGAAGCTTGGACAAGATTTTAATACAGAGGTTATAGTAAACAAGACCTGTCCACAGACAGCATGCTCCACTCAGTGCTCGATAATAAATTATAAGCCAAGTCAAACAAGAGGCCCAAGTGAAAAAAAGAATATTTGAGTAGGGGAGGGCAAGTACCTAGTCATATAAGATGAAAACAAATCTGGGGGTGGGTGATGGGGGGGTAACGTAGTGGGGAGGTAAGAGAGGGGGTCCCCATGCATTTGGGAGTCAAGTACCTATGTATTTAAAAAAAAAATAATGGAAAAAAATTGGTTTATAAAAAAAGATTATTTCAAAACTTAAGAAGGTCTTTATCGGATAATTTTTTTTTTTGGGAGGGGTGGTTGGGAGTGAGTTCATACCTACATTTAAAAAAAAAAATAATAATAAATAAATTTTTTTTTGGAGGGGTAGGGGAGTGGGGGAGTCAAGGTCACTTCATAACTACATATTTAAAAGTCAAGTACTTACATATTTTATAAAAAAAAGATAATTATAATGAAAAAAAATTATTGGTGGGGTGGGGGTGGGGGGGGCAGGGTAATGCCAGGGCTGGGGGGTCCCCAAGCAGAGGGGAGGTTGGAGGAGGGGGGGAAAGGAAGTACTTACCCATCCTATTTAAGTTAAAGTTTATTTCTGGTCTCAAGAAGTCTTTTCCTTATAATTATTATACAAGTATAAACAAAATCAAGTGACCACTGGGGTGGGGCTAATTTTGACCCCCAGGGACATGGGTACCAACAATCTTTGCAGGGTTCTTGCTGGTTGTATAGTATTCCAAGTTTGAATGGAATATCTCTGACACTTTTTGAGAAATGGACATTAACAAAAGGTTAACTGACACCAACAAGGGGGTCATGACAATAGCACCACTTTTTTCTTCGAAAAGTGGAGCTAAAAATGACTAAGGGCCAATAACACTGCCAAAAATAATCCAACCAGAAACTTCCTGACGATATGTACAGCTAGGTTTGGTGACAACATTTCTCTGTAGTTTCAATGAAATCCTCCTGTGGTTTTAGAGATGAAGTGTGGACAAGATTTTAATATAGAAGTTAGAGTAAAAAATGACTAAATGCCTATAACTCTGCCAAAAATAATCTGAGCAGAAACTCCTGAAAATAAGCACAACAAGGCTTGGTGACAAACATTCCTGTGAAGTTTCAATGAAATATCCTCCAAGCAGTTTTGGAGATGAAATGTGGACAAGATTTTGAAATAGAAGCTATAGTAAAAAATTACTATCTAATCAAACTGAATCGTTGCAAAGCCAGGCGAAGTCATAACTGGAACAAACATGCGTAGGCTAGCAGAAAATGAATCAGGTGTATTCTAACAAGACGGCCATAATGGCCCTAGATCGCTCACCTGAAAACTTTGCCTTTGGGCTAACATCAAAAGCTTATTTAAGAATCTCCCTACATAAATCTATATGAATACAAGGTAGTCTGAAGGACAGCTAAATCCCCTTCAGCAGCAGACATGAATATGTACTTCTTGACCTTTTTGATGTTGTGCGATGCATATTATAAGCACCTTGTCTCATGATAGTAATTATTTGTGCCAAGTTATTTAAAATCTTCTATAAAGTCAAAAAGTTATGCAGAACATTTAAGCTTGAGCTTAGGGGTAGCAACCTGGAAGTTGGGTTCTGCACACCGTGTCATAGTGGTGATCATTTGTGCGAAGTAATTATAGAATTTTTCGTAAGCCAAGTTAGTAAGTTATAGAGCAGACGTGAAATGTGGATATTTGACCTTTTACTGTGACCTTGACCTTGTGAGTAGCAACCCAATTATTATGCTCTACACATTGTCTGATAATGGTGATCACTTGTACCAAGTTATTTCAAAATTTTTTCAGCAGTTTAAAAGTTATGGAGCGGACACAAAATGTAGACTTTTAGCGCTTGACTTTTAAGTGTGACCTTGATGGTAGCAACCCAATTATTGTGCTCTGCACATCGCCTCATAATGGTGATCACTTGTGCCAAGCTATTTCAAAAAAATTTCAGCAGTTTAAAAGTTATGGGTTGGAAATGAAATTAAGACTTTTTAACACTTGACCTTTATGTGTGACCTTGACCTTGGGGGAGCAACCCAATAATTGCGCTCTGCACATCATCTCATAATGGTGATCACTTGTGCCAAGTTATTTCAAAAAATTTTCAGCAGTTTTAAAGTTATGGAGCGGAAACCAAAGTGTTACGGATGGACATACGAACGGACATACAGACAGATGTTGGGTTCTGCACATTGTGTCATAGTGGTGATCACTTGTGCAAAGTAATAAAAAAACTTTTCATAAGCCAAGTTAGTTTAACTAGACATGCCCATGGGCAGAATGTCGAGCCTGCTCATCTTAATTCAAACCTGAACCTATAAGCTTCAGATCAAGGAGAAAGATGTATACATAGGTGAGATGTGCGCAACACATCCTCTTTATACCCAAGGCAAAATCTTGACATTACATTGACATTGTAGAAGTTATTCTCATAACATGGTTTTGAGTAAACCCTCTAAGTGTGACTTTGACTTTTGAGTGGCCGACCTGGGTTTTGCGTGTGACACATCACCTCATCATGGTGAACATTTGTATCAAACTATTTTGTAATCCTTCAAAGAATGAGCAAGATATAGATCAGACAAATCTAGACAGATGCACGGACTGACAGACACACATACACCAAACCGCCAAAAGTGAAAAGCAGCGACTAAGTCGACCTCACCACAAGTGGGCTCAACAATTTCAAAATCCTCTGACCACTAAGCATAATACTTCAAAGCATAAGCAAGATACAACGCCAACAAACAAATTTTAACTATTTTTATTTGACCTTTGACCTCTTACTGACCTTGACCTTCATTTTGCAGGAGACAACTCAACTTAATGTGGAGAACATTTGTGCTAAGTTATATTAAAATCCATCCATGTATATAGAAGTTATACTCGCAAATGAATGTTTTATTTTGTTATTTGACTTTTGACCCCAATATATGACCTTGACCATTGCCACAGACACATGAATTTTTCAAATCCTCTGACCACTAAGCATAATACTTCAAAGCATAAGCAAGATACAGTGCCAACAAACAAATTTTAATATATTTATTTGACCTTTGACCTCTTGTGACCTTGACCTTCATTTTGCGCGAGAAAACTTAACTCAACGTGGAGAACATTTGTGCTAAGTTATGTTAAAATCCATCCATGTATATAAAAATTATACTCACAAATGAATGTTTTATTTTGTTATTTGACATTTGACGCCTAAGTGTCACCTTGACCTTTGCCACAGACACCTGAATTTTTTGCACAACACTCCGCCTCACTATGGACAATATTTGTCCTGAGTTATCTTAAAATCCCTCCATGCACGTAGAAGTTACGCTCCACGTTTTGCGCTGACCCCCAAGTGTGACCTTGACCTTTGAGCGGTGGACCTGGGTTTTGTGTGTGACACACCACCCCATCATGGTTAACATTTGTACCAAATTATTTTGAAATCCTTTAAAGAATGAGCAAGATATAGACAGGACAAATCCAGACGGCCGCACGGACAGCACATACACCGAACTATACACCAAAAGTGGCGACTAAGATGAGCTCACCGCAAGCTAGCTCAACAAAAAATTTTCAGCAGTTTAAAAGTTATGGAGTGGAAACAAAAGTGCTACCGACAGACAGACGGACGGACAGATGGACATATGTTGGGTTCTGTAGATTTTGTCATAGTGGTGATCATTTGTGCAAAGTAATAAAAAAACCTTTCGAATGCCAAGTTAGTAAGTTATAGAGCAGATGTGAAATGTGGATATTAGACCTTTAACTGTGACATTGACCTTGTGGGAAGCAACAAAAATATTGCACTCTGCACATCCTCTCATAATTGTGATCACTTGTGCTAAGTTATTTAAAAACTTTTTCAGCTGTTTAAAAGTTATGGAGCGGACACGAAATGTAGACTTTTAACACTTGACCTTTAAGTGTGACCTTGACCTTGGGGGTAGCAACCCAATTAATAAGCTCAGCATATCGTCTTATAATGGTGATCACTTGTGCCAAGTTTTTTCAAAAAAATTTCAGCGGTTTAAAAGTTATGCAGCGGACACAAAATGTAGACATTTTAACACTTGACCTTTAAGTGTGACCTTGACCTTTTGGGAAGCAACAAAAATATTGCGCTCTGCACATCGTCTCATAATGGTGATCACTTGTGCCAAGTTATTTCAAAAAATTTTCAGCAGTTTAAGTTATGTAGCGGACACGAAAGTGTTAGGGACGGACAGATGGATGGACAGATGGACGGACGGACGGACGGACTGACTGACAGATGGAGGCCATTCCTATAATCCCCTCCCAGCTTTGCGGAAGGGGATTAACAAGTGAGCCCCCAGGGCAGGGCTAAATTTCACTCAAGGGGCATAATTTAAACAAACTTTGTAGATGACCTCTAGCTGATGCTCCATTAAAAATATTTAAGTTCTAGGCTCTGTGGTTTCAGACAAGAGGGTTTTTTAAAAAGTTTTGCCTATATAAGCTTATGTAACATCAACTGACCCCCAGGGCAGGGCCAAATTTGACCCCAGTGGCATAATTTGAACAAATTTGGTAGAGGTCCACTAGACAATGCTACATACCAAATCTTAAGGCTCAGGGCCTTGTCATATCAAACAAGAAGATTTTCAAAGTTTTCCCTATATAAGCCTATGTAAAATCAATTCATCCCCGGGGCAGCGCCAAGTATGAACCAAGGGGTACAATTTAAACAAACTTGATAAAAGTCCACTAGACAATGCTACATACCCAATCTTTAGGCTCAGGGCCTTGTGGTTTCAAACAAGAAGCTTTTCAAAGTTTTCCCTATATAAACCTATGTAAAATCAATTCATCCCCGGGGCAGGGCCAAGTATGAACCAAGGGGTACAATTTGAATAAACTTGGTAGAGGTCAACTAGACAATGCTACATAACAAATATCTTAAGACTCAGAGCCTTGTAGTTTCAGACAAGAAGATTTTCAAAATTTTCCATATATAAGCCTCTGTAAAATCAATTGACCCCTGGGGTGGGGCCAAATTTAACCCTAGAGAAATTATCTGAACAAGCTTGGTAGAGGTCCACTAGACAATGCTACATACCCAATCTTAAGGCTCAGGGCCTTGTGGTTTCAGATTAGAAGATATTCAAAGTTTTCCCTATATAAGCCCATGTAAAATCAATTGACCCCTGGTGCAGGGCCAAATTTGACCCCAGGGGTATAATTTGAACAAACTTGATAGAGGTCCTCTAGACAATGCTACATACCAAATCTTAAGACTCAGGGCCTTGTGATTTCAGACAAGAAGATTTTCAAAGTTTCTCTATATAAGCCTGTATAAAATCAATGGACCCCCTGACGGTCCATATTTGACCCCAGGGGTAAAATTTAAACAATTTGATTAATGGTCCACTAGACAATGCTACATACCAAATCTTAAGGCTCAGGGCCTTGTGGTTTCAGACAAGAAGATTTTCAAAGTTTTTCTTTCAGTTGCCATAGAAACCAGATTTCTTGATGGAATTCAATTCTTTGAACAACTTTGGTAGAGCTTCATACAAGGAATATCCCAGGCATGTTTCGTCAATGTTGGCTTAGCAGTTTAGTAGAAGAAGACATTCAAGTCAATTTGTTGACGCAGGATGTAGGGGGATCACAAAAGCTCACCATGAGGATGTTGTGCTCAGGTGAGCTAAAAAGATAGAGAATTGGGTAATTTATACTTGCTAAAATGATCACTGAACTTCTAAATAGGTAAATGGTGTTTTATATGTTTGAATCAAAAGAACTATTTGTTTTGGTGGTAGGTAGAAAATCTGGTCATTGATAGGTGATTTGTGATCAGCTTGGTGTCCTTAGTAACATTGGACAGATTGTGTAACAATCGATCCAAAAATTTGATTATTTATTGTCAGCCATTATCTGAGACCCTGTGAGGCACTTCCTGTTTTGATTTACAATTTCCAAACCTAAATACATGTCAAAAATTTGACTGCTTTGCTAATTTTGTCAATTTACCACATAATCTTTGCAACTTGGTTTGGATTATAAATATAGACAAAATAAATAAGGTTCTATTACTGACATACTCTTGTCTCTTGAACTGGGATACTGTGCTGTTTAATATATAATCCCCTAAAACCTTTAACATCTGCCTTCTGGGACCATTGAATAATCACTACTGAAAATCATTAACTCTAAATAGATAGACATGCTTGCCTTGTATGAGTGCTCTGATGTGAACTGATCATCTATTTGTTGTATTGCTTGCCGTAATGGTTCCATGTCCCACTCTGTGATGTGTTTATATCTACGTCTTGACCTCTCCCGCACTGTCGCAACCCTTGACACAGGAGCTGACATAGCCTACAGGAATAGCAATAGTTATCTACAACACAACCTCAGAAGGGCAATAAGTAAACTAGCTTTTACATGGAAATTTCATGAAGAGGAGTTCGATTTGTAACTCCCACTGAATGAATTGGTGAAACAAGAAAATTCCCTCAGAAAGAGCAAAAAAAGTGTATGTAACATCATTTTGCTGCATTAACTGGCAGATACTATATTATAACCAGTAGACATTTTACAATGTGAACATAGTGCTTATGTGAATCAAGACAAAATGAAAATACAATATGCCAGAACATACAAATCTGAACTTAAGTCTGCTGGAACATTTCTATCCTTCACAGTGACAATACAACTATTAAGGAATAACACCTACATTCAAGAGATCCTGTTTTAAGACCTATATAAACATCTACATGAGCCAGTGTGATTTTCTTCAATGATACAAGTATTTTTAGTATTGCAGCAATATAACAGTTTCCAGGGGTGGCAACCAAAGTCCAATCGCGCTGCTACTGAATCGCAGTATAATGACATAACTGTGTACTATGAAAAATGTGGTCAGTCCCGTCATTTTTTCTTCTTTATTCAATTAAGATAAAATGTGATTTAACGAAATGCGATTTAACAAACAAGAGGGAAATGAAAATGAAAAGAGACAATGAAAAGCTGTACACACAGTCCAAATTTCATTGCCGTAGCTTTAAAACAAAAAAGTAGGTCAGAAGTAGGTCAATAAGTCAAAAATATAGGTCATGATATGAGTTTTTTGAAATCGGAACAAAAAACTGTATACATGGTCCAAATTTCATTGCCATAGCTGCAAAAAACAAAAAAGTACGTCAGTAGGTCAAAAATATAGGTCAAGGAATAATGTTTTTGAAATCATCTTGAAAAACTGTACAAATGGTCCAAATTTTATTGCCATAGCTAAAAACTTAACAAGAGCCACCGCAAGCGGGGGCACACTCGACTTTTTCCTATTTCCAAAGGCAAACACATCAGAGGAAGCACATTGTGGTGAAGGGATTTCAAATGAAACATCATTAAGAAATATACATAACAAAGTAATGGCCAATTTTAGCAACATTCAGAAATTTGACCTTAAAGGTCAAGGTCAAGTTCAGTTTAACCTTCTTTGGAGGTATTGTCTAAAAGGTAGTTATGTCCAAGCATGAAGACACTACACCCATTAACAACAAAGATAGAGCCAAGTTAAGTAATGTCAAGGTCATTTAAAGGTCAAGGTAATGCTTGAATTGTTCAACATGTTTGACTTATTCTCAGTGTTATTTTGTCCCTGTGTTGATCAAATCCGTCCATAAATAACAAAAGTTTGGCTATTTTAGCAAAAACCAATAATTCGAACTTGACTGTAAAGGTCATTTCAAGGTTAATGTCATACTTGAATAATTTAACATAGTAGGTTTTGTCATGAGCATTGTTTTGTCCAAGTATTAATAAAAAAGAACTAAAAATGACGTTATGGCCAATATTAGCAAAATTCAATAATTTGACTTTGATGGTCAGAATCATCTGAAGGCCAAGGTCACAGATGAATGATTCAATGTGTCAGTTTTGTCATAAGTGTTGTTTTGTCCCAGAATAAATCAAATCAAACCATAAATAACAAAAATTTGGCTATTTCAAGCAAAATTCAATAACTTGACCTTAAATATCAAGGTCATCTTAAGGTCAAGGTCATACTTATAATAAATTAAAATGTCAGTTTTGTTGTTTTATCAAAGTGTAAATCATAAATCCATAAATAAACAACAGTTATGACAATTTAAGCAAAATACAATAATGGGACCTTGACTCTCAAGGTCATTTTAAGGTAAAGGTCATACCTGAATTATTCAACATGTAAGTTTTGTCAAAAGTGTTGTTTTGTCCAAGTATGAATCAAGTCTAACCATAAATTACACAGTTATGACCAATCTTAGCAAAATTCAATATTTTGTTCTTGCTAGTCAAGGTCATTTTTTAGGTCAAGGTCAAGCTTGAACCAAAATGTCAGATTTGTCAAAAGTATTTTTTGTCCAAGTATAAATCAAATCCATCAATAAATGACAAAGTTATGACAATTAAAGCAAAATTCAAACATCTGGCCTTGACGGTCAAGGTCAATTTTAGGTCATGGTCACACTTTAGTTATTCAACATGTCGGTTTTGTCACAAGTGTTGTTTTGTTCAAGTATGAATCAATTCCAACAATAAATGACAAAGTAATGGCAAACTGTAGCAAAATTCAATAATTTTACCTTGAAGGTCAAGGTCATTTTAACATAAAGTTGATACATGAAAGAATCATAATGTCGGATTTGTCATAAGTGTTGTTTTGTCAAAGTATGAGCAAATCCATAAATAAATACAAAAGTTATGACAATCTGAGCAAAATTCAATAATTTGACCTTGACGGTCATGGTCATTTTAAGGTCAAGGACACACTTGAATAATTTCTCATGTCGGCTTGTCATAAATGTTGTTTCGTCAAAGTATTATTAACATCCAACCACAAATAACAAAATTATGGCAGGGTTAAGCAAATTCAATAATCTGACCTTGACTGTAAAGGTCATTTAAAGGTCAAGGTCATATCTGAAAAAAATCAAAATAACGGATTTGTACATAAGTGTTGTTTTGTCCATGTATGAATCAAATCAATAAATAAATGAGAAAGGTATGACAATTTAAGCAAAATTCAATTATCTGACCTTGACGGTCAAGGCCATTTTTAGGTTATGGCTTATACCAGAGTTATTCAATATGTCGGTTTTGTCATAATTGTTGTTTTGTCCAAGTATGAATCAAAACCAACCATTAACAACAAAGTTATGACAATTTAAGCAAAATTTAATCATTTGATCTTGACGGTCATGGTAATTTAAAGGTTAAGGTCAAACTTGAACAATTTATCTTGTCAGATTTGTCGTAAGTGTTGTTTTGTCCAAATCTGATTCAAATCCAACCATAAATAACAAAATTATGGCCAGTTTTAACAAAATTGAATGATTTGATCTTGACGATCAAGGTCATTTAAAGGTCAAGGTCAAACTTGAAATAATCATAATGTCAGGTTTGTCATAAGTGTTGTTTAGTCCAAATATGAATCAAATCTATAGATAAATGAGAAAGTTATGACAATTTAAGCAAAATTCAATCATCTGACCTTCACGGTCAAGGTAATTTTAACGTCATGGTCATATTTGACTTACTCAACATGTCAGTTTTGTCATAATTGTTGTTTTGTCCAAGTATAAATCAAATCCAACCATAAATACTGAAGTTATAGACAATTTTTGCAAAATTTAACTAATTTGACCTTGAAAGTGAAGGTCATTTATGAGTCAAGGTCAAGTTGAGTCTGATTCACTTGAAGATCTTGTCTAAAGGGTTGTCGTGTCTAAGTATGAAGACAATCTACCTATTAATAATTAAGTAATGGCAAATTTTAGCAAAATTGAATAATTTGACCTTGAAAGTGAAGGTCATTTATGAGTCAAGGTCAAGTTTAGTCCAGTCTACTTGAAGATATTGTCCAAAATTATGATCAATGTTAAAGTTTTCGGACGGGAACGGCAACGACAACGACACCATGACTATAGCAATAACTCGATTTTTTTTAAAACATGAGGGCCATCATGGCCCTAGATCCCTCACCTGAGTATTTTGGCTGTAGGTTTGCAGTTAACCAGTATTTCATGTTTTAATTAAATATATGTAAGTAATGTAAATATAAGTATGTAAATATGTAAAATATCAGTCAATAAATAAAGGCTCTATGACAGAAAGTAGAAATATCTATCATAAGCTATAGTGACCTTGACCTTGACCCAGTGACCTAAAACCCTATTCATGGGTAGAGGTCTATGCAAGAATTCTTTATACTGAATATCAAAGATATTGGTCTTTAAATGAAGGCTCTATGAGATACAGTATATAAACCTATTTTTAGCCTCTGTGACCTTTAACCTAATCTAATAATTCGAAAAAGCTTGATAAAGCTTGTTTCATACCAAATCTTAGATCTCAGGGCCTTGTGGTTTCAGACAAGAAGATTTTTAAAGTTTCACTATATAAGCCTATGTAAAATTAAATGACCCCTGGGTAGGGGCCAAATTTGACCCAAGAGGCATAATATGAACAAACTTGGTAGAGGTCCACACGACAATGCTACGCACCAAATCCAATGGCTCAGGGCCTTGTGGTTTCAGACAAGAAGAGTTTTAAAGTTTCACTATATAAGCCTATGTAAAATCCATTGACCCCTAGGGCAGGGCCAAATTTGACCCCTGGTGTATAATTTGAACAAACTTGGTAGAGGTTCACAAGACAATGCTACATACCAAATCTTAAGGCTCACGTCCTTATGGTTTCAGACAAGAAGATTTTCAAAGTTTTTCCTATGTAAAATAAGTTGACCCCTTGGGCTGGGCCAAATTTGATCCCAGGGGCATAATTTGAACAAACTTGGTAGAGGTTCACAAAACAATGCTACATACCAAATCTTAAGGCTCAGGGCCTTGTGGTTTCAGACAAGAATATTTTCAAAGTTTTTCCTTTAAGTTGCTATAGCAACCAGAGTTCTTGATGGAATTGAATTCTTTGAACAAATTTGGTAGAGCTTGGTCATGCAAGAAATATCCCAGGCAAGTTTCATCAAATTTGGCCCAGAGGTTTCAGAGGAGATGTCACTTGAATGAAATTGTTGACGGATGACCGACAAAGACTGGTCACAATAGCCCACCATGAGCCATAGGCTCAGGTGAGCTAAAAAGTCGAGCTAAAAAATGAAAAAAATGAAAAAAATACTTTTTTGTGGGGGGGGAGGTGGGAGTGACCCCAGGGGAGGCGGGATGACCCTACTGTGGTTACAGTGCATACTACCAAATATCTAAGCTCCAGGCAAGTTTTTTGCAAAATAACTCTATGTAAAACATGTGACCCCTTGGGCGGGGCCAGTTTTGACCCAGGGGCCATGATTTGAACAATCTTGGTAGAGGTCTACTAGACAATGCTCAACACCAAATATCTAAGCTCTATGCCTTGTGGTTTCTGACGAGAAGATTTTTTAAAAGTTTCATTTTATAATCTATGGTACAATCAGTGACCCCAAGGGCAAGGCCAGTTTTCTGACCCAAGGGTATATCTTGGTAGAGGTCCATCAGATATGCTCCCACTAAATATCTAAGCTCAGCCGTGCGGTTTATGATAGAAATTTGAACAATCTTGGTAGAAGTCCACCAGATGATGCCTCACACCAAAAATCTAAGCTCCAGGCCTTGCAGTTTCTGACAAGAAGATTTTTAAAGTTTTCACTTTATAACTCTATGTAAAACATGTGACCCCTGGGGCGGGACTAGTTCTGACCCCAAGGTCATAATTTGAACAATCTTGGTAGAGGTCAACTAGATGATGCCTTATACCAAATATCTAAGCTCCATGCCTTGTGGTTTCTGACAAGAAGATTTTCAAAGTTTTCACAATATAACTCTATGTAAAATCAAGTGACCCCCAGGGGTGGGGCCAGTTCTGACCCCAGGGTCATAATTTTAACAATCTTGGTAGAGGTCCACTAGATGATGCTTCATAACAAATATGTAAGCTCCAGGCCATGCGTATTTTGAGAAGAAGATTTTTAAAGTTTTCCCTTTTGCTTGCTTTGGCAACCAGAGTTCTGCATAGAATTCTTTGAATAACTTTGGTAGAGCTTCATGCAAGGAACATCCCTGGCAAGGTTCATTGACTTTGGCCAAGTGGTTTCAGAGGAGATGTCATTTGAATGAAATGTTGACAACACACGACGACGGATGGAGGGGGATCACAATAGCTCACCATGTCATTGCGTGACAGGTGAGCTAAAAATTCAATTGAGGGAACAATTATCATGGTCCCATAATGTAATTAACAGTGAAATAAAGATGCAATATAGTGAATTGCCGTCAGGTGTTTTCACACCTCCTTGAATGATACCTGTTGTTCAAGCAGATCGCCTTGTGTTTACTATTATTAACAATTATCGCCCCAAGCAATAGTGGCAAGATATGCTGCAAACAACAAGCGGGTTTCTCTGATTGTTTCACAAAACTTTTTGAGTGATATCATGTCAAAAGTTTCAAACGGTATAAAATCTGGACAAGTTGCATCGCTTGACATTCTTAATTTTGCAATTCAAATCCGCAATAAATTACAACAAATACAAAAATTATTATTTCCTAGTAATACAGTGAAGGGCCCGGGTCACTCGGGCTTGACTGAATTGATAACATATAAATATGCAATAAAAATAACATCAAATATTCCGTTCTTCTTTATTTTTTAAGTCTTAAATGACACCAACATATCACGACAACAATATATAACGACATTTGATGTTTTACGATAGTATCAACAACATGTAAGAATAACAATAGCACCGCTGGGCAGAGCATTATATGCCCGGTGTTTTTTCTAATTATGATGCATTTGTGATGTAAGGGAGGAAACCTTAGGCTTTAAACATAAAAGATTTGCTTTAAATTTTGAATTTTTTAACCTCTGAACTACTGACCCAAAATTGATAGGGGTCATTCATTCAATATGTGCAACCATTATATGAATTTTGAAGCCTCTATGACAAATGGTTGTCGGGTTACAGAGTGTAAATGATTCTAAACATTTAGGTCTCTGTAACCCTGACCTTTGACATACTGATCTCAAAATGTATAGGGGTCATCCACTCAATGTGTACAATCGTGATATAAAGTTTGAAGTCTCTATAACAAATTATTGTCAAGTTACAAGATGAAAACAGTTTTCAATACTATGATCACTGTGACCTTGACCTTTGACCTACTGATCCCAAAACTGATAGAAGTCATTCACTCAATGTGTGCAACCATTACATGAATTTTGAAGTCTCTAAGACAAATGGTTGTCAAGTTACAGAGTGTAAATGATTCTAAACATTTAGGTCACTGTGACCCTGACCTTTAATATACTGACCTCAAAATGTATATGGGTCATCACTAAATGTGTGCAATCATGATATAAAGTTTGAAGTCTCTAGATCAAATGACTGTCAAGTTACATGGCGGAAATGGTTTTCAATGTTAAGGTCTATGTGACCTTGACCTTTGAGCTACTGACCCCAAAATCAATAGTGGTCATTCACTCAATGTGTGCAACCATTACATGAATTCTGAAGTCTCTAAAAGAAATGAATGTCCAGTTACAGAGTGTAAATGATTCTAAACATTTAGGTCACTGTGACCTTGACATTTAATATACTGACCCCAAAATCAATAGGGTCATTCACTCAATGTTTGCAACCATAATGTGAATTCTGAAGTCTCTATGAAAAATTGTTGTCAAGTTACAGAGTGTAAATGATTCTAAACATTTAGGTCTCTGTGACCCTGACCTTTGACATACTGATCCCAAAATGTTTACAGGTCATCCACTCAATGTGTGCAATCATGATATAAAGTTTAAAGTCTCTATAACAAATGATTGTCAAGTTACATGGCAGAAATGGTTTTCAATGTTAAGGTCTATGTGACCTTGACCTTTGAGCTACTGACCCCAATATCAATAGTGGTCATTCACTCAATGTTTGCAACCATTACATGAATTCTGAAGTCTCTAAAAGAAATGAATGTCCAGTTACAGAGTGTAAATGATTCTAAACATTTAGGTCACTGTGACCTTGACATTAAATATACTGACCCCAAAATCAATAGGGTCATTCACTCAATGTTTGCAACCATAATGTGAATTCTGAAGTCTCTATGAAAAATTGTTGTCAAGTTACAGAGTGTAAATGATTCTAAACATTTAGGTCTCTGTGACCCTGACCTTTGACATACTGATCCCAAAATGTTTACAGGTCATCCACTCAATGTGTGCAATCATGATATAAAGTTTAAAGTCTCTATAACAAATGATTGTCAAGTTACATGGCAGAAATGGTTTTCAATGTTAAGGTCACTGTGACATTGACCTTTGACCTACTGACCCCAAAATCAAATGGGGTCATTCACTCAATGTGTGCAACCATTACATGAATTTTGAAGTCTCTAAGACAAATGGTTGTCAAGTTACAGAGTGTAAATGATTCTAAACATTTGTCACTGTGACCTTGACCTTTGACCCAAAAATTTAAAGGGGCCATCAAATCAACATGTGCAATCATGATATAACGTTTGAAGTCTGTATAACAAATGATTGTCGAGTTACATGGCAGAAATGGTTTTCAATGTTAAGGTCTATGTGACCTTGACCTTTGAGCTACTGACTCCAAAATCAGTTGGGGTCATCCACTCAATGTGGGCAATAATCACCTGAAGGTAAAAGACTGTAGGTGAAAAATTACTCAAGTTATTCCTCAGAAACCAAATTGCTAATGGACGGACGGACAGACGGACGGACGGACACCCTGGACCATAACATAATATGCCCCCTTTGGGCATATAAAAATGCGATTCTACGAAAAATGCCATATTACAAAAATTCTACAGGGTCCGATGCATATTTGTAGCATCGCATATGGACTGCTTTGTAGATACTGTAGTTCTGAAGATGGCAGATCTCTAAAATCTCATGTGTGTGTGTGCAAAGAATATGAAGTAGAAGGTAAGTAGGAGTTATGTAATCTATGATGTATGATGATTACACTGACTCATGAGGGCTATAGGCTGACATAAGTGGCACTGACCTTACTGAACTATCAAGATACACTATAGAATGAATACTCCACACTTCTGCTATTCGACATTGATAATTTATGTTATAGTTCATGGTAAAATGAATACAACAAAAACATTGATGCACAGCATCAGGTTGAAAGATGTGAATGTATCAGATACATGTAATCATACACATACAGAATGTCTATATACATGTAACTGTAGAATAGCTAGTGCATTTAAACAGACAAGTGCAATTCATACTCATGCCACCTCAGTGACCAAAAAGAATCTATTCCCAGATGCGTTTGTCAGGGGTTGTGTCTATAGATTTAAGATCTTTTCACTACTTCTACATGTTTGCACTTGTTTCACTACCCAGTAGAAAGTTGATTTACCAACCAAGCGTTTTTGATACCCAGTTTTCTTTAGATGAACAATACCTTGAATAATATACCTCAAACTGTTGTTACTTAATACAATTTTTTTTTAAATTAATGCAAAACTTTATATGCCGTTGAAAGATGTCCGTAATATGGGAAACCAAGTGGTGGGTTGGCTTTGTCTGGACCATTACTCTGTTGCTAATAGACTGACTGACTTCTAACTTGCTGTGCAGCTTTCTTGCAATGAGTAGAAGTGCAGTGCACAAGAACCATAACTCTACCTGGTCCATTTTTTAATTAAATCCCTTCTTAAATTTTTGTCCAGAGCATAACTTTAAAACTATGAAGTGAATTGATGTGAAACTTAAAAATATAGATAGCTGGTGACAAGGAGAAGTGCATTGCCAAAGAAGCAAAACTCTACCTTATCCAGTTTTAAGTTATCTATGTTTCTTTGGTTTCATAATGAATTTTTGTTTAGATCATAACTTGAATTATGATCATTATGAAAGGGATTGACTTGAAACTTAAAGATATGTAGTAAGAAGAAGTGCAGTGGGCAGAAATATATCTCTATCAGGTCTCATTTCTTAATTATCTGTGACCGAGGAATAGGGCTAGGCCCCTGACAGTAGAGACTTTTGGTCAGTGTTAGGGGAATGGTAGCCCGGAGGTGGGACCAAGCCCTTGTCAGTCCCTCATCCTGCATGTACAGGAGTTAATGTCATGTCATGTGTCACAGTGTTTGTTGCCTTAATCTGACACTAAATATTAAGATGAAGTCAATTTCCACATTATTCCAAATTTTATTCAATATTTAATAGCAATTCAATAACGTCCACAATGGCTTGATGTATATAACCTTTAGGCAAGCACCAAAATGTTATCACTTCGTAATATTCTTATAAGATATTTTCTCCTATAATCACTTTTACTCTCTGTCTCTATCTCTCCCTTTTTCTCCATCCGTAAATTAAAACAGCTGTGACCGAGGAACTGGGGCCAGGCCCACGACAAGTAGAGACTTTTGGTCAGTGTTTAGGGGAATGGTAGCTCGAAGGTGGGAACAAACCCACGTCAGTCCCCCTTCCTGGATGTACGTAAATGTCCTGTCAAGTGTCACAGTATTTGTTGTCTTAATCTGACACTAAGTATTAAGATAAAGTTAATTTTCACATTTTTCCACATTTTATTCTATTTTTGATAGCAATTCAACAACATCCAGAATCAGCTTGACGTATATAACCTTTAGGCAAGCACCAAAATGTATTCAGTTCGTAATATTCTTAAAATATATTCTCTCCTATAATCACTTTTACTCACTGTCTCTATCTCTCCTTTTTCTCTCTGTCCATAAATTTTATAATGCTAAAGTGTTTAAAGACTTACAATGTATACAAAATCGGAGGTTGGATCTTAGAACTAAATTTCTACCAATGAAAACCAATATTCCAAAATTTGCGTAATTAAAAAAGCTAACTGTAACAAGAAGGCCATGATGGCCCTAGATCGCTCACCTGAATACTTTGCCTTTGGGTCTGCTGTTGACCTAACATCAAAAGCTTTTTTAAGACTCTCCCTATGTAAATCTGTATGAATTAAAGTAACACCAGGGTAGAGCAAATTTTCATTCGCAGGGCATAATTTGAACAAACTTGGTAGATGACCTCTAGCTGATGCTCCATTAAAAATATCTAAGTTCTAGGCTTTGTGGTTTCAGACAAGATGTAAGCCTATAGGGGTATAATTTGAACAAATCTTAAGGCTCAGGGCCTTGTGGTTTCAGACAAGAAGATTTTCAAAGTTTTCCCTATATAAGCCTATGTAAAATCAATTGACCCCTGGTGCAGAGCCAAATTTGACCCCAGGGGTATAATTTAATTAAACTTGGTAGAGGTCCACTAGACAATGCTACACACAAAATCTTAAGACTCAGGGCCTTGTGATTTCAGACAAGAAGATTTTCAAAGTTTTCCCTATATAAGCCTGTATAAAATCAATGGACCCCCGGGGCAGGGCTATATTTGACTCCAGGGGCATAATTTTTATAAACTTGGTAGAGGTCCACTAAACAATACTACATACTAAATCTTAAGACTTAAAGCCTTGTGGTTTCAGACAAGAAGATTTTCGAAGTTTTCTCTAAATAAGCCTATATAAAACCAATGACCCTGGGGTGGGGCCAAATTTGACCCAAGGGGTATAATTTGAATGAACTTGGTAGAGGTCCACTAGACAATGCTACATACTAAATCTTAAGGCTCAGGGCCTTGTCATTTTAGACAAGAAAATTTTCGAAGTTTTTCCTTTAAGTTGCCATAGCAACCAGAGTTCTTGATGGAATTCAATTCTTTGAACAACTTTGGTAGAGGTTCATACAAGGAATATCCCAGGCATGTTTTGTCAATGTTAGCTTAGCTGTTTAGGAGGAAAAGTCAAATTGTTGATGATGCACGACGCACGCCAGACAGTCAATGATCCCAATAGCTCACATTTGAGCATTTTGTGCTCAGGTGAGCTAAAAAGGAAAATTACTGTTTAACAACAATCAACAAGAAACTGCCACAATGCAATGAAACCAGGTTTTCAATGACCAAGTACTGATGTGACAGGAATTAAGAATGAACTATGGCAGTGAAGAAACAAGAACTGTCACTGTAAGATGACAATGCCCCCGAAAGTGGTTTTGACCTTTGATCTGAGAATGAGTCATTCAGGGGTCAAGGTCAAATAAATTTAGGTCAGTGGTAAGGTCTTATCCAAAGGGGGTTGTGTCCAAGTATGAAGTAAATCCACTTATTAATAAGGAAGTTATGGGCAATGTGAAAATTTCAAGACAACTGGATCTTCAAGGTGAAGGTCATTCAGGGGTCAAGGTCAAAGAAATACAGGACAGTGAGATGGTCTTGTACAAAGTGGTGTTCTGTTGAAGTATGAAGTATATCCACTAACTCATTTGGAAATTATGGCCAAATAATAGTTTCTGGACGTTTGGATATTCAGGGGTCAAGGTCAAATAATTACAGGTCAGCAGAAAGGTCTTGTCCAAATGGGTGTTGTGTTTTAGTATGAAGTATATCCACTTACTAATTTGGAAATTATGGCCAAATAATAGTTTCTGGACGTTTGGATATTCAGGGGTCAAGGTCAAATAGTTACAGGTCAGCAGGAAGGTCTTGTCCAAATGGGTGTTGAGTCCAAGTATGAAGCAAATCCACTTATTAATAAGGAAGTTATGGCCAATGTTAAATTTTTTAGACAATTGCATCTTCAAGATGAAGGTCATTCAGGGGTCAAGGTCAAACAAATATAGGTCAGTGAAAAAGCCTTGTCCAAATGGGTGTTGTGTCCAAGTATGAAGTAAATCCACTAACTAATAAAGAAGTTATTGCCAATGTTAAAGTTTTTGAACAATTGGATCTTCAAGGTGAAGGTCAATCAGGGGTCAAGGTCAAATAATTATATGTCAGTGTAAAGGTCTTGTCTAGAGGGGTGTTGTGTCCAAGTATGAAGTAAATCCACTTACTAATAAGAAAGTTATTGCCAATGTTAAAGTTTTCGGATGGACTGACAGACGGACGGACAGTTAAAAAACAATATGCCTCACTTCGGGGGCATAAAAATGATGCTGTTATTTTGGCTGCATGCAGATAGTGATCTATGTAGGGTAAGTAGAAATCCTGCCTCAATCTGCCTCTTGATATAAGCTACCCACACACCAAGTTTGGTGTCAATAGGCCAAAGCAAACTCAAGTTATTGAGTGAAAACTGAATTTCTATTTTTAGCAACAGTGACCTTGACACTGATCACAGACACCTGGGTAGCAATTCCAAGCTGCCTCTTGATATTAGCTACCCACACACCAAGTTTGGTGTCAATAGGCCAAAGCAATCTCAAGTTATTGAGTGGAAAACAAAAGTTGACACCCGCCCACCCCTCGACTTCAGCATTACAATAACCGGTTTTTGTTGAAAACCTGGTAAAAAAGGGATCTTGGCAGGAATTTCTTAAGGCTTAAATAATCAAATAAATCTGCCAAGTTATCACTTAGAATATGCTTTGAAGCCAATGATTTCTTATAACATGATAACATAACAATACAAGTGCTAAAAGCATAATATGTCAGTTTTAAGAACAGATGTAGACAGGAAGACTTTAAAACAAAATAAGTAATTAAGCTATTTAATAATCAAAGTGTCAGCTAGGCTTCTAAATTTTGACATAAGATTATATTTTACACAACTTTTCTTTTATAAATTAAGAAACTAAATGTGAGGTTATTTAAAATGTTCAGTTCTTGTAGTAAAAGAATTTGACTGTCTAGAATACATGATTACATATCTGCCTTCCTTCTAAAAATATTTACCTCAATATTATATTAGTATAGATTTAAAAATGAAGGTTATAACACTTTTATACTTGTGCTTACTACTAGTGCATATAGCTAGTCACTAGTTATACTTATCAAAATATACAAGAGGGCCATGATGGCCCTATATCGCTCACCTCAGTATGACTGCTTAAGGACCTTTATGCAACTTCTGTGCTGATATGCCATAATGTAGTATAGAGTATTTATCTATTATATTAATTATATTCATGTTAGTTCCATAATATGGCATGTGACCTTAAAGTATTATTATGCAACTTAACAAATAATGGTCTGCCATGGAATAAACATTTTATCACTGTTTTTCTTTCCACATGCTGTTTTTCACTGTATGGCAAGGTGTCTCTTATTGTACACCATACTTTACTTACCCTTGTCACTATGCTGTCAGTAGGAAAGTTCATACTATTTAAGAAATTATAGCATGGTAAAGTGAAACCAAAACATTGTGCAAGACATATTCACCATGTGTAGTAACAGTTGATTATTGTGAATATTTCAACAGTTCAGCCTCTACTGTAACCACACTTAACCTGTTAAAATTTACTAGTTGACTAGACTGTCTTTACAGATATAAAGCTTTCGTTACTGAAAATACATGCAAATAAAATTTCAACTTTACTTTGATCAGTACCAAAATATCTCATATAAACTAATTGAAACAAAAAATTGTCAAATTGTGCCTACTTGCTTGTTAGGCTCTTTGCATTATTTTATAAATTTTCCCAGATTGGGTGATCTTGGCAGCTGGTCTAAAGAGAAACTGTCTAACACACTGAATAGGAGCCTGGCTTATGAGAAGCCAGACCTACAGGGTAGACTTGGAAGTATGTTGTACCAACAGGGTCATCTTGTTCATTGGTCCTAAAGGCTCTGATGAATCTGGCTTCAAACTTGTGACCAATGTCATAAATATCTGTTGTACTGTCCCAGTCGTCATAGCCAGCATGTTTTAAAAGTGCAAACAAGGTGTTAAGATAAGGCTGCATAAGTTGTTTTCTGTCACTGATTTTGAGAGGTACACCCCATGTTGTGTTGACATTACCGTTTGGAACAAAAATGTTGATTTTCTGGTTGGAGGTCGTACATTTCTTTGTAACCTGTCATGTAAGGTGATTTGAAGAATGCATTGACATTGTTATGCATGTAAGGTGATTTGAAGAATGCATTGACATTGTTTATGCATGAGTCTTTGTCAAAGAATTTGTGATTTTTGAGAGCTCTTTTTTTTTCTGCCTTATAATGTTTTTGTAATGTGGAATTCTCTGATGAAGACTGGAACGGAAGTTCCATATTCCTAGGTGCTAGATTTCTTTGGGTCTTTCCATTTAATGCTATAATACAGTGTGTCATTTGACCTCTGTGCAGATATGATTGTATCAATGTCTTCAATTTTGAATTTTTGACCTGGTGTGTATGAAGTGGCGTTTTCATCGGTTAAGTCTGGAGGCTGATGTGCTTGTGTTTTTGGGCTATTCATGGACATATTTTTGGTTGTTGCTGTCTGTTTGTAGCATTTGTATTTTGAGTGTTGCTTTGGTATGTCTTTGACCTTTTGACCGTGGCTTGTAATTTTGACCCAGGTGCTGGCTGTTTACCCCTGTTTGTTGTGATTATTTGTTGTGATGTGTTGTGCTTGTTCTGACTTGACCTTTTCTTTTTGTCACTTTGTGTGTTTTTGAAGTTACCTGTTTGACTGTTTTGAGCATCTGTAGACTTGAGGCGAGTTGCATTGACCATGACCTTAATTTCTTTGATATCGCTACAGCGGCACAATTTGTAAGTGTTGTGAGGGCCCTCAAGAGAGATGTAATATGGACCTAACCATTTCTGTGGAGTTTTGGAGCCATGCAAACTGGAACTTTGGTGCAATATAGCTATACCCTGTTGGCAGGTTTTTAGTTTGGGATTTGGCTTTTTTTGTCATATTGTGCCATGTATTTGTCTTGTGCCTGTTTGATGTTCTCAGCAGCAATGGTCATGGCAATTTCCAAATTTTGCAGAACTTGGGCTAAATGTGTTCGGAAGTCTGCAGAAAGAGCACATTTAGGAGTGAGTGAAGTGTCAATGAAAGTTCATGAACTAAATGTTAAAGGTAAAAGAGTCTGGAATTCAATGTTTTTGCTCCTTATTTAAATGTTGTCAGTTACCAAAACATATATTTTTCTTAATATCTGACATGAAGATCTGTCCTCAGCTTTGATATGGCTCTGAAATTTGTATGCCTGCAAAAGATATAAGTGTGCTGGACAGAACGTCTCAAACATTGCTGTATAAGGAAACTGTGGTAGATATCCAATGTATATTGAAACTATTATACATTCAGTCAAGTACTAGTGAAAAATTTTGAATATGCCAGACAGAAAATATGTTAAACAAGAGCCATGTTACACATGGTTAATCCCCCCGCCGGGAAGAAGCTACCTGAAGGTTGTACTTTCAAACACTCAATGTAATAATGTTTGAAGAAAATCCCACAAAAAATAGGCAAGGTAGAAATACTGTTCTTGCAAACTGCACTTCCTACCAATGTGCTATGTCAGTGTATTAAGTTTGAAGAAAATCGCTCAAGCACTTTTGGAGTTATGCTTCGGACTAAGTTTTTCAATTAAATCTGATAAAGGGGAATAATTCTAAAAGTAGGCAAGGTAGAGTTATTATTCTTTCACATTGCACCTCCTCCAAATGTGCTCTTTCAGTATATGAAGTTTGAAGAAAATCACTCAAGTACTTTTGGAGTTATGCTCCGGACAAACTGGAACGGACAGACACATGGACGGACAGAGACCATTTCTAATATCCCCTTCGCCTTTGGCAGGGGGATAATAAGTTCAAGAATTCAAGAATTAGATATACATGTATATGCTGGGATTTTTAAAATGTAAACAAGTAAATCTCATAAAGGGGAATAACTCTAAAAAATAGGCAAGGTAGAGTTATTGGACTTGCACACTGCACTACCTACCAATGTGCTCTGTCAGTGTATGAAGTTTGAATAAAATCCCTCAAGTAGTTTTGGAGTTATGCTCCGGACAAAATCTATCAAGTAATTCTGATAAAGGGGAATAACTCTAAAAACAGGCAAGCTAAAGTTATTGTTCTTGCACACTGCACTACCTACATATGTGCTCTGTCAGTGTATGAAGTTTGAATAAAATCCCTCAAGTAGTTTTAGAGTTATGCTCCGGACAAAATTTATCAAGTAATTCTGATAAAGGGGAATAACTCTAAAAATAGGCAAGGTAGAGTTATTGCACTTGCACACTGCACTCCCTACCAATGTGCTCTGTCAGTGTATGAAGTTTGAATAAAATCCCTCAAGTAGTTTTGGAGTTATGCTCCGGACAAAATTTATCAAGTAATTCTGATAAAGGATAGTTACTCTAAAAATAGGCAAGGTAGAGTTAATGGACTTGCACACTGCACTACCTACCAATGTGCTCTGTCAGTGTATGAAGTTTGAATAAAATCCCTCTAGCAGTTTTGGAGTTATGCTCCGGACAAAATTTATCAAGAAAATTTGATAAAGCGGAATAACTCTAAAAACAGGCAAGGTAGAGTTATTGCACTTTCACACTGCACTACCTACCAATGTGCTCTGTCAGTGTATGAAGTTTGAATAAAATCCCTCAAGTAGTTTTGGAGTTATGCTCCGGACAAAATTTATCAAGTAATTCTGATAAAGGGGAATAACTCTAAAAATAGGCAAGGTAGAGTTATTGCACTTGCACACTGCACTACCTTCCAATGTGCTCTGTCAGTGTATGAAGTTTGAATAAAATCCCTCTAGCAGTTTTGGAGTTATGCTCCGGACAAAATTGTTTCGGACGGACGCATGGATGCACAGACGCACGGATGCACGGACACACGGACGCACAGACGGACGAAGGGCATTCCTAATATCCCCTCCGCCTTTGGCGGGGGGATAAACAAGAGGGCCATAATGGCCCTGTATCACTCACCTGAGGATGACTGCTTTTAACAAAGTAGCTATGGACCTGGTTAATTGACCCCAGATGACCCATATTCGAACTTGACCTAGAAATTATTGAAACAATCTTTCTGACAAATTTCCAGGTTATTTGGACTGAAAATGTTACCTCTAGAGTGTTAACAAGGGTTTTCCATATTTTGGCTCTATAATCTAGTTATTTGAACCTAGATGTTCCATATCAGAACTTGTGCTAGAAATCATCAAAACAATCTCTCTGACAAACGTCCAGGACATTTGGACTAAAAATGTAACATCTAGAGTGTTAACAAGGTTTTTCAATATTTGGGCTCTGTGACCTAGTTTTTTAACCCAGATGACCCATATTCGAACTTGACCTAGAAATTATTGAAACAACCTCTCTGACAAATTTCCAGGATATTTGGACTAAAAATGTAGCCTCTAGAGTGTTATCAAGGTTTTTCCATATTTAGGCTCTGTGACCTAGTTTTTGAATCCAGATGACCCATATCCAAACCTGAGCTACAAATCATCAAAACAACCTTTCTGACAAGTTTTCAGGAAATTTGGACTGAAAATGTAGCCTCTAGAGTGTTAACAAGAATTTTCCATATTTGGGCTCTGTGACCTAGTTTTTGACCCAAAATGACCCATATTCAAACTTGAACTAGAAATCATCAAAACAACCTTTCTGATAAATTTCAAGGACATTTGGAATGAAAATGTAACATCTAGAGTGTTAAGAAGGTTTTTCCATAATTCGGCTCTGTGACCTAGTTTTTGACCAAGATGATCCATATTGGAAACAGAGCTAGAAATCATCAAAACAACCTGTCAGACAAATTTCAAGGATATTTGGACTGAAAATGTAATCTCTGGAGTGTTAAAAAGGTTTTTATATATTTGGGCTCTGTGACCTAGTTTTTGATCCGAGATGACCAATATCCAAAATGGTGCTAGAAATCATTGAATAACCTTTTTGACAAATTTCAAGGACATTTGGACTGAAAATGTAACCTCTAGAGCATTAACAAGGTTTTTCTACTTTTTGGCTATGTGACCTAGTTTTTGACCCCAGATAACCAATATACAAAATTCAGCTACAAATCATTGAAGAAATCTTTCTGACAAATTTCCAAAATGTTTGGACTAAAAATGTTACCTCTAGGGTGTTAACAAGGATTTTCCATATTTGGGCTCTGTGACCAAGTTTTTGAACCCAGATGACCCCTGTTCCAAGTTGAGCTAGAAATTATTGAAGCAACCTCTCTGACAAATTTTCAGGTTATTTGGACTGAAAATGTTACCTGTAGTGTGTTAACAAGGTTTCTTTATATTTGGGCTCTGTGACCTAGTTTTTGACCCCAGATGACCAATATTCGAACCTGAGCTAGATTTTATGAAAACAATCTTTCATGACAAATTACAAGGTTAATCTGGACTGAAAATGTAACCTCTAGAGTGTTAACAAGGTTTTTCAATATTTGGGCTCTGTTACCTAGTTTTTGACCCCAGATGACCCACATTGGAACTTGTGTTAGATATCATCAAGACTGACAAGTTATCAGGACATTTGGACTGAAAATGTAGCCTCTAGGGTGTTAACAAGGTTTTTCCATATTTGGGCTCAAGGTTTTTCCATATTTGGGCTCTGTGACCTATTTTTTGACCCAAGATGACCCATATTCAAACTTGATGTAGAAATCGTCAAATCAACCTTTCAGACAAATTTCCAGGATATTCTGACTGGTAAATGTAGCCTCTAGAGTGTTAACAAGGATTTTCCATATTTAGGCATTTTAACCAAGATTTTAACCCCCAAATGACCCATATTCAAATCTGAGCTAGATATTATCGAAACAATCTTTCTGACAAATTCCTAGGATATTTGGACTGAAAATGTCACTTCTAGAGTGTTAACAAGGTTTTTCTATTTTTGGGCTCTGTGACCTAGTTTTTGAACCCATATAACCCATATTCGAACTTGAGCTAGAAATCATTTGAAATAACCTTTCTGACAAATGTCCAGGATATTTGAACTGAAAAAGTAGCCTCTAGAGTGTTAACAAGGTTTTTCCATATTTGGGCTCTGTGACCTAGTTTTTGACTCCAGATGACCCATATTCGATACTGACCTAGAAATCATCAAATCAATCTTTTAGACAAATTTCCAGGATATTTGGACTGAAAAAAAAATCTCTGGAGTGTTAACAAAGTTTTTCCATATTTAGGCATTTAGTTTTTAACCCCAGATGACCCATATTGGAAATTGTCCGAGAAATCATTGGAACAAACATCCTGACCAAGTTTCAAGACAATTGAGGAGAAAATGTGACCGCTAGAGCGTTAACGAACAAAGTGTGGACGGACGAATGGACATTGATCGATCCTAATAGCTCACCATGAGCCTATGGCTCACGTGAGCTAAGAATGTTATATTATGATGTTTTATGATGACTTAAGTGGTTAAAGAAATCCTGTTACAAAATTATGTTTGTATTTACAATCTACAGAATTTGGTAATATTCGGGAGTACCAATATGTAATATCAGAAATACATTTTATCAAAAGCTTCATAAATCATTGACATGATTTTTATCTACAATAATGGTATGAACAATTGTCATCTAGTCCAAAACTTCCTATGTACTGCAGTATAAAATCTTCTTTTGATAACAATAAATATTTAGAAATTCAGGTTTGTATTATGTTAGTTTTCATAGAAGAGGTATACCTAGAAGTTTGAGAATTAGTAAGTTGCGATCTGAAAACTGTGTAGAACATGAATAGCATTTTTGTTTGTGTGTAATTTTTACAAAGATTTATGTTCTCAGTACATACCAATAATATATTTAGGAAATACAACTAGATTTTGTGTGTAATTTTTACAAAGATTTATGTTCTCAGTACAAACCAAAAATATATATAGGAAATACAACTAGATTTTGTGAGTAATTTTTACAAAGATTTATGTTCTCAGTACATACCAAAAATATATATAGGAAATACAACTAGATTCAAATTTACATTAGGTATGTTGTCAAAACAACAGGTACATTTGTATCATTAAGCATATGGCTAATTTTTTATGTCAAGGATTTTTGCTGAGGAAATAGAGACTAGCTAACAAGAATACACTTACAAGTTAATACTGAACAATTATGCTCTTAATAACTTAACATTCTGTTGCTAACAGTCAAGGAATATCTTCAATCTGTTATTTGATATATTGTTAATATCATCTGTATTTTATCGTTATTGTAACTGAAACTGTAATTCACATTTAAATAGTCTAAATATTGTCACATACAATGTCTCTGTAAAACTGACAATTGTCTGTATTTGTTGCCATGGGCCAGTGGCCGTGAAAGCAAATTAACTTTGTCATATTGCATGGTATATCAGAAATCTATAGAGTCTTGAAACAAAGAAAAGTCTGTCAGCCATGGTACAATGTCTTTTACATGCTAACTATACCAGAAAAAGAATGGGATAGCTGAAATACCTCATAATGGTGATGCAGTCCTTCTGACATATGACAGTCATGCCCAACTATGGACTTCATGCCACAGCTGTGTTTACTGAATCCAGGTCTGTGCTGACCTCTCTCTTGTGCCTATCATTATTATAAATACAAAGTTTTAATCATCCGATAAAAATTCTAGAGAATAAGTATACCTCTTTAAAGTTAAAATCACAAAAAGTGAACTAAGGTTAACCTATGACAAAAAGTGAACTAAGGTTAACCTATGACAAAAAGTGAACTAAGGTTAACCTATGACAAAAAGTGAACTAAGGTACATGTAAACCTATCACAAAAAGTGAACTAAGATTAACCTATGACAAAAAGTGAACTAAGGTACATGTAAACCTATCACAAAAAGTGAACTAAGGTTAACCTTTGACAAAAAGTGAACTAAGGTAAACCTATCACAAAAAGTGAACTAAGGTTAACCTATGACAAAAAGTGAACTAAGGTTAACCTATGACAAAAAGTGAACTAAGGTAAACCTATCACAAAAATTGAACTAAGGTTAACCTATGACAAAAAGTGAACTAAGGTTAACCTATGACAAAAAGTGAACTAAGGTTAACCTATGACAAAAAGGATAATTCTTAAAGGCCCATGCTACTATTTCTGAAAAGCTTTTTATTTTTAGTGTACTGTTACAATTTCCAAAATGGTACTTCATTAGCCACAAAGTTGAACCATGTTTTGTTTCTTTTGCTTTTTGGCCACTGATAAAGCTTTAGTGAATTAGTATTTTGTATGGATGTCAAAATACCACTTTGTGTACATTTTGCTACATTTATAACAAATTATTTCATATTCAGCACAACTATCTTCAAGTGGTAAGCATCTAACATGCTCTAAATCCATTATTCAAATATTGTAAAACATTTTTGCCTTTTCTTGAGAGGAAAAATTGTAGTCATTACAAGAATTTGTAACAGAGTTACCAACGTACCCCGCCTAAGGGAATGTTTACATGAGCACAAAGTTGCAGTATTTCAAAAGATTGAGGTATGGATCTGGACTTTCAGTGCAAAATCTTGATCAATGCTAGATCTGTACATGCAACAATAAATTCATTCAAGAAATAGAATGAAATAACTCCTGTGTATGTATAAACAGAAATATATTTGTACAGTTGTTATTTCAAAACCACAAAATATAACAAATACAAATCAATACAAGCTATTTAGAAAACAGATAAAATAGTCAGGAAATGGTTGGTGTAAGAAACTGGAATCACTCTACCGTTGCACTGTATGTTATCAGATGCGAAAATCAGGTCCAATGTTCTTCCCAACTGATGAGTCGGCTTTTCTACATATTGTCGAAGTTGATTATCATGACAAAACTTAATCACAACTGGATCATCAGGCATCAAGTTAAAGTCTCCACCAAGTATAACATTATGTGACTTAAGTATAGCATTGACGGTAGATGAGGAGAGTAAAAAACACATTTTTGTTGAACTGAGGTGGTCTGTAAGTAACAGCTATGAGGAAGTTTCTACCTTTGTCTGAAACTATTCTAGACTTAAAATGGAGGGAACTGGACTTAAAGTGTAGGGAACTATTATATTCAAAATCAGTTGAATCTCTTTTAGTGAACATGGCTAGACCATGTTGTGTCGGCTTCAAGTATCCACAGAATCCTTCTAAAGATCATTCTTCTGTAGTGTGAGTTTCTGTTAAGTAAAGGGCATACAATCTTGAAATATGTCTTTGGGCAGCCAAGTCTGAGAGGTGGGCTTTAAGTGAACGAATGTTGAAAAAACCTATGTGCACACTTGCATTAGGTTCCAAGTTTTCCAATGAATGTTTCCAACTGAAAATACAGTGCTCATGCAGCCTGTCTATTTCTACTAGAGCAGACTTGTTTACTTTGATTTTGTCTGCAGTAAAATGACTTCAAACCATCAAGTGACGTTGCTCTGCTTGTATAAGCATGACCCTACATGACAGACTTCATGTTTGGAGGTAGTTTGAGGTTAGCAATACAGTGTGTGTAGGTACTTCCCTGAGACTTGTGAGCAGTTAAGCCAAATAAAGGGTACATTTTTCTCTCGACAGGAACTGGACATTCAGATGTGAGTAAGAATGTAACAGTGATGGCCTTGATTGGTACACAATCTCTTAAATGTTGTGGGTTTCTCTTTTTACTTTCTCTTCCAATGCTTGGATTAGAAAACTTTAACAAGAGCCACTGCAAGCGGGTGCCACGCTCGACTTTTTCCTATTTCCAAAGGCAAACACATAAGAGGAAGAACATGGTGGCGAAGGGATTTTAAATGAAACATCATTTGGAAATATAATTATCAAATTCATCCATACCAATTCTAGCAAAAATCAATAATTTGATCTTGCCTGTCAAATGTCGGATTTGTCATAAGTATAGTTTTTTCCATGTATGAATCAATTCCATATAAAGATGAGAAAGTTATGATAATTTAAGCAAAATTCAATCATCTGACCTTAACAGTCAAGGTCATTATTAGGTCATGGTCACATTTGTGTTATTCAACATGTCGGTTTTGTCATAAGTGTTGTTTTGTCTAAGTATGAACGAAATCCATAAATAAATAACAAAGTTATGGGAAATTTAAGCAAAATTCAATTATCTAACCTTGACTGTCAAGGTCATTTTAAGGTCACGGTCACACATGAAAGAATCATAATGTTGGATTTGTCATAAGTGTTGTTTTGTCCAAGTATGAATCAAATCCATAAATAAATAACAAAGTTATGACAATTTGAGCAAAATTCAATAATTTGACCTTAAAATCCAACAACAAATAACAAAGTTATGGCCAGTTTTCAAATCAATAAATAAATGAGAAAGTTATGACAATTTAAGTAAAATTCAATTAACTGACCTTGATGGTCACAGTCATTTTTAGCTTATAGTCACACCTGAGTTATTCAACATGTTGGTTGTGTCATAATTGTTGTTTTGTCCAAGTATGAATCGAATCCAACCATAAACAACAAAGTTATGACAATTAAAGCAAAATTCAATAATTTGACCTTGATGCTTATGGTCATTTTAAGGTTTAAGGTCACACTTGAATGATTTAACATGTCTGCTTTGTCATAAGTGTTGTTTTGTCCAAGTCCGATTCAAATCTGATGAATAAATAACAAAGTTATGGCCGCTTTTAGCAAAATTCAATAATTTGACCTTGACTGTCAAGGTCATTTTAAGGTCAAGGTCGTACATGAAAGAATTATAATGTCAGATTTGTCATTTATGCGTCAAGGTCAACCTCAGTCTAATCTGCTTGAAGATCTATAGCTCAAAAAACAGAAAGTAGCTCAGTAGGTAAAAAATATATGTCATGCGATGACATTTTTGAAATCAAAACAAAAAATTGTGCAGATGGTCCAAATTTCATTCCAAAAAAAAAAAGTAGGTCAGTAGGTCAAAAAAATAGGTCATGAGACAACATTTTTGAAATTGGAGCGAAAAGCTATACACACAGTCCAAATTTCATTGCCGTAGCTTTAAAACAAAAACATTGGGCAGTAAGTCAAAAATATAGGTCATGCTATGACATTTTTGAAATCTGAACAAAAACTGTACACATGGTCCAAATTTCACTGCCACAGCTCCAAAAAGAAAAAGTAGGTCAGTAGGTCAAAAATATAGGTCATGCGATGACATTTTTCAAAATCGAAATGAAAAACTGTGCACATGGTCAGAATTTCATTGCTGTAACTAAAAAACAAAAAGGTAGGTCAGAAGGTCAAAAATATAGGTCAAGGAATCATATTTTTGAAATCATCTTGAAAAACTGTACAAATGGTCCAAATTTTATGCCATAGTGAAATACTTTAAACAAGGGCCACCGCAAGCGGGGGCCAGGCTCGACTTTTTTCTATTTCCAAAGGCAAACACATCAGAGGAAGCACATTGTGGTGAAGGGATTTCAAATGAAACATCATTTGGAAATATAATTATACATAACAAAGTTATGGCCAATTTTAGCAACATTCAGAAATTCGACCTTAAAGGTCAAGGTCAAGTTCAGTTAAACCTTCATTGGAGGTACTGTCTAAAAGGTAAGTATGTCCAAGCATGAAGACAATACATCTATTAAAAACAAAGATATAGCCAAGTTAAGTAATGTCAAGGTCATTTAAAGGTCAAGGTAATGCTTGAATTGTTTAACACGTTTCTTTTATTCTCAGTGTTGTTTTGTCTCTGTATAGATCAAATTCGTCCATAAATAACAAAAGTTTGGCTACTTTAGCAAAATGCAATAATTCAAACTTGACTGTCCAAGAATGAATCAAGTCTAACCATAAATTACACAATTATTACCAATCTTAGCAAAATTCAATAATTTGATTTGTCGGTCATTTTTTAGGTCAAGGTCAAACTTGAATCAAAATGTCGGATTTGTCAAAAGTATTGTTTTGTCAAAGTATTAATCAAATCCATCAATAAATGACAAAGTTATGACAATTTAAGCAAAATTCAAACATCTGACCTTTACGGTCAAGGTCATTTTTGGGTCATGGTCACATTATAGTTAAACAACATGTTGGTTTTGTCACAAGTGTTGTTTTGTCAAAGTATGAATCAATTCCAACAATAAATGACAAAGTTATGGCAAATCCCTAAATAAATAAAAAAATATGACAATTTGAGCAAAATTCAATAATTTGACCTTGATGGTCAAGGTCATTTTTTAAGTAAGTTGATACATGAAAGAGTCATAATGTCAGATTTGTAAGAAGTGTTGTTTTATCCAAGTATGAGCAAATCCCTAAATAAATACAAAAGTTTTGACAATTTGAGCAACATTCAATAATTTGACCTTGACGGTCATAGTCATTTTAAGGTAAAGGTCACACTTGAATAATTTATCATGTCGGCTTTGTCATAAGTGTTGTTTTTTTCCAAGTATATTTAACATCCAACGACAAATAACAAAATTTTGGCCAGGTTTAGCAAATTCAATAATCTGACCTGGACTGTAAAAATCATTTAAAGGTCAAGGTCACATCTGAATGAATCAAAATGTCAGATGTGTCATAAGTTTTGTTTTGTCTAAGTATGAATCAAATCCATAAATAAATGAGAAAGGTAAGACAATTTAAGCAAAATTCAATTATCTGACCTTGACGGTCAAGGTCATTTTTAAGTTATGGTCATACCTGAATTATTCAATATGTCGGTTTTGTCATAACCTTTGTTTTGTCCAAGTCTGATTCAAATCCAACCATAAATAACAAAATTATGGCCATTTTTAACAAAATTCAATGATTTGACCTTGACTGTCAAGGTCATTTAAAGGTGAAGGTCAAACTTGAAATAATCATAATGTCGCACTTGTCATAAGTGTTGTTTAGTCCAAATATGAATCAAATCTATAAATAAATGAGAAAGTTATGACAATTTAAGCAAAATTCAAACATCTGACCTTGACAATCAAGGTCATTTTTAAATCATGGTCATATCTGAGTTATTCAACATGTTGGTTTTGTCATAAGTGTTGTTTTGTCCAAGTATAAATCAAATCAAACCATAAATATTAAAGTTATGGACAATTTTAGCAAAATTTAATAATTTGACCGTGAAGGTGAAGGTCATTTATGAGTCAAGGTGAAGTTGCGTCTGGTTCACTTGAAGATCTTGTCCAAAGGGTTGTCGTGTCCAAGTATGAAGACAATCCACCTATTAATAATTAAGTTATGGCCAATTTTAGCAAAAATTCAATATTTTGACCTTGAATTTGAAGGTCAATTAAGAGTCAAGGTCAAGTTTAGTCTGGTCAACTTGAAGGTCTTGTCCAAAGGGTTGTTGTGTCCAAGTAAGAAGATAATCCATCGAGGAACAAAAAAATTATGATCAATGTTAAAGTTTTCGGACGGCAACGGCAACAACACAATGACTATAGCAATAACTCGATCTTTTTTTTTCAAAAAAAGTCGAGCTAAAAATGAGAAAAAAAAATTTGGGAGGGGCAGGGGGGTGGGGTTGAAAAGACCCCCAGGGGAGGGGGAGGACCCCACTGTGGTCACAGTGCATACTACCAAATATCTAAGCTCCAGGCCTTGCAGTTTGTGACAAGAGATTTTTAAAGTTTTTTGCTTTATAACTCTATGTAAAACATGTGACCCCTTTGGCAAGACCAGTTTGACCCAGGGGCCATGATTTGAACAATCTTGGTAGAGGTCTACTAGACAATGCTCAACACCAAATATCTAAGCTCCATGCCTTGTGGTTTCTGACAAGAAGATTTTTAAAGTTTTCCCTATATAACTCTATGTAAATCAAAGGACCCCCGGGGCGGGGCCATTTTTGACCCAGGGACCATGATTTGAACAATCTTGGTAGAGGTCTACTAGACAATGCTCAACACCAAATATCTAAGCTCCATGCCTTGTGGTTTCTGACAAGAAGATTTTTAAAGTTTTCCCTATAAAACTCTATGTAAATCAAAGGACCCCCGGGGCGGGGCCAGTTCTGACCCAAGGGTCATAATTTGAACAATCTTGGTAGAGGCCCACCAGATGATGCTTCTCACCAAATATCTAAGCTCCAGGCCTTGCAGGACCTGACAAGAAGATTTTTTAATAGTTTTCACTTTATAACTCTATGTAAATCAAGTGATCCCTGGGGCTGGGCCAGTTCTGACCCAAGGGTCATAATTTGAACAATCTTGGTAGAGGTCCACTAGATGATGCTTCATAACAAATATGTAAGCTCCAGGCCTGGCGGATTTTGAGAAGAAGATTTTTAAACTTTTTCCTTTTTTTTGCCATGGCAACCAGAGTTCTGCATGGAATTAAATTCTTTGAACAACTTTGGTAGAGCTTCATGCAGGGAACATTCCTGGCAAGTTTCATTGAATTTGGCCTAGTGGTTTCAGAGGAGATGTCGTTTGAATGGAAATGTTGACGACGCACGACGACGGACGGAGGGGGATCACAATAGCTCACCATGTCACTGCGTGACAAGTGAGCTAAAAAGGTTAACTGATGCCAACGAGGGGGTCATGACAATTTCAAAGAAAAAGTGGAGCTAAAATGACTAAGGGCCCATATCACTGCCAAAAATAATCCAACCAGAAACTCCTGATGATATGCACAGCTAGGTTTGGTGACAAACATTTCTGTGTAGTTTCAATGAAATCCTCCTGTTGTTTTGGAGATGAAACGTGGACAAGATTTTAATATAAAAGTTAGAGTAAAAAATGACTAAGTGCCCATAACTCTGTCAAAAAAAAATCTGAGCAGAAACTCCTGAAGATAAGCACAACAAGGCTTGGTGACAAACATTCATGTGAAGTTTCAATGAAATCCTCCAAGTGGTTTTGGAGATGAAGTCTGGACAAGATTTTAATATAGAAGTTATAGTAAAAATGACTAAGGGCCAATTACTCTGCCAAAAATAATCCGAGCAGAAACTCCTGACAATATGCCGAACTAGGCTTGGTGACAAACATTTCTGTGAAGTTTCAATGCAATTCTCCAAGCAGTTTTGGAGATGAAGTGTGGACAAGACTTTAATATAGAAGTTAGAGTAAAAAAATGACTAACTGCAAATAACTCTGCCAAAAAAAATCCGAACAGAATCTCCTGAAGATATGCACAACTAGGCTTGGTGACAAACATTTCTGTGAAGTTTCAATGCAATTCTCCAAGCAGTTTTGGAGATGAAGTGTGGACAAGACTTTAATATAGAAGTTAGAGTAAAAAAATGACTAAGTGCCAATTACTCTGCAAAAAAAAATCCGAACAGAATCTCCTGACGAAATGCACAACTAGGCTTAATGACAAACATGCCTATTAAGTTTCAATGAAATCCCTCAAGCAGTTTTGGAGATGAAGCGAGGACAAGATTTTACAGGACAGACGGATGGATGGACGGACAGAGCAATTACTATATGCCTCCCTTCAGGCACATAAAAATTATGATCAATGTTTAAGTTTTCAGACAGGACGCCAACGGCAATGTCAGCGGCAACGGCAACGACACCATGACTATAACAATAACTCGATTTTTTCTTTGAAAAAAGTTGAGCTAAAAATACTGTTCCTTTTAATGGCTTTTGTTCATCAATGCTTATGAATTCAACTTTTTTTTTTTACCTTGACCTTGGAGGTAGGCGTCTGAGTGTTGTGCATGACATGTCATCTCATTACTGTCAACATTTGTGCCAAGTACACTCGGACCCCGTTACTACGCGCCCCGTTATAACGCTGACCTCAGTATAACGCTCAAGGGTCATGGCTCCCCAAAAAAAAAATGTTAAAAAAAATAGTAAAAAAAAAACGTACCTATTTTACACCAACATAACTATTTTACATGTATATCTTATGTGCTGTATCCATAACAACGCTTGTTTAATGTGTCAACGAACTACAATTAACTGCGTAATTAGGACGCTCTAGGGCGGGAAAAGTGTGAAAAGCATGCAAAGTCTGGTGTTAATCCGCTCCTTTGTTCGTTGTGATCGATGATCAGACAGGTATCAAACTGTTATGAAACTGTTTTATCGACCATAATTATTTTACATGCATATCTTACGTGCTGTATCCATAACAACGATTGTTTAATGTGTCAGCGAACTACAATTAACTGCGTAATTAGAACGCTCTCGGGCGGGAAAAGTGTGAAAAGCATGCAAAGTCTGCTGTTAATTCACTTCTTTGTTCGTTGTGATCGATGATCAGACAGGTATCAAGCTGTTATGAAAACCTCAAATTCGAAGCTCTGAGGCGCAAACATCGATGAACTGAGTAAAAACACAAGCCGAAAATCTGTTTAAAAACCTTGTGTTATCTATCGAACGGCACAAAGTTCGTTAATTCTCACAAATATATTACAGGACTGCATCTAAGACTCTGAGAGTTGTCTTTTAGTGTTTACTTTTTACATTTTATTTGATTTATGCTGCTTTTTTACATTTCACATTTTACAGCAGGTGTTCAGTTCTGCTCGTTAACATCGTTTTTTTTCACTTTGTTACACATTGTGACTTACCGATTTTCACGATTTTACTTTCGTAATGGTTACGCCACGGATTTCCCGGGAATTTGCTTATGTTTACATTTTTCTTATGCGATTTTTTTCTGATTTTTTTAAACAAAGCAGGTAATATGTTATCAAATAATATTTTTCTCTATACAAAATGTACCTTGAGTGGTTTACAAACAAGTTTGGTTATTTTGAATGTTTAAACTTTAACATAAAGATACAGGTACATGTTAAGTAGGTGGGTGGGGTAATACTAGCAAATTAAATAGGTCAACTATACGATCTCGGTAGGCGCGTTATATATTGGAACCCCGTTTATATCGCGGTCTGAAACCTTGGATCCCAACAAGAGCGCTATAACGGGGCCCCTGTGTATTTTCAAAATCCTTTGACTGAAGAGAAAATTATGGACTGGACACGACATATACACTCCAACAGACAATGTTTACCTTTAATTATCAAGTGTGACTTTGATCTTGGAGGTAGGGGTCTTATTATAACTAACATTTGTGCCAAACTATTTGAAATTCTGTTGATGAATGGCTTAGTTATGGACCGGACACGAAAGTGTGACGGAAGGACAGAAGGTGCCTGTTTCTATATCCCCTTTTTTCTTCGAAAAGGCGGGGGACAAAAATCATTTGCCAGTATTCCCTCAATAATAAAATCTATAGACTGCCAGACTAATTCTAAACTGAGAACACCTCCAGACAGGATAATACTATAATAGTGTTATGTCTACATAGTAAGAGTAACTTTTAAACAAGAGGCCTTTAAACCAAATATCAGTCAATAAATAAAGGTTCTGTAACAGAGAGCAGAAAAATCAATTATTGCCCTCTGTGACCTTGACTTCGACCCTGTGACCTCAAACCCAACTGGAATCCCCGCAGCAGCTTGACTTTTGCAAGCCGCACATGGTTTTTCTATTTTTAGCTCTGGGGGCCATTTTTTGCAGCCAAGCAGAACGTGCAGGTGATATGCACAACTAAGGTCGGTAATGATCACTCCTGTGAAAGTTTCGTTGAAATCCCACCTGCAGTTTGACCTGTGAAAGCTGGACAAGGATTTTCAATTTTTAGCTCTGCTGGCCATCTTGTTGAGGTGAGCGGAATGTGTCGGTGATATGCACGACTACAGCTGGTACTGATCACTCCTGTGAAGTTTTGACGAAATCCCGCCAGCAGTTTGACCTGTGAAAGCCGGACAAGGTTTTTCTATTTTTAGCTCTGGTGGCCATTTTGTGCAGCCAAGTGGAACGTGCCAGCGACCTTTCTGACAATTTTTCAGGTTATTTGGAATTTAAATCTTCCCTCTTAACATGCTTAAGTGTTAACAAGGTTTTCCATATTTGGGCTCTATGACCTAGTTTTTTATCCAAGATGACCCATGTTCGAACTTGAGCTAGAAATCATCAAACAACCTGTCTGACAAATTTCCAGGATATTTGGACTGAAAATGTAATCTCTGCAGTGTTAAAAACGTTTTTACATATCTGGGTTCTGTGACTTAGTTTTTGATCCCAGATAACCCCAGATAAACAATCTTTCTGACAAATTTCCAGGTTATTTGGACTGAAAATGTTACCTCTAGAGTGTTAACAAGGTTTTTCCACAGTTGAACTCTGTGACCTAGTTACTGACCTCAGATGACCCATATTCGAACCAGAGCTAGAAATCATCAAAGCAACCTTTCTGCCAAATTTCCCAGATATTTGGACTGAAAATGTAACCTCTAGAGTGTTAACAAGGTTTTTCTTTTTTGGGGCTCTCTGAACTAGTTTTTGACCCCAGATTACCCATATTCGAACCAGAGCTAGAAATCATTGATACAACCTTTCTGACAAATTTCCAGGATATTTGGACTGGAAATGTAGCCTCTAGAGTGTTAACAAGGTTTTTCTATATTTTGGCCTTGTGGCTTAGTTTTTCAACCCAGATAACCCATGTTTGAACTTGTTCGAGAAATTAATGAGACAAACATCCTGACCAAGTTTCATGACAACTGAGGCAAAAATGTGACCACTAGATGGTTAACAAACTAATTGTGGACCTAAGGACGACGGAAGGACAGACAACAGAAGACGGACAAAAGGCGATCACAAAAGCTCACTCTGTCACTACGTGACAGGTGAGCTAAACAAGAGGGCCATGATGGCCCTGGATCGCTCACCTGAGTACTTTGCCTGAGGGTCTACCGTTAAGCAAACATCAGATGCAACATTACATTTTTTAACTGAAGATATTCAAAGATCTCATATTTTATACAAAAAAAATCCATGGCCCAGAGGCAATTTTGTGATAACAGCTTGTGAGGAGAAGTCATTTAAAACCATATATTGAAGAAAACCTATTTTTACCTCCGGTGGCCATTTTGTTCAATGGAGCAAAAATGTTTAAGCAATTTTAATGCAGGGGTATGTAAGGAACATTTCCGTGAAATTTGATGGAAAATTACCTTGCCACTGAGGAGGAGATGCTGTTTGATTTCTTTTCTACATAAGGCTTTTGCAGACCTTATGTGCAATGGAGCAGAACAGTTTGAGCAATTTTAGAAAAGGGCATTATAAGGAACATTTCTGTCAAACTTGGTTTAAAATGGCCAAGTGGTTTAGAAGGAGATGTCATTTGAAGCCGAATATTGATGAAAATCTATTTTTAGCTCTGGTGGCCATTTTGTTCAATGGAGCAGAACCGTTTTAGCAATTTTAATAGAGGGCTATGTAAGAAACGTTTCTGTTAAATTTGGTGGAAAATCTCCCTACCGTTTAGGAGGAGATGTTGTTTGAATTTTTTTCTATTTTTTGCTTTTGCAGCCCTTAATTTATCTGCAATGTAGCGGAATGGTTTGAGCAATTTTAGACAAGGGCATTATAAGGAACCTTTCTGTAAAGTTTGGTTTAAAATAGCCAAGTGGTTTAGAAGGAGATGTCATTTGATGCCAAATATTGACAAAAATCTATTTTTAGCTCTGGTGGCCATTTTGATCAATGGAGCGAGACCATTTTAGCAATTTTAATAGAAAGCTATTCAAGGAACATTTGTGAAATTTGGTGGAAAATCACCCAGCCGTTTAAGAGGAGATGTTGTTTGAATTTTTTTCTTTTTTTAGCTTTTGCAGCCCTTATGTGCAATGGAGCAGAACGGTTTGAGCAATTTTAGGAAAGGGCAATATAAGGAACATTTCTGTAAAGTTTGTTTAAAAATAGCTTTTTGGTTTAGGAAGAGATGTCATTTAAAGTAAAATGTTGATGATGGACGACGGACACAGGGTGATCACAATAGCTCACTCTGAGCATTTGCTCAGGTGAGCTGAAAAAGGCGATAACTCTGTGAAAAATCATGGCAGTTGAACACAGCAACAAGACGGCCATGATGGACCTGGATCGCTCACCTGAGTACTTTCCCTGAGGGTCTACCGTTAAGAAACATCAGATGCAACATTACATTTTCTAACTGAAGATATTCAAAAATCTCATATTTTATACAAACAAGAAGATTTTCAAAGTTTTCCCTATGTAAAATAAGTTGACCCCCGGGGCAGGGCTAAATTTGACCCCAGGGGCATAATCTGAACAAATTTGGTAGAGGTCCACTAGACAATGCTACATACCAAATCTTAAGGCTCGGGGCCTTGTGGTTTCAGACGAGAAGATTTTCAAAGTTTTTCCTTTAAGTTGCCATAGCAACCAGAGTTCTTAATGGAATTAAATTCTTTGAACAACTTTGGTAGAGCTTCATGCAAGGAACATCCCAGGCAAGTTTCATCAAATTTGGCCCAGAGGTTTCAGAGGAGATGTCATTTGAATGAAATTGTTGATGGACGACGGACGCCCGACAAATTGTGATCACAATAGCTCACCATGAGCCAAAGGCTCAGGTGAGCTAAAAATATGCACAACTTGGCTTGGTACTTATGATTCTTGCAAAGTATGAGGCTTATCTGGAAAATAATAGGACAATGCCACTATTTAAATTTTTTTTCCATGCACATATAATATTCTATACCAGAATTTTAATTGGGGTATAAACTATTGAATCTTTACAGTTAAGATTATATTTCTACACACATTCCACTGCTATAGTCACCATAGCAATGTCAGTAATGAAATATAGCACTCTTTGAAATTAGCAAAAAAAAACAAAATATCATAACCAGAAAAATGTTAACCCAGATGTGGGAAAATTGCCAACAACCTTCTTAAAACATTAAATTATGTCATTTTGAATACTTGCTGATGTTATTACAAAGTTTGCCATGTTTTGTCAAAACAAAGGTCCTTTAACTGGATAAAGCAGTGAAACAAGGGGGCCATTGGCCCCAAAGTGCTCACCTGAGGACAGACTGTTATTTGTGTTTCATGTTAAATATCTAAGCTCTAGCATTCTTAGTTTCAGAGATCACTTTTTTTTATATTTACATAAAGAAAACCAATGACCCCAAGGGCAGGGCCAATTTTGACCCTAGGGCCATACTTGAAACAATGTCTGTAAAGGTCCACAATGTTTCATGCCAAATGTCTCAGCTCTAGCCTTTGAAGCTTCAAAAGATAATTTTCTTATAAGTTTTTACTATATGCAAATAATGAATATCTATGACCCCCGGGCAGGCCCAATTTTTACCCAGGCCCAATTTTTACCCCGGATATAATTTGTACAAACTTGGAACAGGTTCATTAGACAATATTTCATGCCAAATAATGAAGCTTAAGGCTTTGTCATATCAGAGGAGAAGATTATTCAACTTTTTACTATATATACTAACGGAAAAATATAACTGTGCATACTTCAAGGTATAGAATTTTTTTTAATATTAGGAATAGTAACATAAAACTTTGCAAATTAGCCAATCAACGTTTTATTTCTAACAATCAATACAAACACTTCATCATGTAAAACAATTTTTACAGTAACAAGGCGCAGAAGTTGACAGGTATGAAATCTGATTTCACAAGGTCAGTATCGTGTGTGGCCTCCATTGGCATTCAAGCAAGCACGGCAGCGACGAGGCATAGAGGCAACTAAGTTGGCGATAACTGCCTGTGGAATGGTGTTCCAGATGTTGACCAATGTCTGCGCTAGTTGGTCCAGCGTGAGAGGTTGGTTACGTCTTTGACGGAGGCGTCTCTTCATCTCATCCCAAACGTGCTCAATTGGTGAAAGATCTGGTGAAACAGCGGGCCAGGGTAAGACACTCACGTTTTGCTGAGCCAGAAACCCGGTAACTACACGTGCTACATGTGGCCGAGCGTTGTCTTGGTGAAACGTCATGTTACGCCCTTGACGTTGAAGAAATGGCAGCACGTGGGGTATGACAATCTCATCTCTGTAACGAACACCCGTTAAATTGCCACGGACAATTACAAGCTGGGTCCTGCCTTAAGATGAGATACCTCCCCAAACCATTATCGACCCACCACCACCAAAACGTTGATGTTGAAAAACACAGGGATCCAAGTAACGTTCTCCGCGACGCCTGTATACACGAACTCGTCCGTCCGAACTTTCTAAGTGAAACCGCGACTCGTCAGTAAACAGAACATTATTCCAATATGCTCTTGGAAGCCTTAGATACTGTCTGCACCACTGACGTCGACGTTGTCGATGACGTAAGAGAAGAGTAGGACGTATCGCAGGACGTCGTGGAGTAATGCTGTGCTCTCTTAATCAGTTTCTAACAGTTCGTCCACTGATAGGTCTCAAGCCAGGAATTGTTCGTGCTGTTAATGTGGCCGGTTGAAATCGATTCCGTAGGTGTGTAAGCCGGATATAATTGTCTTGACGGATTGACGTCACACGTGGACGCCCTGGACGTGGTAGATCACGGACGTTGCCACGTTGCTGAAATCGTCGCCAAAGTGCTGATATGGTGTTTCGGTGAACACCAAAACGCTGCGCAACCGCATTTTGAGGAATGCCTGCTTGGAGCATACCGACGGCACGTAGGCGATCATTTTCTGAGATGCGTGGCATTGTCTTCAAAGACTTAAAATCCAAATTAAGGTGTTTTTCTGAACTGCTGGGTAGCTCACTATAATTTGACGGTTAAAATAACTCGAAACAGCATGTACGAGGATGTTAACATAAAGAAACACGTAAAAAGCGCGACCGTTACGGGCTATAAATTTTGCACGTGCAACTCGCGAAAAGCAGTATTATTGAAACAAGATTACCTTGTGAATTACACAAAAGAAATCTGCTAAAATAATTTTATACCTAATAAAAGATATTAAGTATTTTAGTGTGCACAGTTATATTTTTCCGTCAGTATACATATATAGAAAACCTATGACCCCCTGGGACGGGGCCAATTTTGGCACTAGGGGCATAATTTGAATCACTTTCATAGAGGACCTATAGATGATGTCATACACTAAATATCAAAGCTCTTTGCCTTGTACTTTCTGACAAGAAGATTTTTTTAATTTTAATTTTTAAAACTTCTTTTTTGGCCCTGTAACCTACTTTGTCATTTCAGAGGAGAAGACTTTTTTAAGTTTTTACTATATACATAGAAGGAAAACCTGACCCCCTGGGGCGGATCCAATTTTTGCACTAGGGGCACAATTTGAACAACTTTCGTAGAGGACCTATAGATGATGTCATATACAAAATATCAAAGCTCTAGCCTTTGTCATTTCAGAGGAGAAGATTTTTTAAGTTTTTACTATATACATAAAAGGAAAACCTATGACCCCCTAGGGCGGGGCCAATTTTGACACTAGGGGCATAATTTGAACATCTTTGGTAGAGGACCTATAGATGATGTCATACACCAAATATCAAAGCTCTTTGCCTTGTACTTTCTGACAAGAAGATTTTTTTAATTTTCATTTTTGAAACTTCTTTTCTGGCCCTGTAACCTACTTATGCAACAGACCAGAACCATTTGAACAACTTTGAAAGGGGACCACCCAAGAATCATTCCTGTGTAGTTTGGTTAATGTGAAGTCATTGGTTTCAGAGGAGATGTTGTTTTTATGAAATTGTTGACGACGAACGAGGCACGACGACAGACGCCGGACACAGGGGGATCACAAAAGCTCACCATGAGCACGTTGTGCTCAGGTGAGCTAAAAATGAGGGAAAAAATGAGTGATTTTATGTCAGTAAAGGATATTCAGAGTGTTATCAGGTTTTGTGTGTAAGCGGATATGACTCCAGTATATGTAGACATTGAGAACCTAATACATCATCAAGACAATGCTCTGGCAAGTCGTGCAGAGGACAGTTTACTGACTGTAAACTTTCTAGGATATTAACGATTGAGACACACACCCTACTGGCAAAACCTGGCTCCATTCAAGTTTACCTTTTTTCACTCATCTAAAGAAGTGGCAGAAGATTCATATATCTACAACTGACCAAAGAAGTTAGATCAGAGGAGAAGATTTTTTTAAGTTTTTACTATATACATAGAAGGAAAACCTGACCCCCTGGGGCGGATCCAATTTTTGCACTAGGGGCACAATTTGAACAACTTTCGTAGAGGACCTATAGATGATGTCATATACAAAATATCAAAGCTCTAGCCTTTGTCATTTCAGAGGAGAAGATTTTTTAAGTTTTTACTATATACATAAAAGGAAAACCTATGACCCCCTAGGGCGGGGCCAATTTTGACACTAGGGGCATAATTTGAACATCTTTGGTAGAGGACCTATAGATGATGTCATACACCAAATATCAAAGCTCTTTGCCTTGTACTTTCTGACAAGAAGATTTTTTTAATTTTCATTTTTGAAACTTCTTTTCTGGCCCTGTAACCTACTTATGCAACAGACCAGAACCATTTGAACAACTTTGAAAGGGGACCACCCAAGAATCATTCCTGTGTAGTTTGGTTAATGTGAAGTCATTGGTTTCAGAGGAGATGTTGTTTTTATGAAATTGTTGACGACGAACGAGGCACGACGACAGACGCCGGACACAGGGGGATCACAAAAGCTCACCATGAGCACGTTGTGCTCAGGTGAGCTAAAAATGAGGGAAAAAATGAGTGATTTTATGTCAGTAAAGGATATTCAGAGTGTTATCAGGTTTTGTGTGTAAGCGGATATGACTCCAGTATATGTAGACATTGAGAACCTAATACATCATCAAGACAATGCTCTGGCAAGTCGTGCAGAGGACAGTTTACTGACTGTAAACTTTCTAGGATATTAACGATTGAGACACACACCCTACTGGCAAAACCTGGCTCCATTCAAGTTTACCTTTTTTCACTCATCTAAAGAAGTGGCAGAAGATTCATATATCTACAACTGACCAAAGAAGTTAGATCAGAGGAGAAGATTTTTTTAAGTTTTTACTATATACATAGAAGGAAAACCTGACCCCCTGGGGCGGATCCAATTTTTGCACTAGGGGCACAATTTGAACAACTTTCGTAGAGGACCTATAGATGATGTCATATACAAAATATCAAAGCTCTAGCCTTTGTCATTTCAGAGGAGAAGATTTTTTAAGTTTTTACTATATACATAAAAGGAAAACCTATGACCCCCTAGGGCGGGGCCAATTTTGACACTAGGGGCATAATTTGAACATCTTTGGTAGAGGACCTATAGATGATGTCATACACCAAATATCAAAGCTCTTTGCCTTGTACTTTCTGACAAGAAGATTTTTTTAATTTTCATTTTTGAAACTTCTTTTCTGGCCCTGTAACCTACTTATGCAACAGACCAGAACCATTTGAACAACTTTGAAAGGGGACCACCCAAGAATCATTCCTGTGTAGTTTGGTTAATGTGAAGTCATTGGTTTCAGAGGAGATGTTGTTTTTATGAAATTGTTGACGACGAACGAGGCACGACGACAGACGCCGGACACAGGGGGATCACAAAAGCTCACCATGAGCACGTTGTGCTCAGGTGAGCTAAAAATGAGGGAAAAAATGAGTGATTTTATGTCAGTAAAGGATATTCAGAGTGTTATCAGGTTTTGTGTGTAAGCGGATATGACTCCAGTATATGTAGACATTGAGAACCTAATACATCATCAAGACAATGCTCTGGCAAGTCGTGCAGAGGACAGTTTACTGACTGTAAACTTTCTAGGATATTAACGATTGAGACACACACCCTACTGGCAAAACCTGGCTCCATTCAAGTTTACCTTTTTTCACTCATCTAAAGAAGTGGCAGAAGATTCATATATCTACAACTGACCAAAGAAGTTAGATCAATTATCAAGTTATACAGTTAGGGATTTTTTAATGAACTAGAATGCCCATAGGCAACATTTCTAGCCCACCAATGGAAACCCGCCTATCAGGATGGGACAGTGAAGCTGTCACTGTGACCTTCACCTTTTAGCTAGGGTTCAGGGTATTGCACGCGAAACACAATCTCATCAAGGTGAACAAAATTTAATGTGCCAAGGTATTTCAAAATCCTTCTATGCAGGGAAATGTTATGGCCTGGACAAGGTTTGGACCTTTGACCTGGCACTGTGACCTTGACTTTGAGCTGGGAACATGGCTCTTCCATGCAACACACCATCTCAGCAAGGTATTTCAAAATCCTTCCATGCACAGAGAAGTTATGGCCCGAACAAGGCAATCAGGCATGCACACACACATGCACATATGTGACGTCGGCTGCGAAAACCAGGCCACTGGCGCAAATGACGTTACGCGAGAAATCGCGCTTATTTGTCACACATTTAAAAAATAGAACTTTGCAAAATAAAATTACGCGCAGCGGCGGTAAAAATGCACATTATTCCATAAAATTCGGCGTGGTTGTACCTGAACCTTCGTAAATTGATTTTCAAAGGGGAGTTAATCGCATCAACAATGATCAATGTTAAATTTTGAATTATCTTACCGGTGTAGGGGTCGCCCGCGTAGTGTCAACATCCGTAGCAACGTAAATGTGTTGAATTTAACGAATTTCATCGCTTATATGCATTAACCACTTGTGACAACACATTATATGGATAAAGGAATGATTCAGAAAGGTAAACTTGCTTTATTTATCACTTGTCATACATTATTAAAACTGCATTTTTCGAAAATCTTAACACGAGTTGAACCCGGAAGTAGCACTGTGTTTGGCAACCGTTTGTTTACGAAAATGGCGGTTAAAAAGTAAACTTTTAAAAGACTGAAAAATGTCACAGAGTAGCCAGACAAGCACAACACTGTACAGTAATAGCCAGGACCATTCGTTCAGGGATGAAATTTTTTCAGTTGACCGATTGTTTTTCAACGAATTAGAACATGTTCCAGAAATTGATCAGTTGACTGATTTTACAAATTCTGACAACTCTGATGTTAAATCTAATGCCAGTGAGAATGTAGAAATAGATGTAAATGATGATTCAGATATTGACGAAGAAGATGTGAATGTTGTTGATAATTATTCTCCTGAACCTTCTATGCAAGATACTGAATATGTCAGAAATATTGAGACATTTAGAAATCAAACATGTGGGTGCAAGAAATTATATGGGCAACCTTGCAGTAGTGTTGTTGATTTTGAAGATCTTGTCAGTTTACGTGAATATTGTACCAGTTTAGACAAAGATGAACATGACTTGATCATACAGTCAGCTTTGTACACTCACAGACAAAATGGTCCAAAAACTACTGACAAGTATAGACATGCACAAAGAGACTGACAAAAACCAAGTCAGCGTTTTTTCATAAAAGGCTTTGAAGTATGCCGATAAGTTTTTTTGCTTTGCCTATAACATAGGCCGGGAAAAACTGTTAAAAATTGGTCAGCCATTAGATCAAAATGGGTTACAACCCAGGACTCATGGAAATAAAAATAAAATGCCACACAATGCTTTAAAATTCTCAGATAGAGAGCAGATACATTCATTCATAATCCGTTATGCACAGGAGAATGCTATGCCTTTGCCAGGACGCCTGCCAAACCATAGACAGTCCAAAGTTATGTTGTTGCCTTCTGATAGAAGGCAGGCTGATGTTCATCAAGCATATATAGAACTTGCTAGTGTCATGGGCCTTAGGCTTGTTAGTCTTACTACATTTGTAAGAACATGGCATGAACTATGTCCACAAATAATTCTGTGCAAACCAGCTACTGACTTGTGCCATAGGTGTCAAGAATTTACCACCAAGGTGAATAATAGTGGCAATGTATGTGAACAACAAAAGTCAGAGTTATTAGAAAGTTACAGAAGTCATATTAGTCAGGCACAGTTGCAGAGAGATGAATATAAAAGTCAGTGTGAAAATGCAAAGATTCTTTTCAGTGAAGGTTAGAATAAGAAATAGTATAAATGAATATTACTATCATATGAACAAAATTATTATTAACTCAAAAAGTTCTATAAAAGGCTGAAATTAATCATATATCAGCTTTTTAGGAAAACATATTGTAAGTTTATAAAGTTTTATAATGCGCTGAAAAAGCCATGCAAATTTAATTTCATTATTCTTGAAAAAGAAGTTGAATTGTACTCACAAAAATGTAATTTAAAATCGAACAAAATTTACAATAATATATTAAGTTTATTAGATTTATATGATTCTTTAAGCTGTTGAAAATATATAAATGCATGTACTATCATGTTTCAGGGACAGAGCCATGTGTTCAGACATCACACTACAGTTGGGACTTTGCACAGCAAGTGTTCATCCCACACCATAGCCAGCAGGTGCAGTACTTTGTCATTTTGATACTTTTATGAATTGAAAAAAATGTATAATGTATAAAAACATGGCTTCTGTATATCAGTTATTTTGAACAAATATAGTAAGTAGAGGTATTCATAATAATTTATTAATGAGTAAGCATTAGACAGACCAGTAATTTGACTTATCAACTTACATTTTGGTTATTACTTTATATATTTTCTTGCACTTTAGGTTGGTCCTATTTATTTCAAGACACCTAGAAAATGTGAAGTGTTTGGTGTGTGTAGTGAAGGTTCAGGTAAGTTTTAACTTAATAAATTTTTAAATAATACTTTTACTTTAACAGTTGACTGACTTGGTTTTTATTAGGTTTAATTTCCTTTTTAAGACACATACATAGTACACAATCTTTATTCTATTATATGTAAAAAGTTCATCTTAATCTTAGACCTAACTGACTTTCAATGTGGGTTTATTCCCAGCTAGGCACTCTAATGTCTGTTAACCATTACAATGCAGTCTAAGTCCTTCGGAACAGGCACTTAATACCATCATTCCAAACAGCAGACAGGCATTACAATTGAGCCTTGTTATATGAAACATTTAGTGTATGTAGTAATTTGATTGTTTTCCAAACAGGTAATTTACTTGTTGCATTAACTATTGGATGCAACCTAAAACATGTAGACACACTTACAAAAAATGTTTTTAGCTTTCTAGTTTGGCAAATGTAATTTTATTAAAATGCATTTATAACATACATATTACTCAATGACATGATAATTATGTTTACAGAAAAGCAAGTGTTTTATCTTGCTGATGAGGGTTTGGCACCAGGAAAGGGAGCTAACACAGTGATCAGCTATGTTCACCATTACCTCCAAACCTATGGCTTGAGAGAAATGACAGCACAGTTCCACTTTGATAATTGTTGTGGTCAAAACAAGAACAATGCTGTGTTATGGTATGCCATGTGGAGAGTGATGACAGGTTAGTGGTAGAGCAGTGATCTTTTTCATGTAACAGGAAGTACTCAAATATTTATTATATTACCGTTCATCAGTTTATGTTTGAAACAATCAGTCAACTAGTTAAGATATGCTATACCTGGTAGGAAATTTAAATGATTATCTATACAGATTGTAAATGTTACTACAATGTACTTTTAAGGGAGTAGAATTTGTTTTTTCTCAAAAATCAATGTTCTTGATCCAAGGCATAAACTTACATCCAGCCTGTCTTTGTATTCATCTGTTAAAAGCAGACACATGACTTACAAGTCAGTTTTGACAGTATGAAAATTGATTTTGTTAATTTCATCTGACATAATCAGGCAACTGTTGTGACTCCTTTGTAAGGCTATCCAGTATCCACTACTTTATTCAAGTTTACTGCATTCATCATTCACCTTTTTTGTTAATGTCACAAAATGACAGGTGACAAAATGACATTTTCATCTCCAGGTCTTCATGTTAATATACACTACAGCCTAATGGTAGCTGGACACACCAAGTTTTCTCCAGACTGGCACTTTGGCCTCTGGAAGTCAAGATGGAGACGGGTTGATGCTGAAACAATTGAGGTATGGTATGTCTAGTGAAAGAAGGTTTCCTTCTGTACTCACTCTGGCATTCTTTAATTAAAAACTGTTGATCTTACATTGGTTATTTGTAGTGAATTTACTGTTAATCAAATGAAACATACTGGCAGAAGGCTTTGAATTTTATGTTCAAATGCTATTATTGCTTGTACACTGTGCTATAATTTTGAAGTAGCAAATGTTTTTGTATCATACAGTCATAACATCTCATGTGTCACCTGTATTAAGCAGCAACTTGTCTTATACAACCAGTCAGAACACAGCTAAGAACAACATTTCATAATTTCATTATGTAACCTGGATTAAACATTCCCCTGTGTTTAGCAGTCACTTCTTGTTTCTTCATTTTGTTTTGGCTGTTTAATGACGGTTTAATTTTCATGTTTCTTTAAAAATTTAGTCACATTCATCTTTTATTTTCCTGTAAAACAGCTAATATATTTCTGCATTATCCCATTACAGGATGTTGCTGATAGTGTATCACAGTCATCAAGAAATGGTCACAACATCCCTCACATTGCCAATGATGAAGCAAACCCAGTTATATTTTATGACTGGAAGTCATTTTTGGGTGCCTTCTTTAAACCATTAAAGAACATAAGCAAATTCCATAGTTTTGTGGTATCTGCTAGTAAACCTGGTGTTGTAATTTGTAAAGAATTTGCAGACAGCCAGGAGAGGGCATTTTTGCTGCTTCGAAATGGTGTACATATTGAGGCAGGAGTTATGCCTCATGAAGTGCACTCTCCTGGTTTGGATGCAGACAGGCAGTGGTACCTGTATGACAACATTAGGCAATACTTTTAGTCAGACCCTGCCAAAGACAAAACCTGTCCATTGCCAAAGATTGCTAAAAGTACTTCTTCTAAAAAACTGAAAGTTAGTACTTAAGAGGTATTGTGTCTGATGTGTACATGCTTTAAAGGCTGCTTTTAAATGGAAAGGCAATGATAGTATGACTGCATGAAAACACTTACCTAGAACTTTGTTATGTTTCTTTTTACTATACACTCTTTGAGCTTCTTATGATACACTAGTTACTCCAACTGACTTGTTATTAATTTGAAAGACATTTTAAATAAAGGCATGTTTACATTTATTGTTTAGAAAAACTGTACTGACTAATGAAAATCTTACAGTTAGTGGCATCTAAAAAAAAATAGAATAGGCACACTACTTTTTAGTATACCAGATTGACAGATACCACAAAACTATGGAATTGCAAATGTTATTCATTAGTTGGAACACATATTGATATGACATTCTATATTAGCCTGAAGTTTGGTATTTTTTTTTTATATTTCTTGTAGTTTGAGTATTGCAAATTTTCTGTGTTTGTATTTCAGATAAGTAATCTGGAATTGAAATATTATAGCCAGTTACACATCTGCTTTTTCAGGGACTGTATATGAACGTAGCAGTTCCAAGTTTTTTTTTATCGGACTGTAACATGGTTTGCATTATTTTATTTTTAGTGTATGTTTGCAAAATGCCAAGACCTTTGTGGCATATGCTGTTAATTCTATGAATGAAATGAATGTATTTATGATGGTTGCTATGTCAGAATTTCAGAAATATGTAATTGTTTTGTATCAAAAGATACATGTGTGTCTATTACAAAGAACACATTTGAGTATAATTGAAATGACTGAACATAATGTCTCTATAAGTTGCAGTGTACTGATATTTGAAATGTGCATTTTCTGTATACAGTTGGTAGTACACAATGTATATTTCTGAATGTTTACTACTTGAACACAAATAACAAGCTCAATACAAAAATATGTGTTATTTGTAGATAATTGTGAGTTACAAACACTTTAAAAGAAAAACTTATAGTCAGATGAGGATGATGTAGTATTGTTTTCCCCATTTTTTTGAAATCTTGTCATTGTGCTGGTTGCCATGGCAACAGAAAGGTTGAATTAAATAAACAGGCATTATGTTTAAAATTTCCTGACCATGTACTTATTTGTACTGAAAAATGGCATCATTATCACTGTGAAATATATTATGACAGTACATACTTTTAGTACCTCCTTTTCTGGAGATTCGCTTTTTTTCTGTAGAGAATTTTTAATTATGTGATATTTCACTTAATTATTTCAATACCTAATAACTTTTTACCCGTTTTAAGTAATACGTATTTTTTTAAGAAATAACATAATCAGTTATTTTAGACATTCTCACTTAGTTAAATTCTAAATACAAACACATGCTGACATTTGCCAAATCTTATGGTTATTTTGTTTTTCTGGTGGTAATGGAAACCAAATATTTTATTAATGTCTAAATTTAAGACTGACACTTAGATGTGAATTTTTGTTTGAAACAACATATTTGTAACCTTTATGCAAAATACTTGCAAAATGAAGTATTACAGACTCCTTGACATCTTGTTGTTTTGAAATCTGTGAGTTTTATTGCTAGCAAAAAATGTTGATTTTTGCAATGACCCCTTCCGTATTCAAAAGCCTATAGATCAATAACGAATCCTCAGATGATTGTGAAACTTTCACTGTTGATGTGAAACATGTTATAGATTTCAAAAATGCAAAAACCTGAAAATGTGTTTTTTGCAACTGTGGTACCAAATATGATGACTATGTCGAGCTATCCGCAAGCGGGCTCGACAAATATACAAAATATAGATGAAATGACTTAAGAAATGCATAAGTCACCATGGTGAATATTCTGAGAAGGAAAGATGTACAAAAGTGCAATGTTGTAACGACACTGAAAGTGGACCATTGCGTGTTCAATGGTTACATACTTTTTGTAATACATTAGGTATGAGTGGTCAAACAGTCTCCAAAATTTGCAATTTTATTGGAAAATCAGTAGTCCTGATGCATGCTAAATTTTATGATGACAACTCCACTTGTGCAACTTGTCCTACTAATTTCCAGACAAACCATGTATCATTAAATTCTGAATAATAGTTGATGTTTAAAAAATTTCAAAGGTCCATATCTCAGTGAACAAGAGCAAGTTGGGGGCCATGCTTGACTTTTTTCTATTTCCAAAGGCAAACACATCAGAGGAAGCATATTGTGGTGAAAGGATTTCAAATGAAACATCATTTGGAAATATAATTATCAAATTCATCCATCCATGCTAATTTTAGCAACATACAGAAATTTTACCTTAAAGGTCAAGGTCAAACTCAGTTTAACCTTCTTTGGAGGTATTGTCTAAAAGGTAGTTATGTCCAAGCATGAAGACACTACATCCATTAATAACAAAGATATAGCTTTGATAAGCAATCTCAAGGTCATTTTGAGGTCATACTTTAATTAATCAAAATATCGGTTTTGTTGTTTTATTAAAGTATGAATCAAATCTGTAAATAAACAAGAGTTAAGCAAAATTCAGTAATTTGACCTTGACTGTCACGGTCATTTAAAGGTCAAGATCATACATGAAAGAATCATTATGTTGGATTTGTCATAAGTGTTGTTTTGTCAAAATATGAATCAAATCCATAAATAAATAACGAAGTTACATGTATGACAATTTGAGCAAAATTCAATAATTTGACCTTGACGGTCATTTCAAGGTTTAGGTCAAACATGAATAATTTAACGTGTTGGCTTTGTCATAAGTGTTGTAAGTGGCTTAGTCCAAGTATGATTAAAATCCTACCACAAATAACAAAGTTACGACCAATTTAAGCAAATTCAATAATTTGACCTTGACTGTCAAAGTCATTTAAAGGTCAAGGTCATACTAGAAAGAATCAAAATGTAGTATTTGTCATAAGTGCTGTTTTGTCCAGGTATGAATCAAATCAATAAATAATTGACAAAGTTATTACAATTTAAGCAAAATTCAATCATCTGACCTTGATGGTCAAGGTCTTTTTTAGGTCATGGTTACACCTGAGTTTTTCAACATGTCAGGTTTTGTCATAAGTGTTGATTTCTCCAAGTATATATCAAATTCAACCATAAACAACAAAGTCATTGCAAATTGTAGAAAAATTCAATAATTTGACCTTGACTGTCAAGGTCATTTTAAGGTCAAAGTCACAAATGTCGGATTTGTCATAAGTGTTGTTTTTCCAAGTATAAATCAAATCCAACAACAAATAACAAAGTAATGGGCAATTTTAGCAAAACTCAATAATCTGACTTTGAAGGTGACGGTCATTTTTTAGTCAAGGTCAAGTTCAAACAAACCACTTGAAGATCCTGTCCAAAGGGTTGTCATGTCCAAGTCTGAAGACAATCCACCTATTAATAATAAAGTTATGGCCAGTTTTAGCAAATTTCAATAATTTGACATTGAAGGTGAAGGTCATTTATGAGTCAAGGTCAAGTTTAGTCTGGTCTACTTGAAGGTCTTGTCCAAAGGGTTGTTTTGTGCCAAGTATGAAGACAATCCATACATATAAGGAATAAAAAAATTATGATCAATGTTAAAGTTTTTGGCAACAGCAACGGCAACAACACCATGACTATACCAATAACTCGATTTTTTCTTCAAAAAAAGTCAAGCTAAAAATCATTAGAGTACGATGTGACAATGATATGCAAAACTAGGCTTCGTACTGATGATTCTTGCTAAGTATTATTAAAATATGAGAAAGAATTGCTGAAAAACAATCTGGACAAATGGATGTGTATAAAATTTATCAAAAGTCCATAATTCAGTGAAAAATTATCAGAGTACGATGTGACAAAAATATGCACAATTAGGGTTGGTACTTATGAATCTCACACAGTATTATTCAAATCTGAGAAATAGTTGCTGAGAAACAGTCCAAACAAATTTTGTCTATGGACAGACGGATGGACAGACGGATGGACAGACAAATGTACTGACTGACTAATGAATGTGAATCCAATATGCCCCCAGATATTCTATATCTCCTGCGGTGGTTTCAATTTTGACTCCTGGAGTATAATTTGAACAATCTTAGTAGTGGACCTCTAAATGATGCTCCATACAAAATATCTAAGCCCTAGTCCTTGTGGATTCATAGAGGATTTTCAAAGTTTTCATTATATATATGCCTGTATCAAATAAAGTGACCCCGAGGGTGGGGCCATTAATGACCCCAGGGATATAATTTGAACTATCTTTGTAGAGGACCTCTAGGTGTACCTGTATGCCAAATATCAAACCTCCAAGCAAAGTAGTTTCAGACAAAAAGATTTTTGAAGTTTTCCCTATATAGGCCTATATTAAATCAGGTTGCAGCTGGGGCAGGGTTTATTTTGACCCTGGGGCCATGATTTGAACAAATTTGGTAGAGGTCCATTAGATGATGCTACATACCAAATATCTTAGCTTTTCAGGCAATATTGGAGAAGATGTTTTTAATTTTCACTTAAAAAATCTATTTTTAACTTTTTTGGCCCAGATCTGCAATGGATTGAAACCTTTTGAAGAACTTTGACAGAGCTTTATGCAAGGAACATTCTAGGCAAGTTTTATCAAATCTGGCCTAGTGGTTTTAGAGGAGGTGTCCTTAGAAGAAATTGTGGATGACGAACGTGATCAGACGATGGAAAGCCAAAGGTGAGCTAAAAAGAACCTAGAAAAAATAAAGGGAAACATTCTTACTAATTTCCAAGATATTTAGTTTGACAATATGACTTCTAGAGTGTTCACAAGGATTTACTATTGACCTGGTGACCTAGATTTTGACCCTACATGACCCATACACAAAAGGAACCTAGGGCAAGGCCAATTTTGATCTATAATTAGTACAAACTTGGTAGAAGTCCACTAGACAATGGTACACACAAAATATCTAAACCCTAGGCCTAATGGTTTCTGACAAGAAGATTTTTAAAAAGCTTTTCCTGTACAAGTCTATGACAAGAGGGCCATGATGGCCCTAGATCACTCACCTGAATACTTTGGGTCTGCTATTGAGCTAATATCAAAAGCTTTTTAAGAATCTCCCTATATAAATCTATATGAATACAAGTGACCCCCTGGGCAGGGCCAAATTTCACTCAAGGGGCATAATTTGAACAAACTTCCTAGATGACCTCTAGCTGATGTTCCATTAAAAATATCTAAGTTCTAGTCTCTGTGGTTTCAGACAAGAGGCTTTTTAATGTTTCTCCTACATTGTGTAACATCAACTGACCCCCTACATACCAAATCTTAAGGCTCATGCTTTGTGGTTTCTGACAAGAAGAATTTCAAAGTTTTCACTATATAAGCGGCAAGCCTATGTAAAACCAATAACCCCCAGGTGGCGCCAAATTTGACCCCAGTGTTATAATTTGATCAAATTTGGTAGAGGTCTACTAGGCAATGCTTCATACCAAATCTTAAGGCTCAGGGCTTTGTGGTTTCAGACAAGAAGATTTTTAAAGTTTCACTAAATGAGCCTATGATAAATCAATTGACCCCCGGGGTGGGGCCAAATTTGACCCCAGGGGTATAATTTGAACAAATTTGGTAGAGGTCCACTAGACACTGCTACATACCAAATCTTAAAGCTCAGGGCCTTGTGGTTTCAGACAAGAAGATTTTCAAAGTTTTTCCTTTCAGTTACCATAGCAACCAGAGTTCTTGATGGAATTGAATTTTTTTAACAACTTTGGTAGAGCTTCATGCAAGGAATATCCCAGGCATGTTTTGTCAATGTTGGCTTAGCGGTTTAGGAAGAGAAGGCGTTCAAGTCAAATTGTTGATGCCGGACAATCAATGATCCTAAACGCTCACCCTGAGCAGTGCTCAGGTGAGCTAAAAAGAAGTGACAGCTTCATGGAGCCAATTCTGACCTTAGAGCCATGATTTATAAGATTTTGGTGGAGGTCCACTAGATTATGCTACAAACCAAATATGTAAGCTCTGTGGTTTGTTGCTTCAGACAAGAAGAATTTTAAAACTTTTTTCCTATATAACTTTATGTTGGATCAAGTGACCCTTGGGGTGAAGCAAATATTGATTCAGGGGCCATGATTTGTATAAACTTGGTAGATGTCAACTAGCAAATCAAAGACACCAATCATCTTAACTCTAGGCCTTATGGTTTCTGACATTTTTAAAGTTTTTCCTGCACAAGTCTATGTAAAATCAAGTGACCCCTGGGGGTGGGCCAATTCTGACCTGAGAGCCAAGATTTATGAAACTTTGGTAGAGGTCCACTAGATGATGCTACAAACCAAATATATAAGCTCTAGGCTTTGTGGTTTCAGACAAGAAGAATTTCTGAACTTTTCTCCTATATAACTATATGTAAGACCTAGTGACCCATGGGGCTGGACTAATTTTAATCCAGGGGCCATGATTTTTACAACTGTGGTAGAGGTCCACAAGACAATATACATACCAAACATCTTAACTCTAGGCCTTATGGCTTCTGACAAGAAGATTTATTTTATGTTTTTCCAATATAAGTCTGTGTAAAATTCAGTGACCCCTGGAATTGGACCAGTTCTGACCCTAGAGCTATGATTTTTATAACTTTAGTTGAGGTTTACTATATGATGCTATCAACCAAATATGTAAGCTGGAATTGTGGTTTCAGGCAAGATTTTAATGTTTTTCCTTTAAGTTGCCATGGCAACCAGAGTACTGCACAGAATTCCATTTTTATATAATTTTGAAAGAAGACCTTCCAGATTATTTCTCTAAAATTTCATTATAATTCACCCAGTGTCAAAATCTTTTAAAACAGTAAGGGTGATTCTTAAACGCTAAAATTTCGGCCAAAAAATATTTTAAGAACAGGACAAATTTGTTAAATTTTTTATGTATTTACAACCTCTAATCAATTTTTCAAATCATACAAATTACTGACCATACCAACATTACTGGTTTTACACAAACTTACAAGGGGAAAAAGTACATTAGGGAAACAATAATATTAACAAGGCATACTGAAGGACAGCTAAATCCCCTTCCGCAGCGGACATGAATGTGTACTTCTTGACCTTTAACCAACCATGACCTTTGTGCCATGCATATTATAAGCACATAGTCTCATGATAGTAATTATTTGTGCCAAGTTATTTAAAATCTTCCATAAAGTCAAAAAGTTATGGAGAACATTTAACCTTGACCTTGAGGGTAGCAACCTGGATGTTGGGTTCTGCACATCGTGTCATAGTGGATCATTTGTGCAAAGTAATTAAAAAACTTTTCATAAGCCAAGTTAGTAAGTTATAGAGCAGACATGAAATGTGGATATTTGACCTTTATCTGTGACCTTGACCTTGTGAGTAGCAACCCAATTATTTCGCTCGGCACATCGTCTCATAATGGTGATCACTTGTGCCAAGTTATTTTAAAAATTTTTCAGCGGTTTAAAAGTTATGGATCAAACACGAAATGTAGACTTTTAACACCTGACCTTTAAGTGTGACCTTGACCTTGGGGGTAGCAACCCAATTATTGTGCTCTGCAATTCGTCTCATAATGGTGACCACTTGTGCCAAGTTATTACAAATAATTTTCAGCAGTTGAAAAGCTATGGAGCGGACATGAAATGTAGACTTTTAACACTTGACCTTGGGGGTAGCAATCCAATTATTGTGCTCTGAACATCATCTCATAATGGTGATCACTTGTGCCAAGTTATTTAAAAGAATTTCAGCAGTTTAAAAGTTATAGAGCGGACACGAGTGTTACGGATGGACAGACCGAAACTGGATAGAGGGCCTTTTCTTTTGTTATTTTCTTTTGTTTAATAGAGGGCCATTGGCCCCTTATTCTATTGTTACGTAATGAATTCTAATGTTCTCTTTTGTTATTTTTACAGTTAGATGACCCCTATTTCTTTTCAGTAGTGTGGACTGATTGACGGATGGAAGGACGGACAGATGGAGGCCATTCCTATAATCCCCTCCCCGCTTTGCGGAAGGGGATTAATAAACAAAAGGTCCAAACCTGTCTACGCTGCAGTAACATATCAAACTTCTGCAGGTCTCTGTCCTGTACCCAGTTTCTTATCTCATCCATCAGGCTCATCTGTAATAGCAAACCGAGTAATGAACAAGAGGGCCATGATGGCCCTGGATTGCTCACCTGAGTATTTTTGACTGTGGGTCCTCTGCTGAGCACATCAGAAACACAAAATAAACAAGAGGGCCATGATGGCCCTGGATCGCTCACCTGAGTACTTTGGCTGTAGGTTTGCTGTTAAGCAGTATTTCATTTTTTAATTGAAAATATGTAAGTGCCTACAAACCAAATATGTAAAATATCAGTCAATAAATAAAGGCTCTATGACAGAAAGTAGAAATATCTATTATAAGCTATGGTGACCTTGACCTTGACCCAGTGACCTCAAACCCTACCCATGGGTAGAGGTCCATGCAAGGAACCTCTATACTGAATATCAAAGATATTGGTCTATAAATGAAGGCTCTATGAGGTACAGTAGATAAATCTACTTTTAGCCTCCATGACCTTTAACCAAATCCAATAGTTTGAAAAAGCTTGATAAAGCTTGCTTCATGCCAAATTTTAAAATTCTAGGTCTTGTGGTTTCAGACAAGAAGATTTTTAAAGATTTTCTTCTATATTGTTATTTAAAACTTGTGACCCCTCGGGCGGGGCCAATGGTGACCCCAGGGACATTTTCTAACAAACTTGGTAGAGGTCCACTAGACAATGCTACACACCAAATATCTAAACTCTATAACTTACGGTTTCTGACAAGAAGATTTTTTTAGATTGTCTTATATAACTCTATGTAAAACTTGTGGCCCCTGGGGCGGGGCCATTTTTTACCCAGAGGCCAGGATTTGAACAAACTTGGTAGAGGTCCACTAGACAATGCTACACACCAAATATCTAAGCTCTATAACTTACGGTTTCTGATAAGAAGATTTTTTTAAGATTTTCCTATATAATTCTATGTAAAACAAGTGACCCCCGGGGCGGGGCCATTTTTGACCCAGAGGCCAGGATTTGAACAAACTTGGTAGAGGTCCACTAGACAATGCTACATACCAAATATCTTAACAGTAGGCCTTATTGTTTCTGACAAGAAGATTTTTTAGTTTTTCCTATATAACTCTATGTAAAACAAGTGACCCCCGGGGCGGGGCCATTTTTGACCCAGAGGCCAGGATTTGAACAAATTTGGTAGAGGTCCACTAGACAATGCTACACACCAAATATCTAAGCTCTATAACTTACGGTTTCTGACAAGAAGATTTTTTAAGATTTTCCTATATAACTCTATGTAAAACTAGTGGCCCCTGGGGCAGTGTCATTTTTGACCCAGAGGCCAGGATTTGAACAAACTTGGTAGAGGTCCACTAGTCAATGCTACACACCAAATATCTAAGCTCTATAACTTACGGTTTCTGACAAGAAGATTTTTAAGATTTTCCTATATAACTCTATGTAAAACTAGTGGCCCCTGGGGCGGTGCCATTTTTGACCCAGAGGACAGGATTTGAACAAACTTGGTAGAGGTCCACTAGACAATGCTACACACCAAATATCTAAGCTCTATAACTTACGGTTTCTGACAAGAAGGTTTTTTAAGATTTTTCCATATAACTCTATGTAAAACTAGTGGCCCCTGGGGCGGGGTCATTTTTTACCCAGAGGCCAGGATTTGAACAAACTTGGTAGAGGTCCACTAGACAATGCTACACACAAATTATCTAAGCTCTATAACTTACGGTTTCTGACAAGAAGATTTTTTTAAGATTTTCCTATATAACTCTATGTAAAACAAGTGACCCCCGGGGCGGGGCCATTTTTGACCCAGAGGCCAGGATTTGAACAAACTTGGTAGAGGTCCACTAGACAATGCTACATACCAAATATCTTAACTCTAGGCATTGCGGTTTCTGACAAGAAGATTTTAAAGTTTTCCCTATATAACTCTATGTAAAATCAACTGACCCCTGGGGTGGGGTCAGTTTTGTCCCCAGGGACATAATATGAACATACTTGGTAGAGGTCCACTAGATGATGCTTCATACCAAATATCAAAGCTCCAGGCCTTGTGGTTTCGGAGAAGAAGTTTTTTAAAGATCCAACTTATAAAATCTATTTTTAGCTCCAGTGAACCAGAAATGCAATGGACCAGAACCATTTGAACAATCTTGGTAGAGCTTCATGCAAGGAACATCCCAGGCAAGTTTCATTAAATTTGCCCCATTGGTTTCAAAGGAGATGTCGTTTGAATGAAAAGTTGACGACGGACGGACGGACTGACGGACGACGGACAAAGACCGATCAGAAAAGCTCATCCTGAGCACTTTGTGCTCAGGTGAGCTAAAAAGTATATCATTGGAAACGATGGACAACAAGAGAGTAAACAAGAGGGCCAAGATGGCCCTGGATCGCTCACCTGAGTACTTTGGCTTTGGATCTGCATATGAGCAGATGTCATATGCAGTATTACATTTTCTGATTGAAGATTTTCAAAGATCTCATATTTTATACAAATAAAACTCATTGGGCAGAGGCAATTTTGAGCTAGCAGCTTGTGAAGAGATGTCATTTGAGGCCAAATATTGATGAAAATCTGGTTTAAGCTCTGGTGGCCAACTTGTGCATTGGAGCAGAACAATCTGAGCAATTTTAATAGAAAGCTCTTCAAGGAACATTTCTGTAAAATTTGGTAGAAAATCAGCTTGCCCTTTAGATGAAGATGTTATTTGAATTTTTTTTCTGTTTTTAGCTTTTGCAGTCCTTATGTGCAATGCAGCAGAACTCTTTGAGCAACTTTAGAAAAGGGCAATATCAGCAAAATATCTGTAAAGTTTGAAAGAATGGCTTTGCAGTTTGAGAGATGTCACTTGAAGCCAAATATTGACAAAAAGATATTTTTAGCTCTGATGGCCATTTTGTTAAATGAAGCAGAGCCTTTTTAGCAATTTTAGCAGAGGGCTCTGTTAGGAACATTTCTATGAAATTTGGTGGAAAATCATGTTGTTGTTTAAGAGAAGCTGTTTTATTTTTTTTTTCATTTGTAGCTTTTGTAGCCCTTACGTGCAATGGAGCAGAATGGTTTGAGCAATTGTAGAAATAGGGTAAATATAAGGAACATATCTGTCAAGTTTGGTTTAAAATGGCCAAACTGATTTGGAGAAGATGTCATTTGAAGCCAAATATTGATGAATATTGTAGAATAATCTGAGCAATTTTAATCGAAGGCTATGTAAGGAACATTTCTGTGAAAATTGGTTGACAATCACCTTTCAGGAGGAGATGCTGTTACAATTTTTTCTATTCTTATCTTTTGCAGCCCTGGAGTGGAACGATTTGAGCAATTTTAGAAAAGGGCAATATAAGGAATATTTCTATCAAGTTTGGTTAAAATGGCCTTGTGGTTTAGGAGGAGATGTCATTTAAAGTAAAATGTCAACGACGGACACAGGGTGATCACAATAGCTCACCCTGAGCATTTGCTCAGATGAACTAAAAATATGTGCAATTGAGGAAGCTGTAGAGAGAAGGAGTTGCTTTGTGTTTCATGATCTGGGTCGGAAATATTATGAAACAAAAGCAACAAATAAAAAAAGAATTATAATGTGACAATTTATTAAATATTGGTATGTCAATACAGGAAATGTGGGGTGTGGGCTGATAACTAAAATTTTTCAGTCAAAAATAATTTCACCCCATTATAGTTTTTCTTTTCAAAGTATAAATGACATAAATACATTTCCCCTTGTATTCTATATTAAAAAAATGCAAAGCATTGTCACACCTAACCATGTCTATTTTAGGTTACAAATCCATCCTCATTTTTTAAAGAATTATCATAGAACTGACATCAAATAAAAGAAAAAGTCCTGGTCATGTATCTTCTAAGACAGATTTTGCCTGTCACAAGTGCTCAATATGAAATCTTATTAGAAAAAACCAGGTAAGACTGCTCATATTGGCAGTGAGTTGCACTTTACTAAACACAATATGCTCTCTTATCTTTTTCACTAAAATATCAAAATACATCCACAAAGAAATTTCCACCAAAACTAGACTATAACTCCAAACCTATTGCACTTATTTGTTATAAGTTAACAAAATGACAGAAAACAGTAAGAGAAATGCACTAGACAGGAACAATAACTCTTTCTTTGTAACTTTTGGAATTATCTCCCTTTGTTAAATATTACTTGTACATTTCTATGAAACTTTTGATAAATTCCACTCAGTGGCTGCTGAGAAATAGTCAGGACAAAAACAACAATTAAAACTGCAGGAAACAGGCATAACTTTGTGAAAATCAGTGAACCAGAAAATGCTGCTAATATGCACAGCTCCTCTAGGTAGTAAAGCTTCCCATAAAGTTTCAATGAATTCCAGTCAGTGTTTGCTAAGAAATAGTCTGGACAAACTTGATAGCTGAAAAGGCTTGAAAGGGGCATAACTTTGTGAAAAATCATTGAACAGAAACATGCTGCTAATATGCACAGCTCCCCTCCTATGAAGTTTCCATAAATTCCAGCCAGTGGTTGTTGAGAAATAGTACGGACAAAATTTCGGGATGGACAGAAGGATGGACTGAGAGATGGAAGGATGAAGCGGAAACTAATAGCATACCTGCTGGGGAGCATAAAATGGCAGTGACCAAAACAATACAGTTTGGTCATTATACCAATGTACAATTTCTGCCTTGGGAAAGGCACTTTTTAAAACTAGAAGTGCCCATGTGCAGCATGTTGAGCCCACCAATGGAAAACCGCCTATGGGGATGGGAAAGTGAAACGGAAACTGTAAAAAGATGATGATGGAAGGACAAGACAGGCCTATATGATGTCTCTCTCAGGAAGCATAACAAACGCATCATGGTATTTTCAAATTCTTTGAGCTGTCACTGTGACCTTGACCTCTGAGCTAGGAATCTGGGTCTTGCACGCAACACACCATCTCATCTAAGTGAACAAATGTGCCAAAATATTTTAAAATCCTTCCATGCAGGGAGAAGTTATGGCCCAAACAAGGTCTATCATTAAAATTTAAGACCTTTGACCGTGCACTGTGACCTTGACCTGGATCTTGCATGTGACACACCACCTCATCAAGGTGAACAAATGTGCCAAGGTATTTCAAAATCCTTCCATGCAGGGAGAAGTTAGGGCCCAAACAAGGTCTATCATCAAAATTTAAAATCCTTCATGCACATACGGCCTAGACAAGGCAATCATTACCTTTTTCAGTTATGGAGTTCTTCCTTACACTAGACAGAATGACATAATGACTGAATGACATAATAATGGAAGGACAAGGCAGGCCTATATGATGTCTCTTTAAGGGGGCATATCAAATGTATCATGGTATTTTCAAATTCTTCCATGCATGGAATAATGGCTCAGACAAGGTCTATCAACAACATTTTGCACATATGAGCTGTCACTGTGACCTTCACCTTTAAGCTAGGAATCTGGGTCTTGCTTGCGACACACCATCTCATCAAGGTGAACAAATGTGCCAAGGTATTTCAAAATCCTTCATGCAGGGAGAAGTTATGGCCCTGACAAGGTCTATCATCCAAATTTTGGACCTTTGACCTGGCACTGAGACCTTGACCTTTGAAGCTGGGAACTTGGGTCTTGCACTCGACACACCGTCTCATCAAGGAGAACAAATGTGCCAAGGTATTTCAAAATCCTTCCATGCACAGAGAAGTTATGGCCCGGACAAGGCAATCTGGATGGACGGACGGACAGATGCTTGCACGCACGCACATGCATACATCAAACTGTGGTACCAAATGTGATGACTATGTCGAGCTCTCTGCAAACAGGCTCAACAATAATGGTGAATTTAAATTGATGGGTGTTAATTCTAACACAAAATTAAGGTAAACTTGATATTTTAAGCATCTTTTCATGATTAAATTTCATCACACCCAGCATAGCATCAAGGTAGGTAGAAATGCTTGGTTGTGCGTAACTTGGGTCTTAAAATTTTTATTCTTATTAACATTTGACTGATTGTAAAAGTTGTGTATCTGTTATCTAGTAAATAATAATGAACTATCTATATGAGTGTAGGTAGTGGCAGAAAACAATACTTCAGTTGTACAGTTTGTATCCTTTATAACATTACACTGATTGTGACAGAATCGTTTCAAAAATGGAATGCATGACAAATTTATTCATTCATTTTTAAACCTGCCTTTCATCTTAAAGGAGCCTGGGCCCAAGCATTCTCCAGATACTGATCAGAATGGTTTGCTGTTCAATGTCACTGTAACATTGACTTTGACCCAAACAAGAAATCAGTAGAACCGATGGATGCTCCCCGAATAAATGCCAATTCCAAAAGGGCTATTGTTTAATATGTATTTTTTTAAAGTATGAAAAATAACAAAGGGCAATAACTCCTAAATTATGCAAAAAAGAGTTACGGTTTTTGCATGCTGCACTTCTCCTCATAGAGATCTATCTACCAATAAAGTTTCATGTTAATATCTCTTATACTTTGTGAGATATGCCCCGGACAAAAAATAAGTATGAGTAATTTTAAAGGGCAATAACTCAAAAATTAAGAAAGCAAGAGTTATAGTTCTTGTGCACTGCACTGCTCATCAATGAGATCTATCTACTTATAAAGTTTCAAGTTGATAACTCTTATACTTTGTGAGATATGCCCTGGACAAAAAATAAGTATGTGAAATTTCAAAGGGCAATAACTCAAAAATTAATAAATCAAGAGTTATGGTTCTTGTGCAATGCACTGCTCCTTAATGAGATCTAACTACCTATGAAGTTTGGTCTTGATATCTCTCATAGTTTTTGTGTTATGCTTCAGACAAAATTATGACGGACGTACGGATGAACGGACAGACCGGACGGAATGGACAGACAAAGCTGCAACTATATGCTCACCCTTTGGGGAGCATAATTATCTCCAAGGGTTTTCTGGTTATGCTCCGTACAATACTTTTCTGAAAGGGAGATAATTAAAAAACGGGGCAAAAAACATTATGGTTCTTTGGCACTGCACTCCGCCTCAATGCCCTCTACCATTGTGTGCAGTTTAAAAAAATTATGTCCAAGGGTTTTCAGGTTATGCTCCAGACAAGATTTTTCTAAAAGGGGAGATAATTCAAAAACAGGGCAAAATAGAGTTATGGTTTTTTGGCACTGCACTCTGCGTCAATGCCCTCTTGATGGACTGACGGAAGGACGGACGGACTGATGGACAAACAGTTCAATGCCTCCCTTCAGGGGCATAAAAAGTTTGCTGTGCAATGTCACTGTGGCATTAACCTTTGACCAGAAAATCAAAAGTGGTTATCTACTGGTCATTAGGAGCTAGGGCCCAAGCCTCCAAATATTGATTGGAAAAGGTCTTACTGTTCAATGTCACTGTGGCCTTGACGTTTGAGCTATTGACCCAAAGAAATACAGAGTTCATAAACCAGTCATCATACAAGTCATGACCAACTGACCTATCAAGTCTGAGGAGTCTAGGTCAAAGAATTCTCCAGATATTGATACGAAATGGTTCTGCTGTGCAATGTCACTGGCAGTAATCTACTGATCATGACCAATCCTGCCTACCAAGTTTGATTAATTTTGGCTGAAGCTTTCTCAAGATATTGATCGGAAATGAAGTGTGTACGTACAGACTGACTGACTGACCTGAATGACACATGCAAAGCTATTATGTCCCCTCATCATAGGTGAGGGACATAATTAGTTAATAACTGTGCTTTGACATCCAAGTTGTAACAAAAAGAGGAGAAGTGGTCCTTTCATACAACTGGTACTGATTATTAATTACATATACCTGTCTTCTTCTATTGTTAATTTTCTACACCAATGATTAAATATATCAAGATATTTATTGTATGTTTTTATATCCATGTAATTCCATTTTCCTGAACACATGTCAATCTCCTGTGCTCTATCAATAATAATATTATTGTCTAAAGACCCAGGTGGAAAGAAAAGCCAGAATGCTATACTATAGATTATCTCCCCAAGGCTAACCCCAAATATAGTAAAGCCAACTCATAAGTAACAGTATAGCCCTACAACTGCTTAATAGGCTAATATAATGAATTTATTTATTATGTGAGGCAGCCTCAAATTTATGGGAGACAAGAGTCTACAGGGTAAAACTGCTTTACAAAGATATACATTGTATGCCGACCATTTCCTGTGACAGTAGAGGCATATTAAATGAAGGCAACCAAAGTGCTAGCAACTGCCTTATATGAAATCTTCTATTATATTTGTTCTGTTTTACATTTATATATAGCCCATAGTCCTCTTAACACACCTTTGCTTTTGTGTTCAATAATTCAAATGACGCCATCGCCAGTCCATCCACTGTGATAAAACCTGCCTGGTATTCACTGAGGTAGTAGCGTAATGTTCCTTGCTCTGTCTCATTTAAAAGCTGTATAGCTTGGTCTTCAATCAAATCCCACTTAGAACTGATTGCAGTGTTATACATAAGCTGAGAACCAATACCTTTTCTAAATGCAGAGCTCTGTGAAAATTGGAAATATATTTAACATATATATACATGCAAAAGCAAATCTCAAAATGACCAACGACACAGGAAAAAAGGCACTCCGTCATAGCTTTTTGAAACTGACCTTTTTTTACTTTTTTTGAACAAATGATATCGCAGAATTAATGTCTGAAAATTTCAGCTTCCTGCATAGTGCAAATACGACGTACTTTTATGTTTAAGAGAATTTGATGTTCTTTAAAATGACGTCACATACCATAATTTGACGTCAGATTATATCTACGTTCCAGTTGGAATAAGATTAACATGGCATATATCAGACACTTAAATTTTACCTATATTATTTTAAGATTCTATACATTTTCAGTGTATCCAACATTTTTGCAAGAATTTTATTGTTATAATTCAAAATTGTGTTTTGTTCAGTTGATATCATTTTATACAAGTAAGAACTGTCCCCAAAAACTGTTGCCATGGTAATGGTAATCAAGAAATTTGATACAAAATAGTCATTTTTGTGAAGGACAATATTCAGGCTATCAATATTTCACTTTAATTTTAGATTGGAAGAGTACAAAAATTTTGCCATTTTTGCTGATTTTCAATTCAGTATATTTCAATAGTATACCAAATGCCCGAGTGCCCTTTTTCCCGTGACGTTGGTCAAATAATGTTGAACAATTTAATATTATTCATTGAGAATGCTGAAGATCACAGCAATACAGCAGAAGCACCATACTAATGATTAACTTGTCATTATCATTCATTTGAACTATTTTAATTATATTCTTTTAATATAACATTTCTTCAGATCAAGGTCACAAAAAAATCACTGGTAAAGTAAATGTTTAAGAAATTAATTTAAGAGAACTAAATGGAGCATGTATCTATTAACAAGAGCTCCAGTGAAGCAAGGTATTATATGCCATAGACACTTGGGGTTAAGATATTGTACTAATTGTTTCATACATGCCAAGCCGTTTGGCACTCACATATTATGTTTGGTGCCTGCCTAAGAATGTTTCAATAATTTGAAAAATTCACTTTAATGCCTTATAAATATAAAGGTATAAATGTTTATCATATGAAAACTTTAAAGATGTGTTGATTTACCTCATGTACATTTCTCATTCAATGTACAAGGGTTTGATCAAAAATTAATGAGACTTTTGCTCTAAAAATTTTATCTTTGTGTCCAGTACCTTGTAACTGTGTCAATATACAGTTTAAATATTTATTTACAATATATTAAAGTAATAATTATTTTTGAGATGTATAAACATCACTGATACATTGCTGTAACCAATGAACAGATGAGTGGGGCACGTGAAAAAGACGAATACATTTTCTATGAAAAGAACGTTAAAAATAAAATTCGAAATGGCGTGATTTCGTATGCGGCGTATATGACATCTGGTGCGTATGTGTTGAAGATGTCTATGTCATATCCGTTACCACTGGCAAAGAACAGATAAACAGGCAAACGTTGCTGAGATAACAAATATTCACAAATGACGTCTAAAAAGTCGCTAGAAAACCGAGCAGTAATTAAATTCTTAGCAGAACTGGGCAACACACCAACACAGACATATGAAATGATGCAGAAGACATCTATTAAATCATCTGTTTCCCAGGCGCTGGTTTTAAGATGGCACCGACGCTTTAAGGACAGGCAGACAGGACTGGAAGATGAACTGGGACGAGGACGGAAAACAATTATTGACGTCAAATTGATCGAATCAATGAAGGACGTCATTTTTGCGGATCGCCGGGTGAAAATAAGAGAAATTTGTGATTTAACTGGTCACAGTTATGGAACACTTCATAAAGTTTTAGAAAAAAACTTGAAAATGCATAAAGTAAGTGCTCGGTGGATACCGCGTTTATTAGCTAATGACAATAAAATCAGCCATGTGAATGCCTCCAGGAAGTTTTTGGAGTGATATCATAAAGAAGGAGATTCATTTCTTCGGCGGATCGTCACTACCGATGAAACCTGGCTGTTTTTATATGACCCTGAAACTAAGGAACAATCAAAACAGTGGCATCTCCACCACCTAAGAAGGCATGGGTTTCTAAATCGGACTGGGAAACAGATCTTTATCTTCTTTGCTGATATTAATGGAATGATTCTCCAGCATGCTGTACCAACACATAAAACAGAGAATTACTATTCAAAGGTATCTTTAAAAATTAATATTTATCAACACTATTTATCAATGTTTAAATATTGAAAACAATTTTATTATTTAGAGAAAGAGAATTACAGAGAGTAAATAAAGGTATTTTTTCTTAAAAATATATGGGAAAGAGAATAGTTAGAGAATAGTTCATTGATTAAAAATGAGTAAACAGTCATTCTGCTACTGCTTTTTCAGGTTCTTCGTAGAGACCTCCCGAGAGCACTTGTGCGTAAAAGGCCAGAGATCGACCTCGACAGAGTGATAATTCTTCAGGATAATGCACCGCCTCATACTGCAGAAACTACATAATTAGAGATCGATGTTTTGGGCTTTGAAGCAGTAGAACACCCTGCCTTACAGTCCGGATCTAGCCCCTATGGATTTTCGTGTTTTCCCAGTGATTAAATCTGCATTAAAAGGTAATAGATTCGATTCATTTACTGAACTTTCTCAGGCAGCACAGAATGTTGTTTCCGAGCTAGACACACAGTGGTATAAAGACATGTATACACAATGGATTGATCAACACTATAAATGTATCTCATGTAAGGGCGAATATTTTGAGAAAGAATGACGTCATAGATGAAACATTATGAAGGCGACGTCACTTGACGTCATGTATCTGTATCAGGCTTGCCCTGCCCCGACGTGATTTACCTCTATAAAACCTGGCGGGAATTTTTCATTTTTAAATGCAATAAATTGATATTTGGCATATGTGTGGAATAAAGATTCGAAAGGGTGCTGTCGTTGTTTCACATTTATACTTCAAATACTCTTCCAATACTAGAACCAGTCTCATTAATTTTCGATCACCCCTCTTATATCACATACAAGGCTGATGTCATTTGATGCAGAAATGCTTTTTCTTCACATTTATGTGACTAATAACGAAACTCCAATTTCACAAAATTTCCTTCCAAACTTATAATGACTAAGTGTGACCTTGACCTAAATCCCAGCAAGATGGAGGCTGCACTCCGCACACTGTCTATATTACTCATAAAATCAGACTGTACTAAGTGTGACCTACAAGCTGGAACCTGTGCTCTACACATCCTGTTAGTATGGTTAACATTTCTATCAAGTAGTTTTAATCTTCTCTGATCCATTCAAGAGATAAGAGTGGACATAAAATATGACACATTCAAACATAATGACTAAGTGTGACTTTGGCTTTGATCTGAGCAAGTCAGAACCTGTGCACTGCACTTTGTCTCATTATGGTTAACATTTATGCCAAGAAGTTTCAATTTCCTTATAGATTCAAGAGAACTGATACAGAGTGAACACAAAATTTCGCAAAAGCTGTCAGCTGAGTCAGCACACTGGACTTTTTAAGTACTGGACAGTAAAGAAAGGGATAAATATTAAAAAGAGAGGGCCATGATGGCCCTAAATTGCTCACCTGAGTCTCATTGCTCATGTTACAAGTATCATTACTGGTTGTTACGGGTGTTCGTTGTTCGCAAATTTGAATAAGTTTGAAATAAGTTAGTAGACTCTGGGTGTAATGGTACTCAAATTCTTTAGCAGAAATAGTTTTATTCTACAGGTCCCAGTGAACTTGACATTTGACCTACAAACCCCAAAAACAATAGGGTTCTTCTAATACAATTATCCTATAAAGTTTGAAGGCTCTGGGGGTAATGGTACTACAGTTACTCTGCAGAAAAACTTTTACTATACAGGTCCCTGTGACACTGACCTTTGACATACTAGCCCCAAAAACAATATGGATCTTCTATTAGTAAATGCAATCATCTTATGAAGTTTAAAGGCTCTGGCTGAAATGGTACTCCTGTTACTGAGTGGAAATGGTTTTCACTCTAGAGGTCCCTCTGACCTTGACCTTTGACCTACTGACCCAAAAAACAAAAGGGTTTTTTTTTCTACTCAATAAGAACAATAACCCTGTGAAGTTTGAAGGCCTTGAGTCAACTGGTACTCAAGTTATTGAAAGGAAACGAAGTGTGACAGACAGACAGACAGACAAACAGACACCCATGGACAGGGAAAAAACAATAGGTCTCCATCAGAAGTGCAGGGTTGGGGTGGGGGAGACATAACAATGAACAATTGAAGGTCTAGCCCTTGGTGTTTCAGAGCTGCAGAATTTTTATGTTTATCCTATATAAGTCCTTGTGTAAAATCAAGGATCCCCCGCCCCCTGGGTGGGGCCAGTTTTAACCCCAGGGTCATGATTTGAACAAACTTGGTAAAGAACCACTAGAAAATGCTGCACACCAAATATCTAAATTGTAGGCCTTGTGGTTTCTGACAAGAAGATTTTTAAAGTTGTTCCTATATAACTCTATGTAAAACATGTGACCCCTGGGCGGGGTCTTTTTTGACCCAGGGGCTATGATTTGAACAAACTTGGTATAGGTCCACTTAACAATTTTGTACACCTAATATCTTAATATCTTAACACTAGGCCTTGTGGTATCTGAAAAAAAGTTTTTTAAAGTTTTTCCTAAATAACTCTATGTAATACATGTGACCTACTGGGGCGGGGCCATTTTTGACCCAGGAGCAATGATTTGGACAAAATTGGTAGAGGTCCTCTAGACAATGCTACATACAAAACATCTAGGCTTTATGCCTTTTGGTTTCTGATGTGAAAATTTTTTTAACTTTTTCCTATACGTAAAACATGTGACCCCTGGGGCGGGGTCTTTTTTGACCCAAGCGCTATGATTTGAACAACTTTGGTAAAGGTCCACTAGACAATGCTGCACACCAAATATCTAAACTCTAGGCTTTGTGGTTTCTGACATGAAGATTTTAAAAGATTTTCCTATATAACTTTATGTAAACAAGTGACCCCCGGGGCAGGGCCTATTTTAACCCAGGAGCTATGATTTGAACAAACTAAGTAGAGGTCCACAAGACAATGCTACACACCAAATATCTAAACTCTAGGCCTTGCAGTTTCTGACAAGAAGATTTTTTAATGTTTCCCCTATATAACTCTATTTAAAATATGTAACCCCTGGGGCGGGGCCATTTTTGACCCAGAGGCCATGATTTGAACAAACTTGGTAGAGGTCCACTGGACAATGCTGCACACCAAATATCTAAACTCTAGGCCTTGTGGTTTTTGACAAGAAGATTTTTAAAGTTTTTCCTATATAAATCTATGTAAAATCAACTGACCCCTGGGGTGGGGTCAGTTTTGATCCCAGGGTCATAATTTGAACATACTTGGTAGAGGTCCACTAGATGGTGCTTCATACCAAATATCTAAGCTCCAGGCCTTGATATTTCGGAGAAGAAGATTTTTAAAGATCCAACTTTTAAAATTTATTTTAAATCCAGTGAACCAGAAATGCAATGGTCCAGAACCATTTGAAAAGTCTTGGTAGAGCTTCATCCAAGGAACATCCCAGGCAAGTTTCATGAAATTTGGCCCATTGGTTTTAGAGGAGATGTTGTTTGAATGAAAAGTTTACCACAGACGGACGATGGACAAAGACTGATCAGAAAAGCTCACCCTGAGCACTTTGTACTCAGGTGAGCTAAAAATGAATTTAATTCAAGATCTAAAGTTATACAGACAAGATCTTCTCCATGGTAGATGAAATAGCATGTAATATTTATTATTTTATCATTGAAAATACCTCAAGAAATTAAAGAAGTAAAATATTACAATTCTATGCAAAATTCTAAGTTTAAAGGGAAAATAATTCTGGAAACATGGGTGCTAGAGTTATAGGAGCTAGGTGATGATAAGGAACATATATTTAAGGTAAATCTCTTGGAATATAAAGAAGTTTATTATTACAATTTTTAAGGAATATTCTAAGTTTACAGAGTGATAATTCTGGAAATATGCATGCGAGAGTGACGAACCTTACCACATATGATGTGGGTGATGATAAGAAACATATATTTGAAGTTTGAGGTAAATCTGTCTGAGAAATAAAATTATAGTAAAAAATATTTCACTACAAAAAAACTTTAATCAGAAATCTGGACATGGACATGGAAGACAAAATGATGAGTAAGAGAGCTCTCTATATATTTCGTATCGTCAAGCTGAAAATGACTTAATGTGACCTTGATCTTGAATTGAGTCTGAACCTGCACTCTGCACACTGTCTCACTATGCTTAATTTTCCTGCCAGGAGTTTCAATTTCCTTTAATCAGTTCAACAGATAGAGTGGACACAAAATTTGACACATTATATAATAATGACTAAATGTGACCTTGACCTTGATCCATGCAAGTCAAAACCTGCGCTCTGCTCATTGTCTTATTATGGTTAACATTTATGCCAAGTAGTTTCAATTTCCTTCCATTGATTCAAGAGATACACAATGAACACAAAATTTTGCAATTTTTATATAAAAAATGTCTATGTGTAACCTTGATCCAAGCAAGCTGGAACCTGTGCTCTACATATTGTCTTAGTATGGATATATTTCTGCCAAGAAGTTTCAACTTCCTTACATCGGTTCAAGAGATACAGAGCAGATATGAAATTTGCCACAGTAAGTCATAATAACTAAGTGTGGCATTGATTTATGTAGTTGCAATTTCCTTTAGTTCGTTCAAGAGATACAGAGCTGACATGAAATTGCTGACAGACAAAACAAGAGGGCCATGATGGCCCTTGATCGCTCACCTGAATACTTTGCCCTTTATTAAGAATCTCCCTATATAAATCTATATGAATACAAGTGAGCCCCTGGGCAGGGCCAAATTTCACTCAAGAGCATAATTTGAACAAACTTGGTAGATGACCTCTAACTCATGCTTCATTAAAAATATCTAAATTCTAGGCTCTGTGGTTTCAGACAAGAGGTTTTATAATGTTTTGCCTATACAAGCCTAGGTAACATCAACTGACCCCCAGGACATAATTTGAGGCATAATTTGAACAAATTTGGTAGAGGTCTACTAGACAATGCTACAATGCTACATACCAAATCTTATCACTCAGGGCCTTGTGGTTTCAGACAAGAAGATTTTCAAAGATTTCCCTATATAAGCCTACGTAAAATCAATGACCCTGGGGTGGGGCCAAATTTGACCCCAGGGGAACACTTTGAACAAACTTGGTAGAGGTCCACTAGACAATGCTACATACCAAATCTTAAGGCTCAGGCCCTTGTCATTTCAGAGTAGAAGATTTTTAAAAAAAGTTTCCCTATATAAGCCTTTGTGAAATCAATTGAACCCCCAGGTTGGGGCCAAATTTGACCCAAGGGGCAGATTTTGAAAAAACTTGGTAGAGGTCTACAAGACAATGCTACATACCAAATCTTAAGGCTCGGGGCCTTGTGGTTTCAGACAAGAAGATTTTCGAAGTTTTTCCTATATAAGCCTATGTGAAACCAATGACCCAGGGGTGGGGCTAAATTTGACCCTAGGGGCATAATCTGAACAAATTTGGTAGAGGTCCACTAAACAATACTACACGACAAATCTTAAGGCTCAGGGCCTTGTGGTTTCAGACAAAAAGATTTTCAAAGTTTTTCCTTTCAGTTGCCATAGCAACCAGAGTTCTTGATGAAAGTGAATTCTTTGAACAACTTTGGTAGAGCTTTATGCAAAGAAAATTCCAGGCATGTTTTGTCAATGTAGGCTTAGCAGTTTAGGAGGAGATGTCGTTCAAGTCAAATTGTTGATGAAGCACGACGCAAAGCCGACGCATGCCGGACAATCAAAGATCCCAAAACCTCACCCTGAGCAGTGCTCAGATAAGCTAAACAAGAGTGCAATGATGGCCCTAGATTGCTCACCTGAGTATTTTGGCTGTAGGTTTGCAGTTAATTTTAATTAGTTTTAATTGAAAATATGTAAGTAATGTAAATATAAGTATGTAACTAGATGTTTTTTGTGAAAAACTCATGTCTCCCTGCACCCGATTGAAGGAAGGCCAAGGAAAAAATATTACCTTTTTGAAACAGATGCCTCTGTCATTTATTATGGTATAAGTAAGAACATTATATATATACATATCATTATATCATTATATATATACTATGAAGTTTGAAGGTTCTTGGTGAAATACAACTCAAGTTATTGAGCGGAAATGGTTTACACTCTTTGGGCCCCTGTGACCTTGACCTTTGAATTAATGACCGTAAAATCAAAAGGGTTCTTGTACTCAGTAAGGGCAATCATCCTATGAAGTTTGAAGGCTCTGGGTGCAATAGAACTCCAGTAATTGAGCAGAAACAGTTTTCACTCTTCAGGCACCTGTGACCTTGACCGTTGATGTACTGACCCCAAAATTAATAGGGTTTCTTCACTCAATAAGGGCAACCATCCTATGAAATTTGAAGGCTCTGAGTGAAATAGAACTCCAGGAATTGAGAGGAAACGGTTTTCACTCATCGGTCCCCTGTGACCTTGACCTACTGACCCCAAAATCAATAGGATTCTTCTACTCAATAAGGGCAACCATCCTATGAAGTTTGAAGACACTGAGTGGAATAGAACTTGAGTTATGGTGCGGAAACAGTTTTCACTCTTCAGGCCCCTGTGACCTTGCCCTTTGACCTACTGACCCCAAAATCAATAGGGATCTTCTACTCAATAAGGGCAATCATCCTATAAAATTTTAAGGCTCTGGGTGAAATAGAACTCCAGTTATTTAGCAGAAACAGTTTACACTCTTCGGGCCCCTGTGACCTTGATCTTTGGACTTCTGATCCCAAAATCAATAGTGTTTTTTTACTCAATTAGGGCAATCATCCTATGGAGACTGAAGGCTCTGGGTGAAATAGAACTCTAGTTATTGAGCAGAAACAGTTAACACTCTTCGGGCCCCTGTGACATTGACCTTTGACCTACTGACCCAAAAATCAATAGGCTTCTTCTACTCAATAAGGGCAATAATCCTATAAAGTTTGAAGGCTCTGGGTGAAACAGAACTCCAGTTATTGAGCGGAAACGGTTTTCACTCTTCAGGCCCCTCTGACCTTGACCTTTGACCTACTGACCCCAATTCAATAGGGCTATTCTACTCAATAAGGGCAATCACCCTATAAAGGTTAAAGGTTCTGGGTCAAACGGTACTCCAGTTATCGATCAGAAACGAAGTGTGACAGATGGACAGAAAGACAGACGGACAAGGCAAAAAGAATATGTCTCCCCCCCCCAGAGGGGGGAGACATAAATATGTAAAATATCAGTCAATAAATTCAGGCTCTATGACAGAAAGTAGAAATATCTATCATAAGCTATGGTGACCTTGACCTTGACCCAGTGACCTAAAAGGCTCAGGGCCTTGTAGTTTCATACAAGAAGATTTTTCAAAGTTTACCCTATATGAACTTATGCAAAAATCAGTTGACCCCCGGTGGGCCAAATTTGACGCTAGAGGTAAAATTTCAACTAACTTGGTTGAGGTTTACTAGACCCTGCTACATACCAAATCTTAAGGATCAGGGCATTGTGGTTTCAGACAAGAAATTTTTTTAAGTTTTCCCTATGTTAAATCAATCAACCCCTAGGGAGGGGCCAAATTTGACCCAGAGGCATAATTGAACAAACTTGGTAGAGGTCCACTAGACAATGCTACATACCAAATCTTAAGGCTCAGGGCCTTGTGGTTTCAGTCAAGAAGATTTTTAAAGCTTCACTGTATAAGCCTATGTAAAATACATTGACCTCCAGGGCAGGGCCAAATTTGACCCCAGGTGTATAATTTGAACAAACTTGGTAGAGGTCCACAAGACAATGCTACATACAAAATCTGAAGGCTCAGGTCCTTGTGGTTTCAGACAAGAAGATTTTCGAAGTTTCTCTATTTTAAATAAGTTGACCCCCGGTAGGGCCAAATTGACCCCGGGGGCACAATTTGAACAAACTTGGTAGAGGTCACTAGACAATTCTACATACCAAATCTTAAGCCTCAGGGCCTTGTGGTTTCAGACAAGAAGATTTTTAAAGTTTCACTATATAAGCCTATGTTAAATCAATTGACCCCTGGGGGCAGGGCCAAATTTGACCCCAGGGGCATAATTTGAACAGACTCGGTAGAGGTCCACTAGATAATGCTATATACCAAATCTTAAGGCTCAGGGCCTTGTGGTTTCAGACAAGAAGATTTTCAAAGTTTTTCCTTTCATTTGCCATAGCAACCAGAGTTCTTGATGGAATTGAATTCTTTGAACAACTTTCGTAGAGCTTCATGCAAGGAACATCCCTGCAAAGTTTCAACAAATTTGGCCAAGTGGTTTAGGAGGAGAAGTTGTTTAAAGAAATTGGACGCAGGCATGGACGATGGACGACGGACAATGGGCCATCACAAAAGCCCACCTTCAGGACATTGTCCCCAGGTGAGCTAAAAACATATAACATAATAAGTCCCTTCAGGTGTATAAAAAATACTTCATATCAATTGGAATTTGAAATAGTAACAACAATAATCACATCTGAAGGTTTAACCAAATAGTAAAATGTACCATTGAAGTTGTAACAGTTGCTGACCCATCAGATGTCCTGAAAAAATAAAAACATGTTTTAAGAAATCATTAACTAACAAATAAGAATATTGCCAAGCAATAAAAGTCCCCTACTGGAAAGGGCATTGTCACATTAAATAGAACAAAAATTCAAATACTGACAATAAGTTAGCTGAAATCAATAGTTTGTTGTTAATGATAGATGAAGGTATGTTTTACACAACAGATAATCAAAAGATCACATGCCTATTAAGTGGATGTATTGTTATACATAAAATATTCCCATGTAATACAAATAAATATCTCAATTTTTCAATACAAAAAAAAACACACACACTTAAAAATGCACCTTGCTTTGTGATCTGTAAGACTTGATTAAAAATGTACAGGTTCTGTATAAGTTCAAATGTAATTGGAAGGAAAACATTCAAGAGAATAAACAATTAACTATATTTTCTAAGTAACTAGATGGGTGTTCAGTTGAACACTTGTGTCGCCCTTGGGTATTCTGTTAGAATAACTATAAAGGTAAACAAGAGCCTGCTGGAAAAGACAGCATGCTAGTGCAAGTACACGACCTGTCCGCAGATAGCATGCTCCACTATTCTCAGTGCTGGATAATAAATTATAAGCCAAGTTAAACAAGAGGCCCTAGTCAAAAAAATTTGCGTTGGGGAGAGCAAGTACCTAGTCATATAAGATGAAAAAAACAAAATTTCTTGGTGGTGGGTGGGGATGGGGTTGGGGGGAGTCAAGCACCTTTGTATTAAAAAAAAAAAAATCAGGTCCGAGGGGAAGTTGGGGGTGGTAAAGAGGTGAGGATGTAAGAGGGGGATCCCCATGCAGGGAGTGGGGGAGTAATGACCCATCTCATATAAGTACATGGGTACCAACAATCTTTGCAGGGGTCTTGCTGATGATCAAGTATTCCAAGTTTGAATGGAATATCTTTGACACTTTTTGAGAAATGGACATTAACAAAAAGGTTAACCAAGAAATTTTAAGTTGAAAAAGGGGCATAACATTGCAAAAATAAATTTGAGGGTTATCTACCCTTGAGAAATGGTGTTGTCTTAAGTGACACAATTGTAAGCATTACAACTGGAAAGTTTGATGAAGAAATATTAAGAAATGGCGTAGTTATAGCCAATGTTAGGTTTCATGACAAAATCCAAGTACAAAAAGGGGCATAACTTTGTCACTTGTGACCTTGACCTACAGATTTTGGCATCATTGCGACCCTGTTGTCAAAAGCAATACAATTTTGAAAGTTTGATGAGGATGTTAAGAAATGGCAAAGTTATTGCCAACATTAAGTTTTCATGACAAAATCCAAGTACAAAAGGGGCATAACTGTGTCAAATATGACCCTGACCTAAAGATTTTGACATCATCCCAACCCTGTTGTCATTAGCAATATAATTTTAAAGTTTAATGAGGAAATGTTAAGAAATGGCAAAGTTATAGCCAAAGTTAAGTTTTTGTGATGGACGGACTGACGGACCGACGGACAAAGCGATCCCTATGTATTACCATTTCTTTGAAAGGGCGAAACAAAAAGGGGAAAATTTTGTCAATATAAGGGAAAGAGTTATGGAACTTATTGTGTAAACTAATAATAACACCAATAAAGTTTGTATAAAGTCTCAATTAAATGCATCACTAGGTTCCAGAAATATTTAAAGAGGCTGTACTCCAGATTTGACATAAAAAAATTTTTTCAATAAATCATATATTTAGATGCCGTGAGATTATAACAACATAATATTTTACTTCAAAACTGATTATAAAAGTCAAAATAGAATAAAAAAAATATTTTTGCTCCAGCCAGATTTGAACTCTGGACCCTCACGTTAACAAAATATTTCAAACGCTTTTACTGTCACCAAGTATGAATCAAATCCATAAAAAAATTACAAAGTTATGACAATTTAAGCAAAATTCAATCATCTGACCTTGACGGTCAATGTCATTTTTAGGTCATGGTCACATTTTGAGTTATTCAACATGTCGGTTTTGTCATAAGTGTTGTTTTGTCCAAGTATGAATCAAATCCAACAACAAACAAGAGGGCCATGATGGCCCTGGATTGCTCACCTGATTATTTTGACTGTAGGTTTGCTGTTAAGCAGTATTTCATTTTTTAATTGAAAATATATAAGTGCCTACAAACCAAATTATGTAAAATATCAGTCAATAAATAAAGGCTTTATGACAGAAAGTAGAAATATCTATCATAAGCTATGGTGACCTTGACCTTGACCCAGTGACCTCAAACCCTACCTTTGGGTAGAGGTCCATGCAAGGAACCTATTTATTGAATATCAAAGATATTGGTCTATAAATGAAGGCTCTATAAGGTACAGTAGATAAATCTATTTTAAGCCTCTGTGACCTTTAACCTAATCTAATAATTTGAAAAAGCTCTATAAAGCTTGCTTCATGCCAAATTTTAAAATTCTAGGCCTTCTAGTTTCAGACAAGAAGATTTTTAAAGATTTCCTTTTTTACATATTAAGGGCCCCCAGGCAGGGCAAATTTTGACTCCAGGGCCAACATTTAAACAATATTGGTAAAGGTTCATTACACAATACTCAACACCAAATATCTAAGGTCTAGACCTATTTGTTTTGGAGAAACATTATTTTTCATGTTTTTCCTATTTAAATCTATGTAAACCAAGAGAACCCTGGGCGTGGCCAATTTTGATCCAGGGAAGATAATTTGAACAAACTTGGTAGATATCCACTAGACAATGCTACATACCAAATATCTAAGCTGTAGGCATTGAGGTTTCCAGTAAGAAGTTTTTTAAAGACTGCCTTTTTTACATATTAAGGGCTCCCAGGGTGGGGCCAATTTTGACCCCAGGGCCAACATATAAACAATACTGGTAAAGGTTCTCTACACAATACTCCACATCAAATATCTAAGGTCTAGTTGTCTAGTCCTATTAGTTTCGGAGAAAAATGATTTTTCATGTTTTTCCTATATAGCTATATACCTGGAGCGTGGCCAATTTTGACCCAAGGGACATAATTTGAACAAACTTGGTAGACATCCACTAGACAATGCTACAAGTACATATCAAATATCTAAGCTGTAGGCATTGTGGTTTCTGAGAAGATGATTTTTAAAGATTTCATATATAAGTCTATGTAAAATGAAGTGATCCCTGGGGTGGGGCCAATTTTGACCCCAGGGAAATAATTTGAACAATTTTTGTAGAGTTCCATTAGAGGGTGCTAAATGCCAAATATCTAAGCTCTAGGCCTTGTGGTTTCAGACAAGAAGATTTTTAAATTTTTTCCTTTAGGTTGGTATGGCAACCAGAGTTCTTCATGGAATTGATTTCTTTGAACAACTTTGGAAGAGCTTCATGCAAGGAACATCCATGGCAGGTTTCATCAGTATGAATCAAATCCATCAATAAATAACAAAGTCATGATAATTTGAGCAAAATTCAATAATTTGACCTTGATGGTCATGGTCATTTTAAGGTTATTTAATAAGGTCATATCTGAATAATTTATCATGTCGGCTTTGTCATAAGTGTTGTTTTGTCCCACTATGATTAAAATCCAACCACAAATAACAAAGTTATGGCCAGTTTTAGCAAAATGCAATAATTTGACCTTGACTGTCAAGATGATTTAAAGGTCAAGGTAATACTTGAAAGAATCACAATGTCAGATGTGTTGAAGTGTTGTTTTGTCTTAGTATGAATCAAATCAATAAATAAATGAGAAAGTTATGACAATTTAAGCAAAATTCAATAATCTGACCTTGACGCTCAATGTCATTTTAAGGTTAAAGGTAACACTTGAATAATTTAACATGTCAACTTTGTCGTAAGTGTTGTTCTGTCTAAGTTTGAATCAAATCTAACCATAAATAACAATGTTATGACCAGTTTTAGCAAAATTCAATAATTTGACATTGACTGTGAAGGTCATTTTTAGGTCATGGTCATATTTGAGGTATTCAACATGTCAGTTTTGTCATAAGCATTGTTTTGTCCAAGTATAAATCAAATCCAACCATAAACAACAAAGTTATGGCCAATTTTAGCAAAATTTAATAATTTAATCTTGAAAGTGAAGGTCATTTATGAGCCAAGGTCAAGTTCAGTATGGTCCACTTGAAGACCTTGTCCAAAGGGTTGTTGTGTCCAAGTATGGAGACAATCCACCTAATAATAAATAAAGTTATGGCCAATTTTAGCAAAATTCAATAATTTGACCTTGAAGATGAAGATCATTTATGAGTCAAGGTCAAGTTCAGTCTGGTCTACTTGAAGGTCTTGTCCAAAGGGTTGGTGTGTCCAAGTATGAAGACAATCCATAAACTAATAAAACAAGAGGGTCCATGGGACCCTGGGTCGCTCACCTGCCAACAACGGCTCAATGGTTGCAAGAGTCAGTGGATGCAAATACAATTGGCAATTGACTCAAAGGGTGCAGGCAATTATGACCATGGGGTCATCTTTGGTAGAGTTACACTAGATGTCGTGCCTCATCAGGATTGTTAAAGCACAACGTGGACTATAATGGACTGAGCCTTATAAAAAATATATCAGGCACATATACACATGATACATGTACCTAACATGTTTAAAGTTTCAAAGCAGTATCCTGAAAAATGTAGAAGTTTGTGCCGCAATATTTTTTTTAAAATCCTATCGTTATACAAAAAACTAGGTTGCTGTGAAATGAATGTTGGAACACCGTTCCAAACAGGGATTATGTACATGACACATCTTCACTCTATTGCCAATTCTGCTAATTATTTTAAAATCCAACCATAGATGCAAAAAATATATGGGCAAGACACAAACTATCAGCAGTAAGGCCTATATAGCAGAACTTACTAAGTTCAGAGGGTTGCTGTGACATGGATCTTGGAGGGGGGAACATAGGTTTTGAGTGTAACACCTACTTATTTTAATTTTTGGTTGTAATGGTTGCAGAGACTTTCAGTCTTTAAGTAATGTTATTTATAATACTAGAACTTTTATTAAAATACAATGTACACAATTATAAAGAAAAAGATTCATAACGGAAAAAATGTGTAAATGCAAACTTTAATAAAATAGAACAATATTAGCCCTTCAAAATTATTTTTCCCTGACTTTTCACTAACTTTTCTGGATTTTTATTTTTCACTGACCAATTTTCAAAATTCCCTGACAATTCCCTGTCCTTGAAAAAAAATCAAATTTTCCTGACTTTTCAAGTCCCCTGGCAACCCTGCAAGATCTTACATTAACTCAAGTATTGTACAAGTCTGATTAAATTCAAATCAAAAATGAAGCTGCTATTGTGCAGACAAGGTCTAAATAGTTAATTTTGGCACTTTCAGGGGCCATAACTCTGGAACCAATAATGCAATATGGCAATTTGAAGAAAGGAACCAAGATCTTATGGTAATGAAAGTGAAGATCAGACCAAAATTAAGACCACTAGAGTGCAGAAAAGCTTTTATCATAACTTGACCTAGTGACCTAAATTTCAAAGTCACATGACCCAGTTTCAAACTTGACCTAGATATCATCGAGATAAACATTCTGAAAAAGCTTGAAGAAGATCGGAGCAAATTAAGACTACTACAGTGCGGACAAGCTTTTTCTATAATTTGACCAAGTGACCTAGTTTTCAAGGTCACATAACCCAGTTTCGAACCTGACTTAGATATCATTAAGATACACATTCTGACCAATCTTGAAGAAGATGGGACCAAAATTAAGACCGCTAGAGTGCGGACAAGCTTTTTCTAAAATTCGAACTAGTTACCTTGTTTTCAAGGTCACATGACCCAGTTACGGACTTGCCCTAGATATCATTAATATAAACAATCTGACCAAGTTTGAAGAAGATCGGACCAAAATTAAGACTGCTAGAGTGCGGACAAGCTTTTTCTATAATTTGACCTTGTGACCTAGTTTTGAAGGTCACATGACCAAGTTTTGAACTTGATCTAGATATCATTTCAAGATCAGACCAAAATTTAGACCGCTAGAGTGTGGACAAGCTTTTTTAGCTCACCTGAGCTGGCTCAGGGTGAGCTATTAGGATCAATGAATGTCCGTTGTCCTTTCACACTTAGTTCGTTAACACTCTACTGGTCACATTTTTGCTCCAATTGTCACGAAACTTGGTCAGGATGTTTGTCCCAGTAATTACTCGAACGAGTTCGAATATGGGTCATCTGGGGTCAAAAACTAGGTCACATGACCTAAAAATAGAAAAATCTTGTTAAGGCTTTAGAGGCTACTGTTTCAGTCCAAATGTCCTGGCAATTTGTCAGAAAGGTTGTTTGGTTGATTTCTAGCCCAAGTTTGAATATGGGTCATCTGGGGTCAAAAACTAAGTCACACAGCCTGAATATGGAAAAACCTTGTTAACACTCTAGAGGTAACATTTTCAGCCCAAATATCCTGGAAATTGGTTTGTAGGCACTTATATATTTTCAATCAAAAAATTAAATACTGCTTAACAGCAAATCTACAGCCAAAGTACTCAGGTGAGCAATCCAGGGCCATCATGGCCCTCTTGTCTATAATTTGACCTAGTGACCTAGTTTTAAGGGTGAGATGACCCAGTTATGCACTTGACCTAGATATCATTGAGATAAACATTCTGACCAAGTTTAAAGAAGATCGCACCAAAATTAAGACCGCTAGAGTGCGGACAACAATTGTGAACAGACGACGGATGGACGGACAACGGACGAAAGGCAATCACAAAAGCTCACCCTGTCACTATGTGACAGGTGAGCTAAAAATTATGATCAATGTTAAAGTTTTTGGACGGCAACGGCAACAACACCATGACTATAGCAATAACTAGATTTTTTTTTCCAAAAAAGTCAAGTTAAAAATGAATCTGGTAATTATGAAAATAAACTTCATGATGTCATAGGTCAATATATTGTTTTCAGTTAGCTTTTTGAAATTCACTATAAAACCTATTTATAAAGATCTAAATTCGTTATACAGATATATCATACTGCAGATGTAAAGAACTAAATGAGAAAGGCCTGAGCAGCTCACTGTATCTGAGTTTCACTGTGATACTTATTGCGGACCGGCAAAAGCCAGTCCGCTATATTTAATCCGGTGTTTGAAAAGACCCATGGGGTTACGGACATATCTAGGGTTACGTAATAAGTAGAATGTGTTCTAACATCAGTGCAAATATTGTTCAGTTGTTATGAAAAGTTCTAGACACAGTCTATTACAGTAGCAGCTTCCAGAGGGATGCGCACCCGTCGCGCGCCCCTTAAAATACCCTGACAATAGATGTTATTGTAGGTCTATTAAGAATATGTTTTAAATGAGATGTGTGGGTGAAAAGTGCTCTGAACGTTTTTGCAAAATACATATAGAAATAGTGGAGAAAATGTGGAAAAATTTACACTAAAAGAAAGCTTAGGAAAGTGGCAGTAAGAAGATGTTATTTTTATTGAAAAATACTTTTGAAATTGAGTGTTATTAGAGAAAAAAAAAAGTTTTTTTTTCTTTGCAAAGCATTGGATTGGACTTTTTACCTGTGTAATTTACCTGGACATTGTTATAGGATTACAACTTGGGCAGTAGTGTTGTTACAGTACAAATATTGCCATTGTTAAGGGATTATAACTGAATTATAACTGAATGCAATAGTGTTGATTTATTCACAAGGATAGACTATAGAAGGTTATTGAGAAAGAGGGAAGATATACACAGTTTCTATCTATAAAGACAGCATTATAAAAAGCTACACTGTTTATCAATCATAGTTTTATCATAGAAAAGAAATGAGTTGTAAAAGTACTGGTGGACCAGTGCAACCTCAGAGGGAAGGGAAAGGTCATGATGAAACAAAAGGAAAAAATAAAAACCCAGGAAAAGTGCAGAGTAAATCACAAAGTCAACCAACAAAACAAGTAAAAAGGACAATGTCAGAAGTAAGTGAAGCTAGTAATGAAAGTATGAATTTATCAACTATCCAAAATCAATTAGAAACAATGCAAGAATCAATGTTGAAGAAGGAAGACATAGAAACATTAATAACGAATACAATTACACATATTATGGAGAAAATGGAAAAGAAGATTATAGAAGAAGTAAATATGAAAGTAGAAGAAAGAACTAGGGACTTGCAGGATCAAATCGATTTATTGAAATTTGACTATGATAAGGTGATTGAAAAACTTTCAAAAAGAAATCAGAATTGCCAAAGGAGAATAGATGATCTAGAAGAAAAACTGCTGGAAACTGAAGAATTGTGTAGAGATGCCAATAAGAGAAGCAACAAAAATGAACAATATTCGAGAAAAAACAATGTTAAAATACATAATATTATAGAAGAAGAAAATGAAACTGAAGAATCTCTTACAACAAGAATGCAGAAAATTTTAAAAGATCAAAACGTTGAACTGCAGAAAGAAAAGATTCAGGCTATTCACAGGATTCCAACTAAGCCAGGGAAAATAAGACCTGTTATCATTAAGGTCACAAACAGCAATGTCAAAACTGAAATAATGAAGAAAAGGAAAGAAATGAAAGATGCTGGTTACAAACTTTCCGATGACGTAACAGCATTAAATACAGGTTTGATAAACAGACTTACTCTTCACAGTGGTATTCAGTCAGCATGGTTTTTCAATGGGTCTGTTTATGGAGAAACAAAGGAGAAAAGACGCATGAAGTTTGACCTGTATGACAATATAGACCAAATAATACAGAAACATCAAAATAGAATAAGCAAGAGACAGGAGAAGAATGAAGAAGACACATCATTAATAGCTAAATAAATGAAATAAATCATAATAGAAAAGTGACTGGACTGTATTAACTTTTTTGTTAGTTTTTGTTATATATATTTTTTTTTTTTCCAGTTTCAGTAAGAAGAGTATAATTACACTTGTACTGAACAAGTACAAGCTTAAAAAGAAATATAAAATTTTTTAAATAACAACTAATTAGAAAAAATTAGAAATCATTAACAGTTTTTGCAATGACTTTTTAGTTACAAGTAACATCAAATGTTTACAGCATATAATTATGCTAACTATATAAGAAAGCTAAACTTGATCCAAAAAGAATTATTAAAAATTGAAAGAAACTTAATTACTTTACATTTATCTGTAACTTTATATTCAGTATAATTCAGGCTTGTTCTGCAGGGATCTTAGTACTCACCAACATTGTGTACTGATATATACAAATTATTTATTATGTATGTACATAACAAGTAAGTTATAAGAGATAGATAAGGTTTTCCAAAAATAGAAATAGTATTAGGAAAAAAGTGAATACACAAATATTTCTTGAAAATGTGAGTCATGTTTTTTGAGTATATTCATGAATAATTTAGGTTTGTTTATTAACAACCAGCTCTGTATTCCAACAGATAAATGTAAATCATGTAAATTTGTTTTTTTAAGTATGATATTGAAATTCAAGGGAAAAATTAATTAGATTAAAAAACAGACTGTATCTATGTCAGTTTGTTTTATGTTTTTTATGGCTTTAATGAGTCTACTTATGAATAGCTTTGCTAGACTTTCTTAGCTACCAACATTGTAGTTTTTTATTGTTTTTATTCAGTTTATTTATGAATAGTCTTTGCTAGACCTTCATGCTACCAACATTTGTATGTATGTTTTGTTTATTCATTTCTTGAATCAACTCATTTAGGAGTAGTTATGCTAGACTAACGTTAATTACAATATTGTAGGTATGTAAAAGAACTCTTAAAGTAAATTTTTTATAAGGTAACTAAAACCTTTAATATTGTGTTAGGATTTATTTTGACAGTTTTTTCTTTTTTCTTCTTTATTTTTTTTGTCAAAAACTAAATGTATAGATTAAAAATACGAGTACAAAGATTAAATAATATGGAGTCTAAGTGACGGTTTTGTATCTTAATCTATACAAAACAACATGAGTTTATTTTTTGACACAACAATCCTTATTTTTTATACTATAGTCTTATTCAAAGTTATGAACCTTTGATTATACATAAAAACATGTCTTCTCTAACTATACCAAATAAAACAAAGAAAAAAATAACTTCTGGTCATAGGCTAGTCTCCAAAATAGAGACATTTAAATATAACATTAGTACTATTGTATGTAGTCTGCAAATTTGCTCAGAGTAACATGTTTAAGTATCTTATGTGTTTCTTTTTTATTGTTCAAAGCTGTGCAAAATGTGTTTCTAACTTGGTTACAAAATGTGAAAAAGAGCTAAAAAATGTTGGATGCAATTTTCTTAGTGATGTATTGATTATTAAGAGACTTTATCCATATGAGTAGGGTAAAGTTAATATCTTACAACTGTAGAGGGTTAAATAATATCAGTAAGAGAGTAGATGTTTTTCAGTATCTAAAAAAAGAAAATGCGGATTTTTTTTGTCTACAGGATTGCCATTTTACAGAAAAAAATGAAAAAGAGATTTATTCACAATGGGAAGGGAACTGCTACTTTTGCCATGGTACTTCTAATTCTCGAGGTGTTTGCATTTTATTAAAGAAAAACATTCCTGTAACCGTACATTCTATTTACAAAGATAACTCAGGAAACTGTATAATACTAGATGTCAGTTATGATGGTGAAAGATTTACACTCTGTAATATATATGGCCCTAATGCTGATACACCTAGCTTTTTTACAGACATTTTTGATCGTATTGATAAGATAGGTAATGATTCATACATAATTTGTGGAGATTACAACCTTGTAATAGACAAACATATTGATTATAGAAATTATAAGTCTTTAGATAATAACAGAAGGGCTAGGGAAAAACTATGTTCTATCATAAATGAAAAAAAAACTAGTGGATACTTTTAGAATAATACATGGAAATAAGAAACAGTTCACATGGCGAAGAATGAATCCAATGCAGGCAGGGAGACTAGATTATTTCCTTACATCTGAAACATTACTTTCAAAAATCAAAAATTCAAATATCGGTATTTCATATCAGTCAGATCACTCTATAATTACATTGGAATTATTGTTAAAGGATATTGAATATGGAAGACCATTATGGAAATTTAATAATTCATTATTATACGATAGTTATTATACGATAGTGACTATGTTAAATGTATAAATGATAAAATATCTGAAATTAAAAAACAGTATTCCTTACCAGTGTATTGCATGGATAATATCAACAATATAGAGAATAATGACATACAGTTTATAATAAATGACCAATTATTTTTAGAAACTTTGCTCATGGAAATTAGAGGAAAAACAATCTCATACGCAAGCTTTAAAAAAAGACAAAGAGTTGATGCTGAAATTAAAGTAATTAAAGAAATTGAAAATATTGAAAAAAATCTTAATGAAAGTAATAAAGAACAACTCCTGTTACTCCAAAAAAAGCTGGAGTCAATAAGATCCGGAAAAATGAATGGCTATTTAATAAGGTCTAGAGCGAAGTATATTGAAGAAAGAGAAAAACCTACAAGATATTTTTTGAATCTTGAAAAACAGTATAACTTAAGTAAATCTATTCCTTTTTTAGAAAATGAAGACGGAACTTTGGCAACCGAGAAATCTGATATTTTGCAAAAAGCATGCTTGTATTACAAAACCTTGTATTCAAAAAATGTATCTGAGAAGGACTGTGACATACACAAATATTTATACGGTATAACAGTAAATAGGTTATCAAATGAACAGGCAAGCAATTTAGAGGGATTATTATCATATAATGAATTGCTTAATACATTAAAAAATATGAAAAATGATAAGTCTCCTGGTTCTGATGGATTTACTGTCGAATTTTTTAAGGTTTTTTTGACAAAAATAGGTCATTTTGTTGTTAGATCTTTAAATTATGGTTTTGCAAATGATTCTCTTTCAGTTACACAAAAACAAGGTATAATTACATGCATTCCAAAAGAAAACAAACCTAGAAAGTTTTTAAAAAATCTAAGACCTTTAACATTACTAAATGTTGTTTATAAAATAGCTTCAGGCTCCATTGCCAATAGATTGAAATCTGTTTTAGATCACTTAATAAGTAACGATCAAACTGGCTTTATTAAAGGCCGATATATAGGAGAAAATACTAGGTTGGTATATGATATTATGAAAATTACAGAAGAAAGGTAAATACCAGGGTTACTAATGACAGTGGATTATGAAAAAGCATTTGATACAATGTCTTTTAATTTTATAGAAAATACTTTTGACTTTTTTAATTTTGGAAGCATATTTAAAAAATGGATAAATTTATTTCTGCACAATTTCACGTCAACAGTACAAATCAATGGCTTCCGCTCCGATTTCTTTACAACAGAACGTGGCTGTAAACAAGGAGATCCCTTAAGTCCATATATTTTCATTCTCTGTGCAGAAATACTAGCAATAAAAATAAAACATAGTAAAAATGTTAAGGGCATTAATATTGACGGAACTGAGTACAAAATCAATCAATTTGCAGATAATACATCTCTTTTTCTTGATGGTTCTGAAGACTCTCTTAATGCTACTCTACATTTGTTAAATGAATTTGCATTTTATTCTGGTTTAAAAATAAATTATGATAAAACTAACATTATATGGATTGGTGCAATGAAATATAGTACCAGATCTATAAAAACTAAATATAAACTAACTTAAGGGAATAACACAATTCAAAATACTTGGTATCATTTTTGATGTAGATTTAGATAAAATGGAACAACTAAATTTTGAGAAAAAACTAAAAAATGCAAAAAGTTGTATAACTCAGTGGAACAGAAGAATTTTAACTGTTATTGGGAGAGTTACTATAGTAAAGTCGCTAATTCTTCCACTTTTTACACATTTATTTATTACTCTACCAACACCAAATAAATCATATATGGATAATTTAAATAAGTTGTTTTATGATTTTAAGGAATGGGCCTTATAAAATCAAAAGCTCGGTTGCATGTAAGAATTTTGAAGAAGGAGGGCTTAAAATGATAAATATATACGCATATGAAAAAAGTATGAAATTATCATGGCTAAAGAAAATAACATGTGCTACAGGAAAGTGCTATGTATTGCTTAACTCCACAATTAATGTGCAAAAAATTTTTAACTTTGGGAAACTTTACATTGAAAAAGCTATAAAACAAATTCAAAACAGATTTTGGAGTGACGTTTTGAAAAGTTATATATCTTACATGGAAAAGATGCCTATTAAAACTCTGGATGATTTTCTTTCAATGCCACTATTTTTTAATAATTATTTCAAAATTGGAAATAAGGGGATATTTAATAAAAGTATGTATGAAAGAGGTTTTAGATATGTCAGAGATGTAATAACAAAGGAAGGAAATTTTCTTGATTTTTCTTTTTTAGAACATTGTATTGGTGCAGGTGGAAAAATTAATTTCTTATTGTATGAAGGATTAAAAAGGGAAATCAAAAAATTTCAAAGATTATATGACTTCACTCCCAATATTTCAAATAACTCATGTGGACCTTTTGTTTCATGTTATGCTTCAAAAATACTATTCTTAAATGAACAGAATAAGTATGTGTACAATATATTGAATAGCAATAGCGAGATACCTACTAGCCAAACTAAATGGAATAATTCTTTCAGTGATATTGAATGGAAATATATATATAGCATTGTTTTACATGTTACAAAAGATTCTTATATTCAATGGTTCCAGTTACGAATATTACATCGAATAATTGGTACTAAGTCTTTGTTATATAATATGAAAATTACAAGAGATAACATATGTACTTTTTGTAAGAAGGAAGTAGAAACTATTCTACATTTGTTTTGGTATTGTGATTGTATCCAGAAAATGCTACAAGAGTTAAAAGAAATTTTGAGAAGTAAAGGAATATGCATACAGTTGACCTGTAAGGACTTTATTTTGGGGAGTAATGACAGGAAAACAAAAGAAAATTATGTACTTTTTCTTGAAATTAAACGATATATCTACTTATGTAAAAAGAAAGAAATAATACCTAGTTATAATGGACTTAAGAGTAGCCTTTACTACAACTGGCAATTTTATAACAAGAGGGCCATGATGGCCCTGAATCGCTCACCTGATAGACCATGAAACGATATTGTAGACATAATGAGGAGAGAATTGGTGAAAGAAGGGCATGTGTCCACACTTGCTGATTGGTGAAGTTTTAACTTTACATGAACTGTTTTAATAATTTCCAGTTTACCTCATTTCGTCTAGATGATAAATACATGGAAAATGTTAACATTTCAAAGTCATTAGACTTTCGATACATTTTTTTTTTCTTTGTAAGTTAACATGAAACTATTGTATGAAGTACAAATTGAAATATGGATATCTGAAACAGGTGTAATGTTTTCATTTTGGCTGAAGGTAGTTTCCTTCAGAAATGTACAGTCTAGAAGTGACTTTTGTGTTAGGGTATATGCTATTTTGAGACAGTATTTAAGTTACATAATGGTATGCAGTTAACCTGTGTTGGTAAATTCTGTACCAGTACAGAATTTGAGAGCACGTTATGACACACAAGATAGGTGATCCACAGACCATGGACTGTACGTACTGAACTCAGCAGTTGGGAAGACCGAAGCAAACTTTGCAGACTAAGATCAGATGGCTATATAAACTATATATAAAATGAATTGACTATGGGGCGGGGTCAATTTGACCCCGGGGATCATGATTTGAGCAAACTTGGTTAAGGTCTACTAGGTCATGCTACATGCAAAATTTCTAAGCTCTAGGCTTTCTGGTTCTGGAGTAGAAGATTTTTTGAAGTTTTTCCTATATAAACTCTATATAAAATCAACTGACCCCCAGGCGGGGTCAATTTGACCCCGGGGATCATGATTTGAGCAAACTTGGTAGAAGTCTACTAGTTAATGCTACATGCAAAATATCTAAGCTCCAGGCCTGCAGTTCTGGAGAAGAAGATTTTTGAAGTTTTTCCTATATAAACTATATATAAAATGAATTGACTATGGGGCGGGGTCAATTTGACCCCGGGGATCATGATTTAAGCAAACTTGGTAAAGGTCTACTAGGTAATGCTACATGCAAAATATCTAAGCTCCAGGCTTTGTGGTTCTGGAGAAGAAGATTTTTGAAGTTTTTCCTATATAAACTCTATATAAAATCAATTGACCCCCGGGCGGGGTCAACTTGACCCCGGGGATCATGATTTGAGCAAACTTGGTAGAAGTCTACTAGGTAATGCTACATGCAAAATATCTAAGCTCCAGGCTTTGTGGTTCTGGAGAAGAAGATTTTTGAAGTTTTTCCTATATAAACTCTATATAAAAATCAATTGACCCCCGGGGCGGGGTCAATCTGACCCCGGGGATCATGATTTGAGCAAACTTGGTTAAGGTCTACTTGGTTATGCTACATGCAAAATATCTTAGCTCTAGCCTTTGTGGTTCTGGAGAAGAAGATTTTTGAAGTTTTTCCTATATAAACTCTATATAAAATTAACTGACCCCCGGGCGGGATCAACTTGACCCCGGGGATCATGATTTGAGCAAACTTGGTAGAAGTCTACTAGTTAATGCTACATGCAAAATATCTAAGCGCCAGGCTTTGTGGTTCTGGAGAAGAAGATTTTTGAAGTTTTTCCTATATAAATTCTAAGTAAAATCTATTTACCCCCGGGGCTGAACCAGTTTGACCCCGGAAGTCATGATTTGAGCAAACTTGACAGAGGTCCCCTAGATGATGCTTCATACCAAATATGAAAGCTCTGGGCCTTGTTATTTCAGACAAGAAGATTTTTGAAATTTCCATTTTAAAAACACCTTTTAGGGCCTCACAGCCATATTGTGCATTGGACCGGAACCATTTGAGCAAACTTGGTAAAGGGACATCTAAGGACCATTAGTATGAAGTTATTTTAAAATTGGGCCAGGGGTTTAGGAGGAGATGTCATTTAAAGAAAATGTTGACGACGGACGACGGACGGACGACGGACGCCGGACACAAGGGTATCCTAATAGCTCACTCTGTCACTGCGTGACAGGTGAGCTAAAAACACAAAATTAACAGAAAAATGGAAAGATAATTGGGCAGTTGTACAAATACTCTTAAACAATACAATTTCAGATTGTTAATTAATAACTTACAGCTCTTACTACAGAGGGAGATTTTTATAATTACAAATGCTGATATTCTATAAGACACTAATTTTAAACAGCTTTGTTTTTTTGTTGTTTTTTTTTTTTCTCTTTTTTTTTTTTCCTTTTGTTTTTTTTTTTTGAACATTATTTTTTGGGGGTTAGTCTTTCAGTGAACCAATTTTTAGTATAATTTGGCTAAGTTTATTTTTTCATAGCACTACATGAACATAATGTTTAATGTTTTAATAATGTTGCCTTTCTTTATAGTTTAACACAGTCATGTATACTAATAACTATTGTACGGTGTGGAGGGGGATGCCCTCGACCCCCACATACCTATGTACGAGGACAATAAAGATATTACACCCCTAAAAAAAAAAAAAAAAAAAGAATATGTTTTAAATAATGTATACTTTATTGTTCAACATTGAATTGAATAATCAGATGCACATTAAATCACTGAGGTAGAAAACGGACATAAATTTTGCCAAACATTTTGCGCCCCCTAACCTGAAATCCTGGAACCGCCCCTGTATTATCGTTCGCTTAATTAATAAGCTGCCATCTTTGACGCAGTCGTTAAGCAAATAGGTAAGTTATATTAAAGCTATACTTGCTAATTTTGAGAAAAATATTGTTGGCTAAAAACACACTTGATATATATGAAGAATGCAGCGGCCAAGCAAAGTACTTTCATGGCTGCAACGATTATTCTTAAGGTAATGCTTGAATGCTTACGATCTGTCACAATTGTTTACATATCCAGGAGAGATGTGCTCTCGATTGTTTAAGATTTAATGTCATTTTTTTTCAAAAAATCAAAAAGAATCTTCTCTGTCTTGTTGATAATATATAAAACAGCAGTATTTTCGAGTAAATCTGTCACAGGAAATGGTAAAATTTCAAATATTTTTCGGGCTGTATCTATTTTGATCCAATGACCTACTTTCATTTTCAGGGAATCCTGACAACTCTTTTTTAAACATAGAAATACCAGTGACAGTTATAACAATCTGATGGAGACATGTGTTCTGTTTCGTTTAACAAATAATGCCAAACTACAAAAAAGAGGAAAATCTGTAAGAGTTTTTAATACGCATTCGGGGATGAAAACCTTGGAAAAATTGCACACCAAAGTCAGCCATATTGCATTATTACTGTTGTGCATTCATTTGTCACATTTCATAATCTGGTAGGTGCTTTTTACTGATTAACATACACAGAAATGACACTCATCATCAATTGTAAAATTAAGTGCATATGGGCATTTTACTTTTTTGGGGGTCATTTACTTTTTTTGGTCAAATGAGCATTGCTTATTCCACTTTTTTTCACTAGTAATTAAGTGGCACATTTATATGTTTGTAGACATTGTAGTCCATAACAAGTTTCAAACCTGCTTAAGGGTTTCAGCATCAAGCCATTTTAAATCTTTATAATCTGTTGAGAGGAAAAGGATCCCATTAAGTCATATATTTCTTTGCTGCTAGAGTTCAGTCTAAACTAAAGAAGAAAATTCATCCTTTCACATTTTATTTAATAAAACAAAACAAAAAATGCTTCAACTTCAACTGACTTTTGGCAGTAATAAGTTGAAGTTGAAGTTTCACCAAGATGGATTAGCAGTGAATTTGAGTGAAAGAAATGATTAAATGGTTATTTCATTTTGACATCTGAATAATATCTTAAGTGCATTTTTCTACATATAATTTGGTTGAAAGTTATCCACAATATAAACAAGAGAAGAGAACTCCAGTGCTAGCATTCAAATTTCTTATATGTTTATTTTGTTAGAGTTGCCAGCCTAAATGTTTGTTTTTTGTCATTTTTTGTTTTGTTTTTTTGTCGTTGTTTTGTGACAGCGTAATGTTACTTAAAAACTCACAACATTTAAAGTTATTAAAGAGTGAGCTATTCTTGTATTTCATTCTAGTGTCAATTTACAGTGATTATTACAGTGCATTTACAGTGATGAAATCAGTATTGATGCAGATGACACAAAACTTATTTCAACAAGAGTTATATAGATGCTAGTGAAGCTGAAAAAAGTGAAAGAGACCATTTCTGAATATTGCAGGGTTTCAGTGTATCCATACTGCACGAAAGAAGGTACATAAATTATTTTAAGCTTTTTGTTCTACAAGCAAATAAAGTTTATCCTGAAATCCTAAGAAAATCTAATTGTTTGAATTTTAAAGAAATATCAAATGGGGGACAGTGTGATGTGTGCTATCACTTGTTACTGTATAAACTTTAATAACTTTTTTTCCAAAGCAAAATGTACAATAAAGAAGGTACAAATGTACATGCAGTGTCAACCTTGATCTTGCTGAAACATTTAATACAGACATATGTCAGGCCAAACATAGTCATACCAGTGTCATTTCATGTTGAAATATGGATGAACTGATTGTAACATAGCTAACTGAGATAGTTATTTAACAACATAAATTTGATATTTTTTCCACTGTAACTTAGTAATTGGACTACATAATAACACAGGCACAAGGTCCAAATCTTTTTGCAACTGTTACTTCCTTTTCAGTACAGTTAACACTGATGCTAAACATGCCACTGTAATGGTATTACAAGGTAAATATACAAAATGTAAACCTTGTTAAGATATTTTTCTTTTCTGTTTTATTATTTACAAAACAAAAATAAAGGGGGGGGGGGGTTCTTAGAAATATTCAAACATGTGTACATAGCTAGAAACAGTTAAAACTAAAATTTGGATAGTGGTGGTAGAGATCATAGGAAACATCATTTTCAGATAGTGCACATGCACATTTCAAATGTGTTGATTACTTGTAAATTCTAACTTTTATTATAACAGATAAATGTTTAAGGTTAATATATTATATACCATAATGACTAAAGATAATTATGTCTAATTAAGTTTGTGCTATTTATAGAAATAATTGTTCTATGTCCATTATTTCTCTTTAGGGTGCAGGTCTAAGGGTTTTCTGGATGGCAAATGTCAACTGTTCAAGAACAAGGAAGGCACCTCAACTTGCTGCAAAGAAGCGATGTTCCAGTGTACTAATGGACATTTGGAAAAGGCTGTTCTTTTTCAGCAGGTGTTGGAAATAGTTTCAAATGTACAAGGCTTCAGAAAGTTGATGAAAATAATATCATCTTACTGGTGTCCTTATTACCTGTAACATTTTCTGCTTATGTTACTTCAGACAGCAAGATCAAAATGTCACACATGACGAGATTTTTTTGCAAATTAAGGCCCATTTTGGACTTAAAAATTTGTGTTAAGCATTTGATTGATGGTTATTTTTGTGCTATATTTCAGTTAACTGTTTTGTACTTACTTGAAAAAGTGAAAGAAATAGTTAGGGGCCTCAAGAAACAGGTTAGATAGCTCCAGACTGATTTGTGTTTGGCAATTTTTTAATTTTTTTGACGAGACATCAAACCATCAAGTTAGATAACTGTAGCTGCATTTTGAAATATAGAAACTATTACTCATTTTAAATGAATAACAACTTTGAACAACTTTTTTGAACAGTCGAACATCCTGTCTTACAGACAGCTTTTGTAAATGTTTTGTGTCATTGCTTGTGATATTTATCAATAACTGCTTTGTAAATCTTTTGGTTAATTACTAATAGGTTAAATCAACATGGTTCTGTTGTTCATCTGCCCTGTCCCTCTGAGGACCTTGAGAACAACTCATTTAATTGTTCAAACCTACCACAGGTTAGCAATGATCCTGTTACCTAGTAAACTGTTCCCTTAATTAGGCAAAATATTAGAGGTGATATCATGAAAACTGTAATTTTTCTTCCTTTTATATCCTCAAGGCTTACCTGCCATTAGACATTTTAGCCATTTGCTAAAATTGTATTAATTTAGCTACAGAAATTATAATTTTGCTACAGAATATCTTGCCTTTGTTTTACTATTTTAATAAAATTTCATATGAAATCAGAAAATCAAGAGTCATTTTAATGCTTTGTAACACCAATGTATAGTGCATCTGTCTATGTATATTTAGTAATTTCACATTAAAATTAAGATGATCTCACATTAGATTGCTTCAAACTGCTTGATAGTAACCTTGTTTTACATAATTTTTATACTGCAAATCCTATGTACAATAAATCCAACATTCAGAATATCTGAAATTAGACTGTAAGTACTATAGGTACTTTTGACATCTCATATTTCACACATGAGTGATGTTTGTTTGATCGTTGCTTTTTCATGAAACTCCCAAGTGTTTCAAATGCATAGTACTTGTTTAAATATTTGTTATTTTTTAAGTATTTCTGTATGTGATCTTTGTCAAATATCTTTTTATTTTTGAATAAATACAATGCTTTTAGTTTGTGTTTCTTTTCTATATTATGAACACCTTGGTGATCTTATCTCCGAATTACTAATGTCCAAACAATTGGTACTGTTATAATCCGTATGACAGGGGTAGTGCAAGATACAGAAAGCATCCCATTCAGAGACACCCCTGGTTCTTTTTCTTGCTCAGTGTGTAGCAGTGACACATGAGACCTCAGTTTAAAGTCTCATCCGAAAGACTATTAGTAATGTTAGTGGAGGAGTGAAGGATCGAACTCAGGACCCCTGCTTCACCAGTCCAAGGCATTACCACTAGACCACATACGCTCCCACTTGGTACATGTGCTCATATTCCCTGCCCAATATAGACTCTGTTTTTTAGTGAATTCCCAATCAAAGTGGACATAACATGTTAATGTTCCTCTATAGTGACTTTCCGTCTGTCAGTTTTAAGTATTGCTTTACTTCTGCCTAACCACATTAAGAAGTCCATTAACTTCTAGAAGTGTGTACACAAAGTACAAATTAAGTTAACAAACTACTGATATACCTGCCTCAAGTCAAAATATTTGCATGCAGCTCTGTTCGTCGGTCCGCTGTGATACTTTTGTATCACTGTTTTCTTGTCATATTTAGAACTGTATCCCCCTCCTCTGAAAATACTAACTCTTGCAAATCCTTTTGTCCTGTCATACATATCCTATCTATAGTGAGCTGGGTTTTATGTGAATTTCTTGTTAATACTATTATGGTAAATGTACATACTGGCTGTCAGTTCTCTGTCTGTGTTTTCTGTGGAGGGTTTTACTCATCCAACTGGTCTGGTCAATCTTTGTTCTGTAATTAAAAAATTAAAATTTGATTGTTCTATCAAAGATGGCAAATTTCGTTCATTTTAGCATTCGAATGTTTGGATCATTTTGCATTTGAGCATTCGAATATCTCATGCTCATTAATTACACAGAATTATCACTCAACTTCTTAACATGGTTAACTCGAGAAGATCTGAGTGATTCCAATTCACTGACACGAGGTGTATTTCTTCGGTATCTGTTATCCTTATTGGGTAAATCCTCATTCAATTTAAATTTATATTTAGAAGGTCGAAAAGAAAAAGAAATTGAGACCAAGTGCAACGTATGGAAAGTATCCTTTACATTTTGATTGATTATTACCCATTCGGATGTGAACTGCTAGAGAATTTTGTGAGAGAATAAAACAAACCAAAAATTGGGCCAGTATAAAGTATTGGGGTTAGTGCCAATAACTGACTTTACAGTTTGCCCTAGTTTCTTATCCAATCAGAGAGGCCATATTCAGTATAAATTCGAAAAATATATCCCATAAAATAATCTGTATAAAAAAATAACTGACTTATTTTCTTTGATATGAACAGCGCAAGACATGTGGTATGTGAGCAGAGTTATGCAAAATAGCTAGAATAACATACCGGCATTATAAACTGAACTGTACATGTAGAGAAAAGCCTCGTGACAACTTGAATGCCAGGCAATCAACATCCTTTTGGGCGCTAGAGGTGTCAATCAAAATGAAAGGGCGGTCTTAACAAGACTTCAGAGGATGTTGCCGACGTGCGTATGTGACAAACTGTAAGCATGTTATTGGTCTATATCAAATTTTATAGAATTTATTGCTTCGCTACACCTTCGGCTTCGCTCGCAATAAATTCCATAGATTTTATATATGACCAATAACTTATACGACATGTTCATGTATTTAGTTTCTTGCTGTGTCACAATTATTCTGCCTCCCAGTAAAATCTGGGTTAGTGCCAATAAATGACTGAAATGTTTGTGCATTTAGTTTCTTGCTGTGACACAATCATTCTGTCTCCCAGTAAAATCTGGGTAAGTGCCAATAACTGACTGACAAATTCGTGTATTACTTTCTTCCTGTGACACAATCATTTTGTCTCTAAGTTTGACCCCTAACTTGACACTGACATGGACAAACCAGTACCTTTTGTCTTACCCACTGTAGCTGACACTTGCTAAAAACACACGCCACCAACATTAGACGAGGCACGTTTACAGTCGTCTGACCAGAGGTGTAAACAGAGGTGTTAAAGCAACAATAGGTGTTAATTCACCTACTTACAATGCCTTTCTTACTTCTTTAAACACTTTATGATTTCATATTTTTAATGAAAACAAAATAGATAGAGGTTATTTTCCAAGCTTTCAAATGCCAAAAATACATTCTAACATTCGGCATTGAAGTCCGAATGTTTGAATGTCACTTACATCCCTAATAATTTTTTATTCTCACTAGCGTGTAGAATTTGTCACCATAAAGCAAGAACTTGGTAAGTCTATATTTTCAAAAGATCACATTTTTATGACTCTAAATACATTTATAGAGATACATGAACTGAAAATTCTTTGGGCTACATTTAAAACAATACAGTCATTCCTCGATGACTCAAGCTCGTTTCGCTGGATTTCCTTGATTGCTCCTGATTTTTTCTCCTTATATTTCTACATTGAAATAATAAACATGTCTCAAAGTCACAACTCTCAAATCATTCTGTGGAATCAGGGTGTTTTTAAGGTCCTAACATGTTAACTTTACACCATTTATTGTTCTTGAGGGTCAAACTCCATTGGTGTGTGAATTGTCTTACAGGCTGTCATAACTGAACAAAAGCACTACAAGGCAGAGCAAAATACACACACATCAATTGAGCAATTTGTTTCAACAACATCTATCCATCTATAAAGTTTCAAGTCAATAGCTTTGATAATGTAGAAGTATGGTCCAGACAAACATCAAGTATGAAAATTGAACTAAGGGAATAACTTCAAAATCATAAAGTGTACTGTATTGGTTCTTGTGCACTGCATTCTGGCTCAATGACATGTATCCACCTTTGAAGTTTCAAGTCAATAGCTTTGATAACGTAGGAGTTATGCTCCAGACAAGAAAATTAAACAAAAATGAATAACTCCTAAATCAAGGACTGCAAAGTGATGGTTCTTGTGCAATGCACCCCATCTCAACAAGATCTACTACCTATGAAGTTTCAAGTCAATAGCTTTAATAGTGTTGGAGTTATGCTCCGGAAAAAGAAAATTGAACAAAGGAGAATAACTCCAAAATCATGAAATGCAGGTGATGGTTCTCGTGAACTGCACTCCAACTCTATGAGATCTATCCACATATGAAGTTTCAAGTCAGTAGCTTTCATAGTGTTGGAGTTATGCTCATACCTTAAAATGAAACAAAGGAGAATTACTCCAAAATCAAGAGGTGCAGAGTGATGGTTCTTGTGCCCTGCACTCCGCCTCAAGGAGGTCTATCCACCTATGAAGTATCAAGTCAATAGCTTTGATAGTGCTGAAATTATGCCTCCAGACAAGAAAATATAACAAGAGGCCATGATGGCCCTAGATCGCTCACCTGAGTATTTTGGCTGTAGGTTTGCAGTTAAGCAGTATTTCATGTTTTAATTGAAAATATGTAAGTAATGTAAATATAAATATGTAAATATGTAAAATATCAGTCAATAAATAAAGGCTCTATGACAGAAAGTAGAATTATCTATCATAAGCTATGGTGACCTTGACCTTAACCCAGTGACCTCAAACCCTACCCACGAAAATATAGGATCCATGCTAGGGAAAAATTTGCTGTAGCTTTAAAACAAAAAGTAGGTCAAAAATATAGGTCATAATATGATGTTTTTGAAATCAGTATCAAAAAACTGTACACATGGTCCAAATTTCATTGCCATAGCTCCAAAAACAAAAAAGTAGGTCAGTAGCTCATATATATAGGTCATGCGATGACATTTTTAAAATCAGAACAAAAAACTGTGCATGTGGTCCAAATTTCATTGCCATAGCTCCAAAAACAAAAAGTAGGTCAGTAGGTCAAAAATGTAGGTCATACGATGACGTTTTTGAAATCGGAACAAAAAAATGTACACATGGTCCAAATTTTATTGCCATAGCTCCAAAAACAAAAAGTAGGTTAAAAATATAGGTCATGCGATGACATTTTTGAAATCAGAACAAAAAACTGTACACATGGTCCAAATTTCATTGCCATAGCTCCAAAAACCAAAAGTAGGTCAGAAGTTCAAAAATAAAGGTCATGTGATTACATTTTTTAAATCAAAACGAAAAACTGTGCATATGGTCAAAATTTCATTGCTCTAGCTAAAAAACAAAAAAGTAGGTCAGTAGGTCAAAAATACAGATCATGCGATAACATTTTTGAAATCGGAACAAAAAACTGTACACATGGTCCAAATTTCATTGCCACAGCTCCAAAACCAAAAAGGAGGTCAGTAGGTCAAAAATATAGGTCATGCGATGACATTTTTTGAAATCGGAACAAAAAACTGTACATATTGTCCAAATTTCATTGCCATAGCTCAAAAAACAAAAAGTAGGTCAGTAGGTCAAATATATAGATCATGCCATTACATTTTTGAAATCGAAACGAAAAACTGTGCACACGGTCCAAATTTCATTGCTGTAGCTAAAAAAACAAAAAAGAGGGTCAGTAGGTCAAAAATATAGGTCATGATATGACGTTTTTGAAATTGGAACAAAAAACTGTATACATGGTTCAAATTTCATTGCCATAGCTCCAAAAACAAAAAGTAGGTCAGTAGGTGAAAAGTTAAGGTCATGCGATGACATTTTTAAAATCAAAACGAAAAACTGTGCACATGGTCCAAATTTCATTGCTGTAGCTAAAAAAACAAAAAAGTAGGTCAAAAATATAGGTCAAGGAATAATGTTTTTGAAATCATCTTGAAAAGAAGTACTAATGGTCCAAATTTTATTGCCATAGGAAAAAACTTAAAAAATGACATAAACATTTTTGTGCCGGGGGGGGGGGGGGGGGGGGGGGGGGAAATGACCCCCAAGGGATGTGTTAATGATATGTTCAAGTCAGGAATAAAACATACAAAATATATAGTAATAAGAATACAATAAAATGATGTTTATTCTACACTAAAATTCATGCGATACACGACAGTATGTTAGCTTGAAATGTGCTAAAGTTAAACAGATTTATACGGAACCTATAAGCATCATAGCAAGGTTTAGCAGTCCTTTAATGGCTGACGGTCATGTGATCTTCATAATGGCGGTGGTTAATTTATCAATTATGGAACGGTCTATACCAGCAGTATATTGAATATTATGAGAAGCAGTATTTTTACTTAACAAAAGGTAAGAGACTGAAACATACGATATAACATAATAGCAAACTTGAATCAAGTCCAATTGTTGAGTATATATAGAAAAAGCAAACATTTATAGTAAACAAAAGTAAATTTACATGTGCTGAATCTTTGATTATTTAATATTTACAGGTTGTCACAATTTACTATACACTATCACTATACATACATATATACAAATTCATACGCACACGTTAACATATAACATATACATACACGCACGCACGCACGCACGCACACACACACACACACACACACATACATACATACATACATATATATATACATACGGTATAATATATAAATACATTTATATCAATTTAATCTTGTGTTTCTGAAATACTTCATTATTCTATCACAAAACAAACTAAGGTTCTTTCAATCTGAGTAATTGCTACATGAAATTAAATCTCTAACTTTCAAAATATTTGCTCTATTATACATAACAGGCTTAAGGTATTTTCTACAGTCAGAATAAAATATTGGACATGTAAAAAGATAATGATATTTATCGCCAAGGTCTCTGCAATTTGGACAATATCTTTCATTAGCTGGGATATTATACCATCTGCCTGTTTCGATTGGCAAATTATGATTTCTTGTTACAAATTGTATTAAGGGTTTAGATAAGTATTGTGGCAGCTTTTTTATATGGTTCTTGAGTAAAATTAGCTTTCATGTATTTGTAGAAATTACTGTCAAACGTTTTTGCAATGTCAGACTACCATTTTTGTATAAACATGTCTTTTATTTTTTGTTTACTTGACACAATCAACCATTTACTGCTTCAAAAAATTTGACTATTCCATATTCCCGAAAAGCCTGTGTTGCACAATAAATCTTTGATGTAATCAATCCAATGCAATTTTATTCGTCTCTGTGTATGCATTTTATGTAAAATAATATATAATTTAGAGGCAAGTTTTGTTGGTATATCATTAACAATATTATCTTTAAGCCATGACCAGTAGGCTATGACTCTGCATTTGATGTCAATTGAAAAAGGGAATACATTGAGCTAACCACAGATCATATAAGACGGGGTTGATTTCTTAAGATTAAATATATATTTTAAGAATTTTAACTGAACTCTTTCTAATATGTCAATATTTCCAAATCCCCATATTTCGCTTCCATATAAAAGTATTGGTTTTACAGTTTATTCAAATAGTTATCATAGAGTAGTGACAGTTTCTTTATTTTTCGTAAAAAGGAAAACATAGCTTTACTAGCTTGATCTGCTATATAACTTTTAGTTTTGCTAAAAGACCCACTTTTCATAAAAAATACACCCAAGTACTTATATTCATCTACATAATCAATAACTTCATCTCCAATTTTAAATTCTTTTGCATTTCTTTGGTTTCCTTTACTTACAATGTATAACCATTACTTTTGTCTTCGATACATTAACAGATAATTTCCAGGTATCACAGTAGTTTTTAAAAGAATCGAATGCGTTTGTAGGTCGTCTGGGTCATCCCTAAATATCACTGTGTGATCAGCATAAAGTAGAATAAATGACTTCATATAAATATGGGCATCATCAATAATAGCATGACTTGAAATTCCGTTGATGTTACTATTTCTTAGAAATTTTTCTAAGTCATTCAAAAAGATTGAAAACAAAAAAGGAGAAAGATTTTCCCCTTGTCTTACGCCTATTAAACAATCAAATAAATCAGAGGAACGTTCATTTGTGACAATTTTTGACTTTATGTTTTTGTACATGTTATAGATAACTGATACCAGCTTCCCTTGAAAGTATGAAAACATTTAGTAACAAACAATTTTCATTGAATTAAATGCATTGAAATTAAGTAGTTTTTCATACTTAGGGATGTAAAAGTATAATTATTATACATATTTTTTTTAATTACTGCATTTCTTAAACATTGAATATATGAAGAAAGGCTTTGGGAACAATCAACATTTTTGTAGTACACTGTATCTTTGTAAAATCAGCAACCGTTCTGACAAATTTCCAGGATATTTGGACTGAAAATGTAATCTCTAGAGTGTTATCAAGGTTTTTCCATATTTGGGATCTGTGACCTAGTTTTTGATCCCAGACTACCCATATTCAAACTCGAGCTACAAATTATCAAAACAACCTTTCTGACAAATTTCCAGGACATTTGGACTGAAAATATTACCTCTAGAGTGTTTACAAGGTTTTTCCATATTTGAGCTCTGTGACCTAGTTTTTGACCCCAGATAACCCATATTCGAAGCTAGAAATCATTGAAACAACCTTTCTGATGAATTCTCAGGATATTTGGTCTAACAAAGTAGCCTCTAGAGTGTTAACAAGGTTTTTCCATATTTGGGCTCTGTGACCTGGGTTTTAAACCCAGGTGACCCATATTTGAACCTGACCTAGAAACCATTGAAACAACCTATCTGACAAACTTCCAGGATATTTGGGCTGAAAATATTACCTCTAGAGTGTTACAAGGTTTTTCCATATTTGGGCTGTGACCTAGTTTTTTACCCCAAATGACCCATATTCAAATCTGAGCTAGAAATCATCAAAATAACCATTCTGACAAATTTCCATGACATTTGGACTAAAAAAGTAGCCTCTAACAACATTTTCTATTTTTGGCCCATGTGACCTAGTTTTTCATCCCAGATGACCCATATTCAAACTTGTGCGAGAAATTAATGAGACAAACATCCTGACCAAGTTTCATGACAATTGAGGCAAAAATGTGACCACTAGAGTGTTAACAAACTAATTGTGGTTGGACGGACAGACGATGGACAGACGACGGACAAAAGACGATCACAAAAGCTCAATCTGTCACTATGTAACAGGTGAGCTAAAAAAAAGTAATTTAGCATTGATTATCTTCATCTTACTGTGTTAGGCCAAGACTGTAAGTTTTCAGTTGGTACCTTGCATACGGCAATTTTCCAATGCTCTTTGTTTTAAACATCAAGTACTTCGAGTTCTTCAGAACAAGGACAGCTTCAGCATGTGTTATATCCAAAAAACTTCGTCCATTCACAGCCAAAATTTGGTCTCCAACCTGATAAAAATTGCAAAAGTAACAAAAATGTGCTGCAAAGCTCAAGTTTAATAATTAAAGTAAAGCAGCATAGTTTTGTGCATTTTATTCTGCCATCTTCGACTTAATCGTTTCTGACAACTGTGACTGACTTTAACAAAATCAATAGAAAAATGTGATGATGATCATCTGTGCCCAGGTTTTTCAGGTCATCTGTGTCTTCAGAGAAGTTACAAATGAGCAAAAAATAATTGTTTCACCATTTAATACTTTGAGCTGACCCATGTTTTGACATACTGTAAACAAATGTTAATTCCCATTTTTATGCTGTGTCATTTTAAGACAATGAAAAAATATAGACATTTTAGCCTGCGTACTATACGTCTTGAAATGTAGATGCAGCTACATAATTATGAAACAAGGAAGAGGTATAATTGTTTTACACTGAACTCTCAAAGTATGAATTACTGGCAAAAGGTGATACCTACCTTTATACCTGCTTGCTCTGCCTGTGATAACTGATCCACTCCCGAGACATATACATGTAGCTACCTTTATACCTGCCTGCTCTGCCTGTGATAACTGATCCACTCCCGAGACATATACATGTAGCTACCTTTATACCTGCTTGCTCTGCCTGTGATACTTGATCCACTCCCGAGACATATACATGTAGCTACCTTTATACCTGCTTGCTCTGCCTGTGATAACTGATCCACTCCCGAGACATATACATGTACCTACCTTTATACCTGCTTGCTCTGCCTGTGATAACTGATCCACTCCCGAGACATATACATGTACCTACCTTTATACCTGCTTGCTCTGCCTGTGATAACTGATCCACTCCCGAGACATATATGCCAAGACCAAATTCCCTGCCTCCCCGGATCATCAATCCAAGGCTCTGGCCTTTCTCAACTGTTATGTTGATCTGTTACAATAAAAAACACTATAATATATTTTATGGTTCATCACTTGTCTAATAAATCAAAGCATTTAACACACTATAATACTGTTGGCTGGATTGGAGGTGAAGGTTCATGCCATGTACACATTTTTCTCTTGTAATCATCCCTCTATTTTGAATCAAGAGAGTCTTCATGATTTTTAAAATTCAAATGGCCATGGTATAAAACTAATTCTATCATTCATCCTTTATTTGTCTTTTTGCTCGCTCACCGATATATATTATACTGATTCATCATCATCTTCATAAGGATAAGATATTAAATATGTAAAGAGAGAAAACTAGCCCGAAAGAAAAAAAAGTAACAAACAAGTTAAACCTCAGTTTGTTGCTTTCTGTCATTTACTTACTGGCCACTACAGAGAGCTTAGGTTACAATGACCTTCCTTACTGCATTACATCACAGTGTTTATAATGTACCTACTTTCAAACAAACAAGCAAAATAAAAATATGTCTAAAATTCTGCATTGTTGGCATAAAATATATATTTTCAATCTGCATTACTTTATGCCACTATGAACTTTTTAAAGATTCTTTTCTATTTCCAAAGACTAGTCCATTCTGTTTACACATAGGCGGTAAATCATTCTTAGCATGATAGCCAGTGTGTTAGTTTGACAATGCACAAAATGAATGTTTCTGAATAAAAGGAAATAAAAATGAAACACCTAAATTACTATGATTTTCATAAAACATAAATGCCATTACATAGACATCAGCATGTCTTTTATCCAAATACATGATCCTTGTTTAACATTTCATCTGTGTGTGAAATAACCTGAATAATTTTATGGAACAGTCTCCGGTAGTTCCCTTATTATTAGTATTTTTTCCAATTTTTCATACTTTAGTCATTCACATTTCAGATTGTTTTTATGACTGCACTATTTTTTCCACAAAACACATTGCATCTGTGTTATTGTATCATATATTTAGTGGCATAGGAAAAGGAGGCATGCATATACATATGTATTATGTCTATTAAATAGAATTTCGGTCCCTGTCCTCAGAACCTCAGAATCTAAGTGCATTTTCCACATTTATAGTGTTCACCTGACAATAAGACAGTGTATGAAGAAAGTCATCATGATGAGGCAATATAATCGGAATATTATCTACTTTCGGATAGCATGTGTGACTAATTATGAATTACGAGATCACCCCTTGTAAATGGTTCGAACATTTGGATACACCAAGGTGGGAGCATTATATATTAATGTTAAAGTGGATGTGTCTCGTTGCCTGATTTTGATCTGTGGTTCTAAATGAGACAAAAGATGCTTCTAAGATTAGAAATAAATGTTACTCATACTTTCTGCTTTTGAGGCTGTAGATTAAACAATTTAGAAGAGACAATGAGAGAAGGATATATATTAAATATCTTTCAGACAAACCTTCCTTTCATCAGGTCCTTTGAGCAGAGTAAATCCTGACTTCCTGCTGATAGAATCCACTTGTCCTAGGTGCTCAAGCTCCTGGGGTGGTGATACCGGTTTGCCTGATGGATTTACCCATTTATACATCTGGTGTACTACAAATGAGCCAGGGATCCTCCCAACACGAGAAAGTACCATATCAAGCTTAGTGCTGGATCTTATTATCTGTTTAATTTTCAGTAAATTATCAATGAAACAAGAGTTGTCACTGGAAATTGACATATGCCCCCGAAATGTAGCTTTGAAATAAAACTGGTGTAAATATATAATTGAATATGCCTGTGGAAAACAGATTAGACAAAAACAGAGCATGAACTGAAGGTAAATGGTAAAGTAATGTTTTTCTGCTTCAGATTCTTATATGAAGGTTGAAGACAATTATTCAATGAAATAGAAAGCTGTGAGTTTTCCCTTGAATATGAACAATATTGTTTTATTCCCAACCCCTACTGATGTTTTATATATAATAAAATTCCCCAAGTGGTTTTGGAGATGTAGCTTGGACAAGATTTGAATATAGAAGTTATAGTAAAAAATGACTAAGGGCCCATAACACTGCCAAAAATAATCCGACCAGAAACTCCTGACAATATGCACAGCTAGGTTTGGTGACAAACATTCCTGTGTAGTTTCAATGAAATCATCTAATGGTTTTGGAGATGAAGCGTGGACAATATTTTAATATAGAAGTTAGAGTAAATAATGACTAAGTGCCATAACTCTGCCAAAAATAATCTGAGCAGAATCTCCTGACGATATGCACAACTAGGTTTGGTTACAAACATTCCTGTTTAGTTTCAATGAAATCCTCCAGTGGTTTTGGAGATGAAGTGAGGACAAGATTTTAGAGTGGAAAAAATAACTTAGTGCTCTTAACTCTGCCAAAAAAAAATTGAGCGGAATCGCCTGACAATATGTACAACTAGGCTTGGTGACAAACACTCCTCTTAAGTTTCACTGAAATCCCTCAAGCAGTTTTGGAGATGAAGTGAGGACAAGATTTTACAAGATGGACGGACAGACAGTGCGATTACTATATGCCTCCTTTTGGGGGCATAATAAAAAGTGTTACCAAACATACATGATTGTATGCTGGCTTCTTCAATGCTTGATGTCAAAATTTACTGTTGCAATCTGAAACAGTGAAAAGTAAGGATATTTTTTATACTAACAAATACTTAAATTAGCCCTTTTTCCCCAGTGCAGACCAATATAAGCCTTCACATTCTTGCAGTCTGATTATGGTCTGCACTATTTGCCATTCAGTTGGTAAATTTTCAGTAAGCACCCCTGTAAACCATTAACTGATCTGTCCAAATTGAAAGATGGACTAGTCCATATAAAATATTTAGCAGGCATAGGGTTAAACGGGGGACTGTGTTATAAGTGGTTACAAGTATTATTTGACTTGGATGTCAACTGCCTCCATAAACTACATTTTTGTAAAAAAAGAAAAAAAAAAAAAAAAGAAACAAGAGGGCCATGATGGCCCTGTATCGCTCACCTGAGTACGACTGCTCTTAACAAAGTTGCTATGGACCTGGTTAATTGACCCCAGATGACCCATATTCGAACTTGACCTAGAAATTATTGAAACAATCTCTTTGACAAATTTCCAGGATATTTGGACTGAAAAAGTAGCATCTACATGTAGAGTGTTAACAAGGTTTCTCGATATTTAGGCTCTGTGACCTAGTTTTTGACCCTAGATAACCCATATCCAAACTTGAGCTACAAATCATCAAAACAACCTATCTGACAAATTTCCAGGACATTTGGACTTAAAATGTAGCCTTTAGAGTGTTTACAAAGTTTTTCCATATTTGGGCTCTGTGACCTAGTTTTTGACCCAAAATGACCCATACTCCAACTTGAGCTAGAAATCATCAAAAAATCTTTGAAGCAACGTTTCTGACAAATTTCCAGATTATTTGGGCTGAAAATGTAATCTCTAGAGTGTTAACAAGATGTTTCTATTTTTGGGCTCTGTGACCTAGTTTTTGAACCAGGATGACCCATATTTGAACTTGAGCTAGAAATCATAGAAGCAACCTTCCTGACAGATTTCCAGATTATTTGGTCTAAAAATGTTACCTCTAGAGTGTTAACAAGGTTTTTCAATATTTGGGCTCTGTGACCTAGTTTTTGACCCCAGATGACCTATATTTGAACTTGACCTAGAAATCATCAAAGCAACCTTTCTGACAAATTTCAAGATTATTTATCTAGAGTGTTAACAAGATTTTTCTATTTTTGGGCTCCGTGACCTAGTTTTTGAACCCAGATGACCCATATTTGAACTTGAGCTAGAAATCATCATTAGAACATTTCTGACAAATTTCCAGGATATTTGGACTGAAAAAGTAGCCTCTAGAGTGTTAACAAGGTTTTTCTATATTTGGGCTCTGTGACCTAGTTTTCCAACCCTGATAACCCATGTTCGAACTCGTCCGAGATATTAATGAGACAAACATCCTGACCAAGTTTTATGACAATTGAGGCAAAAATGTGACCACTAGAGTGTTAACAAATCAATTGTTAACGGACGGACGGACGGACGACGAACAAAAGGTGATCAGAAAAGCTCACTCTGTCACTACGTGACAGGTGAGCTAAAAAAGAACACTAGAAAATAAGTAACTTTTAAATAAATAACTTTTAATCTGCAATAAAATTTCTATAAAATTCACACTACCTTTGCAGCTTCACTGTGTGATATGTTTTCAAAAGATATATTATTAACTTCTACTAGTAAATCCCCTGGCTCCAGTCCTTGTCTCTCTGCCATACCACCTTTATCAACCAAAGATACATAAATACCTATACCATACTCAGAGCCACCACGGATACTGAACCCAAAACCACCTTCAACATCTGCAGACTGACATATCTGTATCTGTTTTAAGTCACACAGTCCAGTTTTTACAGAATATTTTAGATTTCTTGAAGACATTCCACCCTTGTGGCTCTTTGCACTGTCACTTTGACTTTCTTCTCTTTTTTTGTCACGTTTTCCTGCTTTAGATTTCACTTTACCAGCAGTACCTGCAGCTTTCAAAGGTGGCCTTGACCTTTGTTTCTTTGGCTGTTTTGTAGGCATTGTATCAAATCTTCTACCTTTACTACCTAAAAGTTGTTCAAAGTCTCCAACTTCGGACTTGGGTATAAATTGTTTGATCAATGCAAGCAGCTGATATTTTGCAGGTGTATCAAGCAGTTCCTTGAGTTTCTTCACAAGCTCCACCATGTCTCTGTTCAAGTAAAATTCATTCAGAATGTCAACAAATTCTTGTTTTTCTGTGATATCAAGGTGTATATTTATGGCATCCTGAAGACGACCAACACTGGCAGACATGGTCCTTGGATGTTGTTTTCTTTTCTTGTTGTCGAGTGAACTTGTCATAATGGATGTTTGAATTCACCACCTTAAAAGGCAAGATTCCTTGAATTAACTACAACTTAAAGTTGATTCTATTTATTTGCAATTAACTGAGCTTTAGTAAAGGCAGTAAATACAGTAACAATTCAGAGTGAAATGTTCAGCCTCAATTTGTATTTGAACCTTGGATGTTTGGCTTAATTTGCTGAAATTTTTTCTTGAAGTTTTATTAGTGCTGACTATATTTATATTGTCACAGTTCAAGCAAAAGTTGTGGACTAGTTGTTACTGACAATTAAAGTTATAATACCACCCATTAACACAAATATAACATTATCCCCAATTTATGCAAATATTTCACACCAATGCTTAGACAACTTGTTAAAAAGATAAGTTATTTTTAGAAACAACATTTCATTTAAATGACCAGACAATTAGTGACCTTTAGTGCCAATAAGTATTCTCAATAAGTCATACTTTTTATAGCCTTTTCTCAGTATTGTAAAGGTTTCGACAACCACACTTCTGAGTATGTTTTGTTGAATTAATTTATGTTTTGAATGATCGGCTATTGTTGTGTCTATGTCACGTATTCAAAATTAATCATGTGGCATTGATGACTCGTTTTTAAGGTTATTGGTGAAGTGCTTTCAGCATTTTCTGTAGCAATTTAAGACTGGCGGTTCATAATTTTTTTTTGATAATCCTGATGTATCTTAAGCACATCTTGCCATCCAGGAAAAGATAACCGTGCAGATAGGTTGTTGATGATATTTTTAAGCATTCTAAAGTTCTTATTTGGAATATTGTTTATGACAATTATGGTCAGTATTATAACTTAATCATTTTTATCATTTGGTCTGAAGTTTAAGCTAAAACAATGATGAAATATTTCATCTGTATGAAAATGAAAATATCATGTTTGATAATGACCAACATTTGATTCCTTAATACTGACCTTGCCCAGTATGCAGTTATCTCCCCTTCATTCAAGGAAGTAACTCCTGTGTGGCGGGGTGCTACATATGACAAAATTAGGACTCTCATAAGATTCCAGCCATATTATTCTGCATTTTTATACCCCAGAAGGAGGGCATATAGTTTTTGAACTGTCCAACAGTCAGTTTGTCCAAAAACTGTAACATTGCCCGTAACTTCCCAATTAGTAAATGGATTTACTTCATACTTAAACACAACAACCCTTTAGGACAAGACCTATCCACTGACATATATTTATTTGACCTAGACCTCTGAATGACCTTGACCTTGAAGGTTCAGTTGTCAAAAATATTTTATATTGGCCATAACTCCCTTACTAATCAACAGATTTAGCTCATGTTTGCACACAAAAAGTTTTTAAGAGTGATCTTTCCAATGTCATATATTGTTTTGACTTTGACCCCTAAATGATTTTGAGGTCAAGTTATCCAAAAAAAAAACACTTTTTTTTTACCAATCTGATTTAATTGTATTTATGCTTTTAAACTTTAACAATTTACAGGTTTAAAGTTTATAGTGAAGAATCATCAATTGCACTAACACTTGTCTGGGACTGGACTAAGAAATATAAAATTTTATGGCAGTTGTGGCATTAAAATGATGTTATGAATATACATTGTAACTAAAATCTGTTTTCTCCAATGTTCTAGTATACGTATTTGATGCTGATTTGTTTGATAACTTATTTTATTATAAGGATACAAATTCATAATTATTAGAGGATCATTTTCTTGAAAGTGTCTTCTATTCAGTAATATAGACAAAGTTGTTTAACGTATTGTACATGTATTTGATTGACTAAAACTATTTAATTCTAAAAAATATTAATTTGCATTAAATATTAATTTGCAATTATTCTAAAAATGTAAATTTGCATTAATTAAAAAAAAATATGAATTTGTATTAAGTAATATCAAATAATATAAATAAATTATAGCAAGGTATCATTCATCTAAAGAAATCTGTGTAGCGAAAATGCTTGGGTAGTGAACTGACTTTCTACTAGGTAGCGAAACCACTAGTCTGAACATGTAGAGGTAGCAGAATGACCTGAAATCTATACATGCAACTTGTGATAAATGCATCAGGGAATCAATTCTTTGGGTCAGTGGTAAGAGCATTGCTTTAGCAAACTACTTATGATTGAGACAGCATGAGTATGAACTGCACTCACAGATGGTCTATTTAAATGCACAAACAATTTTACAGTTATATACATAATCTGTATTTGTAATATTACATGTACCCAACATGTTCACATCTTCAAAATCTTCTGTGCCAACTTGATCCTATGCCTAAATGTTTTTTTTTTTTGAGTTCCTGATACAACAAATACCTAGAAAGACAAGAGAGCCATGATGGACCAAGAGTGACCCCAACAACACAATCTGAAGAAACTGATGGAGGTCTGTTAGATAATACAACATATCAAATTTCAAAAGTCTCACCCTTCCAGTTTCTTATAAGAAGATTTTTAAAGTTTCCCTATGTAAGTCAAAGGAAGCCAAATTGCTTAGCTAAAAATGAGTAGTTAGTAGAGGTCCACCAGAAGATATTCAGATCTCTGGGCCTTACGGTTTCATATTGAATAATTTTAAAGATTTTCCTTTTTTTCTATGTTAAACATGTGACCCCTGGGGCTTGGCCAGTAATGACCCCAAGGGCATTATTTGAAAAAACCTGGTAGCAGTTCAGCTGACAATGCCACACACCAAATTTCAGAGCTATGAACTGTTGGTTTTAGACAAGATGATTTTTATATATATATATTTAAGTTTTTCATTCTTGTTGCCAAAGAATGAAATTATTTAAACAACTTTGGTACAGCCTCATGCAGAACATCACTGCAAATTTTTAGTTGTGAAGGAGATGATGTTGTTTATAGTAACAAGAGGGACATGATGGCACTATATCACTCACCTGAGTATGACTGCTTATAACAAAGTTGTATCAGACCTGGTTTATTGACCCTAGATGACCCATATTCGAACTTGACCTAGAAAATATCGAAACAACCTTTCTGACAAATTTCCCGGATATCTGGGCTTAAAATGTTACCTCTAGAGTGTCAAGGTTTTTCTATATTTGGGCTCTGTGATCTAGTATTTGACCCCAGATGACCCACATTCGAACTTGAGCTAGAAGTTATGGAAACAAACTTTCTGAGGGCTTTCCAGGATATTTGGAATGAAAATGTAACCTCTAGAGTGTTAACAAGGTTTTTCCTTATGTGGGTTCTGTGACCTAGTATAGACCCCAGATGACCCATATTCAAACTTAGCCTAGAAATCATCAAAGCAACCTTTCTGACAAATTTTCAGGATATTTGGGCTGAAAATGTTACCTTTAGAATGCTTACAAGGTTTTTCCATATGTGTGTTTTGTGACCTAGTTTTTGATTCCAGATGACCCATATTTGAAACTGAATTAGAAATTATAGAAACAACTTTTCTGACAAATTTCCAGGATATTTGGGCTGAAAATGTTACCTCTGGAGTGTTAAAAAGGTTTTTCCATCTTTGGGCTTTGTGACCAAGTTTCTGACCCCAGATGACCCATATTTGAATTTGACATAGAAATCATTGAAACAACGTTTCTGGCAAATTTCCAGGATATCTGAACTGAAAATGTAACCTTTACAGTGTTAAAAAGGTTTTCCAATGTTTGGGCTGTGACCTAGTTTTTGATGCCAGATGACCCATATTCGAACTAGAACTAGAAAATATTGAAACAATATTTCTGAAAAATTTCCATGATATTTGGGCTGAAAATGTTACCTCTAGAGTGTTAACAAGGTTTTTCCATATTTGTGCTCTGTGACCTAGTTTTAGAACCAAGATGACACATATTCAAACTTGAGCTAGAAGTTATGGAAACAAACTTTCTGAGAGCTTTCCAGGATATTTGGACTGAAAATGTAACCTCTAGAGTGTTATCAAGGTTTTTCATTATGTGGATTCTGTGACCTAGTTTCTGATTCCAGATGGTCCATATTTGAACTTGACTTAAAAAAACAATCTTTCTGACAAATTTCTAGGATATTTGGGCTGAAAATGTTACCTCTGGAGTGTTAACAAGGATTTCCCATATCTACGCTCTGTGACCTAGTATTGACCCCAGATGACCCATATTCAAACTTAACCTAGAAATCATCAAAGCAACCTTTCTGACAAATTTCCAGGATATTTGGGCTGAAAATGTTACCTTTAAATTGCAATAGTAATAAAATACAAATTTAATGAAAGACCTTTAGTTAAATTGAAATTGCATGGGCTATCAGTCAGGCTGACATAAAATTACATTGAACCTAGCACTTAAAAAGTTTTAATATCACAGATAATGAAATTAAGAGGTAAAACTACTTCCTAATGCAACTTGAACAATATGAATGCCCTTAGTCCAACAAGTACTTTTTCACCTGTGTCTTAAAAGAGTTTAATGTATTAATGTCTCTTATGTGTTGTGGTAGCCTGTTCCATAATGAACATCCACGGTAGGCAAAAGTCCTCCTACCAAACCCTTTAACCACAGGGACAGAGAAACGACCACTACCCACAAACAAATTATCTGAAGTGAATGTTGCAGTTACTCTAAACCTAGTACTGTAAGTATGTACAGTACTAGCAGGAGTGTGAATATAATATTCTATCATATATGAAGGGGCAGTTTTATAGGCTGTTATAATTTAAATTTGACAAAACAACTTCTCACCTACTATATAGTATATTAAGTTTGACAAACTGGTAGTTTGGATGATTAGAGTGGATCAGTGGTCCAGTGGTAATGCGCTGGACTGGTACCCCAGGAGTCGCGAGACCAATCCCCCGACTCCTCCAAAATGGTAAAAATATGCTGATGTAGGAGATATCACAGAAGAAAGCCGATATTTATTAATTTATCATGATTATATAGTAATTATATAGTAATTATTAATTATTAAGCAAGATGATACATGTATTTGACCTTGATAAATTCATTTCCCATTTTCATGAAATTTATTGTTCAATGTTTTATGAAAGTTACCCGTTGAAGAAAGCTGAAAGATTGATATTTTAAATATGTATCTTATAATTCAATGCAAGCACTATTGGGGAAATTTTAACGAGTTAAACACTGAGTAAATATCTTTTGTCTTCTGAATGCGGGATAAAATCACCCTTTTTCAAAAATACTATGTTGAAATGCATGTATTATATTGCAAACTATTCACAAGCATGTATTCAGTAAGTTTTTGGCTTTTCATTTTCATCTTTAGACGCTTGATGCTTCGGCTAAATAGGTTATGAATTCAATTTTGCACCTTAAGATCTGCCATTTTCCCTCAAATTCCACAACACTAAAACAATAGAGTAAATAATCAAAAAGCTTTGAAATTATTTTCATGCCAAAATCATGTTAATTGATAAAACATCAAAGTAATAGGTTTCTATGAATGTATTAAATAAAACTGTAAAATGTGATGTGCTCTGGCAGAATTACTGCATTTATTCCATCTTGCTTGGTGACATTAGTACTTACATTATGCTTGATGACATTGGAACTTGCATTATGCTTGATTCCAACTTGACTTATAGCACTGGAAACCTATAATTTGCTGAATAACATCCTGCTATGGTAACTGAATGTGCTATCTTCTCATTGCAACCTCATTTGTTCCTCTCCGACATATCCAATATGCTATGTTTAATTGCAGCTTTCTTAACTGACAACGCAATATGTTTGGCATTCTATAGAACAGTCTTTAATAACTAGTTATCAATATTACTTGATGTAAAATGTTACGTTCCCTTCAGATACCTTAATTTTCAGAGTGTCTGCATATCATTTAATTACGTGTATCGAACCTAATTCATCATTAATAAATAATTTTGGTCTATGCTCAACGGATTTGTCGTTTCTTAGCATTTTTACTCTTCAATGCATTCATTCAAGACAAATATAGAAAAGCATTTCATAAACAATAGTCACCGAACACGAGGATGACAACGATACCAATAACAAAGTAAACAAAAGTCAATATTCACTTTGCAGTCAGCATGATGAGATATGCGATATTTGTGTTCATATTATGACAACAGATGGCACTTTGTCGGTATATCCCGTTATTTTCCGGCTGGTCTCGGGTACTTTGCGACTACATTTTTGCAAAGTTTTGATGTTTATTTTAATATTTTGTTTGCATACCAAAAATTTTGACTAAATCATAAATGGAATATCCTTAACCGCTACAACCTTGAGAACGATTTTACTTAAGTGTTTATTTTACCTGCTAACTAGTCATCCTCGGTCACCCAAGCAGGTTAATTATCATACCTGAGGCACCGTGGTCCAGGGGTAGAGCGCAGGGCTCCTGATCCGGAGGTCGCGGGTTCGAATCCCGTAAGAGGCAAGATTCTCTCACGATCTTCACATTCCTCCACATTGCACGATTGCTGGTATGGAACCAAGGAGGCAGTCATCGAGTGTGATGAATTTAAGTTGTAAGTACTTGTATCGCAATTGATGTAAAATAAATGAGGCTAAACTAATACCTGATAAATACTGTATAACGTACTTTATACGGAATGTGTACCGTGGGCTCCGATGATGCTAAATAGATGGATTACTGACAACGCCCGACAAGTTTCATTTACAAAAAAGCTGCTCAGAGCTATTGTAATAAGCTATATAGATTAAACTATCACGTAATCAAGGTCTGGATGGCGTGCAAAGGGTGTGGTTTTGAAAAGACAGATCATTGATGTATGGTCACAGTCACTTGAGGTTGTGACCTCGCCCCCGTCCCCCGTTTTTACTGCCCTTGCACAAGAGTTTTTTAGCATAAAAGTCATGAATAACAGCAACATACAACTGTTCCTACTGTTATCTGTTACAAATGAAGCCTTTGAAAAAAAAGCCCAAACCCACTCTCCAACACTATAATATACACAAGTGTGTCACAACTTCAAGTGACTGTGTGTATGGTCACCACATTTTCTTTACGGAATATTCCGATGAGAGGTGGAAATTTTCCGTCGATCTTGATAGTAGAGTTCTCGCCCCTAAAAGTTAATAATGCAATATTAATTCGAACACTATTATAAGGCGAGATTCTCTCACGATCTTCACATTCCTCCACATTGCACGATTGCTGGTATGGAACCAAGGAGCATTTATCCTTAAATAGTTTGAATAGAGCATGAAGAAAGTTGGATGTTATATTAAGCTACATGACATCGCATTTTGATTATTCCGACACAGTACAAATGACGATAAAATGGTACAAAGCAAGATTGAATGAAGCGTTATGCAAATTCAAAGGACAATAATCAATGATAGAATTAAGCATAACGCAAGTTTCGATGAAATAAAGCAATATGAAATCAAGCATAATGCAAGTTCCAATCTCATCAAGCAAAATGGAATCAGGCATAATGTAAGTACCAATGTGCCCAAGCCAGATGAAATCAAGCATAATGCAAGTTCCAATGTCATCAAGCAAGATGGAATCAAGCATAATGTAAGTACCAATGTCATCAAGCAAGATGGAATAAATGCAGTAATTCTGTTCCATACTTAAATAAAGTTTGTAATTCTTGTTTGCTATACTCTTCTAAACCTTTTTATTATAATCATCATGTTTGTTAGTTTTTAATTTAATTCAAACTAACTATATGATGTTTTCAGAAATACTGGGTTACCTGAATATATGGCAATATCCCCACTAAAATTTACCAGTATCAGATATAAATCCCAGTTTTCGTTCACTGTGTTCAAAATATATCATTCATTTCTATGGTGTCCAACGTTGAGTTGTATAGACAATTCAACAACAATAAACAAAACAGGTAAAAATCAATAATTTATCGGAACAACATCTTAAGTCCCAGGTATGCCAGAAACAAGAAAGTCAATGTTTCCTTCATTGAAAATCGAAATATATATGCATTATTAACGCACAACGTGATTACCTCCCTTGCATCCATTGCACAAGTGATTTCCCTTTATTTAACATGTACGATCGATCTTGTATAATAATCAATATTAGGTTTCAGGTATCGTGTGCAAAGCTCATAGGATTATATTCAAATGTAAGTTGTTTTATGAATAAGTTATGTGTCATTTCTCCAATATCTCGAAAAAGAAACTCAGGTGGTAACAGCTGTCCGAGTGTACAGTACATCTGAGGAACGGACCAGCCAGGTAATATAATTGGAGAACTTCAGTTGTTGCAGAAATCTCTTTTTAATGGTTAGACTGGTTCTCATTTGATAGAGAAACGGAAATCATGTTGATTATATAATTGTAAGTACACCAGAATTGTTATCCTTCACACTTGGATATTTTCTGTGATTTACTGGTGTTGTTAGGTAGTAGCGGATAGCTAAGGTGATATTCTCAAAATGAATATTCTGAAAAACTTATCAATACTTATCAAAGTTTGCTCTTTTAAAACCTGGTTAATTTTTAGCATTCTCTGAGAACTTTCCTTCTTTATTTGGAAAATGAAACGAGACGTATGTAGTAAGGTGAAGTTTAGTTGAAATTTCAGCGACTGTGAGAGATGACGCAGCTAAAAGAAAGACTAGTCTCAATAATGCGACTTCAGGCAGGATGCTGCCTTTAGGCGGGTATCGACCATTCAAAAAATAGCACGATATTTAACTTTTTCAGTACAATTATTTGGACTAATACCAAGGCTTATCAGTCTTCAGGTACTAAGCCCTTTTAACGTGACCAACATGTAATTATAAAGGAACATAATATGTGAAATGGCTGGTTGGGTGTGTGAGTCCTTAAAGGAGTTTGCAGTTGATGAAATTTCAACTAAACTTCACCTTACTAGGTAAGTCTCTTTAAATTTTCCAATTTCATCTCCTGCATAACTCCTTAATGGGAGATTTTAAAGATGTTTCTTCGTAATTAATCGAATCAGAGACATATAATAAAAAAATATAGTGTCTCTGATCGAATGATGCAAAAAGATAAAGTTATTAAGCTGAGTCAGGGTCTTTCAAATTGTAAGACCCTGGATGAATATTGTATTCTAATGACATCTAGATGCTACATATAGATGTTGTAATATTGTGAGTACATGACAATAATATCTGAAAATCATTTAAAGTCTTTAAAATTATTCCTTCTCTCTTCCAAGCAATGTCATTAGTTTGTTTCAATTTAAAAATTCATATTTTAAGCGCTATTGGGATCATTGATTGTCGGTCGGCGTGCGTCGTGCGTCGTCAATAATTTTGGCCCCGCACGGGGGTCAGTTGATTTTACATAGGCTTATATAGGGAAAACTTTGAAAATCTTCTTGTCTGGAACGTCAAGGCCCTGAGTCTTAAGATTTGGTACGTAGTATTGCTTAGTAGACCTCTACTAAGTTTGTTCAAATTATACCTCTGTGGTCAAATTTGGCCCCATCCCGGGGGGGGGGGGGGGTTATTTTACATCGGCTTATACAGGGAATGCAAGCAATGTTATTGCGGACCGGCAAAAACCGGTGTTTGAAAAGACCCATGGGTTACGTAATAAGTAGAATAAGTAGAATGTGTCCTAACATCAGTGCAAATATTGTTCAGTTGTTACGAAAAGTTCTAGACACAGTCTATTACACTAGCAGCTTCCAGAGGGAGGCGCACCCGTCGCGCATCCCTTAAAATACCCTGACGATAGGTGTTATTGTAGGTCTATTTAGAATATGTTTTAAATAATGTATACTTTATTGTTCAACATTGAATCGAATAATCAGAGGCACATTTGAACCGTTAAAATGAGGTAGAAAACGGATATAAATTTTGCCGAACATTTTGCGCCCCCTCCCCCGATCCTGAAATCCTGGAACCGCCCCTGTATTATCGTTCAATTTATAAGCCGCCATCTTTGACGCAGAACTTGTTCATTTTTGTTTTACAATTTTCAGTCTATAATTTCACTTTCCATCAATTTTTTAAGTTTTTGTTAACAGTCCAGGCAGCTGTGTCAAGTAGCAAGGGATAAATGTTCGTCATTTCCTGTTTCGCGCGTGACAGGTGCGCGCGACCAAGTGCGTAAAATATTGATTTTAATTTGCTATGAAAACATCTTTATGATGAAAATTAACTGCGGTATTTTGTAAAACTGTCATAGTTAGATAAATATTTTATGAAAATGTTGAGGTCAAAAATTTGTGTCGCATGACCTTTAAGCAAATTGGTAAGTTGTATTACACACGATATATATATGAAGAATGCAGCGGCCAAACAAAGTAGTTTCGTGGCTGAAACGATTATTCTTACAGTAATGCTTGAATGCTTACGATCTGTCACAATTGTTTACATATCCAGGAGAGATGTGTTCTCGATAGTTTAAGATTTTATGTCATTTTTTTTCAAAAAATTAAAAAGAATCTTCTCTGTCTTGTTGATAATATAGAAAACAGCATTATTTTCGAGTAAATCTGGGCGAGGGGAAAATCCCGGGATCGTCTTTAGAAAAGCCGGGATCCGGGATCGTATTAAACATATAGTAATACCGGGAATACACAACCTGCCATATGACACCTATAGGTGCCATCGATAAATTATCGATTGTCGCTTGCCTTTTGTTACAAATAAGCATGTATAGTATAGGCGTGAAAGTCTTTTTTTTTCAGTAAATTAATTTTATCATTGATGGGTTTTATCTTTTATATTGAATAAAGTAGCGACATTCTTTTTATTACTATATTAGCATTTTAATAACTTATTAACATGTGTACTGGCTGAAATTCTTTATAAAGCATTACCAGAAGTACGTGGTAATTTAAAAAAAATATCAAAATAGGTTTTGAATAAACATTTGTTTATTTCGTTATCACAAAAATCAAATAATGTAACTTTTTTATTGCCACAAATTACGACAAATATCAAAACCAACACTGTTTATTGTTTCCTTATATGTTTTATACGATCCCGGATCCCGGGCGTCCCGGGTCCCGGATCCCGGGATTTTCCCCTCGCCGTAAATCTGTCACAGGAAATGGTAAAATTTCAAATATTTTTCGGGCTGTATCTATTTTGATCCAATGACCTACTTTCGTTTTCAGGGAATCCTGACAACTTTCTTTTTAAAAATAGAAATACCAGTGACATTTATAATAATCGCATGGAGACATGTGCTCTGTTTCGTTTAACAAATAACGCCAAACTACAAAAAAGAGAAAAATCTGTAAGATATATGAATTTCTTGAGTTTTTAATACGCATTCGGGGATGAAAACCTTTGAAAAATTGCACACCAAAATGTATTAACAAAAGTCGGCCATATTGGATTATTACTGTTGTGCATTTGTTTGTCACATTTCTTAATCCGCTAGGTGCTTTTTACTGACTAACATACACCGAAATGACACTTATTAATAACAGTAGAATTAAGCGCATATGGGTATTTTACTTTTTTGGGGGTCATTTACTTTTTTTGGTCAAATGTGCATTGCTTATACTTGGCTTTTTTTCACTAGTAATTTAGTGGCACATTTATATATTTGTAGACATTGTAGCCCATAACAAGTTTCAAACCTGCTTAAGGGTTTCAGCATCAAGCCATTTTAAATCTTTATAATCTGTTGAGAGGAAAAGGATCCCATTAAGTCATAGATTTCTTAGCTGCTAGAGTTATAGTCTCAATAACTCGCCTTCAGAAGCGGACCCATTTATTAATCTGATATTTTGCATTGTCCGCCTTTAGCTGAAGGGGATATTGACCTAACATAAAATAGCGCAATATACACCTTTTGGAGTACAATTATTTGGACTACTAGAGTTAAGTCTAAACCAAATAAGAAAATTCATTCTTTCACATTTTATTTAATAAAACAAAACAACAAATGCTTCAACTTCATCGACTTTTAGCAGTAATAGTTTGAAGTTGAAGTTATTACCAAGATTGATTAGCAGTGAATTTGAGTGAAAGAAATGATTAAATGGTTATTTCATTTTGACATCTGAATAATATCTTAAGTGCATTTTTCTACATATAATTTGGTTGAATGTTATCCACAATATAAACAAGAGAAGAGAACTCCAGTGCTAGCATTCAACTTTCTTATATGTTTATTTTGTTAGATTTGCCAGCCTAAATGTTTGTTTTTTGTCATTTTTTGTTCTGTTTTTTGTCGTTGTTTTGTGACAGCGTAAGTGTTCCTTCAAAACTCACAACATTTAAAGTTATTAAAGAGTGAGCTATTCTTGTATTTCATTCTAGTGTCAAACTATATATTTATTATTTGCATTTGCAGTGATGAAATCAGTATTGATGCAGATGACAAAAAACTTATTTTAACAAGAGTTGTATAGATGCTAGTAAAGCTGAAAGAAGTGAAGGCGACCATTCCTGAATATTGCAGGGTGTCAGTGTATTCATACTGCACGAAAGAAGAAGGTAAATAATTTTTTCTAAGCTTTTTGTTCTACAAGCAAATAAAGTTTATCATGAAATCCTAAGAAAATCTAATTGTTTGAATTTTAAAGAAGTATCAAATGGGGGGACAGTGTGATGTGTGCTATCACTTGTTACTGTATAAACTTTAATAACTTTTTTTCCAAAGCAAAATGTACAATAAAGGAGGTACATGCAGTGTCAACCTTGATCTTGCTGAAACATTTAATACAGGCATGTGTCAGGTCAAACATAGTCTTACTGGTCATTTCATGTTGAAATATAGATGAACTGATTGTAACATAGCTAACTGAGATAGTTATTTAACAACATAAATTTGATATTTTTTTCTACTGTAACTTAGTAATTGGACCACATAATAACACAGGCACAAGGAACAAATCTTTTTGCAACTGTTACTTCCTTTTCAGCACAGGAAACACTGATGCTAAACATGTCACTGTAATGATATTAGAAAGTAAATATACAAAATGTAAACCTTCTTAAACTATTTTTCTTTTCAGTTTTATTATTTCACAAAACAAAAATAAGGGGGGATTCTTAGAAATTCAAACATGTGTACACAGCTAGAAACAGTTAAAACTAAAGTTGGATAGTGGTGGCAGAGATCATAGGAAACATCATTTTCATGCACATTTCAAATGTGTCGGTTACTTGATTGCTTGTAAATTCTAACTTTATTATAACAGATATAAAAGTCTAAGGCTAATAGATTATACCTTAATGACTAAAGATAATTATGTCTTATTAAGTTTGCATGTGCTATTTGTAGAAATAATTGTTCTATGTCCATTATTTCTCTTTAGGGTGCAGGTCTTAGGGTTTTCTGGATGGCAAATGTCAACTGTTCAAGAACAAGGAAGGCACCTCAACTTGCTGCAAAGAAGCGATGTTCCAGTGTACTAATGGACATTTGGAAAAGGCTGTTCTTTTTCAGCAGGTGTTGGAAATAGTTGCAAATGTACAAGGCTTCAGAAAGTTGATGAAAATAATATCATCTTACTGGTGTCCTTATTACCTGTAACATTTTCTGCTTATGTTACTTCAGACAGCAAGATCAAAATGTCACACATGAAGAGATTTTTTTGCAAATTAAGGCCCTTTGTGGACTTAAAAATTTGTGTTAAGCATTTGCTTGATGGTTATTTTTGTGCTATATTTCAGTTAACTGTTTTGTACTTACTTGAAAAGTGAAAGAAATAGTTAAGGGCATCAAGAAACAGCTCCAGACTGATTTTTGTTTTGCATTTTTTTTTTGATGAGACATCAAACCATCAAGTTAGATAACTGTAGCTGCATTTTGAAATATAGAAACTATTCCCCATTTTAAATAAATAACTTTGAACAACTTTTTTGAACAGTCGAACATCCTGTCTTACAGACAGCTTTTGTAAATATTTTGTGTCATTGCTTGTTACATTTTTAAATAATTGCTTTGTAAATCTTTTGGTTAATTACTTATAGGTTAATCAACATGGTTCTGTTGTTCATCTGCCCTGTCTCTCTGAGGACCTTGAGAACAACTCACCTACCACAGGTTAGCAATGATCCTGTTACCTAGTAAATTGTTCCCTTAATTAGGCAAAATATTACAGGTGATATCATGAAAACTGTAATTTTTCTTCTTTTTATATCCTCAAGGCTTACCTGCCATTAGACGTTTAAGCTATTTGCTAAAAATTGTATTAATTTAGCTACAGAAATTATGATTTTGCTACAGGATATCTTGCCTTTGTTTTGCTATTTTAATAAAATCTCATATGAAATCAGAAAATCAAACAATCTTAGCTTAAAGAAATTTTCAACCAGGGTTAACTCTATATCCTAATATACATTTATGAAAGAGTCATTTTAATGCTTTGTAACATCAATGTATAGTGTAGCTGCCTATATATATTTGGTAATTTCACATTAAAATTAAGATGATCTCACATTATATTGCTTCAAACTGCTTGATAGTAACCTTGTTTTACATAATTTTTATATTGAAAATCCTGCGTACAATAAGTTCAACATTCAGAATACCTGACATTAGACTATAAGTATTATAAGTACTACAGTCTAACCTGTCTTAAGAGACCACACAGGGGAGAAAGGAAATTTGGTCTCTTAAGACAGGTGGTCTCTTAACTAAGGATTTGTGATGGAAACGTTACAGTCTGAATTACACCATATTCTTTTCAATAAATTTAATGTTGAACTTTTTGAAATGTTAATGTACATTGTGAAACATGTGAATACTGCTTGTATGCACATTAAAATGATTTTATACGAATAAAGCTACAGGAAATTATAACAATGACTTTTTATACCAATATTCCACAAATAAAATTCAACCCTGTACTATACACAGTACATTAAAATGTTTCTTTTGCAATAAAATTTTAAAAAGAACTTGAAAGTCCATGGATAGCTTTAAACAGTCATGAAAATGTCTGATATTTTGACGTGTTTACGTCCCATCTACAAAGAAATAAAGTGTTCCTCGATTTCTGCAAGATGTTGTAGAATGTCAGAGCTACCTTTAGAGAGAGCAAAGTCATTTGCTTCTGCAAATGAAATGGCATTTGTTTCTGTATTTTCATCATTTTTATCATCATCATCATCATTATTATCATTATTACCTTTATCATCACTGCCTACTAAAGACGACAAGTTTCCAGCTGACTGATTAGCCAATAAAATTGTTTTGATCATTTACCGGTCGCATAGCAATGTTAAGGTGGTGCAATATTAAGGTCGGTAGTCGCGTTTCGCAGGGTGTCGTTGATCTAAGTTAAATTAATGAATCAAACGCTCGGGAGGAATTTTTAATGGTCGTATAAGGCAGGGAGTCGCTTGTGAAAGGTGGTCGGATGGACAGGTTAGACTGTATATAGGTACTTTTGACATCTCATATTCCACACATGAGTGATGTTTGTTTGATCGTTGCTTTTTCATGAACAAGTGTTTCAAATGCATAGTACTTGTTTAAATATTTGTTATTTTTTAAGTATTTCTGTATGTGATCTTTGTCAAATATCTTTTATTTTTGAATAATACAATGCTTTTAGTTTGTGTTTCTTTTCTATATTATGAACACCTTGGTGATCTTATCTCCGAATTACTAATGTCCAGACAATTGTTACTGTTATAATCATCATATTTGAGCTTATTTTTCGTCGATATCAGTTGCCCGTATGACAGGCGACACCTGAAGGGATTAGTTATTTTTTTACGGGGGTAGTGCAAGATACAGAAAGCATCCCATTCAGAGACACTCCTGGTTCTTTTTCTTGCTCAGTGTGTAGCACTGACTCATGAGACCTCGGTTTAAAGTCTCATCCGAAAGACTATTAGTAATGTTAGTGGAGGAGCGAGGGATCGAACTCGGGACCCCTGCTTTACCAGTCCAGGGCGTTACCACTGGACCACATCCGCTCCCACTTGATACTGTGCTCATATTCCCTGCCCAATATAGACTCTGTTTTTTTTAGTGAATTCCCAATCAAAGTGGACCTAACATGTTTATGTTCCTCTATAGTGATTTTCCGTCTGTCGTTCTTAGTATTCCTTTACTTCTGCCTAACCACGTTAAGAAGTCCATTGACTTTTAGAAGTGTACAAATTAGGTTAAAGCGACTGACCCCCAGAATTTTGCTGAATTTTTTTTTTATATAATTTAAGAGAATTTAATATACTATGGAAAAAACATAATATTATGCTTCTATACACCATGAAAACTGAAAAAAAAGGTTTCGACTCAACCAGGATTCGAACCCATGACCTTTTGGTCAGTAAAAGACAGAGCAACGATATATACCACTGAGCCACAGCGCCTACTTGTAAGGAAGCGTCAAAATTAATTTTATAACTAAAGTATTTACCCCGTGACTTACAGGGTAAATTTTTTACTGATAAAAGTGTGTAAAACTTTATATTTTGATGTTTTTCTGTATCAATTAATGAATCACTAACTTAGTTTCAATATGTTCTTCACAATTGCAGCAAAAATTTCAGGATGTAAGAACATTTTCTTTTTTTTTCATCGTCGGCCCATCTGTGAGTCAGTCGCTTTAACAAACTACTGATATACCTGCCTCAAGTCAAAACAGCTAATTCAAAATATTTGCATGCAGCTCTGTTCGTCGGTCCGCTGTGATACTTTTGTATCTCTGTTTGCCTCATTTAAAACATTCATATTTAAACCGCAATTTGAATGTTTTTTAGCTCACCTGAGCACAAAGTGCTCAAAGGTGAGCTATTGAGATCATTGATTGTCCGTCGGCGTGCGTCGTCAATAATTTGATTTGAACGTCTTCTCCTCCTAAACCGCTAAGGTAACTTTGACGAAACATGCCTAGGATATTCCTTGCATGTATGGAGGCTACTCGTTGCCAAAAATCCAGCCCTGCAAGTTTGTTAATTCATGCTTCAGTTTTACAAAGCTCATTTGTTAAAACCTAAATGCATATCCGAGAGGTACATCCAGTACTAGTAATTGTGTATTGAATATCGCAGTTTTACATCTTGTCATCTTTAATTCTAAAAAGTAAGCTGATAACATGCAGCAAAGGTAAATCGTAGATTGCATTTTCAAACACAAAGTAGGGCATGTACAAATGTGGACGGTATAAAGTACACTACACGTCTTACACCGTACAACACGCAGTTTTACGTTAACGCATTCAGACTGACAGCAGAACACTTGAATTTTACATCTATACACGATTAACATTTTGTAGACAATTTTGCAACTACCATATATGGCAATATCACGAAGCTAGCCGAAGATTAAAAATGGGAGAAGCCATTTTTCAAGAGCGGAAAAGAAAAGGGAGGAAACTCTTATAATAAGAACATTTAATATACTAATGACAGAAAGTTTTCCTTTAAATATTACTTTTATACGCCGTAGATCAACTGCAGACACATAAGTTGACATTGTAACGCCTCTAAATTCATTTGACTAAGATAGACTGGTGCTCACCTGATATGCTTTTCCATGACATGTATGTTAAATATTTCATAAGAAATATAGTTAAATAAAAACAGGCACTCGCTGTTCTTAAAACCACCTGTTTATTATTTACTTGTTTTGTATAGCACAACAGTATTATTGCACGAGTTATGTGATGAAAGTCCGTTTGACTGAATGATGTTCAAACAAGAGCTGTCACAATAAGGTGACAATGGTCTCCCAACCCGTCCGCATTCAAAACACTAGCATACAAATAAAAGATAGCCTTATATTGCCATGCTCAAGGTAAAAAAGTTCATCAATAAAATAAATATACGGATATTTTAAAAGTTTTTATCAGTCCCTTTGATAGTTTACAAGTTATGCTCAAGACGAAAATTACACTTTTTAATTAAAAAGAGGACAATTTAATTGCTTTTACATTTGCTTATTTATTGTTATGGAAAATAATTTCCAAACTAGGCAAGTGTTTGTTTAACTTTTTTATTCTTAAACACTACCTACAAATTATATTCCTCAGAAGGTAAGGATATTAAAAACGCACCATGTTCAGAACATCAAGACGATACATCGCGCGCAACATCCACGCCAAATGTCAAGGTCAAATGGCCATCACTGGTTAAATACCGCCTCATGGGAGTTTTAAAACATTTCTTTTTAAAATAGTTTCATGAGGGGTACGAATTTACGGTCGGCAAGGATTAATTTACATGTGTAAAATTAACTGGCGTTGAATTTTCCGAGCCACACCTTTTAATGAGCCTGTATGACATAGATTGTCGACATATCCTAACTTAACATAAAAGCTTATTATAACATAATATGGTTTGTCTGAAAATGACGATAAAAGATCGACATAGGGCTTCCACTCACTCAACTGTAAAGTTATAATGTATGATGAATATCTGAGATTATACATATACCATTTTTAAAAAAAATCAAAAATCGAAAACATTAAAATATTCTATACCTGCCGATCTTTTCTGTGTGCTTAATTCTATGCATCGGCAGTAATAATATTAACCGCTTTATCATCCAGGAATTACTTACGGCTCTTAAGCGCAGTCTCAAATTGACCCCAATGGGGCGCACTTGTGCATCCCTGAAGTTAACTCAGGAAAGCACAAAGTGCAGACTGACGTGTACTTGTTTTCCGAATCGGGAACCAAATGAAACGCTGGCCAAATTTTGCCTGTCGTAGCTAGGAAGGGTGTTACTGACCCCTATGTCCGGATTCTTAGTATATCTGTTTATCCATTTAAGGCTTACAGAAACGTGTTCAAACGACTCATACTAGTCTGACAATGTAAACATTACGCTCGGGTAATGTTAGAAAGCATTTGAAAATACCTCCTGTTCTTTTGTGGGTTACATGAGTATATTCTGAATGTTTCAAAGTAAGGATGAACAATTGTTATTGTAATTTAAAAAACAGATTGTTTTGTAGTTTTACAATATGTAGTGGGTACAGTGTTAAATTTGCAAAATCAGTCCATGAATGCATCATTGGAGTTTACATAGAAAGAAATACAATTGCATTATGTTGAGAAAACAAACTGTACAACTCAGATCAACAAAGTTGGATTTTTGGCAACGAATAGCCTCCATATGCATGAAGCTCTACCAAAGTTGTTCAGAGAATTTTGAATTCCATCAAGAACTCTAGTTGCTATGGCAACAGAAAGGAAAAACTTTGAAAATCTTCTTGTCTGAAACGACAAGGCCCTGAGCCTTAAGATTTGGTAAGTAGCATTGTCTAGTAGACCTCTACCAAGTTTGTTCAAATCATACTCCTTGGGTCAAATTTGGCCCCGCACGGGGGTCAATTGATTTTACATAGGCTTATATAGGGAAAACTTTGAAAATCTTCTTGTCTGGAACGACAAGGCCCTGAGTCTTAAGATTTGGTAAGTAGTATTGTCTAGTGGACCTCTACCAAGTTTGTTGAAATTATACCTCTGGGGTCAAATTTGACCCCACCCGGGGGTCAATTGATTTTACATAGGCTTATATAGGGAAAACTTTGAAAATCTTCTTGTCTGGAACGACAATGCCCTGAGTCTTAAGATTTGGTACGTAGTATTGTCTAGTGGACCTCTACCAAGTTTGTTGAAATTATACCTCAGTAATTGCAAATTTCTCCGCAAGTGACTGACTACTGTTCCCACATGATCTACTCTGAATCAGCGGTGAGAGAAAAATGAACATTAGACACAATGTCTAAAATCAATTGTATCAGAGAAATTTTGCCCTGCCCAGCGACCGATGGATTACTTATCCAATGCTATACCTATTGAGCTACACACCGCTACTTAAACAAGACGGCAATGATAGCCCTGTATCGCTCACCTGAGTATGACTGCTTTTAACCAAGTTGCTATGGACCTGGTTAATTGACCCCAGATGACCCATATTTGAACTTGACCTAGAAATGATTGAAACAATCTCTCTGACAAATTTCAAGGTTATTTGTACTGAAAATGTTACCTCTAGAGTGTTAACAAGGTTTTTCCATATTTGGGCTCTGTGACCTAGTTTTTGACCCCAGATAACCCATATTCGAACTTGAGCTAGAAACCATAGAAGTAAGCTTTCTGACAAATTTCCACTACGTGACAGGTGAGCTTATAAGTAGATTTATGATATTGACCTTTACAGTGAACTTTTAAAAAACCAATGAAAGTGCACCAATATCCCCGCGACCGAAAAATTCATTGGTTTAAACGATCATGTTATTGCGAAAATTATAGACAGGTGTTTTCTGACAATTTTGTGAACACGTTTCAACTACATGTTTACGTTAATATCTAAATATAGCAATTAAACATCTAAAAACAACCATACCATTGTGACTTTAACCTGTTTGGTTTTTTTACTAGTTTTTAGCTCACCTGAGCGAATGCTCAGGGTGAGCTATTGTGATCGCTGGATGTCCGTCGTCTGTCGTCTGTCTGTCGTCTGTCTGTTCACATTTGCCTTGTGTATGCGATAGACGTTGTATTTTTCATTGGATCTTTATGAAACTTGGGCAGAATGTTTGTCTTGATGAAATCTAGGTTGGGATTGTATATGGGTCATCTGGGGTCAAAAACTAGGTCACGGGGTCCAATATAAGAAAAACCTTGTGTATGCGATAGAAACTGTATTTTTCATCTGTCTTTCCTAATAATTTGGTAAGAATGAGTGTCTTTATGAAATCTAGGTTGGGATTGTATATGGGTCATCTTGGGTCAAAAACTAGGTCACGGGGTCCAATCTAAGAAAAACCTTGTGTATGCGATAGAAGCTGTATTTTTCATCCGACTTTCCTAATATTTAGTCTGAATGTTTTTCTTGATGAAATCTAGATTGGGATTGTTTATGGGTCATCTGGGATCAAAAACTAGATCACAGAGTCAAGTCTTAGAAAAAGCTTGTGTATGAGATAGAAGCTTTATTTTTCATCCGATTTTCCTAATATTTGGTCAGAATGTTTGTCTCTATGATATCTAGGTTGGGATTGTAAATAGGTCATCTGGGGTCAAAAACTAGGTCATGGGGTCAAATCTTAGAAAGAGCTTGTGTATAAAATACAAGCTGTATTTTCCATTCGATTTTCCTAATATTTTGTCAGAATATTTGTCTTGATGAGTTCTAGGTTGGGATTGAATATGGGTAATCTGGGATCAAAACTAGGTCACATGGTCAAATCGTAGAAAAACCTTTTGTATGCGATAGAGGCTGTATTTTTCATTGGATCTTTATGAAACTTTGTCAGAATGTTTGTCTTGATGAAATCTAGGCTGAGGTTGTATATGAATAATCTGGAGTCAAAAACTAGGTCACGGGGTCAAATCTTAGAAAAAGCTTGTGTATGCGATAGAAGCTGTATTTTTCTTCCGATTTTCCTAATATTTGGTCAGAATGTTTGTCTTGATAAAATCTAGGACGGGATTGTATATGGGTCATCCAGGGTAAAAAAAATGGTTACAGGGCCTTTTCTTAGAAGACGTTCTGTTCAGCTACAACAATGAAACATTAGATAATTTTGCATGCAGATTAAATCTTTGACCGTGGATGATCTTGGCCTTGACCTACTAACTTACATCCTGATTTTTTATGTTTCTGTGCAATGATTCTCAGGTGAGCGATATAGGGCCATACTGAAAATAATTTTTAATTTAAAGCATGAACAGGGTAGAGGCTTTAAGAAATGTTTTCAATTTAGCAGACACCATTTGGATTATAAAATAGTCCAATATGGCACCTACCACATTATTTCCTAGGTGACTTATTGAATTCGCCGAAGGTGTTCCGAATCACCATTAATTAAAGTGATAGTACAATCCATGACAGGAAAAGATCTGTGTATGGGCGAGTGAATTCGCCAGATTACCATGACCTAAGTTTCATGCAATTGCTTCCGTGTATTCAAAAGTTATCCATGGAGCAGACATGAATTGCATGGTCTAAACCTTTGAACACCACTGGTGACCGAGACCTTATGCCGGCACGGTTGAAACATAGGATCTTTTCCCCCTTCCCTCCTCCCCTCCCAACTTAGGATTGTATCATGTCCTAAATCACGATGAGGTTCATTTTAAAAAATCAGGGGAAATAACACTTATATCAATTTTACAGTGATTTGACATAGTACCATCACTTGTTTGGCTTGCTGCTCAATGTCGCTCAAACATTTGACCTCCACTTGTGACCTTGACATTGAGCCGGCCAGGTAGGAACATAAGTTTTGCACATCGTCTTGATGGGATGAACATTTGACCTAAGTTTCATGAAATTCCTTCCAGGGGCTTAGAAGTTAAGGAGCGGACACGAAATCCAGATGCACACACACACTGACAGACGGACGCACTAAGACCATTCCTATATCCTCCTACCACTATGCGGCAGGGGATAATAAAGATCAAGTTATTCATGTACAGTTGATGCATTCCTAGGATCCATTAGCATATAAACTACCTTCTTGAAGTTAGTTTGAGCGTAATACAAGTTGAGAATATGTTCTGTAATTTGACTTTTCACCCAACTGCCCTAAAGGATACATGGCCTGCAACATTTTATAGAAAATAGCTGCTCTTTTTAGCAAATTTCCCAGCAGTTTAGATGGATTGACGCGAGGAGAGGCGACAAAATGTTCATGGAGTGGTCCAATGAACCCATCCATCCATCCATCAAATGATTTTGGATGAAGCCATCATCAAAGATCCGTTCCCTTTGTTCTCCCACTGAATCCGCCGATTATACTGGTTTTCATACATGACGGGCGGATAGCGATGCAGGGGCTGGTTTGAATTCATGAAAAACTTCAAAACTATCAATTTCAGCTTCATTACATCATAGAGTCCAAACCTGTAATCGTTCGATGAAATTTAGCAAAATCTATTTGTAGCATTTCTATTTTTACTAAAAAAATAATTAGAAAGTGTGGGGATATGTCCACTCTATAAAATTAAAGGTGTGGTGTTTTGTCAATCAGGTTATGATATTTTATTTTGCAAGTGGTTTCTCCACTATCACTTGGAAACTGAACCACGTTGGCATTGTTCCTGGGACACCTCATAGCAAAGACCTTTTTAACATGGTGCAAAATATTTTAGCCTTAGTTGTTTCCCGGTACTTTTTTTTGGCTATTTTCTCTATTTTCGCGAATGTAGGACAAAACCCCACATGTCAAAACCCAGCACCTCAAAATTTTATAGAGTGGACAAAACACCACAAATGAATTTTATAGAGTGGAAAAACCCCACACTTTTAATTTTATACAGTGGACATATCCCCACACCTTCTGATTATTTGTTATAAAACCATACAATTTATATGACTTTCATCATCCAGTCATCATATCAATATAATATAATGCAAAGACAACTTAATATTTGTATGTAACAGCACATGTTATTTTATTGATTTTTTTTAATTACAAACGCATGTCAAATAACATATAACATCAGTATAATATATGTGTAATGTAAGGGAGAACAGTTTTATTCTAAAGATATTTCTTTGGAATTGGAAAATACACATTATGCAGAAAGTTGTAACAAACTGTACACAAAAATGATTGACTTTCAACAATGTCAGTTATTTTATTGTCAGTCAAAGGTCTATACATATTAGTAATAAAAATTAAAGTGTATGGTTATGTACACTCTATAAAGTTATAAAATTAAAGGTGTGGGGTTTTGTCCACTCTATAAATCAAAGGTGTGGGTTTTGTCCACTCTATAAAATTTTAAGGTGTTGGGTTTTGACGTGTGGGGTTTTGTCTGTCTTCCTTTTCGTGTATATCGATGCTTATTTTATATAAAAAATATCAACTTTAGACGTCAAATATGTATCTTTAGCAACATAGAACAGGATAACTTGAGATCGCACTGTTTCTCCGACAAAACGGCGATCCTAATCTTTTAATAGTATAGATTTTGATGAATGTAAACCTTATCATTGGAAATTTTGGATGTCCTGGTCGTCAATGAATTGAAGCGATTGACATTATTGAGCCATACAAAAAAAGGTAAAGCATGCATAATTTGCAAGATGAATGTAATAATGGTATGTTGGTATTGTCCAATGTTTGTAAAAAGTTGAATTATGTTTTTGAATCCCAAGTTGTTGTACAGTCATTTCTCGATGGCTCGAACTCGCTTTGCTTGATTTCCTGGATTGCTCAAAGATGACGTTCAGTCCCGAGTTTTCTCTTTATACTTCTGTATTGAAGTAATAAACATGGCTCGAAATTTTATGGAAAAAATTATTAATGGAAAATGTAAGTTGTAAATTTGTTAAAGCTATCAAGTCTATGTATGTAACTGTAAAATCTTGAGTAAGATATAATGGCAATTATTCAGAATTTTTCGAGTCACACTAAGGTTTAAAACAAGGGAACCCGAGTTCTCTCTGCTCTTCATGCTATTCGCGAATGACATTATTGATAACATTAACACAGACACAGACGTTTTTTCTGTACGGAAAATTGCCAGTATTATATTCCTATATGTACAATTGGAGCGGGGTTAGTGTTATCCAATATTATGTAATTCTATGTTTTGATTGGCTGTTAGAAGATCCGATTATTGCCGAAGCATTACGTATTTTTACAATGTACAACCTGTTGAATCAGTTTGCGAAGTCGTGTCATTCCGGAAATCCTCGGACAGAATTACGGACAGAATCACGTGACTGTCTGGTAATATTGTGTAGGAACATTGAATGTTATTGTTTTGAAATCTATTAATAGTAACAAGTAACTGATAAGAGATACAGGTAACTTTTTGAAGGCTGGCAAAAATATGGCGGTTGATAAAAATGCAAAACATAGTAATTTTGTAATTACAGTTACAAAGTCATTTTTCTTCAAACAATTCAATATTTTATATCATTTAAAAGGTTTGTAAACTCATATTTTACACATATAAAAAATGATTTTCAAAACTGTTCACTTTCTTGTTTGTTAATGGTTAAACTTAGTGCATCTAAGCTGCTAGAAAAATGCTGAAAAAATGCTGAAACGACAGGACTGGTATAAATTAGTTTAGTTTTCTTTTTTAAAAGCAAAAATTCAAAATCTGCCTATATTCTCAAAATATGATTTAAAAGAGCTTTCAAATGATGTAAAATGTTTCAATGTTTATGTTTAATGTTTTCAAATAATAAAATTCGGCTCGCAAGGAAAAAAGACATCTAAAGTTAAAAACTCTGTCTGGGTCCCATGTTACTTTGCCTCGATAGTGACTGTTCCTCACCTGGTCTTTAATATGTTGAATTATATCAAAGTAATCAAAGCATGGTCATAATTTATTATCATAATTGATATTACAAGTATATTTGTTATTCTATTCAAGCAAGTTAACTGTTTGTTATTCTATTCAAGCATGTTATTCCATGAAATTCATGTTATTTTGTTACTTAACAAAACAAACATTGTTTCAGTATCATAATTATCACCATAACCATCAAGAGATATATGGAAATAAAAGTTTGAACAAATATGTTGTTGTTGTTCTTCAAAAAATGGGTATTACCTTAGTTAAAATTTGTCTGAACAGACAGGTCTTCAATTTAAAGATATTTATTGAATTTCTTTTTATTAGCATCTGCAAACAAAATAGAGTGCTGTAGCTAAAGGTTCCTTAAAAATACAGTAAAACCGTACACTCAAATGGACTCAAGTCCATTTGAATTTTCATTGTTTACTTTGAACGAACTTTAACAATTTCATATCCTTTTTGCAGACGACCAGGTCCTTTTTGCAAAATTGCCGACCTCTTTACAATCAGTGCTCAGAGATATAGAAAACTATTGCACACGTTGGCATATGAAAATCAATGCATCAAAAACTAAGGCCATGATTTTTGAAAAGGGACGTCACCATACACACTATGATTTTTATATCTATAATACTAAAATTGATATTGCTGAAAACTTTAAATTTCTGGGAATTACACTTTTTAAAAAGGGAAATTGGTACAAAAGTCAAAAGAGAATAGCTCAACACGCGTCATACGCGCTACATAATCTTTTTCGGTGTTTAATGATATAACATTACCTATTTCCCAAAAATGCAGGTTATTTGACTCACTTGGGATCTATTTTAAACTTTGGCTCGGAGATTTGGGGGAATCATGAAGCTACAGACGTTGAACTCATCCGTACTAAATTTATGCGTAGGGTTTTAGGAGTGAAAAAGTCAACAAATTTATTAGCATTATACGGAGAATTAGGGCGTTTTCCCCTATCGATATACCGCAAAATAATAACGATTAAATACTGGGTTAAAATCCTGAAACAAGAAGATTCATCTTTGCTTAAAAAATGTATTTACTATTGAAATCCGACGCTGACTCCAATATAACATACAGAGGAAAAAATGGGCTTTTCAAGTTAAAACGATTCTATCAGAACTCGGATTTTTGTATGTTTGGCAAAGCCAAGCTGAACTGAATATTCATTTTCATGCTATAAAACAACGAATTTTTGATAACTATATGCAGAAGTGGTATGCAGACATTAAGCAGACTTCAGTCATATTGCTTTTTAAACATCAATTCGATCTAGAAAAACATCTGTTAATAGCCTCTGATAATATGTTTAGAAATGCATTAACAAGATTTCGATTGCCCTCTCATGATTTGTTTATTGAAACAGGTAGATACTACGGTATTCCAAGGGAACAAAGACTTTGTAAATCTTGTAATATGTCTAAGATCGAAAATGAATATCACTTTTTGATGGTCTGTCCACGTTACCGAAATTTAAGAAAAAACATACTTTAAACATTATTTCTGCCGGTGGCCAAATTTAAATAAATTTAGATGACTGTGTTATTTACAGATCTGTGAGGACTGTGGCTGATGCGAGGCAGCTTCAGGCAGATCTAGACAGTTTGGCGTTGTGGGAGCAGAAATGGAAGATGTCCTTTAACAAAAGTAAATGTCACATCATGCACATAACAAGAAACCGCAAACCAATAAAAGTTGTTTATAAACTTCACAATAGCCTCTGTCAGTTGTCGACCAGGCGACCTACTTAGAGGTGGAGTTAAGATCAACACTGAGCTGGTCACTTCATATAAATAAGATCTCTAGTAAAGCTAGTCAGAGCTTAGGCTTCTTAAAACGCAACATCCATTCCTCCAAACCTTGTACAAAAGCAGCAGCATATAATAGAATTGTTAGACCAACTTAGAATATTGCTCTAGTGTATGGGATCCTTACCATCAGAAGGATATTGATAAAATTGAAAATGTTCAAAAGCAAGCTGCTAGATTTGTGACTAACAATTACAGCAAGACCCCGGGCACAGTCTCAAATATAATTCAAGACTTAAAATGGAACTCTTTGCAATAAAGAAGACATCAATCTAGGCTTATTCTTTTTCATAAGATAGTATATAAACATGTTGATATCAACATCAGTCAATATCTCACACCTTATAACAGACAAACACCCCTTCACCATCACATGGCATATCAGATACCTACCAGTACAGTTGATTACCATAAATTTTCATTCTTTCCAAGAACAGTTGTTCAATGGAACACACTGCCAACACATGTAGTTAGCACTGACACCATCCCAGAATTTAAGTCAGCGCTAGCTGCATCAGTGTTCCATCCATAGTTACTTCACATTATACATATTGCTTTTATCCTGATTTTAATCGACTAACATTCTTACTTCCTGCACAACAGTTTGTATATATGTATATATTTAAGTCTTAAGGGCTTAAGGTGCTAGGTATTTTTGCACCATTCATTTTTTGCACGTTGCTAGGTAAATCCTGGGTGGACTGAGTAGTCTAGGAGCCCTAGCACCTATCACTTTTGACTAAACCCCCACGCATAGCCATCATATTCATTATTTGAATGTTTGCCATTAATACAGAAGAAGAAAAAGATGCACAGTCTTATTTCTCGCATCTGTTAACTCTAATAAATAGTAACTATGAAAGTGACTTCATATTTGTTCGGGCTGACCTAAATGCTAGAATAGGGAATTTATCAGACACAATAAGTAACTGTGAGTTCATTCTTGTCCGTAAACCGCTTGATACAACAGTCAATCAACATGGACACGATTTCATAGATTTTCTCATCGATTCGAAGTTTTGTTTATTGAACGGACGCTTTGAATGCGATAATTATATTTCCATTTCACGAAAATGCCGTGCAGTTGTCGATTACTGGTTTGCCCCGCAGGATATTTTATCTTAATGTACAAATTTCAGTGTTGACAATGCAAAATGATCATAGACGAACATGGATTATACGGGTTATTAGTTCATGTAGTTGTAGGGTCAGATGTTGGTTTTATTCCAACATAAGCATTTACAATGAGGTGATCGTTCACGCCTGTCTGACCATTCTGTTTTATGCATGGAATTCAGTTGTCCTTATTGTATGCAAGAAAAAACAGACGTTATCCGGAACTCGGCAAATGTGGGTTTTTCCCAGATAATCCGGGGGTACAAACAAACTTTTACCGTTATGGCTTCACGGTACACAACCCTTCACAAAAGGTTGATCAACGTGTTGCGCTGATTTACCTTGTTGTAACTGTAAAAGTTTGTTTGTACCCCCGGATTATCTGGGGAAAAACCCAAATATTCTTTATTCCGGAGTACGTCTACGTTATGAAGGGAACAGTAGTAACAGATTTAAATTACGCAGGATTCCGGTTAATTTTATGGAAAACGAGCAGGCAAAACTTGCAATAAGTAATTAATATAATCTTACAAATTGAATCTTCCAGAGAAAACCAAGAGGATATTGATACCTTGTATAACAATTTGTGTGATGTTATTAAAAATGAAATGGTGAAGTCAATCCCAGTGTATAATAGTACAAAAAGGTCAAGTAAACGTCGGAAATGTAACAAACCGTACTGGAATGATGAACTACAAGCCCTTTGGAACTCAATGAACGCCAAAGAGCGAGAATTCTTGAGACACCAAGGCAATAACCGAGAATGCTACAATCTTCGTCACAGTTACATAGACGCTCTTTACAGATTTGATAAGTTACTTAAGTCCTCTGAAAGAGTATATTGACAAGCACAAGCTCTTGAGATCGAGGAAATGTCAACTTCAAACCCAACTGAATTTTGGTGCAAAATTAAAAGTTTAGGACCTCGAAATGATAGATCAATACCCATGGAAATTATCTCGGGCGATAACGTAATAAAAGATGAAAACGCTGTGTTCGAGAAATGGCGGCAATTAAGATTTCAAGAACTTGTACAATTGTATCGAGGACAGTGGATTTGATGAGACTCATTACAACCGTGCTAAATTATATAAACAGTTATTTGAAATGGATATACAAGACCCACTCTATATACCTAACGAACAAATGAACAGAAGTATATCACTGATTGAAGTATCGGATATTGTAATGCACGCTAAAAACCTAACCTCGAGTGGATATGATGAAATTCCATATGATGTCCTGAAAAATGCACCAGTTATAGATGTTTTGCAAAATATTTTTCAGTTAATTTTTGACAGCGGTATTATACCATCTGTGTGGAGAAGAGCTATTATTTGTCCAATTCTGAAAGATTGAAACTCGGACAGACTCATACCGTTAAAGTATCGCGGGATAAGCCTCTTGCCATGCATCAGTAAACTGTATACCTCGTTTATTAACAAGAGAGTCACAAAGTACTTAGAAGATAATCAGATATTGGCCGACGAACAAAATGGCTTTAGGCCAAAAAGGTCATGTGAAGATCATATTTTCACATTAAATAGCATTGTGAAAAATAATTCTAATGTGTATGCAACCTTTATCGATCTAAAAAAGTGCTTTGATTTTATTGACAGAGAAATGTTATTATACAAGTTGCTTCTACATAAGATTGACGGTAAAATTTATAATTCCATCAAAAACATTTATGCAAGTTTTATGTCATGTGTACGGTTAAATAATAAGTTAACTGACCGGTTCAATTGCTCAACCGGTGTTAAACAAGGTTGTAATCTCTCACCGACATTATTCGCAATATTTGCTAACGACCTTGTCCGTGAAGTCAATGACCTTGAACTTGGAATTTCACTTGGGGACACAAGTGTATCTATTCTCATGTATGCTGACGATATTGTGCTGCTTTCTTATTCAGAAGAGAAATTACAGACTATGCTAAATACACTACATAGCTGGTGCAAACGTTGGAGAGTCATTATCAGTACATCAAAATTCAAATGCATGCACTTTCGGAAAGGCAGAGCTCAGCAGACCAAGTTCTATTTCACCATCGGAGACAATGTATTACAAAAACTTTCACCATATAAATACATAGGAGTTATTTTTCACTATAAGAATGACCATCGAACTAATTATGAAGCATTATCAAAAGCAGCAGGTCGAGCATTGGGTAGTTTAATAAATAAAGTACACCGCCTTAAAGACAATGGATTTCGCACATATGAAAAACTGTTTAACCCTTGTATTGTTCCAATTCTAGACTACAGAGCATCGGTATGGGGCGCTAAACTATTTCAGTCAATAGGCAACGTTCAAAGCCGAGCTCTACGGTACTTCATGGGTGTCCGTCGTTTTACACCAGTATTAGCCCTTTATGGAGACAGTGGATAGTTACCAAGTCTGTATAGAAGGTGAAGCCGTATAACAAGATTTGGAACAGACTTGTCAATATGGAAGAATCAAGACTTACAAAGAAAGTTTTCAATTATGATTATGCATTATGTAGAAACAATTGGTCTAGTGAAGTTAAGCTGATTTTTGAAAACTTGGGTTTACTTGATACCTTTGTTACAAAATCTGTAGTCAGCACAAAACATGTATATCAGTTGGCACGTGGATTTTATTCAAGAAAATGGTCTCAGGACGTTAACAACATGCCAAAACTCAGAACATGCAAATTGTTTAGAGATACTTTCAGTTATGAAAATTATTTAAACCTCAATCATAAAAAAAATATGAACGTTCTATGTTATGTCAGTTTAGGTTCGGTTTTTTGCTACCTAGGATTGAGACTGGAAGATACATTGGTGAGCCAGCCAGTCAAAGACCATGCACTTTGTGTTCATTAAACGCAGTTGAAGACGAAAGACACTTTCTTCTGTATTGTGAAGCATACAATGAAATACGCCTTGAAATATATAGAGACATTTTCACGAGCAATTATTTTGTTCAATTACCAGACACAGATAAACTATCATTTTTGTTACGTGACTATACGAGAAAGTGCCCAAAATACATCACAAAAGAAAATCTTTACCGAAGACGTGTATTGTATTCTTAAATTCTTTGTGACGTTTACTATTAAAAGTGTTATTGTCAGTGTGTACTGTTACATAGTGATAAAATTTGTTTATAACTTTATATGCTTATTGACCATAAAGATATTACTGTATTGGTTAAAAAAGATAATTCTATGTAAATAATCCGTTATAATATTACTCCATGTAAATAATCCGTTATAATGTTCTATTTATTTTCGAATTAATATCCTATTTTGTACATATTTGATTATGATTTATTTTCTTAAGGTGACTTAAAGGCCCACTGGGTCGGGTGCTAGTATGTTTGTATTCTTCATGATTAGAAATATTGTCATGTAATAATGCACAGGTCACTATAATAAACTAATATCTTATCTTATCCGCTCCTGGTATTATGCACAATTATAGTCAAGTCAATTGGATAAAGGAGTCACCCATATATTGTTAAACAAACACCATAACAAGGCAGTCTGAAGGACAGCTAAATCCCCTTCCGTAGCAGACATGAATGTGTACTTCTGACCTTTAACCAACCATGACCTTGATGTTGTGCAATGCATACTATAAGCACATTGTCTCATGATAGTAATTATTTGTGCCAAGTTATTAAAAATCTTCCATAAAGTCAAAAAGTTATGGAGAACATTTAACCTTGACCTTGGATATAGCAACCTAGATGTTGGGTTCTGCACATGGTGTCATAGTGGTGATCATTTGTGCAAAGTAATTAAAAAACTTTTCATAAGCCAAGTTAGTAAGATATAGAGCAGACGTGAAATGTGGATATTTGACCTTTAACTGTCACCTTGACCTTGTGGGTAGCAACCCAATTATTGCGCTCTGCACTTCGTCTCATAACTTGTGCCAAGTTATTTCAATTTTTTTCAGCGGTTTAAATGTTATGGAGCGGACACGAAATGTAGACTTTTAACACTTGACCTTTAAGTTTGACCGTGACCTTGGGGGTAGCAACCCAATTATTGTGCTCTGCACATCGTCTCATAATGGTGATCATTTGTGCCAAGTTATTTCAAAAAATTGTCAGCGGTTTAAAAGTTATGGAGTGGATACAAAATGTAGACTTTTTTAGACGTACTTGACATTTAAGTGTGACCTTGACTTTGGGGGTAGCAAATAATTGCGCTCTGCAAATCGTCTCATAATGGTGATCACTTGTACCAAGTTATTTCAAAAAAAATGTTCAGCAGTTTAAAAGTTATGGAGCGGACAAGAAAGTGTTACGGACGGACGGACTGACGGACGGACAGACAGACGGAGGTCATTCCTATAATCCTCTCCCCACTTTGCGGAAGGGGATTAATAAGTGTCGTTTGATGTCGCTATAATAACGAGATGTTTGTTTATACATCAAAAAGGTGCTGAGAAGGTGTTCTCAGTTTGAGATAATGCCATCTTTATTCGATATTTTCAAAAGAAATTGTCTCTTGGGTTAATTGTCCTTAATGAAATAAATAGTTAAATGCAACCATAGCGATATTCATGCGATGTAATTACTATGCGCACCGACAAAGGCTTCCTGAACAAACATCACTAAATGGCAACTCTATTTCCAGACTAAATTTTTGTGCTCATTTTGTCCTAGATTTTGAGGCCAGACTACTGGTGCGTGTTATTCAGCTAGCGTATTATATTTGATCATTTAAGGTAAGAAAACACGGGAGCAAGATAGTAAGATCCCTTGACAATTAGACACCTTTCGAGTTTAGATGATACTTAGGGTGTCTGGACGTTTCACCTCCTGGACGTATCGGCCTTGGTCTTTTCACCTCCTAGACGTTTCGGCTCTGGTCTTTTCGGCTACTTTTTTTGTTATAGTATGGTATTCTGTACGGATTTGACCTTTGATTTTCTTTAATCAATTTAATATAAAAAGGTACTTTGATCTGTGAAATCAATCAAATTTTCACTACTTTGTGATTAAAGTAACACCTTTATAAAGGTGCTAATTAACAAATATAATGCAATATACAACTTTCACAGTTCTTTAACTAATGATCCCTAATCTGTTCTTATCTGTTATATAACAACATATTATAATCAATGTCCTTTTAAGCTATTTATAATTTTAATAATATAATTTTTATAACCAAAAAATATATTTATAAATATACATGCAGATTTATAGGGAAGGTCTATTTTGCTGACCAGACCTAGCTGACCAGCTGACTGCTGACCAGTCAGCAAGCTGACCACATGGTCTATTTTGCTGACCAAATTCTGCTGACCAGGTATATATATTACCATGGAAACAGGCATGAGGGTATATATGGACTATAGTTTTCTTTATTAATAGCTGTTTTTATTATTAATCACTATCCTATATAAATATGATGTTGTTAATATGGCAATTTATATCTATTTTTATATCTATAAAATATTTTATTACTTTATGTAGTTATTTGAAAAATGTAGATGTGACTTAAACTGGAAACTGATAATATATTTAATATATGGTCAGTTTATTTATTTTTCTTTTTGTATTCAGAGGCAATTTTATATCTATTAATTATTTTATTACCTTACATTTATGTAGTTATTTGAAAAAAAGTAGGTGAGACTTAAACATTAATTCTAAGCTTGATACATAAAGTGTGATGGAAACTGATAATATATATAATATATTGTTAGTTTATTTTTCATTTTGTTTTTAGTATTTTCAAATCCTACAGTAATGAGTTATTGTTTTGTAACTATTGTCTAAAGCAGAAGTTTATTGAGCTGCAAATCTTGCCCCCCTTTTCAGAACTTTTTGAAAGCAGGCACAAATTTTTCCTGTATAAATAAATAAGGTTATAAGGACTTCACACACCCGACTACCTTTAGGTTTTGGTTCAGTTGACGAAACTTTTCCCACCTAGCCTTAGAGGCCCTATATACCTAACTGTTTTTATAGATAAATAGGGCATATGAGGACATGTAGTAAAAGTTTGTGTCAAATACCTGTGAGTTACACCAAATATTGCTATGTAATATTAGTTTTAATGTCATTTTGTTTATTGTCTGTAGGCAGGTGAGAAGAAGTCATTAAGAACAAAAAATTGACATTTAATATTGTAGTATCACTCTTTCACACCTTACCTTATAAGATTTTATAAAGAGAGCCCTACACACAATGTTATACCAGTATTTTGTCTTATGCCAAACAAGGAATTCACTTCCAAAAGGAAATTTTATACTGGAAATAATATTTTGTGTCAAATTCATGGCTCGCATTATAGGTCATAGTCAAACCAAATATATAGCTCATTATCTTGAAAATTGTGATAGTGTGACAATGTCATTTTTCCGGTGCCAAAGTGTGTGAGTTGTGGGAGAAGCTTGAGGAATATGTAGTTGCTCTAGATGTGAGAATATTTTACATTTTCATTTACATTAACTGTTTTTGTATGTGCTGAAGATGGAATTTTTAAGCATTATATGCAAAGGGAATCATGTAGATGTTGACACTTTCAATCTGTCTGTCTGTTTGTCGGGTGGCATAAACTTAATCCTGCACTGAAGTAACATTTAGACACCTACATCATAATATTATATAATTAGGTAACCAATTCTGTAACTAATTACATTGACAATAGGAAAAGCTGTGAAACAGTAGAAGAATGATAATGCTGTGGTTCTAATGTTACAAAAATCAGACAATACTTTCAATTTCAAATGCCTTATTTCCCAAAATCTGCCCCGTCTGAAAATGTGTAAAAATAAATGCAAAGTTGTTAAGTACTAGAAGAAGACTTGGCTGTCATAGACCATCCTTGATCTAGTAGAGCAGACTCACAATACTTCCTTGTTCACTCAAACAAATGACAAGAGTCTCCTTTTCTCATATTAAATAATACTGAAAAGTTAATTGAGCAGCAACATAATATAATCAAAACCGAAATGTTGTTTTTTTTAATTTTATTCAAAACTATTGAAAAATACAATCTAACAATATCAAACTGCTTTTATAATACATTATTTTCTCTTGGAATTACAGTTTATCTGAATGATTTATTTTCTATTTCTTATTTTGAAAATGTATTAAGAAATATTCCTGAAGTACAAAAAAATGTAATGTGTAATTATAGAAAACATAATGTTCAATATATTACTTTATAGATTCTCATTCATGTAATAATCAAGTAAGGCTAAAGGGTAATTGAATTCAAATAAACATAATCCATAATCATTATAAGTACGTTTATGGTATACAGGATTTTAAGATATAATTATATGTTGTATGTATATTAGACACATGTTATTGAAATCTTACAGAAAACTGTAATTCTGTCATATCATTGGCGGCGCCGAGAACGGCGACGCCTATATTGGGATAGTGTTTCATTTTGTACCATGCGCTGACGTAATCAATATGGGAGAATCTTGGATCATTATCAATGTAAAAAAATCTGATTATTCTGTACATCACTTAAAATATGCCACTTCATAAATCGTATTTATTAATTTTAAAAATAAATTGATCCAAATCAGGTAAGTTTGTATTTTTAATTAAAAGTTTTTGATGCAAAAATTACAGATTTAATGACTTTCCCCAAAAGAAATCAAAGCGCTGCAAGTACTTGTGTATTCACTGCATCTATCTAGCAGTGTGTTGCTACTTAATCTGAAATGCAAATCTTTGTTAATTCTTTCAACTATAGCTATATAAAGAAAGATGAAGCCGAGTGGTTAAAAGGTCGGACTTGTAATCTAAGGATTGCTAGTCAAGACAAGAGTTCGAACCCCGTCAGCGGCCGTGTCAGCATCGGTTAATTCCTTCAGCAAGAAACTTTATTCTCATTACTTAGTACTGGTTGGTTCCAGGGACGGATTTGAGAATGATTCTATTAGCTAAAAGCTTTCGTCACAATCGAAATAAAATTGATTTGTATAAACTAACTTGAAAATAGAAATTGTACAAAATCTGTCGTTTTATTGCAATAATAAAGATATAGGTCTGTCTTTGTGAATACAGGCACAAGGATGAATTTAAAGAACATTCTTACTTTGCTGGAGTCAATTCAGTTGTTATAGTTACAAAAAAAACATATCTGTTCACTACGCCACTAAACCATTTAACCATGAATATGATAGAGTACCAGTTTTACTTTGGGTGTTATCTAGTGCAGACAAATTAAAAATATTTGAAATGATGTTATACCATACTTTGAAATGTAGAATTCGAGCAAAGATATTACATGTAAGGTTTTATTTTTTGGATGTCGATAACATATAGGAATTGTTATTTTAAAATCAAGGACACACCTTCAGAGACAAGTATCTTCTTATATTTTTCACCAAATCTGGGAATATTATGCATACAAGAAATATTTAGTAGTAAAGCCCTTCATCTGTTATAGGAGAATGTTTACTCTATGGTTGATTACCTATTGGAAGCACTGTCAGGTCGGCAGCTCTCTTTGTTCCAATTTCAGAAATACACTCACACTGTATTACTGCTACTGCTACACAAAAATTCGTTTCCCGTTTCCTACCAGAGACGGTAAATTCCTTAGATATAATTTTCTCTTAAAAACAGACCGGGGAAAAAGCAAGATTACGAGGTGATTTTAAATAATTTATAATGACCATTCTCTTCTAAAGAAGAAATAACCGTCCATGGATATCAAATTCTCATTCTCTGTGGGAAGAAAAACATAGTCTTGGAATTGTCATTCAAGGTTTAAATTTGAAATTTTGACGTGTCTTCGGCTGCCTAGAAACTTTGGAAAGTAAACTTAGCAACCCTTTTCAAACTTTCCAATCACTGAAGTCATCCTTGTTTCAATTTACTTAATTTGCTATTGGTGGTTCCAATATGTCCCTTGGTCAGTCGCTGCAAATCTATATAAAGTATAGTATTTAATGTACGTTGAAGGCTTATGACCACTGCATGTGCATGTGTGATGGTATTTTCTTCATGCATACAATATAAACAATGAAAACATAACATTTCTTCAAGAAATAGATTGAAAATCTGAGTTTGTAAAAATTGGATTATATCCTGTCTATCAGGGTTGCGCAACCAGGACAGAATAGAAAAAGACACAAAACAGTAGGATTTAAACAGACTAAAATCATTAAAAGGGTATAGATTGTTGAAATACAGCAAAAGTAGACATTTGGAATATTCAACTGCTGAATTGTGTCGCAGACGAAGAACACTTGATTATTATAATATGCAATTTTCATAAAAAGTGAAAGATCAAATGATTTTTTGAGAATATAGTCATTCATATCTGGTTATTTTGTTGAAGAAAAGTGAAATTAACATGATTTCACAACTTCAATAAATGTGATTAAAACATGGATATAATTCAAATGTCCCCCTTTAAAATCTTTTTACATCCCATCTGTAAATAACTTGATTATATCATCAAAATGTACAACATGTACTACACACGTGTACAATTGTTTAGGTTAATTTATACACTTATTATTTATCTTATTTCAAAACCATGTGCGCCGCCTTTGCAGAAAACTGTAATTCTGTCATATCATAATTTTTTGTATTTGTTTTTTCACCAATTTCAACATCAGCAAGGGCTAGTTGCTCGATACTTGAACAGTTTGTTAAACTAACTGTCGCTTAAATTGGATGTCAATTCAATTATATACCAAATGGAAGAATATTATTTTTTATAAAGTGTCTCTATGCCACAAGATATAACCATTACATTTTTAAAATAACAAGGACAAGGAAATTAAAACTAATCATTTATAGAAATACAGTTACATTGGGTCAAATTTTAACCATCCTGTTTGTATGTATCTACGTGCATGACATTTTATCAAACAAATTTTGACTTTAGTCTTATGGTAAACATTAGTCACTATTCATCATATCAGTTAAAGTCATCAACTGTCAAAACCTTAATGTCAAAGTTCCTCTTTTTCTAATAAAAATGTCTATTTTAAAGTCAAAGGTTTCCTAGCACTGGGGTCATTCACTGCTGCTTGTTACAAATGTTGACCTGTCTAATATTAATTTACACAAAAATGAAACTTGATTTATCATTACTTTAAAGCCCAGCTTATTGAGAAGGAATGTTTTAAAACAAAATTTTATAAAATGCTTTTCTTGTATCCAATGCATGTCCTCCGACATGGCCAATTATTTTACATTACAAGGCTAATCTAATATTATATTTAACTACAAAACCTCCAAAAGAGGCATACAGGTATGTACAAATTTAACCACCCATGTGAATTATGCCTGCTTATGCCTGTATATTTCCAAGTAACCACAGGGGTCACCACAGGAAGTTAATTGTCCTGTGTATTGTAGCCTCTTATCATATACTGATCTTTACTTTAATATGTAAGTCATATTTGTTGTTATTTTGCTGCACAATGCATGTGTTAAGTATTCCTGTCACATTTCATTCTTTTTATCAACACTAAGTCTTACAAGATAAATAATCACAGAGATATGCAATTCGAATCTTTAAAATTATCAAATTTACTCAATACACAGTACAGAATCAATCTAGTTAAATAATATAAGCTGTTATTTGAAACAAGGTCAGTATACCCACAGACCTGTTCTCAGAGAAAAAGAGAAAAACAACCATAACACATCACTGCTCTTATCCAGGACTTTGAAATATTAAATACAGTAAATTATGTAAAATGAATATATTTAAAACATCAATTTCCTTTACATTTCATTTATCGAGATTTGAACATTCTTGAAGTTGAACCTACAGTTTTCCAATAAATAAAAAGAATCACAACAATAACTGATTACTGTTCTTACCTATAGAATTTGAAAATACTAAATACAAAATTAAAAATAAATAAACTGACAATATATTATCAGTTTTCCATCACACTTTGTGTCAAGCTTAAATAAATGTTTAATTCTCACCTACTTTTTTCAAATAACTACATAAATATAAGGTAATAAATAATTAATAGATATAAAAATAGATATAAACTGCCATATTAACAACATCATATTTATATAGGATAGTGATTACTAATAAAAATAGCTATAAATAAAGAAAAAACTGTAGTCCATGTATACCCTCAGGCCTGTTTCTATATATACCTGGTCAGCAGAATTTGGTCAGCAAAATAGACCATGTGGTCAGCTTGCTGACTGGTCAGCAGTCAGCTGGTCAGCTAGGTCTGGTCAGCAAAATAGACCTTTTATAGCTGATAATTCTATCACAATTCTGAATATGAATTTCATATAAACTATCCTATAAATAATTATTTTCCCAGGGAAATTTCAATATATTTATGACAAAAAATCTTCTTTATATCATAAATGTAATGTGTTTGCAAGTATGAATTATATTATATATAATATTATAACTCATTATTGTACTTATTTTATATCTTCATCAAATTTACAAAAGATGCCGAAAAGACCAGGGTTTTGAGGCCGAAACGTCCAGGGCCGAAACATCCAGGAGGTGAAAAGTCCTGAAATCATACTTAGACCCCTAAGACACCTTGACCCCTGATTTGAATTTTTTTAAAAGACACTTAGACCACTTATGTAGGGAATGTTTAATTATATTGATTTAGCCATGAGATTGATTGATTATTATTTGATATTATTCACTAACAAAAAAATTAGTTCGATTAATCAAATATTGTTGGGTGGCTTCCATTTTGTATCAATTTTTCTTTACAAAAGTAGACTGAAGAAAAATCTGCTTGCCTGATGCCTTGATCTAGCCATTTTTGGTCACTTGGCAGTCATGTGTCTCATCACTTTTATTTTTAGCAAAGTTGTTGAGCTTTGAGCAACCAGTTCGCGTTATATTAGTCATTTTGCATCAAGCACTAATGGTTCAAATGAATTAAGGAGAAAGAGTGTGCCAGTTTACTTATAACTGGCTTCATAGCAATTTTAATTTTTCATTTTCAAGATCCAAAAATGAAGTTTACTGGTGATTTTCACCAACTTCTTATAGCATCATGTAAAATGCACTGCAGACTGGGACTGCAGATCAACTGTCAATAATAATGTAATAGGACACGTTTTTTATCTATTCAGTTTTTTACTAACAAAATTCCATGGGCGCAGCCATTTTTGATTATCTTCTAAATAGTTTTTTAACGGCAATTGTTATTGGTTGATTTTTTTTACAGCTCACTTCATCCCGTTTTTCTCGTGTTTTTTTCTCTATATAAGCCAGTGTTCAACGTTATTAGTTGAGTTGGTACTGGCCTTCCCAGGTCAGTACATCCAAGGCTTTCTGTCTTAATTTAATAAAGACACTAGTCTTTGAAAATTCAAACACCAAGTGTTTAATTTAAGAAAGCTTGAGTTAAAATATATTTCCATATTCCGAATAACTTCAACCTCTAAACTTATAAATTAACGGAACTAAATAGTAGTAAATTTAAGAATGCAAATAAATACCACTCGTCAGTAGATTGTGTTTGTCTTTCGTGGAAACGTCCTATTTCCTAAATCAAAGTCAGTGAAAACTTTACGATCACCTTGTCACCGTATTCAGACTTATGCTGAACATTTGGCCAATAAACTTTATATTTTCGTCTGGTCCACGATAGACTTCGGTCTATTGGGTTCGAACTGAACCTGGCTTAGCCCGCTGCCAATAAACTGAGCTTTGGAAAACCGGGCTATTACAATAATAACCAGGTTTTGTTCAACACTGACAGAAAAAGTAGAAAATTTTCTTTTGTTAGATACACTGCAGATCCAGCTTCCTGGTGCTGCTGAACAACACCAGTAAAGTTTTCATCGCATATATCTTATCCTAAAGTGTATTTTTACAGCTGCCAATGAAAGGCGTCATTTTAGGGCACCCTCAACAAAAATGGTTGCTTCTACTTCGAGTTGAATTTGACCAGTTTGGGGAAAAATGATATCAAATAAAAGTGTTAAAATTTTATCGTTTATTCAATAATGGTTTATTTCTTAGGTTCATTCTGTTTATTCCTTGAATTAATGTGCTTTAACAAGATACTATGAAAGCAAACCTTATAGGCGTCAAAATTGGTTACTCTAGAATAGTAGCAATCAAGTAATGGTTTTTGGTAAAATTTGATTGAAAAGGATCAGAACAAAAAGACATGTAATTTCATTGGGAAAAACTATCAGGAGAGGTGTTAACTATCAGGAGAGGTGTTAAGGATTACATGTATAGTAATCAAAGTATTAATTAATTAATGTTAAATTATTCTATATTTTTTAAGGGCTGCATAATTAGCAAGACTAGATCAAAGTGATTGTCAATGCTTTATTTGGCAGGATTAGTTAAAGTGGACTGGTGTTTGTCAGTTTGCTTCAAACTTGGAAACACCACCATTACTTTGAAGCCAATTAATCACCTATAATGATTTGTTGTTTCTTTTATAAGAAATATAAACATAAAGGGCGAATTGAGAAATTATTAGTTATTATAGCACCTTTCCTACATGTTTTTACTGATTTAATTACTCATATGTTAAATTGTATTTTCATTGGTGAATGATCGGATCTCTTTAAGAACTCAGTTGCAATGACTTTTGATTGGTCTTTCTTTAAAAATTGTTTATTATAAAAATACATGCATTATTTCTTTCATCCAATTATCTGTGGTTATGGTATATTTGTAAAATTTTAAAGTTCCAAATCTGGAGAACCAAACAATGGCCATCTAAGGGGTTGGTAAGCTATGGGTAAGCTATGGGTACCTTTTATGAAAATCTCCACAAATAAACTGTATAAAATTTGCCCTAATTACATTACGCGCCATGAGGAACTCACATTTTCCGCTTTTTTGCGCGGATGTGGAAAAAGAAATATCCGCTGCGACAATGCGGAAAAAGACGGACGATATTTGACGACCAGCGCGAAATCAATTAGGGTCATTACCCACCTGGATTAGCTGAACATTTAATGAAATGACCATAATGATACTGTGCATTTTACGTCTACCAATTATGTGTCTTTTGGTAAAATTAAAACCAAATTTCAAATACATTTGCTGTGTAGGTTAATTGTGTACTTTTGTTGTTGAAATTTTGTAAATGCTTGTTATTATTATATATAGCAGAATCGATCAATAATTTTTGCCAAGCGTCTAAACGATACAGATGTCGCAGCAGGGTTTATGTTTTCTCTAAATAGGAAAGCAGTTTTAACACATCTCAATCAGAAACCTTATATTTTTGTAATGTTGGTCGTTCATTGAGAACACCTTTTATAAATGGAGTGAGTTCTTCAAATGCAGTTAACCAATAATATCGCAAATTTGCAAGAAAGAAGTCCAGGAGTCCAGACCACGCATCACCTACATGTAGTCCAGAGTTCCAGATAATATTTTGACACTGGGGATTAATAACCCCCACTTTTTATGCCCCCCATCAAAGATGAGGGGGCATATAGTTTTGCAAATGTCGGTTGGTCTGTCAGTCGGTCTGTCGGTAGACACTTCGTTTCTGATCAATAACTAGAGAACGCTTTGACCAAGGTTCACCACACTTGGTATGCTGTTTGGGCATCACCAGTAGATGACCCCTATTGATTTTGAGGTCATTAGGTCAAAGGTCAACCTCACATGGACCTTCATCCTAAAAACAGTTTCCGATCAATAACTAGAGAACGCTTTGACCTAGGTTCACCAAACTTGGTATTCTGGTTGGTCATCACCAGTAGATGACCCCTATTGATATTGAGATCATTAGGTCAAAGGTCAAGCTCACAGAGACTTTCATCCTAAAAACAGTTTCCGATCAATAACTAGAGAATGCTTTGACCAAGGTTCACCAAACTTGGTATGCTGTTTGGTCATCACCAGTAGATGACCCCTTTTGATTTTGAGGTCATTAGGTCAAAGGTCAAGCTCACAGGGACCTTCATACTAAAAACGGTTTCTGATTTATAACTAGAGAACGCATTGACCTAGGTTCACCAAACTTAATATGCTGGTTGATCATCTCCAGTAGATGACCCCTATTGATTTTGAGGTCATTAGGTCAAAGGTCAAGCTCACAGAGACCTTCATCCTTAAAACGGTTTCCGATCAATAACTTCAAAACGCTTTGACCTAGGTTCACTAAACTTGGTATTCTGGTTGGTCATCCCAAGTAGATGACCCTTATTGACATTGAGGTCATTAGGTCAAAGGTCAAGATCACAGAGACCTTCATCCAAAAAAACGGATTCTGATCAATAACTAGAGAACGCTTTGACCTAGGTTCACCAAACTTGGTATGCTGGTTGGTCATCACCAGTAGATGACCCCTATTGATTTCGATGTCATTAGGTCAAAGGTCAAGCTCACAGGGACCTTCATCCTAAAAACAGTTTCCGATCAATAACTAGAGAACGCTTTGACCTAGGTTCACCAAACTTGGTATTCTGGTTGGTCATCACCAGTAGATGACCCCTATTGATATTGAGGTCATTAGGTCAAAGGTCAAGCTCACAGAGACTTTCATCCTAAAAACGGTTTCCGATCAATAACTAGAGAATGCTTTGACCAAGGTTCACCAAACTTGGTATGCTGTTTGGTCATCACCAGTAGATGACCCCTATTGACTTTGAGGTCATTAGGTCAAAGGTCAAGATCACCGAGACTTTCATCCTAAAAACGGTTTCTGATCAATAACTCGAGAACGCTTCGACCTAGGTTCACCAAACTTGGTATGCTGCTTGGTCATCACCAGTAGATGACCCCTATTGATTTTGAGATCATTTGGTCAAAGGTCCAGATCACAGAGACTTTCATCGTAAAAACGGTTTCCGATCAATAACTAGAGAATGCTTTGACCTAGGTTCACCAAACTTGGTATGCAGCTTAGTCATCACAAGTAGATGACTCCTATTGATTTTGAGGTCATTAGGTCAAAGGTCAAGCTCACAGGGACCTTCATACTAAAAACGGTTTCCGATCAATAACTAGAGAACATTTTGACCTAGGTTCACGAAACTTGGTATTCTGGTTGGTCATCACCAGTAGATGACCCCTATTGATTTTGAGGTCATTAGGTCAAAGGTCAAGCTCACAGGGACATTCATACTAAAAACGGTTTCTGATCAATAACTAGAGAACGCTTTGACCTAGGTTCACCAAACTTGGTATTCTGGTTGGTCATCACCAGTAGATGACCCCTATTGACTTTGAGGTCAAAGGTCAAGATCACAGAGACTTTCATCATAAAAACGGTTTCTGATCAATAACTTGAGAACGCTTTGACCTAGGTACACCAAACTTGGTATGCTGGTTTGTCATCACCAGTAGATGACCCCTATTGATTTTGAGGTCATTTTGTCAAAGGTTAAGCTCACAGAGACTTTCATCGTAAAAACTGTTTCCGATCAATAACTAGAGAATGCTTTGATCTAGGTTCACCAAACTTGGTATGCTGGTTGGTCATCACCAGTAGATGACTTCTATTGATTTTGAGGTCATTAGGTCAAAGGTCAAGGCCACAGGGACTTTCATCCTAAAAACGGTGTCTGATCAATAACTAGAGAATCTTTTGGCCCAACCACAAGCAATTAGGTGTTGCTGGGGGGCATGTATGTTTTACAAACATTTCTTGTTAAAGTTTGGATATGCAATCCATATAAAGGGTAAAATGAAAGAATTTATAATTCCTGATCTATAACTTGATTACATTATAATAAAATAACATGCATTAAATAACCCATGATTTCATTGTGTTTCTTTTTTCACTAGATTTCAACTTTTCAACTCCCTTGATTTTACGTTTTTGTGTTGCCTGCTACAAAAGAGATCACTTCTCTGTCTGTCCATCTGTCCGTCACAAAACTTGTCCGGACTACTCCTCAAAACTAATGGTGCCATTTCATCCAAACTTTACAGGAATAATCAGTACCAAGTCTAGTTGTGCATGTCTTCGGCATTTTTCAGTTCAGTGATTTTTGTCAGTTATGGCCATTTAATTTTTTAGCTCACCTGAGCAAAACGTGCTCATGGTGAGCTTTTGTGATCCCCGTGTCCTGCGTCCGTCACCATGCGGTGTGCGTCGTGCATCGCCCGTCGTCAACAATTTCATAAAAACAACATCTCCTCTGAAACCAATGACAGCACATTAACCAAACTACACAGGAATGATTCTTGGGTGGTTCTCTTTCAAAGTTGTTCAAATGGTTCTGGTCTGTTGCATAAGTAGGTCACAGGGCCAAAAAAGAAGTTTTAAAAATGCAAATTTAAAAAATCTTCTTGTCAGAAAGTACAAGGCCAAGAGCTTTGATATTTGGTATATGACATCATCTATAGGTCCTCTACCAAAGTTTTTCAAATTATGCCCTTAGTCCCAAAATTGGCCCCGCCCCAGGGGGTCATAGGTTTTCCTTATAAGTATATAGTAAAAGCTTAAAAAATCTTCTCCACTGAAATGACAAAGGCTAGAGCTTTGATATTTGGTATATGACATCATCTTTAGGTCCTCTACGAAAGTTGTTCAAGTTATGCCCCTAGTCTCAAAATTGGCCCTGCCCCAGGGGGTCATAGGTTTTCCTTATATGTATATAGAAAAAACTTAAAAAATCTTCTCCTCTGAAATGACAAAGGCTAGAGCTTTGATATTTGGTATATGACATCATCTATAGGTCCTCTACAAAAGTTGTTCAAATTATGTCCCTAGTGCCAAATAGGCCCCGTCCCAGGGGTCATAGGTTTTCTTTATATGTATATAGTAAAAACAAAAAAAATCTTCTCCTCTGAAATGACAAAGCCTTAAGCTATTGTCTAGTGAACCTGTTTCAAATTTGTACAAATAAAATCCGAGAAAAAATTGGGCCTGCACGGGGGTCATAGATATTCATTATTTGCATATAGAAAAAACTTATATGAAAATTTTCCTTTGAAACTTCAAAGGCTAGAGCTTAGACATTTGGCATGAAACATCATGGACCTTTACAGACATTGTTTCAAGTATGGCCCTAGGGTCAAAATTGGTCATGGGTTTTCTTTATATACATATAAAAAAAAGTGATCTCTGAAACTAAGAATGCTAGAGCTTAGATATTTCACATGAAACACAAATAACAGTCTGTCCTCAGGTGAGTGCTTTGGGGCCAATGGCCCCCTTGTTTATTTTTAGCTCATCTGAGCACTGCTCAAGGTGAGCTTTTGAGATTGTTGATTGTCCGGCGGCGTGCGGCATCGACAATATGACTTGAACAACTTCTCCTCCTAAACCACTATGCTAACATTGAGGAACCTGCCTTGGATATTCCTTGCATGAAACTCTACCAAAGTTGTTCAAAGAATTCAATTCCATCAAGAACTACAAATGTATGGTTGCTATGGCAGCTGAAAGGAAAAATTTTGAAAATCTTCTTGTCTGAAACGACAAGGCCCTGAGCCTTAAGATTTTGTGTGTAGCATTGTCTAGTGGACCTCTACCAAGTTTGTTCAAATTATCCCCCTGGGGTCAAATTTGACCCTGCCCCGGGGATCAATTGATTTTATATAGGCTTAACATTGTATATAGTGAAACTTTAAAAATCCTCTTGTCTGAAACCACAAGGCCCTGAGCCTTAAGATTTGGCATGTAGCATTGTCTAGTAAACCTCTACCCATGTTTGTTCAAAATTTTACCTCTTGGGTCAAATTTGGCCGCACCCGGGGTCATTAGTTTCATCAATAGGGAAAGCTTATATAGGGAAAACTTTGAAAATCTTCTTCTCTGAAACAACAAGGGCCTGAGCCTTAAGATTCAGTATGTAGCATTGTCTAGTGGACCTCTACCAAATTTATTCAAATTGTACCCCTGGGGTCAAATTTGGCCCCACCCTGGGGTCATTGGTTTTACATAGGCTTATATTGGGAAAACTTTGAAAATCTTCTTGTCTGAAACCACAAGGCCCTGAGCCTTAAGATTTGATTTGTATATTGTCTAGTGGACCTCTACCAAATTTATTCAAATTATGCCCCTAGGGTAAAATTTGGCCCTGCCCCGAGGGTCAATTGATTTTTAAGGGGTAGAGCACAGGGCTCCGGATCCACAGGTCGCGGGTTCAAATCCCGTTAAAGGTGAGATTCTCTCACTATCTTTACATTCCTCACCGCTGCGCGAATACTGGTATGGAACCCAGGAAGCAGTCATAGAGTGTGGTGAATCTAAGTTGTAAGAACTTGTATCGCAATTGATAAAATAAATGAGTCTAAAACAAACAAATTGATTTTATATAGGCTTGTATAGGGAAAACTTTGAAAATCTTCTTCTCTGAAACGACAAGGGCCTGAGCCTTAAGATTTGGTACTTAGCATTGTCGAGTTGACCTCTACCAAATTTGTTCAAATTGTACCCCTGAGGTCAAATTTGGCTCCACTTGTGGGTCATTGGTTTTGCATAGGCTTATATAGGGAAAGTTGAAAATCTTCTTGTCTGAAACGACAAGGCCCTGAGCAGTAAGATTTTGTATGTAGCATTGTCTAGTGGACCTCTACCAAATTTGTTCAAATTATGTCCCTAGGGTTACATTTTGCCCTGCCCTGTTGGTCATTTGATGTTATATAGGCAAAAGCTCTTGTCTGAAACCGCAGAGCCTAGAGCTTAGATAGTTTTAATGGAGCATCAGTTAGAGGTCATCAACCAAGTTTGTTCAAATTATGCCCCTTGAGTGAAATTTGGCCCTGCCCTGAGGGTCACTTGTATTCATATAGATTTATATAGGGAGATTCTTAAAAAAGCTTTTGATGCTAGCTCAATAGCAGACCCAAAGGCAAAGTATTCAGGTGAGCGATCTAGGGCCATCATGATCCTCTTGTTAAAGTTAGTAAGGATTACTTTGACAGTCAAGTTGAAATATTGTACATCCACATAACACAACCACTGTGTATCCATGTCTTCTCTGTTTATGCAAAGCCTAATACAAAGCTGAAAACCATTACAAAAGACATGAGTTCTGCACTGGAAGGTATTACTGGTTGGTCATTGTGATAGGAAGATTTCAACTGTAAAGGACAGAGGAAACAGCAGTTAGAAACACACATGGAAACATATGGGCTGCAGCAAAAATTTCAACTAACAACAACACCACCTTGGATCTGATCTTCACTAATATACAAGAATCCAATTTCACTATACTTGAAATATACTTCAGCTACCACAAAACTGTGTTTCTAACTGTGCCCACCCATGGAACATAATGCTATCCTCATAAAGTACAATGTTCAGCATCATCATTTGGGTAATTCTTACTTTCTCCACAATATCCATACAGTCAATATACATTTCCAACATACAGTCTAATGATACTCAAATCACCCCTCAATACAACTGCTTAATTGGCTATCATCAGGCGACACATGTGATCACTGATTGCTCTTGTGTAAATAACTTTTACACATGTTCTCTATAGCCTATAGGAGTAAATGCCAATAACCAAGGCCTCATAAATCAGGTCAGATGTATTGTTATGCCCCCCATCGAAGATGAGGGGGCATATAGTTTTGCAAATGTTTGTCGGTCGGTCCGTCGGTAGACACTTCGTTTCCGATCAATAACTAGAGAACTCTTTGACCTAGGTTCACCAAACTTGGTATGCTGGTTGGTCTTCACCAGTAGAAGACCCCTATTGATTTTGAGATCATTAGGTCAAAGGTCAAGCTCACAGGGACCTTCATTCTTAAAACGGTTTCCGATCAATTACTAGAGAATGCTTCGACCTAGGTTCACCAAACTTGGTATGCTGGTTGGTCATCACCAGTAAATGACCCCTATTGATTTTGAGATCATTAGGTCAAAGGTCAAGCTCACAGTCACCTTCATCCTAAAAACGGTTTTCCAATCAATAACTAGAGAACGCTTTGACCTAGGTTCACCAAACTTGGTATGCTTGTTGGTCATCACCAGTAGATGATCCTATTGATTTTGAGGTCATTAGGTCAAAGGTCAAGCTCACAGGGACCTTCATTGTAAAAACGGGTTTCCGATCAATAACTAGAGAATGCTTTGACCTAGGTTCACCAAACTTGTTATGCTGTTGGTCATTACCAATAGATGACCACTATTGACTTTGAGGTCATTAGGTCAAAGGTCAAGCTCACAGGGACCTTCATCTTAAAAACGGTTTCCTATCAATAACTAGAGAACGCTTTGACCTTAGTTTACCAAACTTGGTATGCTGGTTGGTCATTACCAGTAGATCACCCCTATAGACTTTGAGGTCATTAGGTCAAAGGTCAAGATCACAGAGACTTCCATTCTAAAAACGGTTTCCGATCAATAACTAGAGACCTCTTTGACCTAGGTTCACCAAACTTGATGTGCTCGTTGGTCATCACCAGTAGATGACCACTATTGATTTTGAGGTCATTAGGTCAAAGGTCAAGCTCACAGGGACCTTCATCCTAAAAACGGTTTCTGATCAATAACTAGAGAACGCTTTGACCTAGGTTCACCAAACTTGGTATGCTGGTTGGTCATCACCAGTAGATGGCCCCCTATTGATTTTGAGGTCATTGGTCAAAGGTCAAGCTCACAGAGACTTTCATCCTTAAAACGGTTTCTGATCAATAACTAGAGAATGCTTAGACCTAGGTTCACCAAACTTGGTATGCTGGTTGGTCAGCACCCCTATTGATTTTGAGGTAATTAGGTCAAAGGTCAAGGCCACAGAGACCTATATCCTAAAAGCGGTTTCTTATCAATAACTAGAGAACGCTTGACCCAACCACAAGCAATTAGGTGCTGCTGGGGGGCATTTATGTTTTACAAACATTTCTTGTTTGGTGTTATTCTACTCATGACAATTTCTTTCTCCCAAGGGCATTGATGTGTTCAGCTAACATGTAATCATGTGTATTCAATCCCTCTTTAGATGACAGTGTTATGAAGTCATAATATTTTTTTCTTCCCATTTTAATATTACAGGAATTACCAGTGGTATCAAATTTTGCCTTAATCATAAGAATCTTAACCTGTAGCTATAATATGTAGAAGCAGTTTATGACTTAAAGAATGTGACAGTTCATCAAAAGTTAATGAGTCTTCACAAAACTGTTAAAAGTTATTTTTCACATGCATTATATGGGTCTCATCTACATTCCTGGTTACTATGATCAACACCCTCTTAGGAAGAAGAGGTTAACTCTCACATGGTGCATCACCATATCGGCAGTCTCTCTGTGAAATATGCTTTATCGGTGGTCTCTCTTCATTGGCATTGGTTATTCTCTGCAATAAACACAGTTTGTGATGATAGACACTCAGAAATATTGGATAGACATAAGTTCAAACAGCTAAGTTGCTTAAAATTAAGAAGTGCATGGAACTTTAGAATGTCTTTGCCATGTATATGCGTGTCTATTTTTCAATTATCAGTCACTGCACTCGGAAACTCAGACAAATTTTATGATGCACTGACATGGAACACATTCTTGGCACTTTCTGGAGACTGAAACGAGTTATTGCTTTGATAACATACACATATCAAACATTTTCATTTTTCAAAATTCTTCAAGAAAATACAGATACTGATATTGATATGGTATTCTTGTACATGTTCTGCTTTTGGTTTTGATGGTGCACAGGTGGTCTCTCTGCACAGCAGTTTTTAAAGCAAAGGTAGGTAGTCTGCATACAGCACAGGCAGATTCTTTGCACAGAATTTAATATAAATATCAGCAACTTTATCAGGATTTTCATGAGGAATATTGAAAAATGAAAATGTTTGATGTGATTGTAATGTATCTTATCAAAACAGTAACTTGTTAGTGCTGTTTTGTATTCCCTGTCAGTACTCCACTAAACAGTTTGCTTGAGCTTCGAAGCACACTGACAGATAATTGAGTAGTAGACACATGTATACATAGCAAAGATATTCTAATGTTCTGTGCACTTCATAATTTCAAGCAACTTAGCTGTTTGAACTGATGTCTTTCTGTCTTGTCTGACAGTCTATCATCGCAAACTGTGTTTACAAGAGAGAATAACTGTTGCAGATGCAGAGAGGCTGCTCATAAAGCAGATTTTGCACAGAGACTGCTGATATGGTTATGCACCGAGTCTCGGGCTTTGACAAAAGTTTTGAAGCCTTGAGAAAAATGAAATTATTATTTTTTCAGGTAGACATCTTACCAAACAAAGTGACAAGATAATGCAATTACTAAGAATTTTACTAGCAGGACTTCTTCAAGTATGTCTGTGTAAGCAGCCCAATATACTGCTGATTGTTGCTGATGATTATGGTTACCATGACATTGGTTACCATGGATCAGAGATCAAAACACCAAATTTGGATAAGCTAGCATTATCAGGTGTTCGGCTTGAGAACTATTATGTACAGCCTATTTGTACACCAACCAGGAGCCAGCTGCTGTCTGGCAGATATCAAGTAAGTAGATATGGTTTTGTATGATGTCAGCATATATCAGTATGTTTTGGTACAATGTTAGTATATCTAACTATAAAACTTTAACTTGAACAGCAGTAACTTGAAAGCATGTTAACTTGCCAGTCTTTAAAGGGATATAGGCCAGTTAAACTAATTCCAACAGAAACTTTTCTATGAGAAATATGTTCCTTTACACGTATATGAAATGTAACTAGGAACAAAAGTCCTCAAAAATCAGGCTGCAAGGTTGTCAGATATCAAGTCGGAAAATATAATATTTTATGCGTATACATGTAATATATAATATACAGGCAAAAGGTTTATGCTTTCTTTCTTGTTTCTTCAATCAATATACTACAAATGTGATCCTGAGCACTATGTGCTCCAAGTGAGCTGTGATGACCTTGTGTCCTTTGTGCATTGTGAATCCTGTGCCATCAACTTTTTGCTTTAAACAACATCTCCTCCTTAACCACTAAATGAAGGTTGATAAAACTATGCAGGAATGTTCCTTGCATGAGGCTTAACCAAAGTTGTTCAAAGGATTCAATTGCATAAACAACTCAGGTTGCTATGGCAACAAGAAAGAAAAACTTTAAAAATCTGCTAAGTCTAAAACTGCTAAGCCCAGAGGTCTGATATTTGGTGTGTAGCACTGTCTAGTGGACCTCTACAAAGTTTGTTCAAACAATGTTCCTGCGTGGTCATGTTTTACATGAAATATAGAAGAAAGTCTTAAATTTCTTCTTATATGAAACCATAAGGCCTAGAGTTCTGAAATTTGGCATGAAGCATTGTCTTGTGGACCTCTTTGAAGTTTTGTTCAAATTATCTCCCCAGGGTCACTTTTTGCCCCACCTGGACAGGGGGTGGAGGGGGGTCACATGTTTTACATAGAGATGTAGAAGAAAATCTTACTAAACCTGGTAAGCCCAGAAGACTGAAATTTAATGTGTAGCATTATCTAGTGGACCTCTACCAAGTTGGGGGAAAAATCCCATGGGTCACTTTTGGTCCTGTCTGAGGGGTTGCATGTTATACTTAGGAGTGTATATCAAAACCCTCTAAGTCCAAACCCCCTTGGTCAAAAAAAGACATAGTGGTCAAAACTCCCTCAACAAAAATAACAGTGTGGTCAAACAAAGGGGGTTTTGAGTGTTCCCCTAAACATAGAAATAAAGAGGAAAATCAAACCTTAAAAAAACTTCTTGACTGAAATAAGAAGGCCTAAAATTCAGAAATTTGGCATGAAGCTTAGTGTACCTCTATGAAGTTTATTAAATTTATTTTTATAAGGGTCAAAATTGGCTGCACCCAAGGGACCCAATTTGTGTAAAATATTTAATCTTTGAAAATCTTCTTGTGAGAAAGACCTCTATGAAGTTTATTAAATTTATACCCCAAGGGTCAAAATTGGCTGCACCCAAGGAATCCTATTTGTGTAAAATATTTAATCTTTGAAAATCTCCTTGTGAGAAAGACCTTAGATAGTTTGCATGAAGCTTCATCTAAGGGCCTCTATCAAGATGGTCCAAATTTTACCCCTTGGGTCACTAATGGCCCTGCCCCGTGTTCCCTTGATTTTACAAAGGCTTATATAGGAAAGATTTTAAAAAATCTTCTTATCTGAAACCGTATGCCTTAGAGCTTAGATACATGTATTTTGTATGTTGCATTGTCCAGTGGACCCCTACTAAGTTTATTCAAATTATGTCCTTGGGGTTGAAATTGGCACGGCCTGTATAGGAATGTCTGTAAAAATCCTCCTGATCTAAACCCGATGTCCTAGAGCTAAGATATAAATTGCATTGTTTAGTGGACCTCTACCAAGTTTGATTAAATTATACCCCTAGGTTCAAAATTATCCAAAATTATGCCCTCAGGGTCTTTTTGTGTGAAATATTTAATATTTTAGAAAATGTTCTTGTGAGAAAAAACAAGCTGTAATCCTAAGATATTTTGCATGGAGCATCATCTAGAGGTCTCTACCAAAATTGTTCAAATTATGCCCCTGGGGTCTTTAATGGCCCTGCCCCAGGGTTACTTGATTTGATATCTCATTGAAATTTCACACAGTTATAGATACTAGTCAGAGGAAGTGTAGTGTCAAAGAACCATAACCCTACATTACTTAGTTTTGAATTATCTCCCTTTATAATACTTAATAAAGTTTGTCCAGATATTAATTTGAACAGTATTGAAGGAATTTGATAAAAACTTCATACAGTCATTAAATAGATACAGTTGTCGCTGACAAACTGCAGTTGGTTCCATCATCAGGTGGGGATCCCCTTTCATCGAGTGTTTCGGCGCGACCCACTACACTCTCTAGGGGGCGACGACCGAGGTGATCAGCCCTCGGCCCGGAACCAACTAGCATTGCCACCGCTCATCCCTTTTCCGCTATAACCACAGAGAGGCGTCCTCTGCCTTCCTGTTTACTGACGCGACAGTCTTCCTGCAGCTTGCACCAGTGATGCCAATGATGCCATAGAGACTGGGCGGGAAACCCGCGGCATCCTACTTCCACAGGCATGTTCCAGGCTCTCCATCCATTCTGCTGGCAATCTGTGATGAGGCCGTCATATCTTGCCAGTTTTCTTTCGTGGGCATCCTCCATCCTAGTTTCCCATGGCACTGTTAATTCGACCAGTACAACCTGCCTTGTAGACCTTGACCACAGTACGATGTCTGGTCTTGACCTCGTTGTCAAGATGTCTTCTGGAAACTTGAGTTGTTTCTTTAAGTCAACTCTCATGTCTCAGTCCGTGGCTGTTGGTAGTAGGCCTTCTTGTGGCTTGGTCTAAGGAGGTCCATCCCCACTCTTGACGAAGTTAATGAAAGTAGGTCCTTTCTTCACTGTTTGCCTTTCCTTCCTCGCTAATTCTAGGTGATGCGCAAGCTCTGCCATTACTTGGTCATGTCGCCATCTGTAGCATCCATCAGTAAGGGCATCTCTGTATGTTGAAAGCACATGCTCCAAGTTTGCGGGTTTGCCGCACAGTTTGAAGGCTGGGTCGTCCTGAAGTCCCCATGTCTTAAGGTTGGTTGGGGTGGGCAGAACGTCGTGGACAGAACGTAGAAGGTAGCTTATCTTGCTACCATCCATCCTCTAGATGTCGCTCCATGTCAGTTTTCGTGGTAAGGCTGATTCCCATCGGGTCCAGTCGCCCTGTTGTTTCATGCCCACTGCTCTTGTTAAGCGGCCTTCCTCTTCTGATTTTCGGACTTCACTCTGAAGCAGTGATCTTCTATCTTTATTGGCTGCTTTGTGCCACCTGGGTGTCGAGAAGTTCCCTAAACCGAGGCGTCCCTGGGCTGTGCTACCAATGATGTCTTTCTGCATCAGTCTGACTTCTGCTTCCTTCACAGCTTCTGGAGCTTTCCATTTCCTTCCAATCTTGACTGTGATGTTGGCTTCTCGGACCTTAGCGTCAGTACTGTCTCTAAGCATTACCACTTGTCTGACTTTTGCTGTCTTGTATTCTTCTACTATTGAAGTAACTGGCAATTGCAGTTTGCTGGTAGTGCTGTACAGACCAATACTGCTGAAGCTCCTTGGTACTCCCAGCCATCTCCGGAGGTGGCTGTTTAATAGCCTTTCGGTCTCCTCGACTGTGGTGACTGGTACATCGTAGACCAAGAGTGGCCAAAGAATCTTTGGTAGTATGCCATGCTGGTAACACCACACCTTGTACTTTCCCTGTAGCCCACTTCTGTCTATCGCTTCCATCCAGGTCTTGGCTTGTGCCTTCATGTCTTGTATGCCCTCCTTGTCCTTCAGTGAACTGTTGAACCACTTTCCCAGGCTCTTGACAGGCTTGTTACTCAGAGTTGGTATCTGTATCTGCTATCTTGAATCGGAATCTGTCCTGTACCTTGCGTTTCTTCAACACTAGGCTTCTGGACTTGGCCGGTTTGAATTCCATTCTGGCCCAATGTATAACACTAACCAATTAATCCAGCATCAATAGACCTTCTGGGACAGACTTAGTTGTTACAGTCATGTCATCCATGAATGCTCTGGTTAGTAGTTATTGACTTCCGCAAGATAACACAGGTCCTCGACTCTTCTTCTCAACTGATTTCACTTACAGATTCATGGCTGCAGCAAACAAGAAGACCGAAATGGTACACCCTGTGACAATTCCTTTCTCTAGTCTCTGCCACTCTGTGGTGTAATCTGTCACCGTGAATCGCATCTCGAAATTGTCAAAGTAGTGCTACATCATATCTTGCACCTTGGCCGGGACGTGGTATCTCTGCAGTGTAAGTGTCACCAGTTTGTGGGGAATGCTGCCATAGGCGTTAGCGAGGTCAAACCACAAGACTATCAGGTCTCCACAGTTGTTCTTGGCTTCTTGGATGATCTGTGTTAACACACTAGTGTGTTCTAAACATTCTGGTACCCCTGGCATCCCTCCTTTCTGTACAGATGTATCGATATAGTTGTTCTTCAGCAAATAGGCCGTGAGTCGCTTAGCGATGGCAGATCTTGCCTTCCACGTTGAGGAGAGAGATAGTTCTGAACTGCTTCAGCTCTGTAGAATTCTCTTTCTTGGGAATGAAACATCCTTCTGCCACCAGCCATGGATGATCTGTGTTAACACACTAGTGTGTTCTAAACATTCTGGTACCCCTGGCATCCCTCCTTTCTGTACAGATGTATCGATATAGTTGTTCTTCAGCAAATAGGCCGTGAGTCGCTTAGCGATGGCAGATCTTGCCTTCCACGTTGAGGAGAGAGATAGTTCTGAACTGCTTCAGCTCTGTAGAATTCTCTTTCTTGGGAATGAAACATCCTTCTGCCACCAGCCATGAGCTTGGTAGTTTCCCTTTCCTCCAAACGACCTTGATGAGATTCCAAAGTCTTCTTGTCAATTTGGGGCAGTTCTCGTAGACTTTTAGGGTTAATGACATCCCTTACTTCTTGTAGTTTCATCTCAGACATGTCGAGTGGTGACTGAGGCTTCTCAATAGTTATGATGCTGGTGTCAGACATGGGGTAATCGTAATCGTGTAATCGTAATCGATTGCATTTAATTACAATTTGTCCATGTAATCGAATGTATTCGATTACTTTTTAAAAGTCGATTACATTTAATCGTAATTGTAATCATTACCTGCATGAAAAGTGGTGTAATCGTCGATTACAAATCGATTACTTTGGCATGGAAAAAGACTTCATTTATGGAACTGCTGTATTATATACTTGTGCAAATATGACATTTCATATTAGAAAATACTGCAAAGTGCACTGGGTGTAATATGTTAAACTAGTTTTACTTTGGACAGATTCAATTAAAGGTGAAATTTATTTAATTGAAAAGTTTAACTTTTCTTAAGTTTCATTTATAATTGAATTATGTTATTTAATTGTACTGTTTGACTATACACAATCCTTCAGACTAAGTTATGATTTAATTATATCCCATAAATATTTTCACCTTTTGTTATCAGTAACAAACAACTTTTATATTCTGCCTGAGGCTTAAACAAGTATTTGTGAAATCAATAACTGATATTGTACAATAACACCTAGTTTGCTGTCCCCTGAAGATAATTGGTATAATCACTCAACAAAAGAGTAAAACCAGTTCATGATTTTCTGTTTTATATAGCACATATTGTGGTTATTGCAATTCTGTCTGCACAGAAATCAAGTGTTATGGCTTCTAAATTTTTTGTCAACAGTCTGAACTTACAACTTACATTGATGAACATTGTATAGAAATCTGGAAAAAACCCACTGGAATTCTGGGATGACAATAAATCAAAATATTTCCGTGTTTAGCAAAAGTGGCTGCAAAATATTTGTCAATACCTGCTACATCAGCCCCAGTTGAGCGATTGTTTAGCATAGCTGGCAAAATATTTCGTCCAGAGCGCTGTAGACTGAGTGATAAAACATTTGAAAAATTAATTATGATAAAATGTAACTCACACATTTAAATTTAGTAGAAGACACATGTCAGTCATCCTGGTTACTTTGTAACATTTTGCAAATTGTGTGCTGCAGCTGTGTTCATGTTTTTGTGTAAATAAAAATGTCAGTGCTATTTGGATCTTTATCTGATTACTGCTATCAACACAATGAAAAGTAATCGTAATTGTAATCGACTACATTTTCAGAGTAATTGTAATTTATTCGGTTACAGTTTGAAAAATAGAGTAATGTAATCGTAATCGTATTCTAAATTTTATTGATGTAATCGTGATTTAATCGATTACATTTAGAAGTAATCGACCCCATGTCTGGCTGGGGTGCTCTCCTAAGTCACTGTTCCTGTCAGGGTCATTGTGACTTTGTCTAAGATGCTCTTCAACTTCCTGCTTAAGACACTGAAGTCTTCCTGATTGTTTGTCTCTTAGGAGCTTCTTGACGAATCCATATGGGTTGGCGATGAACCTTGCAGTCTTCTTGGCATGGTCTCGTCTGTTTCTCCTCCTGTTCTCGGCTCTCCTCAGAAGTTTGAGTTCCTCTCGAAGCTGGCCTGTTAGTTGTGCTTTTCCATCTTTTTCTTCTTGGGTTGCACTTCTGAACTGTTTCGAAAGTAGTCTCAAATCTGACCTGATCTTGGTGATCTTCAGTTGTCGTCTATTAGCTGATGACTTTGCTGGTGATGAAGTTTTCTCCATTATCCCAAATCAGTCTTTCCCAACACTGTATATGATAGTGGACATGTCTTCTATCTTCCGATCAATGTTTCCTGTCTGGCTGACTTCAAGAATCCTGTCGACATCTTCATCAAACTGGCTCCATGCTGCTTTGTTCGAGCTTGCTGCCCACTTGATCCTGGGTCTTGACTGGCTCTTGTTTGTAGTAGTAGTCTGACGGTCACTTGCTTCTGCCTGCTCTGTCGTCTCGTCTTGATTCACGTCTCCCTCTTGTAAGTCATTCTCTGAGCGGTCGCTATCCCCGCTGCTGCCCTCTATCACTTGGAGGCTTTGGACGCTGTGGTGTGTTTCCTGGTCCATCTCCTCCTCCGTCTCACCAAGTTGCCTTGCGCGTTGTGATAGATTCAAGACTGAAGGGCAGCCCATCTTCGAACGATGAACTTGAGACCCCTCTCGTTCTTGCAAGTCTTGCCACAACTGCAGACCCTTGAGCTGTCATTGTTCTGTCTCGCAGTCCGTTGTTCAGGCATATTCGATCCCTTAGTTAGGTTGGTGGGTCGCTCATCCTCCCCCGCTCTGGCACGGCCCTTGGGGTGTCGCAGTCATAAATACTTTTGAGTGAAAGTGCACTGTTCAATAACCGTATGTCTACCTTGCTTAATTTTTTAATTATCTCCCTTAATGATACTTAAAATGTTTAATAATGCTTTTCCGGAGTAGAACTTCTAAACTGTCAATGATATCTTATTGAAACTCCACCCAGTTGAAGAGACTAGTAAGAGGAAGTGTAATGTCAAAGAACCATAACCCTACATTACTTAGTTTATAAATTATCTCCCTTTATGATACTTAATTATGCTTGTCCAGAGAATAACTTCAGAACTATTAAAGGAATTTTATTAATACTTCACACACACAGTGATAGAGAACAGTGAGAGGCAATGCGGTGTTTATGAACCTTAATTTTACCTGGCTTAATTTTTTAATTCTCTCCCTTAATGATTATTACAAAAGTTAATGCTTGTCTGGAGTATAACTTCTAAAGTATCAAGGATATCTCATTATATCTTTACACAGCTATAGAGACTAATGAGGGGAAGTGCAATGTGATAAAAAACCATCACTCTACATTACCTAGTTTTTAGCTCACCTGAGCACAGCTCAGGTTGAGCTATTAGGATCATTATTTGTCCGGCGTCCGTCGGCGTGCGTCGTCAACAATTTGACTTGAACGACTTCTCCTCCTAAGCCTCCAACATTGACAAAACATGCCTGGGATATTCCTTGCAGGGAGCTCTACCAAAGTTGTTCAAAGAATTCAATTCCATCAAGAACTCTGGTTGCTGTGGCAACCGAAAGGAAAAACTTTAAAATTCTTCTTGTCTGAAACCACAAGGCCTAGAGCTTAGATATCTGGTGTGTAGCATCCTCTAGTAGGCCTTTATAAAAGTTGTTCAAATTATTCCCCTAGGGTCAAAAATTGGCCCCACCAGGGGTTTCTGGATTTTACATAGACTTATATAGGAAAACTTTAAAAATCTTCTTGTCAAGATGGTTCCTGATCCGGTGTGGTGCGCACACCTCTCTTTTTCCGCTGAAACAAAATATTGTTTTTCTTTATTCTTTCCTTGTCCCCCACTGCATCTTTAATATAGAAGGTTAGGTTTTAAGAAGGTCTTTAAAGCAGGACAACCGAATTAGACAAGACAGGAACTCTTCGTCCTTGTGAAATGTTACTTTCTGAATAGCCCTCACACCAGCCTCGTTCTGAGTCTACCATGTTTGTTTACTTCCGGCCACAAAATACGAAGACATGTTCGACAATTTCTTTAATGTCTTCCTCATTGTGAGTGTGCTGATTGACAGGAGACAACAACCTGAGTATTCAGTAGATGGTAAGGTGGAAAATAATGTGGCATTACATTTTGGACCCAAAATCATTAATTTGTCGCCTTCCTTGCAGTTTATTTTGACACTAAGAACGTCAATGTCAAAAAAAAAAGGTCCAGTTTGTCGAGAAAGACTCGTCTTACTCTACCTCTGTATACTCATTCTTCAAGAGTCCTATGCACCAGAACCTAACCCAGGACCAAGACCCCCAAAGTTCCCCTGTGGGATTTGCCAAAAGGCTGTTAAGTGGACCACTTCCGGAGTGCAGTGTGACTCCTGCAAGCTATGGTACCACCAGGACTGCATGGGAATGTGTGACGAGGTCTACCTAGCCCTACGGAATGCCTCATGGTATTGTGTAAGATGCGGTCTACCGAATTACTCCTTGTGCCTATTTGATCTAACACCAGCATGAACACCTTTCCCGGACATGGACATCATACAGATCAATGAAGAGTGCATCTTGAAGTTGTTAAACAACATCAACCCAAGGAAGGCTTCAGGTCCTGACAACATTCCAGCACGTATACTAAAAGACTGTGCAACTGATCTGGCCCCAATCCTCACTATGATCTTCCAAACCTGCATGAAGGAAGGTAAGGTACCGGACGACTGGACCCATGCAAACGTCACGGCCATCTACAAGAAAGGCTCAAGACAGGACCCCACAAACTACCGGCCGGTCTCCCTCACAAGCCTATACTGCAAACTCTTTGAACATGTCATCGTCAGCCAAACCATAGAAAGACATAGCATCCTTCATGACTGCCAACATGGTTTCAGAGCAAGAAGGAGCTGTGAAACTCAACTCCTCACCCTCGTGCATGAACGGGCGGAATCACTTGACAAGAGGATCCAGACGGACATGATCATACTGGATTTCAGCAAGGCCTTTGATCGTGTTCCACATCAAAGACTTCTCCAGAAGGCCCATCATTATGGTATCCGCGGCATGACACTACAGTGGATCTCCTCATTCCTGAGTGGTCGCACCCAGAGAGTGCTTGTCCAAGGTCAGTCATCCGATGAAGCCCCAGTTGTGAGCGGTGTCCCTCAACGTTCAGTATTGGGACCTCTCTTATTCCTGATATTCATAAATGACCTCCCAGAGGGACTATTCTCCAAGACCCGGCTATTCGCAGTCGACTGCATCCTATATAGGCAGATCAAGTCCATCCGTGATCAACAGCTGCTACAGGAAGACCTAGACTCCCTAGCTAGGTGGGAACACTTGTGGGGCATGGACTTCCACCCTCAGAAATGCAGAGTGTTGCGGGTAACAAGGGCGAAATCTCCTCTCCGGACCAACTACATCCTGAAAGGCATAACTCTGGCTGAAGAGCAAACATCAAAATACCTAGGTGTGGACTTACAATCAGACCTTGGATGGAAACAACACATTGACAAAATAACCAAAAAAGCAAACAACATGCTAGGCTTCCTAAAACGTAATTTGAGAAACACAAGCAAGAAAACTAAAACAAATGCCTATATATCTCTTGTTCGATCAAACTTAGAATACTGCTGCACAGTTTGGAACCCCCATCACAAAAAGCTTGTATACCAAGTGGAAATGGTACAGCGAAGAGCAGCACGTTTCACCACAAACAGGTACCGTAACACCAGCAGTGTCACAGATATGTTACATGATTTGAATTGGGAAACTCTGGAAGTTCGTCGTCAAAAGCTCCAACTCACCATGCTATACAAGATTGTCAACCACCTCGTAGAGATAGACTCTGGTCCTTACTTAACACCAGCTAAAGCCAGACCAAGGTCGCCATACAGTACCCGTTTCCTGCCATATTCAACATCTACTGACGTCATGAAGTTCAGCTTCTTTCCTCGATGTATCCCGCTGCGGAACAACCTGTCAGCATCTGTTGCTGAGGCTCATTCTTTGGCATCCTTCAAGAATGAGCTGTCAAACCTGACCTTCTAATGGGGTATTTCATGCACAGTTACGAAGTACCGCCAATTGACGGGCTCGAGCTATACCAGCAGGATCTCGTACCCGGGCACCGCCACGGAAGCTGGATTGGTCTTGCCTTGATGGTCTAAAAGTAACTGTGCACAACTATCTACTGTTATTTCTTCCTTTTGTAACTTATTTGCATCACAGTCCGAGTCTTTCTTATGACTATCCTTTCTTTATTTCTCTTTGACATTTTCTCTTGCGCACCGTTAAAGAAATGTCAAATTTGTGACAGTTTAACGTACTGATGTAGATGTAGATGTAGAAAACGTAAGGCGTACAGCTAAGATATTTTGTGTGTAGCATTGTCTTGTGGACCTCTATCAAGTTTTTTCAAATCATGGCATTTGGGTCAAAAATGGCCCCGCCCCAAGGGTCCCTTTTTTGTACTTAGAGTTGTATTGGAGAAACTTTAAAAATCTTCTTGTCAGAAACCGTAAGGTATAGAGCTTAGATATTTGGTGTGTAGCATTGTCTAGTGGACCTCTACCAAGTGTGTTCAAATCATAGCCTCTGTGTCAAAAATGGCCCCGCCCCAGGGGTCACTAGTTTTACATAGAGTTATATAGGAAAAAGTTTTAAAAATCTTCACATAAGAAACCATGAAGCTTAGAGTTAAGCTATTTTGTTTGTAGCATTGTCTAGACCTCTACCAAGTTTGTTCAAGTCATGGACCCTAGGTCAAGAATTGTCTCCCCCCCAGGGGTCACAGAGAGTTATATAGGAAAAACTTCTTGTCATAAAAAAATCTTCTTGTCATAAACAACAAGTTAAGATATTTGGTGTGCAGAATTATCTGATGGACTTCTATCAAGTTTGTTCAAATCATGGCCCCTTGGTCAAAATAGGCCCCGCCTTAGGGGTCTCATGTTTTACATATAATTATATAGGAAAAACTTGAAAAATCTTCTTGTCAGAAACCACAAGGCCTAGAGTTAAGATATTTGGTATCCAGCATTTTCTAGTGGACCTCTACCAAGTTTCTTAGAAAAATGTCCCTGGGATCACAATAGCCCCGCCCGAGGGGTCACAAGTTTTAAAAAGAAATATAGAAGAAAATCTTTAAAAAATCTCCTTGTCTGAAACCACAAAGCCTAGAATTTTAAAATTCGGCATGAAGCAAGCTTTATCAAGCTTTTTCAAATTATTAGATTAGGTTAAAGGTCCCGGAGGCTAAAAATAGATTTATCTACTATACCTCATAGAGCCTTCATTTATAGACCAATATCTTTAATATTCAGTATATAGGTTCCTTGCATGGAACTCTACCCATGGGTAGGGTTTGAAGTCACTGGGTCAAGGTCAATGTCACCACAGCTTATAATTGATATTTCTACTTTCTGTCGTAGAGTCTTAATTTATTGACTGATATTTTACATATTTGGTTTGTAGGCACTTATATATTTTCAATTAAAAAATGAAATATTGCTTAACAGCAAACCTACAGCCAAAGTACTCAGGTGAGCGATCCAGGGCCATCATGGCCCTCTTGTTTTAATTATCTCCCTTTATAATACCTAATAATGTCTGTTAGGAAAAAAACTTCTAAAGTATTGAAGGAAATTGAATAAAACTTCACAGTTATAAAGACAAAAGAGAGGAATTTCAGTGTTAAAGAACAATCACTTTACAGTAAATTCAGTTAGTTTTAAGCTCACCTGGGCACAGCTCAGGGTGAGCTTTTAGGATCATTGATTGTCTGGCGTCCGTCGGCATGCGTCGTGCGTCGTCAACAATTTGACTTGAACGACTTCTCCTCCTAAACAGCTAGGCCAACATTGAAAAACATGCCTGGGATATTCCTTGCATGAAGCTCTAGCAAAGTTGTTCAAAGAATTCAATTCCATCAACTCTGGTTGCTTTAGCAACTTAAAGGAAAAACTTTGAAAGTCTTCTTGTCTGAAACCCGAGCCTTAAAATTTGGTTTGTAGCAATGTCTAAAGGACCTCTACCAAATTTGTTCAAAATATACCCCTGGAGTAAAATTTGGCCCCGCCCTGGGGGTCAATTGATTTGACATAGGCTTATAAATTATAGTGAAACTTTAAAAATCTTCTTGTCTGAAACCACATGGTCCTGAACCTTAAGATTTGGTATGTAGAATTGTTTCGTGGATCTCTACCAAGTTTGATCAAATTATACCACTACGGTCAAATTTGGCCCCGCCCCAGGGGTCAATTGATTTTACATAGGCTTATATAGTGAAACTTTAAAAAGCTTCTTGTCTGAATCCACAAGGCCCTGAGCCTTAAGATTTCTTATGTAGCATTGTCTAGTGGACCTCTACCAAGTTTGTTCAAACTATGCCCCTGGTGTCAAATTTGGCCCTGCCCCGGGAGTCAATTGATTGTACATAGGCTTATATAGAGAAAATTTTGAAAAATCTTCTTGTCTAAAACCACAAGGCCCTGAGCCTTAAGATTTGGTATGTAGCATTGTCTAATGGACCTTTACCAATCTTGTTCAAATTATGCCCCTGGGGTCAAATTGACCCCACCCCTGGGGTCTGTTGATTTTGCATAGGGAAAATTTTGCAAATCTTCTTGTCTGAAACCACATGGGCCTGAGCCTAAAGATTTGGTATGTAGCATTGCCTAGTGGACCTCTACCAAGTTTGTTAAAATTATACCCCTGGGGTCAAATTTGGTTCCACCCTGGGGTCATTGGTTTTACATAGTCTTATATAGTGAAAATTTTCTTGTAGAAGGAGAGGTAAGATTTTCAGTCCAAATAATCTGGAAATTTGTCAGAAAGGTTGCCTTTATGATTTCTAGCTCAAGTTCGAATATGAGTCATCTGGGTTCAAAAACTAGGTCACAAGGCCCAAAAGTAGAAAACTTTGTTAACACTCTAGAGCTTACATTTTCAGTCTGAATATCCTGGAAATTTGTCAGATAGGTTGTTTTGCTGATTTCTAGGTCAAATACGAATATGGGTCATCCGGGGTAAAAAACTAGGTCACATAGCCCAAATATGGAAAAATGTTGTTAACGCTCTAGAGGTAACATTTTCAGTCCAATTAACCTAGTAATCTGTCAAAAAGGTTGTTTCAATGATTTCCAGGTCAGTGTCAAATATTGATCATCTGGGGTTAAAAACTAGGTCACAGAGCCCAAAAATAGAAAAAAAAACTTGTTAATACTCTAGAGGCTTCTTTTGTGTTCAAATATTCTGGATATTTGTCAGAATGGTTGCTTTAATGATTTCTAGCTCAGATTCGAATATGGGTCATCTTGGGTTAAAAACTAGGTCACAGACCCCAAATATGGAAAAACCTTGTTAACACTCCAGAGGTAACATTTTCAGTCCAAATAACCTTGAAATTTGTCAGATAGATTGTTTCAATGATTTCTAGCTCAGTTTTGAATATGGGTTATCTGGGGTCAAAAACTAGGTCACAGGGCCAAAAGGTATACAAAACCTTGTTAATGCTCTAGAGGTTACATTTTCAGTCCAAATATCCTTGAAATTTGTCAGAAAATTGTTTCAATGATATCTAGCTCAGATTTTGATATGGGTCATTTGAGATCAAAAACTATGTCAAAGAGCCCAAAAATGTAAAAACCATTTTAACACTCCAGGGGTTACATTTTCAGTCCAGATATCTTGGAAATTTGTCAGACAGGTTGTTTTGATGATTTCTAGCTCAGATTCGAATATGGGTCATCTTGGGTTATAAACTAGGTCACAGAGCCCAAATATGGAAAAACCTTTTTTAACACTCTAGAGGTAAGATTTTAATTCCAAATAACCATGAAATTTGTCAGAAAGGTTGCTTGTATGATTTCTTGCTCAGTTTCGAATATGGGTCAACTGGAATCAAAAACTAGGTCACAGAGCCAAACACTTTGTAAATGTTCTAAAGGCTACATTTTCAGTTCAAATGTCCTGGAAATTTGTCAGAAAGGTTGTTTTGATAATTTGTAGATTACGTTTGGATACGGGTCATCTGAGGTCAAAAACTAGGTCACAGAACCCAAATATTGAAAAACCTTCTTAACACTCTAGAAGCTACATTTTCAGTCCAAATAACCTGGAAATTTGTTTGAACGATTGTTTCAATAATTTCTAGGTCAAGTTCAAATATGGGTCCTCTGGGGTCAATAAACCAGGTCCATAGCAACTTTGTTAAAAGCTGTCATATTCAGGTGAGTGATACATGGCCGTCCTGTCCCTCGTGTTTAATTATCTCCCTTTATAAAACCTAATATAGCAACCCTGATCGATAGATAAATCAATGGCTTATCAGCAGGAATTCTTGACAACAACACTGGATTATAGAGCGTTCCCTAATTGATAAATTGACTGCTGCCATTATGGAGATCTGGTGACCATCTGCCATTAAAAGACTGCTCAACCTTGCTATGATGCTTATGAGTTCCGTATAAATCTGTATAACTTTATCACATTTCAAGCTAACATACTGCCTTATATCAGGTGAATTTTGTTGCAGAATAAACATCATTTTATTATTATTATTTTGTATGTGAACATATCATTAACTTGAAATATTTAACACATGAAAGACTATGAAAAAGACCATGGACTTTTCAAAATGGAAGCTTAAGTTGTGTAAACCACATATAATATGTGTAAAACGCAAATAATATTGAAAGCACTGTTTTCCTTATATAGATTCCCCACCAAGAATCTATATAAGTAATAATACTGAACAACAAATAATTCCCTTAATAGTTTTTTTTTAAATCTTCACATATTTAATTTAGTCATTGACCGTTTATGTGACATTGACTTTTATTTTGACCCACTGACCTCTTTTTAGCTCACCTGAGCACTGCTTAGGGTGAGGTTTTGGGATCGTTAATTGTCCGGCGTCCATTGTCAACAAATTGACTTCAACGACTTCGCCGCCTAAACCACTAAGCCAACATTGACAAAACATGCCTGGAATATTTCTTGCATGAAGCTCTACCAAAATTGTTCAAAGAATTCAATTCCATCTAGAACTCTGGTTGCTATGGTAACTGAAAGGAATTAACTTTGAAAGTCTTCTTGTCTGAAACCACAAGGCCCTGAGCCTTTAGATTTGGTTTGTAGCAATGTCTAAAGGACCTCTACCAAATTTATTCAAATTATACCCCTGGAGTAAAATTTGGCCCCGCCCTGGGGGTCAATTGATTTTACATTATACTAAGGCTTATATAGTGAAACTTTAAAAATCTTCTTGTCTGAAACCACAAGGCCCTGAGCCTTAAGATTTGGTATGTAGCTTTGTCTAGTGGACCTCTACCAAGTTTGTTCAAACTATGCCCCTAGGGTCAAATTTGACCCTGTCCCTGGTGTCAATTGATTTTACATAGGCTTATATAGAGAAAACTTTGAAAATCTTCTTGTCTGAAACCACAAGGCCCTTAGCCTTAAGATTTGGTATGTAGCATTGCCTATTGGACCTCAACCAAATTTGTTCAAATTATAATCTGGGGTCAAAATTGGCCCCAACCTGGGGCCATTGGTTTTGCATAGGCTTATAAAGGAAAAACTTCGAAAGTCTTCTTGTCTGAAACCACAAGGCCCTGAGCCTTAAGATTTGGTATGTAGCATTGTCTAGTATTATGCCCCTGGTGTCAAATTTGGCCCTGCCCCGGGAGTCAATTGATTTTACATTGGGAAAACTTTGAAAATCTTCTTGTTTGAAACTTCAAGGCCCTGAGCCTTAAGATTTGGTATGTAGCATTGTCTAGTGGACCTCTACTAAGTTTGTTCAAATTATGCTCCTGGGGTCAAATTTGGCCCTGCCCTGTGGTCAATTTATTTTACATGGTCTAGTGGACCTGTGGGTCATTAGTTTTACATAGGCTTATATAGTGAAAACTTTGAAAATCTTCTTGTCTGAAACCTT